>CM076251.1:9320176-9940176 GCA_038380765.1 Odontothrips loti
TCTTCTTCTTCTTCTTCTTCTTCTTCTTCTTCTTCTTCTTCTTCTTCTTCTTCTTCTTCTTCATTGGCTTTCTAATTGATGTCAGTCCGCGGGACTACCTTATGGCCTCTTCACTTGCCGCTCCTCCCCTCCCCCTTCCTCCATTACTCCCCCCCCCCCGCCTCCTCCTCCCCTTGCTCTCGCGGGACTCAACCGAAATCGAAAGGAGTCTGAGAGAGACACGACGCAGGAGCGGCGGCGCGCGCACAATTATGTGGGTCAGGAGAGAGACAGCATGTAACATGTAACAACAGATGTCCAGCACGCCGGCACGGCCCGGCACGGCCCGGCACGGCCGGCCACGGCGCAGTGTAACACACATAACGCGACGGATGTACTTTCATGGCGCGCCTCGTGGGATTTCTTCTGACTCCTGCGGCGTGTGCGTGCGCGTGTTGTTTTTTTCACTTCGCAATGTGAACGTTCCGTAGATGCACCGTTATCGTGGCATACCCGGAAGAGTCCCCCTCCCCCCCCCCCAGCGTAACGCCTCGTAATGCTAACATCCGCGAACGCTTTGGCGTGCGGTGACACCACAGGGGGGGGGGGGGCGCCGATAGCGCCCATCGGAGGCACCGTGCGTAATCAGCGATGGCGCGGCGGGCCCCCGCGGGGGCGGCACGGAGCGGGCCGGGGCAGCGGCGCAACGGCGTGGCGCGAACCGGTGGCTGGCGGCGCGGCGGCAGGAGGCCAGCGAACGTCGTCGCGGAAATACAGTGTGCGTGTGCGTGTGTGTGTGTGTGTGTGTGTCCGAGGCACCATCACCCACTGCGCGTGCGCGCTGAGTTTGTGAGTACTACGTCGTGTCCCTCTGCGCGCCTGTCGCTTTATGACTGCTAGGCGCGCCGCGCATGCCACAGTGCGCATGCTCAGTGCCACAGTGCGCATATGCTCAGTGCTACAGTGCGCATGCTCAGTGCCACAGTGCGCATGCTCAGTTCCACAGTGCGCACGCGCAGTGCAGCGCAGTGCCAGTGTCACCGCCGGCAGCCGAGCCGAGCCGAGACGGAATAGGCAGAACAGATGGAACAGCGGACCTACCTACAATGAGTCGTTAGCGACGCCGCCACGCCGAGCCGCGACGCTACGCGCGCTCCGGGCTTTCTATACGACAGGCCGGGCAGAGGCTGCTACTGCTGCTACTACTGCTGCTGCTGCTCGCTCTCTGACGGGACTGGCAGCCACCGCCACCACCACGCTGACCTCAGTGGCAGAGGAGACAGTCGCCAATCAGTCAGCGTCCTCAGTACCCGGCCGGTCTGTCTCGGCTGGCGCCCGGCCCGGCCCGGCCCCCTCAGCGGTGTGTCACACCGTGGGCCCGAGCCGCCCGGCCCCCCGTGCGTTCATATCTCCGCAAGCGCACAGCCAGCACAGCCGGCCGGGAGACGAGACGCCGCCTACCGCCGAGAGGACCAGGAGGACGAGGAAAATGACTGAAATTTCACTGTTGCTACAAGCGTGAGGAATGCCGCCAAGTTGCATCAGGACCACCAACCTGCTGCGCTGGTCGGCGGGGCCGGGACGGGGCGAGTGGGGCCCGCGGGGCGACGGGACGGCCGGGGAGGCGTTATGACAACTTTCTATAAAATCGGTTGCCGGGCCGGGCGCCGAGCTCAGCCCCACCGGACCACACCGGACCCCACCGGACCCCACCGGACCCCACCGGGGCCCCACCGCTCGAGTGCCGCAGTCCTCCCCGGCCCGTCCGGAGACCCGCGTACCCACCCCAACAGCCCCTGACAATTCTCAATTACAGAGGGAGTCCAAACTCTTTCAAAAAAAAAAAAAAAAAAAAAAGGTTTTCCCAGACAATTATTTCAAGAAGTATAAATTTTCGCAAAAATGTAAACTTTGACTGAAAAAGGTTCGTGATTTTTCCCCCAGTTCTTTCGTGAATATTTTCTAGTATAGATTGCGGCCGAAACGACGGTGCGTTTCGATTTTTCGTTGAAATTTTCAATGAGAATATTTCTTTCCTTTGCCCCTTTTCTCATTTCAGAAACAATAATGACCCGAGTACCCGCGCGGTGGACCCCATATTTCGACCTCGTAAAACGCATCATAGATCCGACCCGAACCTTAAAAGTGTTCCATATTCCCTAGGGCCGATGAGGAGGAGGATGTGTCGGCTCCCCGGCTGACCCACAGCAGCGCCGCGGCCAGCAGGGCCAGCAGGGCCAGCAGGGCCAGCAGGGCCAGCAGGGCCAGCAGGGCCAGCAGGGCCAGCAGGGCCAGCAGGGCCAGCAGGGCCAGCAGGGCCAGCAGGGCCAGCAGGGCCAGCAGGGCCAGCAGGGCCAGCAGGGCCAGCAGGGCCAGCAGGGCCAGCAGGGCCAGCAGGGCCAGCAGGGCCAGCAGGGCCAGCACCGTCCCACTCTTCACACCTACTCTTTCTCCCTTTAAACGCGCCCCACGATGGACAATTAACCGCGGCCATTACATCGAACTCCACTCCAGGTCGGGTGTCGGGGTGGGGCCTATGGACCCTTCGGGCGGCTGGGCGGCTGCATGGGCGGCTCCCTCCGGGCCACACGCACGATAACGATAAGGACTTATCAAGGACCTGTCAGGTAATCGTAAATTCTCACTCTCGCGTTATTGAATAGGCCGTGCTCGGTGCAGCAGCGCCGGCCCCTAGCTGCGGGGCTGCGCGGGCCGCCCAAGGAGCCCTGAAAGTGAAAATTTGGTTGGGCCGGGCGTGGGCAGGACATGCTAGGGCAGGTAACCGGGTCACGGCGCGGAGCGTGGCCAGCATGGTGCCCGGCATGATGCCCAGCATGATGCGCCGAGGAGTGATGGGGCCGGCCGAATAACCGGCACCCGGCAGCAGGGACCGCGATAGGACACGCGACAAGCAGTGTGGGAATGGGGGGAGACAATAAAAGAAGGCGAAGGGAGAAACAAAAAATTTAAGGGAAAGGACGAGACGAACGGCTCGACGAGGTATCTTTTCTTGCGACATGGGACAAACGGTGTCCGCTCTGCCCAGCCACGGCACGGCGGCCACCGACAGGCCGGGCTGGGCGGCCACGGCTCAGCGCATCTGATCCTCATGCATTAGTGGGCCCTGCCGGTCCCTCCCGCTTAGCGCGTAGCGGCGGAGCCGGGCCGGGCCGGGCCGGCCGTAGCTCTCTCGCCCGTTTGACACCTGCTTGTTGTCGGTGTCACTCTCCCTTTCACGGCGTCGTCGTCCCTAGCGTCCGTCGTCGGCCACCGTTGGCCTCCGTCGGCACCCCGTCGGCCTCCGTCAACCCCCGTCGGCCTCCGTCAGCCTCCCGTTGGCGTCCACGTCAGCCCACTGACCGTCGGCCTCTGTCAGCCTCCGTCAGCCTCCCGGTGGCCTCCGTCAGGCTCCCGTCGGCCACCGTCCGCACCCTCGGCCACCCCCGATGTCACATTCGGGACCGTCCGTCAACCACGTACCGCCACCGTCGTTCCGAAAAAAAAACAAACCAAATAACGTGACTGCATCATCATAATCATCATCATCATCATCATCAGTGCTTCAGTCCAGGACAAGACGGAATTGGAAAGGCTCTAGCTATCTCCTCTGCATGTGAAAAGAAAGAGAGTGACGTCCTGAGAGTGACTCCATGAAAGTGAAGGCGGAACGAGAATCCGATGAGGTCGTGCAGCGCACGGCGAGTCATGGGGCTCCATTCCAATTCCCAAAGTCTATCACAGCCACAGCACAGCGCAGCACAGCGCAGCACAGCGCAGCACAGCACAGCCTCGGGCGGGCCAGACCAAACCAAATGAAGTAATAAAAGCAGAAGAGTGGAATTCAATGTGCCAGGCCGCGCCGCGACGCCCGGTCCGACTGCGGGTAATAGATGCACCTGCTAGGCAAAAAAAAAGAAGAAGAAGAAAAGTAGTGCGGAGTAGTCGGTGGGGGCAACGGAGCTCAGGCTGGACCACGCAGGAATGCAGCCCGCACCCGACTCAGAATTAAGTCACTTTTCTTCCCAAAAATGAAAGGAAAAAAGCGGCCAGGAAAAAAAATTCCTGGCGATCCTCCGGGCCGTTTGGAATGCGACAAAGGACTGTGCGGCCACGACTCCCCTCCCCCCCCTTACTCTCTCTCTCTCTCTCCCTCTCTCTCTCTCCCTCTCTCTCTCTCTCCTCTCTCTCTCTCTCTCTCTCTCTCTCTCTCTCTCTCTCTCTCTCTCTCTCTCTCTCTCTCTCTCTCTCTCTCTCTCTCTCTCTCTCTCTCTCTCTCTCTCTCTCTCTCTCTCTCTCTCTCTCTCTCTCTCTCTCTCTCTCTCTCTCTCTCTCTCTCTCTCTCTCTCTCTCTCTCTCTCTCTCTCTCTCTCTCTCTCTCTCTCTCTCTCTCTCTCTCTCTCTCTCTCTCTCTCTCTCTCTCTCTCTCTCTCTCTCTTTCTCTCTCTCTCTCTCTCTCTCTCTCTCTCTGTCCCCCACCCCTCTTTTCCTTCTTTTCGATCAACCAGGAGCGAGGCTACGCCAAAGGCATCTGAATCGGAGTACAGGAAGGACGAAGTGTGAGAATTTGAATTTCGTCAGGTAAAGAAAACACAAAAGACAACATAATACTTCGTAGTCGTGATTTATTTCTTAAGGGTCACACGAGACAGATGCAGATAACCATTACGTTTGGAATCAATCCAGCATTTAGCACGAGAGCGATAGAGAGGAGGGCAGGAGGGGGGAAGATCCCATATAAACCTGTTCAATTTCATCATTCTATATCCAAGTCTCTGTCTGTCTGTCTGTCTGTCTGTCTGTCTGTCTGTCTGTCTGTCTGTCTGTCTGTCTGTCTCTCTCTCTCTCTCTCTCTCTCTCTCTCTCTCTCTCTCTCTCTCTCTCTCTCTCTCTCTCTCTCTCTCTCTCTCCAACTGCAGCGGTAAGACCCCGGCCTGCTCCCACCACGCCTCGGCTGGGCTGGGAGGTGGGGAGGGGGGTGCGAGCGGCCAGGTCCGTCGGGTCCGTGGGCTCCCGCCGCAGCCAGTTCAGTCCCTCCCCAGACACCATGTGAGCCACGCACCGCGCTAACGCCACTTATTTATTTAAACGTTATTTATTCTTATTTATTTGTAAACACTATTTAATAACTGACCGCGACCGCGTATCTGTGTTGTGTGTTGGGCGCTTTGGAAGAACGCGCCCGCGCTTGAAAGAGAGCGAGAAAAGTGTGTAGATCGTGTTGTGCTGAGTGAGACAGAGAGAGAGAGAGAGAGAGAGAGAGAGGCGGAGGAGTTAGTGAGTGGAGTGCAGCAAGCAGTGAGTGAGCGAGTGAGTGAGTGCGCCTGCGGACTGTACAGCCTTGGAGAGAAAATGAGACGGCAGAAACAGCTTCGCGTCGCCTGCCAGGTGAGTGGAAAGCAGTGCCACACGGAGTGCACCAAGTGTGTGCATGCGCGCGCATGTGTGCGTGTGTGTCCCCTGTGTGCACAAGTGCGCCGCGTAGTGCAGACCGACGACGCACTCACAAAAACAAACCAAACGCAAAATGACCTAAAAAGGAATGGATATGTTTGTGTCCTGAGTCATCTCTCCTCCCATCCCCCAAAAAAATCTTAAAAAAAAAAACCATTCAAAAACTAAGAAAGGGCTGCGCATAGAGGAGAATGACTGCATTGTCAATGTGGAACTCTTGATGCAGCCCTAAAACAGAGCGGCAGATCAGACCGATTCCACTGGCGAAATCAAAAGTCTCATTATTATCGCCTGGCGTTGGTCTGCTATTGGCCTGTCTGAGCGCCTTGACGTCATTTCATTGTAGCATTTCGGTGGCGTCCATCATGACATGATGCAAAGCATTTTTTTAAATTTTTATTTTGTGACGATCGATCTCAACTCAACACTGTTGCATGTATGTTAACTACTCTACTGAGCCCCGGCTCAGGCCCGGCCCGGCCCAGCCCCTGCGTTCGGGAGGATAGGCAACCCCGCTGCACATGAATGCCTGCCGGGGCCTGCCTATCTGTCAGGGGCCCCCAATCTGGATCCGCTTTTATACCCTGCTTCATTTTTTTTGCAATCTCATTGACTACCGTCATCTGATTTTGAATAAAATTAGCGAGTGGTGTGTATGTGTGTGGTGCTTACGGTTGCCGATGGTTGTTGAACGTAACATCCCCTTCCATTTGGCTTCCCAGGGTGCATGACGTCATATGTGAACGGCAGAACGTCGCACAGCCCGCCGTCGTGGCCATGCCGTGGCCGTGCCGTGGCCGTGCCGTGGCCATGCCGGTGACAACGAGGGCAAAAAGAGAATGCGGCCGTATCGCTGCTGTTATGGCGATATTTTATGTGGCCCTGGCGACCTGCGGATTAGCCGGGGCCGGGGCCGGGGCCGGGGCCGGGACCTGCATAGGGAGGTGTGCCGTGTCGCGCCAGCAACAACAACGGGGAAATCAATTTTTATCCGTTTTATGATTATGGCAGACGAGTGTTTGGAGCCATAAGCCCTAATTGGAAAGGAGGGAGGGGATGGGGACGAAGACATTGGCGGGGGCCGAAAAAACAACAACGTGATGGCAATAGAGGCAAAGGCGTTGTTTTTAATGTCGAAGGGTAAACACGAAGGTGTGTGTGTGGAGGGGGGGAGGGGGGGGGGCTACACCTCGGTTGTCTCAGTGGCTGTGGTTAGTACCGGGGAGCCCTGCCGTCGCCTTGCATCTGCGTCGCCGTGGCCTTGTCGGCCGAGCCACGCCCCCGCCACGCCCCCGCCACGCCCTGCCACGCCACGCCCACAGAGGGTGGCTGATGTACAGCACAGGCCCACGACGCAACACGGAAATGGCGGCTAAACAAGAGAGGTACAGGACAAAATAAAAACACGCGAAATTTTTCTCGAGCGGAGGGGAAAAACGTACGATGTGGATGATCAACCGTTCAAGAACCACGTGAAACGTAATTGTGTTTTGGCCGCGCAAACTGAATAAAAATTTCAAAAAATCAGCGCGGGGGAGGGGAGTGCGTGGAACCGTCTGTGGGAGTCGAACCCACCGAGCCTGCTGCAGTCACACCAGGGAGACTCGCAGGCCCGCGCCAACGACAGTGTGCTCCAGCACCACCACCCTCACAACGCTCTGGTAGTGGTAGTCAGGTGGTTTTTGAACGCCCCCTTACAGGGAGCTCTGTCGCCGGGGGTGCGTCTGCATCTGAACACCCCCCGTCCGGCTGTGTGTGTGTGTGTGTGTGTGTGTGTGTGTGTGTGTGTGTGTGTGTGTGTGTATATGACGATGAGTGGGATCCGCGCACGCGCCTTTAATTAATAAAGTTTTGACGGGAAGTGGAGTGCGTCAGGCATCGCACCGGCCCAGACAATTACAGGGCGGCGCTATACCGCACCGCACCGCACCGCACCGCACCGCACCGCACCGCACCGCACCGCACCGCACCGCACCGCACCGCACCGCACCGCACCGCACCGCACCGCACCGCACCGCACCGCACCGTGGCGGTCACTTTCTCGGGGAGTTCGCTTCTCTGCCGCAGCCGACCGGAGGCCTCCCCGCGTGACTGCGCGTGTGTCTGTGTGCGTGCGTACGCGTGCGCGTGTGTGTGCCGTGGCGCTGCGGGTGCAGCCGGTCAGGATGATGACGACGACGACGACCACATCCCCGATGACAGCAGGCGTACAGTGCGCCCGCGACTGTGCCCCTCAGCGCCTGCAGCAGGCGGGGTAGGCCAGCCCGCACGACACGCGTGCGCGCGCTGGCCGTGGCTGCCTACCCGGCAGGCGCTGTCGGTCCCCAGACTCGACAAATATCCCGGCGCCGACGCGTCGGTGGCGCATGGAGACCGCACGGCGCCGGGAGGGAGGGGGGAGGGGGGCGACGTGACGTCAGAGACTGAGCTGAGAATGAATGTGCTGCACGGCGGCCGCCGGCTGCACCCTGCCGCGGCAGCAGCAGGTTGAGAGAGGGGGGGGGGGGAGCTTTATTTTCCGCGCGGGTGATCGGGCCCCCTGCGGACCTGCGCTCATCGCCTCTGACGGTGAGAGTGGATAGCCACAACGCGCGGCGTCACGGTCACAGTAACGGTGCAGCCACAAACGTTACGACGGGGGGCGTCTCTTCTGGCGTCACGATACGACCATGTCGCTGCCCCGTGGCGCCTCGCGGTGGGTGACGTCGGTGACGCGGCACTGGCGCCAGAGTTACTTGCCTCCTGAGATGAAAAATTCAGAAGAAAGTAAACATTTGACGGGGAAATTTCAGTAAGATTTTTCGTTTAAAAAAAAATCCTTTTCAAAAACAAAATTTAACTTCAAATCTTTTAGTACTTATTTGTTTTCCCCACAATTTCTTCTCTTTTCATCTCTATTGCTCCTCGTGGCACCTTGCGGCCCCGTCTCTACCGTGTTACGTGGTTCGGCAGGCCGTATCTACTATCGCCGGCTCCACACAATGCCCGCTGCCACTGCCGCCAACTGCGGCGCCGAAACCACGCCGCCGCCATATGCCAGCCCTCCCGGACACAACTGTCACGTGACATAACCATGATAATGTGACCCGTCACGACCACGGCGTGATGTCACCACGAATGCATCA
The DNA here is from genome assembly GCA_038380765.1 of Odontothrips loti. Classification (NCBI taxonomy): domain Eukaryota; kingdom Metazoa; phylum Arthropoda; class Insecta; order Thysanoptera; family Thripidae; genus Odontothrips; species Odontothrips loti. The sequence continues at coordinate 9,328,732 of CM076251.1, forward strand.
AGTACTCTGGGACACTCCCCCCCCCCCCCTCCGGCCCCCTGCTTGGCTCGCGCGAATAGAAAGTCCAGCGATGGGATAATCCACGTCACTGCCTCGCCCCGCCGGCGTGGGACCAGTGGGACAGGGCTCGGCGTTGCCTCACTGCACCTCATTGCTTCAATGGCGGGGAGAAAGGGGAGGAAGAGGGGGCCGGAGGGGGGGGGGGCACCACTTAGCGACACAACGGTGCCTCGCTCACCCGGGCACGGATCCCTGCTGGCCATGCCGCTCCACTCTCCGCACTCTCAGAATCGACTTTAAAAAGAAAAATACTCAAGTGGCCGTAACCAAAATTTAGTTGCAAAATCGACTTGGCTCTAGTGGTGTTAATCTTACTGGGGTCGGTTTCACTTTTTTTTTTCTGACGACGTTGAATGATGAAATCTGGAGCAGATGGCGGCGGCCCGTAGAAACAGGAGAGGGAGATAGCCACGGGAGGCCGTGCCGAGCCCCGACCGGTCTGGTTCTGGTCCGGCCCAGCCCGGCAGTCATCCGTTTCTTCTCATTTTATTGCAAAACCGGATAGCGAAAACCGAATGAATGGGGGCCATGCCATACCGTACCGGTCGGCGGCCGGGCCGAATGAATGGAGAAGGAGAGGTGTGAGGCGGTGTACGCTACGGCCCGGCCCCGGTTACATCAGGCCCGGCCCGGCCCGGCAGGTGGCGGCGCCTCCACTCCGGCACCTTGTACGCGCGCTCCTGCCGGCTCCTGCCCCCACCCCGCCGAAAGCCTCTGACGTGAGCTGTGACTGTGACTGATGTGCTGCTAGACAGCCCGGCCCGGCCCGGCCCGGCCCAGCCCCGGCCCGATTGCTTTCTCTGAGAACATCAAAGCATCAGCCTAGCGAGCGCATAAGGCACCGACAGCCGAGTGCTAAGCAGGACAAGGACTTGGTGCGGCAGGGCAGGGCTCTAGGCAGGGGTCGTCAGAGACAGACAGCCTCTGGGGACTATTCCTGGAGCCGCGCGACGCTCGGTTGTTTACTTCCAGCGGCACGTCCAGGGCGCGGAGGACGGAGCGGTGAACCGAAGGGACAAAATGACAGGCCCGCTCAGCAGGCGGCAACTAACAAAAAGAGAAAGAAAATTGTTGGTTGTCCGAACTTATTTGTTCGTTCATTTCAGGATAGGCAACTAATTTGGTTGCAGGAACTAACATTACGTTGGGTCATTAAAAATCGCTGCGTGAGCAAAAGGCAGAAAATAAAAATGAACGTTTTTCTCTTGCAACAAACTTTAGTTCTCGCAACTAAATTTAATGCTTGTCCCGAAATCAACGAACAAATTAGTTGGGATAGCTAATAATATTTTATTTTTTTGGCGTGGTCGGTTCGCCGCCGCCTCGCAGGCTGGGCGCCACGTGTCTGTTCGCCCGTCTGTCGGTCTGTCGGCATGTCTGGCCGTCTGGGCAGCACGGCACGGCTGACTCACTGACTCACTGACTGAGTGGTGGAGCCGTCAGCGCCATGCGTGGCCATGCGGTCGGCTGGTATTCTCCCCCCCCCCCTCCCTCCTTCCCCCTCTCGCTTACCACGCCGGGCATCACTCGATCCTGCCACGTAACTTTCACGTGTGCCCTCATACCCCTCCCCTCTCCCCCCCCCCCTTCCTACCACCTTGTCCCTTTCCCTCTCACTGGGCGAGTCCGTCCAGGCAAGAATGGAAAAGGGGAAGGGGGAGGGGGGGGGACGTGTGTCCCATGCTAATGACCTGGACATCGCGACACTATGCGCAGTACAGCGTCATCAGCGGAACGGAAGGAGAGTGCGGCGGGAGGACGCCGTCCTCGAGGGCCTATGACGGGGACCTCCCGGGTGACAAGGGTGCCGACAGAGGAGGGCCGGGGGCCAAGCCGGGCCGGGCCCTGCCTTCAGCAGGCGGACAGGCTGCCGAGGCTGAGGAGGGGGGGGGGGACTTTCTTTCTGTCTTTGTTTCCCGAGAAGTGTTCGTCGTGCTCTCCTCTCTTCCGTCGTCCTCGTGCCGGCATGGGCAGGAGCGGCGTTTCCGGTAGGCTGGCTGCTGCTAGCTCTCTGTCGCTCTGCTCTGCCCTTGCCGAGACGAGCCTGCCCCTGCCGGTCGGGCAGGACCAACCCGAAAGGGGAGGGAGGGAGGGGCAGGGCAGGGAGGCAAGGGGCGGGAGAAAGGAGAAAGTAGGTAGGTGATTGACCCTGGCAGAGCCCAGAGCTGGCCAGAGCCGGCAGAGCGGCGCAGCGGCAGCGGCAGCGGCTGCGGCGGCGGCGGCGGCTGCGGCGGCGGCGGCGCTCCGTCCCCGGCTATGTTCCCGGCTCCTACCGGCTCGTGCCGCGGCCGGCCGCTCCCGCCGCAACACGTGCTCAGTTTCTCATACTCTGCTGCGCCCCGTTGTCCAGCGGGGTGCTCGCCGTCATGGCGCCGCCCATAAAGAACGTCCTGAATTCTCTCTCCTTTGGCTAAAAACCTCCCCCGGCAACGGAACGGTCGCGCCAAGCGCCCGCAAACGCGAGGGTAGGCCAGCCCGCACGACACGCGTGCACGCACAAGTCGAGGTTGCCTGCCTACCAGGCGTCATGAGGACTGGGACTAGCATGCATCTTTGATTTATATACGTCCGAGTTTTTGTTTTTGTTTAGAGGACACCCATGAAGTTTGGAATTGTACAAGTTGAACCCGTCGGCAGGTGCTGGTGGTGGCGCTGGCGCTGGCTGTGCAGGCGGCCCAGTGCCAGGCGGACGTCCAGGAGCGGGGCCACGGCAGCTACACGGTCATCGGCACCGGCGAGGCCGTGCACCCCGAGAGGCAGCAGCAGGAACACCAGCAGCCGCACGGGGGCCAGATTAAGAGCAAGGCGCAGTACACGCGCACCGCCCTCAACGTGGCCAGGAGCCTGGACCCCGATGCCGAGGAGACGGTACAGGTGAGCTCAGCACATGCTCGCTGCTTTATGTCCTGGGGGTTCCTCACTCACAAAAATCAGAAAAAGTCAAATTTAAAATAAATCAGGGAAAAAAAATCAGAAAAAGTTCAGAAAATGTCAGCAAAATTTGGAGAAAAACAAGAAAACAATCACCTTTTGGATTCAAATCGTGGTACGCTTGCGTCACGAGTGAGGGGCCCCTTCTCTGGCAGTGGAGCGCTGTGTTCAGAGGCCTTACTCCGGACTGCTCTGCTCGGCTTGGTCACAGGTGCGCACCCGGACGGGGGACGTCGCTTCCCTGATCGTGAAGCGCCGCAATCGGTCCCAGGTGGGTCAGGACGCCTCCGCGCCGCCGCCCTACCCGATCAGGCGGGCCGCCGCCCAGCGCCTCGCCAAGGCGGCGGCCAACGGCGGCAGCGCCGGCATCCGCGTGCCGGACCCCGTCAACATCCAGTCGACCACCGTCCTGGTCAAGCCGGCGGCTGCTGACCAGTCCAAGAAGGCCAGGTCCCTGATAAACGTAAGTGTTGGCGCCCGCGCTGAGGTCCAATCTGTGATTTCGAACGCACTGGGAACACCCTTTCCCCTCTACAGCTCGACGAGGAAGGCGTCCCCGTCATCGTGGGCGTGAGGGTGCCCGACGACGAGGACGACAAGATCCACACGTGGAGGAATGCCAGGGTCATCAACGGCGTCCTCGTGCCCAACAACGTCACGGTCAACACGACGGCGGCGTCTCCGTCCGCCGCCTCTGCGCCGCCGCCGCCACCGTCCGGGATCCCAGCGTCACTGGACGCCGCGGCCGTCAAGAAGCTGGCCGAGAGCACCGCCCAGTCGCCCTGGATCCCCACCTCCCCCGACGGCGCCAACGTGGTGGCGCCGCCCCTGCTGACACCGCAGGTTAGTGGCAGTGGGGGCTCAGCGGTAGTGGCAGCGGTGCCGGCTGGGTGCATGTGCTGTGCATGTGGTGTCGGGGACGGGGGCGGGTTGCTCTGTCTGTCGTTCCTTGAATGTAAACGGGGTGGGTTATTTGTTGACGAACAGCGCGGGGACAGCAAATAAGCGCGTGCTCACGGGTCGGCGTCGGCATGGTGGTGACGTCGCGATGCGGTACCCGCGGCCCCACCGCACCGGACCGGACCGGACCCAGGACCCCGGACCTACGGATGTGCGGCGCAGCGGCGCAGCGGCGCACTCCACCACGGCTTCGACCCTCGCCTCGACTAGAGCCGTGCTCACTCCCTGCGTGGTTCTGCTGGCGGCTTGAGGCCAGCTAGCGGCCGTGTAATAAAGCGCTCCCACATCGCATGGCTTTGTTTCTGACAGACCATAGACCAGACACACCAGAGTGTGGGTGGTGGGTGGTGGCATGGGAGGGCAGGGCACGGCGGGTAGGAGAGTGGATTCGGTCGGGCTTTGGGGAAGGAAGACTGAGAAGCATGTCCGCGAGCCGACACGCTCCGGACGAACATTTTCAAAAACTGTGCTGACGTCGTGTTTCCCCTTTTTTATCAGCTTCACGGACTGCAGAGCCGCGCGGAGCAGCAGCGGCGCATCCTCGAGTACATCCGCGCCGTGAACCAGCTAGAGGCGGGGCGGGCGGCGAGCGCGGCCAACGCGGCCCGGGGCAGAATGCTGCGTAACACCGAGGTGCACGCCGCCGGGGCCGAGGCCGAGGCCCGCGTACTGCACTACCAGCCCTCGCTGCTGTACAGCGCCAACCCCACGCGCGTCGTCTCCTTCGAGGAGGGCGTGCGCACGCCCGTGCTGCAGTACGCGCATCCCGAGCTGGGCGTGCAGCCCGCCAAGGTGGCCCCGCCCGCGCCCGCGCACTCGCCCGCCCGCAGCCAGGACCGCGCGCTCGCCTACTTCGGCCAGGACGTGCACGCCGACCGCAGCCCGTTCGCCCGCGAGCCGGGCCTGGACCAGCCGCAGGACGAGGCAGTGCCCGAAGAGCCCACCAAGGCCACCAGCGCGAAGCGCTCCTCCACCGACTCCTCCGTCAGCAGCACCAGCAGCTTGCCCGGACTGACGAGGTAAGCGGGCTCGCCGTCCACACCGCTGTTGTCGTTGGTCTCCAGCACGCAAAAAACTTTTTAGTTGTCACAATGATTTTTTTCGTTAAGTTTGGGACAAGCAACATATTTAGTTGTGAGAACTAAGATTTCGTTAGGGCATCTCCCTAAAATTCATCTGTGTCAGCAAACTGAAAAGAATGCCTTTTTGATGAGAACTGATGGAACTGATTTTTTAGCTGCCCCAACGCAATATTATTTCTTACTTCTAAATATGATGCTTGTCCCAAAATCAACGAAAAATTTGGTTGTGGCAACTAACAATTTTTCTGCGCGGCGGTCGCTGTCGGCCAACTCCACGACCTCCTGATTGTTTCCAGCCTGCCACACCGGCCGAAGAAAGTGCAACCCATTGAAGACTCGTATGGCTTGGCCTCGGACAAGTACATTAAGCGCTTTCCGCACGCCGCCTCCTACAAGGACTACCGCGACTACAAGGACGACTACGGCTACGGCTACCGCTACAACAACTACAACAGCTACCGCGCCGACCCGCACTACGGCGGCTACTCGCACTCGCCCTTCGTAAGTACCGCCCCGTTGGGCTTTGTCGGGACAGACTTGTCTGACTTTTGGCACCCGCAGTGATTTGAACCCGACCCGGTCCGTCTCCGTCGTGCCACAGGTCCAGGACTCGCGGCCCTTCTGGGTGCGGCTGACGGACTCGATCCAGACCAGCATGAGGACTGGCATGGAGCGGATGAGCGACCTGGCAAGGCCCGTCGTCGACCCCCTCGTCGAGGCGTCCGCTAAGATCTCGCAGAACCTGGGCTTCACCTCCAACGGCGGCGTCAGCGTCGTCGGAGCAACCCGCGGCGCGCAGGGGCAGCAGGGACAGGGCCTCGGGCAGGGCGCGCAGGACCGGCTGGGCAGCGTGGGCGCCGCCGTGGCCGCTCCCTCCATGCTGCTGCCCGCTCTGGGGCTGGTAGCCGGGGGCGCCGCCCTGGGGCTCGGAGCCGTCGCCGTCGGCCGCTACCTGGACGTGGATGTGATGGCCAAACGCAGCGAGGCCAGCGACGAGGATGACGAGGACGTGAGTGTCCGCTTCCCCAGGTTCCCCCGCTGGCCGCATATCCCCCGCTCCCGCCCCACAACCCCCTCACCGTTCTCTGTTCCACACGCAGGCCCTGGAGATGGAGCACAAGCGCGCACTCAACGCCATCTACGCAGGGCAGCAGAGGTACCTCGGACACGACGGCACCCTAGCCAACGGGGCACTCGGCGCAAGGCAGGTGACGGACGCCGACGTCGTCGCCCAGGTGGTCAACGTGGTCAACAAGGAGCAGCGACAGCAGCAGCAGCAACAGCAGGGACACCAGTCACAGATGTAAGGGCGAACCCTGCGATTGGGCACTGAGCAGGCCTAGAGCCTGGCTGCGGCTGCTGCGGCTGCGGAGACTCAGCCCCGTCCCATCCGGGTTACAGGACGCACTCACGGACGCGGCGGGACAACTCCGCCAACACCCTCGACTCGGCCGAGCTAGCGGAGGAGCGCCGCCAGCTGGCCCTCCGCGCCGCACAGCTGGGGGCCCCAACGGCCGTATGGGGGTCCACGCCCTGCGCGCAGAGGGTGTTCTGCGACGTGCTCACAAGGGAAGGCCCCGACTCGGCGTTGCTCATGGAGAAGAAGATGGCCACCCTCCTCGCCATGTGAGTAGCCCTGAAGGGTAGGCACTAGAGAGCCCATAAATATATATAGTATAGGCTCTCTAAAAGGGACGGGCACGGGCAGCCGCGCAGCACGACCGTGCCCAATGCCAGCCGCCTGCTCCCCCTCCCCCACCTGTGCCCTCCGCTTGGCGGGGATTTTCTGCTTTTCCAAACGAATGGCTGACTGTCTTGTCCGCAGGCTCCCCCGCGTCGCACCGGAGGCGGCCGCCGTCCACCTGTCTGCCGTGATGGGGGCCGTGAGGAGAGGCGACTGCTCCGTGTTCGTGTGCCCGCTGAGCGCCACGCCGGCCGCGGCCCCAGACACGCTGCAGCGATGAGCTAAGAGCTGAGCTGCCCGGCGAGGCCTGGCCAATCCCTTCTCGGGGGCTGCTGGCCGCTCCGTCCCTGCTAGGACTACCAAAGAAGAAATGAGCCTCCTCGGCTCCAGACGGGAACCTCAACCCTCTTGTGCACGCCCACAACGTCGGCCACACGGCGGTCGCCTGTCCTGTCCCTGTCGTCGACTTGTGTGACATTGAGACGGATCCGACTTTCGATTTCGAGCCGTGGTTTCCGACAGCCCCACTAGCTGGGGCCGGAGATAGAAATTTACAAAGGGCCCTTCTCTGAAGAAATGAGTCCAGAGTCTACCCCAGACCGCAAAGTTGGCATACTTGCTCTTTCAAATTGACATCACGAGATATGTGTTGGTTTGAACAACTGTTGTTGCGAAATCTTAGCAGCGTTTTCCTCTTGGTAAATGTGCTGGACACAGATCATGACTGCTTCGTTGTCGCCACTTTTAATCTGATGCTACTGAATATCAGGATAGATTTCTTTTCTTTTTTTTAAACACAGGCCATGAGATTAAAATTTGAATGGTACATAGGAGGATCGATTGTAGTACATGTTGTGCCATTGTGTCAAGGAAAAGTGTTATGCTGCCTCATATTCATCCTTTGTGCTTGTTTTGACTGAGAATTAGATAATAAAACAGTACGTAAGAAAAATGCTTATCATTTACATTTGATGCTGAGTTGCCTGCTGGTTGACTTACATTATTTGATTACCAAACAGGATTTAATTAATTAGAAGAAATTTATTTTCAATCAGTGTAAAACCAACAGTACAAAATGTGCTTTTGTTCAGCAAACAGCATTAAGATTCAAAAGTAATGTAGAGAACATACAATTTAAAATCAGTACACTATGACAATAATAAAACACGGAGGGGATGCCCATGTAGTTACAAAACTTATAACTACGTCTAAACAAACTTGAGGGTTACTCTCGGTTCACAGCGATTCATTTGCATTCTCCAAACCACTTTCAAACTACAATGAAGAAAGCCTTTCTTCCAGCCTGGACGCCAGATTTTCCAAAACTGAGGTGATCTTGGATTTGTGAGATTTACCTGACAAATGGCTAGCCTTGCTACCAACGTTCATCTTTATTTCGCAAACTTCACAGAAAAATGTAACAGAATGTTCTCTTCTATGCTGTTTCACCATATTTTTTGACAAAAGACTGAGATCTTCATTGCATATCTTACATATCTTACTAGGTTTATTTAGTATGTTTTTAGTTCCAGAAACACTACTAGAGGGTTTTATAACCATTGAGTTCACTTGTCTGGTTTCATTGGATTGACTAAAACCTCTGCGCTTTGCTAAAGATTGCTGGTTAATCCAAAACGCAGCATTTCCAAGAGAACTAATAGCATACCCGTGTGTCATCAATGATGAAATGGTTTTTGACTTTTGCTGCAGGACTTCATGTGTCTGGTTGCTAGACCATTCTTCATTTAAATGATCTGGGGAGATGAGGTGATGAAACATTTGAATGTTGGTGGATAATTGTACTTTACAAAATTTACACCAGAAACCATTTTGCTCTACCACATAATTCTGCTCAAGCAGAAATACTTCAGAAATTACGATCCTCCTTCTCTCACAGAAAGGCAATGCCTTGACAGAATTTTTGTGAGTCTGTGGGGACTTTAATGTAGTAGTATCTTTGGACACTTCCCCAAAACTGACAGCCTTTCTTTTAACAGGAACAGCTGTTGCAAGGCTAAGTGCAGGGGAATTCAATGTGTTAGAGTCTTTGGCCATTACAGCAACATTTGCAGCATTTCTTTCAACAGGAACAGCTGTTGCAAGGCTATGTACAGGATTTTGGACATGCATTTCCATAGATAACACTAAATCTCCATTAAAAATAGGAAATCCACTACCACATGTTTCACATTCAAACTCAAAATCATCAATATCATTGTCAGCACATATCTGGTCAATTTCTTCTTGCAATTTGACTGATTCAGATCCTCCAATTATAACAGATGAATCATTACACTTTTGAATGTCTGTGCTGGCACTCTCCTCAGCTCGTAGGCTGTTGCACTTTCCCTGAGTGACAGAGTCAGGATGTGTTGAACTTACTTTTTCCAAGGATGGTCCAAGGAGAGGTGTCTGTGTATGAAAATCCGATTTCAGAGTATGATTCACAGTTATATCATCATTAGCTTGTTTCGTCAAAACTTTCAATTCAGCCATAGCTCCAGTAAATGAACCAGCACTACAGGAAGACAAAATTTCCCACTTCTGATTTTCCAAGAGCTGAAAGAATGCAAGCAATTCAAGCTTTCCATTCACTGTCAAGGGAGTTTGTCTCTTTGCCCAAGAGGAATTCATATGATGTTTAGAGAGAATGTGACTGAACATATACTTCTTAAAATGCTGAACATTACACAATGAGCATTTATACAGATGTCCTAAAACATCCAAAGGGGAAACTTCTTCCAGAGAAAAGTACTCATCAATTGCTTCATTAATTTCTTTTTCAGTGACAATCTCATCACTTCTGATTGTTTTTGAGCCACTATTACCTGGCATTAGTGTCACAATTTCACCTTCCTTCCTTTGAGGATAAGCTGAAAGTGAAGATTTCCTTCCATTGTCCAGAATTATTGAGGAAATCACATTTTCTTTCTCATACGAGATGTCTGGAGAAGGAGTGATAGAGGCTTCACTTTCTCTACCAATTTGTTCCCTTTGATTGTAAGGCTGTCGAGAAACTGATCCAGTTTTAGAAGCCCCTTTTTGCACTTTTCCTAAAGGCTTTGAAACATTCAAGTATGCAGAATTCATAATAGTTCTGAGATTTTTTGGGCCACTTTTACCAAACTTAACCATGGACTTCACCTCTAACATATGTTTCAAAATGTTTTCTTTTTCTTCCAAAACACTTAAGCTTTGACTGTTTGCTGCACTCTTGTGAAGATGTGCAAGTGATATAACATGATTCATCATCCTGTAAATAGTGTTTTGAGCTTTACATGGAGAGCAGAAGTAATTTCCATTCCCTAGATGTCGAACAGATTTTTCAAGAGAGAGATACTTCTTAAACACTGCACGGAACTGCTCAGCTACGTTTGCTCTTGTGTCCACTTTGGGTTGAGAATCACTTTCATAGCCATCATGTATTTCCAGCAATTTGCTGCTATGAATAGGAGTCAGGATTTCTTGATTACCTTGCGAGAATTCGTCAGAACCACGAACCCAAGCGTAGCAGCATTGACGATGATTTTCACTACTTTCATGCAATAATACATTAATTTTAGAGACATAAGATGAACAAGGACCACAATAATACCTTGGAACTTTAGAATGACTTTCAGCACTAATACTTGGATTATTCTGGTCTCTACTCTCTTCAGGATTTAGATTCGATGCTAGGCCGTCACCTTTCATTTTAGAATCATAGTCATCTGCTGCAGCAACTCTTGCTCTGGTAGCAAACTCTTCTCCAACTTTCAAACGGAATGCATGAGCAGTTGAAGACTTGTAGTGTTCTTGTAGATCTGAAAAATTCTTAAAGGACACTCGACACAAGAAACAAAAGAACAGGTTGAATTTTATAACTGTTGTTTGGCTATTAGAACCTGTGCTGTGTGATGGAACATGATCTGCATATTCCAGCTCTGTGCTAAACCTCATTTCACAGTTTTCACATGAGTACGGATAAGCATCTGCCAGTAGATCTTTTTTTACTAGTTCATGTGCTTCAGAAACACAGTGTTCCAAAAACAATTCTTTGGGCACAATTTTTAAACAAACAGAACAAAACTTGTCTTCAACAAATATGTCATTTTCCATACAATGAGAATTCACATCACATCTAGACTCCTGCACTGACTGTTGCAATTCACTGATATTTTCGCTGTTGTGACTTAAAGGGGAAACTGTCCCATTTACAGCGGCATCAAAAATAGCCACACCATTGTTTAGTGACACATTATTAAGTAATGTGCCATCACATGACGAAAATATTTCAACTGGAGTCAGTGGTTCAGATCCACATACACGTCCACCTTGAAACATCTTCTTTTCCTTCTTTGAAGAACTTGAACTTGGAGAGTTTCCCATGGCAAAGTAGGTTTACTGAGACACTCTCAAAAATCCTGAAATAAATATGGTAAGTGGTAACCCATAGTTATCAACATTTCTGGAATAATCAAAAGCCCTTGCGTACCAGAAGGTGTTGAAGTATTCTCCATGACTTCCTGCGCTTTGGATGATAAGTTTTGTAATTTTCACCAAACAGCAACTGCAATCAATCAATCTCTTAAATAACTTTACATGATAACCTTGTCATCTAACTATGTTGTTTTCCATTTTAATTTGCCGCGTCTATCAAAGCTTTGGAAAGACGATTATTTGGCAAGGGGAGAATTAAGGAAAAATGGACTCTAGAAGTCTGTGAAAAGTTACCCAGCTTCATCAGACGCGACGGCGAAACAGCGGCAGTTGTTTACAAATTACAATTATCCGCGCGTGCTCATAGAGGTTAGCCTGAAAGCTTATGGTGCCCATACCGTCGCTACTATTATTCACAGGAGGCTTGGGATTTCCCTCCCCCCTCCCCCTTTTCTTCGAAATTTTTTTTTTCTATGGTCCCACCACCCACCAGGGTCCCAGTCCCCAAGAGAGACTCGCAGCGCAGCTGTTCGCAGTCTCTCGGTCTCTCCAGGTCCCAGCATAAATCGAATTGCGATGATTAGGAAGTGGAATAAACAATGCAGATTGGGTATTTTTTTTAAACTACCATTTTTATTTTTTCTTGCAATTATACAAAAGGAGGGGTAAAAATTCACAGCCAGTTTCTTCCTTCTCACAAAATGTAGTCTAAGCCCATATGAAAATGCACAGCAGACATTATTTAAATTCTAAGCAAGGTAAATGGGGGACAAATATTGTTGAATGGTCAACTGTATTTGAGTTCAAATTGTTCGAGGAAGATTTTCCTTGGGACTTTAGGAGGAAACATAGCACAAGCCAATCTGTGCTCCTTCCTTCCCGTTTTTGTTAAACTGCTAAGATCTTTAAAACAAGAGGGACAATCAATTGTTGTAGAAGTTCCAGCACTACTTGTAGAGGCTCCAATATTACTTGTAGTGGCTCCAAGAATACTTGTAGAGGCTCCAAGAATACTTGAAGAGGAATGTGCTGTAGGGTCAAATTGTTCAACGAAGATTTTCTTTGGGAGAATTGGAGGCACCACAGCACAAGCCTTTCTGTGCTTCTTCCTTTCCGTTTTTGATAAACAGCTAAGATCTTTAAAACAAGAGGCGCAATCAATTGTTGCAAAAGCTCCAGCATTACTTGTAGAGGCTCCAGCATTACTTGTAGAGGCTCCAACATTACTTGCAGAGGAATGTGCTGTTTGAAAAGCAAGGTTTTTAGCTGAACATGACTGTCTGTGCTGCTGTCTTTCTTTTTTTACCATACAACTAATATTTTTTCCACACATCTCACAAAAAAATTCATCACCCGATGAAGAGCTAACTTTTCCTCTGCATTTCAACCTGTGGTTTCTTCTTGCACTTTTAGACATTTGGTCAAGATTTTTTGAGCATACCACACACTTCACATCTACTGAGCTGGAGGTGTTTGCTGTCTTCGAGTTAACTTGAGCTACAATTTTTGAACTGGACTTTTTATGGGCCTCAAATTCCCCAGCATGATTTAAATTTTTCACTTTCTTCTTTTTAATCCAATTGATTGCAGAGTAAATATTATTGACAGCATATTTATGCTTAAGTAAAGAATACAGTTTTCTTGATTTTTCTTGAAGTTCCTTGTGAGTCATCTGCTCAAGCCACTCATCTGACAGATGTTTGTGTGACAAAACATGATAAAAGATATCATTTTTACTCTTATATGTTACATTGCACAATTCACACCTGAACTTATTTTGACTTGAGAGACATTTCTGCTCGAGTAAAAGTACTTCAGAAACTACAATGTTTTTGTCCTTTACAATAGACACATCAGTTCTAGAGAACTTTTGTAATTTGACTTTAGGGGGTACTGACATAGCTACTTTAGCCATCTCAGCAACACACTGGACATTTCTTTCAACAGGAACAGCTAATGCAAGGCTATGTACAGGATCATTTTGAACATGCATATCAACAGAAAGTTCAATGTCTTCATTAAAAATAGGGAATGCTACACCACAAACTTCACATTCCAACTCAAAATCTTCAGCATTTTCATCAGCACAAACTTGATCATACTCTTCTTTTAAACTAACGAACATAGAATTCCCAATTAAAACTGTGTTTGTTTCATTTTTTGTCACTTTTATATTACCAGCACCTGAGGAAAGTTTAGTTTCAGGTTTATCTTCAATACTGTGAACATGCAAAGGGCTTCCTGCATTTTTAGTATGTTTATTACTGTCCACGATCACAGCTTGTTTCGGAGTAAGTGTAGAGGAGTCCTTCAAATTATTTGACTGCACCAAAGAACTCTGACCAACTGCTTCTAAACTAGCAATATGTCGAAGATGATTTTTACCATTTTCATGATCTCTCCTGTTTGAACTTGGTACAGTGACAGAGCATGAAGTACAGTAGTAGCTGTTGGGTGGTTTAACTTGTTCTTCTGTTCCTTCATGTTTTTCCTCCAAAGATTTGTGATGCATCCTTTGAATGTGTAAGGGGCTTCCTATAGACATAGTATGTTTACCACTGTCCACAGACACAGCTCGTTTAGGGACAACCGTCAAAGAGTCCTTCACATTGTTTGACTGCACCAAAGAACTCTGACCAACTGCTTTTAAGCCAGCAGCAAATCGGAGATGATTTTTACCCCTTTCATGTTCAATCCTGTTTGAAGTTGGTACAGTAACAGAGCAGGCAGTGCAGTAGTAGCTGTTGGATGGTTTGACTTCTTTTACTGTTCCTACATGTTGTTCGTCCTCACTTTTATTTCCACTTACTTCCTTACCCAGATCTTCATATTTAAGTTGAATTAAAGTGTTCTTTTCCAAAGGTTTGTGATGAATACTGTGAAGGTGCAAGAGACTTCCAGTAGACATAGTATGATTACCACTGTCAACAGACACAGTCTTTTGGGGGGCAACTGTTGAAGAGTCCTCCAAATTGTTTGAGAGCACCAAGGTACTGCTAACCATTGCTTCTAAACCAGCAGTAAGTCCAAGATGGTTTTTTCCCTTTTCATGTTCATTCCTGTTTGCCTTTGGCACAGTTACAGAGCATGAAGTGCAGTAGTAGCTGTTGGATGGTTGGACTTGTCTTACTGTTCCTTCATGATTTTTCTCTTCATATTTTCTTTCTTTTGCTTCTTTTCCATGATCTGCACATTCATGTGCAATAAAAGCTTCACTTTCCGAATGCTCCATTCTGATCAAGGAAGGAGTGCTTAGTCTATGGCTGAAATTACTTTCTGGATTTGGAGTGGAATGCCGGGCAATTCCTTTGTCTCCCGGCACAGTCATGTTTTGTTTCCTAATATGCTCTTCCCGCACTGCATCATTTCTAGTTAACTTAGGGGATGAGTTAAATATAGCCTCACAATTTTCCCTACTGATCTTACTCTTCTCCCTGTTTTCTTCAGAAATTTTATTTCTTCTGATGGCAAATTCCTTTGCAATTTCTAGGCGAAAACCATGTTCTCTAGAAAAAGAATGATGTTTTTGAAGGTCTGATTTACTTTTAAATGACACCTGACATAAGAAACACATGAGAGGTTTAAATTTTTGATCTCCAGAAGTATTATTCAGATTACAATGTGAAGAAATATGATTCTGCACATCCTGCACTCTGGAATATCTCATTTCACATTTCAAACAAGAAAATGGATAGGCAAGTTCAATGAGGCATTTTCGATGTTTTACATGGGCATCTGAATTGCCATGTTCATTAAAATCTTTCTTTGGCACAAGCATCATGCAAACCGTGCAGAAACTGTCCGTCAAATTGAAATTCTTTGGTGAAACAGACTTGAAACAATTTTCCCTCCCTTCACAGTTCCAGCACAATGTTGTGTCTGGTAAAGCATCAATATGCCAGGAACTGGCTTTCATTTTAGTGAGCAGATCATGTAGATCATCCAGAGTATGGATCATGAGGTGCGACTCTTCGTTTAGCACACTTCCATCTTTAGGGATACCCCCACCATAGGTCTTGAGAGTTTTAACAATATAGGAAGCACATAATGTCACATTTTGGGGACTTCCAACATTCCAACGATGGGAATTCACAACGTCATACAATGATGGGAGTCCTCCTTGAAAATTCTTTTCTGAGTCAAAATTTGAACCAAGAAAAAGTTCATTTTCATTTATACTGTTGAGACCATCAAAACTGATTGCTTCACCGCTTAAGGAATCATTAAAATTTGAAACATCAAGACTCAGAAAACTATCCTCTGGCAAAGTGGCATTACATGAGAAAAAGCTATCACTGTCTGATGTTGTTGCATCTTCAGTGTTGGTTTCTGCCATGTAAAAAGCTTGATGAGTCCCATTATCTTCTGACATTGTCCTTTCATTAACTAGTTCTTCAGATGGGTTATCTGGACTCTGAAACAGACAAATACAGTAGCTAAAGTCGTTTAGAATGCAACTTAAACCGATGCCCGAAATACAAACAAAAAAACTGCAAAACAGCAGCGTTCTACATACACCACACAGGAACTATCCTCGACAATATTTACCGGCTTAAAACAACAGATATTTCGATCTAGATGACACCGCGTTTTAAAACACCTGTAGCCGTACAAGGAAAAGATTTATGTTGTTGTTGTTTTGTTTCAGCTGTGCATGGTATTTGCAGATGTCGGTATTCACAGCGCACGCTCCCGTTGCGTTCCCGTCAAATAATAAACAAAAACCATGGAGAATTGTTCCTTGATAATGTTTTTCTGCCAAGGATTTGTGTGATTTTTAGTATTTCGGACTGGTAAGACGTTTCTGAATAAGCTTCTGTTATAGTGGTCATTTCGGAAAAGAGTGTTGTAGACTACTTTGCATCACGTAGCCGATTTTTCACAGGGGTTCAATGAAGGTGCATAACCTCAAGTTTATGTGATGTCTTCATCAAAACTTCAATTTTTTTACATCGGGATTTCAGAATTTCTACTTCAGTTGTTAATGCTGATAATCACAGTTTTTTAAATGTTTTCCGATGAGTATTGTCGATATATTCTTAAAACTCTGAAATACATGACTGGAGACCTTGTTTGTGTCACGCCCCAAAGTAGGGAGTTAAAAATTATTTTTGTGTCTAGTTGTTTATAAATTTGGCGTGTCTTTATTTATGCAGGCGGTACTGAAATGGCTGAAGACGGTAGACTTGAGATAGAGGGCAACTCTAAAAATGGCACAATCAACACTGCAGATCACGATAATGTTATTGAAAAGCTGGAAGCTAGTGTTTTAGAATCACCAAAATGCAAGAGGGACTTTTACTCAAGTCATTCAGATGAGGTACCTGAAACTGCTGATGGTGAGACTAAACCTAAAAAGGCATCATTTGGGTGAGTTACTGTTTGTTTATGAGCAGTCAGTGTAGAGCTAAAGAATGTCAGGATCTAGCATGCCTCTTTTTTTCTCTTCCCCCCCCCCCCCCCCTACAGCAGTAGAATATCCAACCTTCTTCCAAAACTGTGGAAACTGCTTCCTGACAATGTTTGCAACACATTTCCCTGCCGTGATTCAGTACCGAATCCTATTCTCAAGCTTATGAAGGATGCAGAGGAAATTGTCCTTCAGTTAAAAAGGTTTGATCTGATGTGTTTCCCCGTTGTCTCCCAATATTCATACTTCAGTTCTTTGGGTTATTATCACACTGTTCCATCAATTTTTAGTGTTACTTCTAGTAATGAGGAAAATAAAATAAAAGCTGATGCAGAGCAGTCCTTAACATGTATCCAAGGAGTGCTGGACCATACTTGGGAACAACTAAATACAGGGCATTGGAGAGATGTTCCAATAGTGCATCGCCATGTGTTCAGTATTGCCAGCCTTATCAAGGTAAAAGGTCCCAATGAATTTCTTTCTTTCATTTGGAAGAGCATGCTGCCAGATCTTCTAATTTTTTTTTGCTTTGTTACAGATTTTAAGCCTGCTCCAATCGCAGGCAGGAGGTGAAGAAACACTTCTCCGTCTTGCTCTTAAAGCTGCTGATATGGGCCTACTACTTGGAGCACCACTGCCTCCTCCAAACGAATGTCTTGATCTGACTGTCGCTGCTAGTGTATTGAGCACATCTCTAGCTCAGGCCGCTGAACAGTCACAATCTGACTTAGGTAAGGAATCCAGACATTTAAATGTGTTATCAGGTCACTCATTAATTAACTGCTTGATAATTTATTTGACTCAATCAGATTGTGTAGTTCACGAGGAGAAGACATTGGCACAATTTTCACCAAGTGGTCTCTCTGGATCCCCTGTGAAAGAACTCGTTTGTCCGTCCATAGAGAAATTTCGTACAGACCACTTTCAACCAAAAGTTCCTGTTAAAATAAAAGGTAATATTATGTGGTGTCTATGTGGTGAACCACAGAGATTTTGTCCAAACTAATTTTAATTTAACTCCATGTATATGATAGTTTTCACACATGTTTTTAATACTGTGGACAGGATGTATATCGCACTGGCCAGCAATGAAAAGATGGTGTGACATTGGATATTTGCAAAGAGTAGCAGGAGCGAGAACGGTCCCAATAGAGCTTGGTTCACATTATGCTCACTCCGATTACTCACAGAAACTGATGACGATTGCTGATTTTATTGAACAACATGTTGTTGGAGGAAAGTTGGGATATCTTGCTCAACACCAGCTTTTTGAACAAGTAATACTCTATTGTCATTTTAATATTGTAGTTGATTTTTTGAACATATTTACTTATCTGTTCAGTATTTATAATTTTAGGTTCCTGAATTGAGAGCTGACATTTGTGAACCTGAATACTGCTGCCTGAGTGATGATTCCATTCAAGTGGATGAACCAGCAAGTGATGGCACTGACATAAATGCCTGGTTTGGACCAGGTGGCACTGTCTCACCATTGCACCATGATCCCAAGCATAATCTTCTTGCACAGGTACTAGCCTGTTTCACAACCTTTTTTTTTTTTCTTCATGTTTGATTTTTTTTTTTAGATTTTTTAATTTTCATTCTAGGTTGTGGGATCTAAGCGCATTTTATTATTCCCTCCGGAAGCATCATCATCACTTTACCCTCATGTTGATCGTTTATTGAGCAACACCGCCAGAGTTGATCCTGAGAAACCAGATTATCACCATTTTCCTCTCTTTGAAAGTGTTTCAACACCATTAGAGTGCAGACTGGAAGCAGGTGAAATGTTATACATACCACCACGCTATTGGCACCACGTTCGTGCACTTTCTACTTCATTCTCTGTTAGCTTCTGGTGGAAATAGTATTCTTTGGTAAGTAGTATTCTCTCAGTCACCCTCCCATCTGGCTCTCTTAGTGCTCAGGATTATTGTGAATTATTTCTAGAATGAAGCTAAATTTAGTCTGGAAGTCAGCATGCAGCTGACTATTCTGGCATGGCTGTTTCCTCTGAAGACAGGAGACAGGGATTTGTGTTAATAACTACTTAATAATCCTCAGCTGAATCTCAAAAACATCAATACGTAGTATTTCATTTACATGGAATAACAGATGTCTTATTCCTTTCTGTGATTGCACACATTTTTATAACATATGTTCGCATAGGTCTGTTAAATGATCAAATTACAGAGCCCTGACTTTAGGCCCTTTAGGCTTTTTATTGTGCACCAGTAAGATAATGCTCAAAATGTTACTCTTTCTTCTTAAGCTGATTGCTATTACTTCTTTTCTTTCATGCAGACTCATTTGAAATAAACACGGACAAGCTGCTGATGTTGCTAGTCATCTAGAATGTAAGACTATGAATGTGTTAAAGACTGGAAATAATCTTCATCTGTTTCTGTCAATTGTGAGCTTTATTATCTTTGCTGTAAACAAGCAGAATAGTGATTAATTTTGTCATTGTCGAGATGCCTTATCTTTACAAGTGCCTTATTTGTCTTTCTTATGGCTGAATGATCATTTGAAGTGTAGTGACAAAATAATTTTCTTTGCGCAGTATTCAAACTACATAATATTAGATTGTATCAATCTGTTCAGAAAGTTGTCACATCCACATTCCAAGCTAAAAGAAAAATCTGAAAAGCTGCTGTCTTGCATTATACTACCTTGTAAATGAGTTTCATTTACAGAAGCATGATGTGCCTTTGAGGCATCTTTTAGTTTAGAGGACCACTTCAATTCAGGTCACTAATTAGTGATAACAGTAGTCACAAACTGAGTACTTCTCACTTGCGTCTTGCTTTGTTTGTTTGACCAATTGAATTTCTTTTCTTTTATTCAGATATTAGTCTTAAAGTGTGATATTCTTCTAATTGTGTACCTGCATGATTCCTCCTGTGGATGGTTACAAGTTATTGTTGACAATTCTGATTTTTTGAACCTAGTGGTTACAATCATCTGTTGTAATTCTGACTTTGTACAGAAATGATTTCTGTGCAGTTTTAAAATGTTTGTTTAAGGAAACAAAAGATAACAGTTACAAATCAAATGTAGGCCACTATAATGAATTGCTGTCACTTTGACTAGGCAATACCTTACTGATTTGGATCATATGGTATTCTCTTTTGAGATTTTCCAACTTCTTGTACTTACAGGGTGATAAGAAATCTTAGTTTATTACTTTGCTGGTTGAAGTTTAAATAACAACTCACAAGAGATCTGTCTGCCTCTTAACAGTTGAATCAACAGAATATTCAGATGAAACAAACATGTGAGACTCTGCCTGACCATTGAAAGCCACTGTTTGGTTTGTTTCATTTTTTGTTTATCTCCTGCAATTTTCATTTGTCTGCTTCTTTTTTAACACTTGTTCCAACAGAAATATTTCCTTCTCAAAATAACGTTCTGTGTAACAAAATATATCAAAGACTGATATCAGAGGCCCTAATAAAAATTAATATATGCAAACCGTTTTCGTAATTCTTTTCTGGAAAGAAACCATTGCCATTTAATCAGAGAAGGAAGATGCTGGCTTTCCTCCGGCGGAGGGAGCCGGTGTGTCTTCAGCAGACCGTGCGTGGTAGTTATCAGGGGAGATGGCGCCGGACCCGCAGTACAGCGGGCGAGCTAATTCACAGTCGAACGCTACTACTACCCAAACCGAATTTTAAAGGAATAAAAAATCACTCGACAGGCGCGGTTGCGGCGTCATCCGCCGACGTCACCCCCACGGTGACCTCGGCGGGGGGGTCGACGCTGACATTGACACCGTCATCGTGACTGCCCGTCACGGGCACGTGCTCGTGGTCTACTTCGCTGCCGCCGTCCGGTGTCTGCGTCGCGGTCGACTCGGGGAAGCCGTAGATCTTGACAACGTAGTCGAGGCCGCGGCCACGCGCCGACCTGAACCGGATTTTGGCAAACTTGTGACCCACGCCGCCGCTCTTGACGCTGACGTCGTCGAGGTGACGCCGCGGACTGCGCACGTCCACGACGGTGATGGTGCCTGGCCTCTGACCCGTCGTCATCGGGTACACCACCGACTCGGTCAGGACCTGCAACGCAGAACGCAGTGCAAGCGTGGAGGGGTCCGAGTCTGAGCCTCCACTCCCCCTTCCTTTCACTCCCAAGCCCACCGGACCGGCCCCCGCCACGCACCTGCAGCGCCTTGAAGCGGCGAGTAAGCCGAAATTCGAACAGCAATTTGTCTCCGGGCTTCCTGACGCCCTGGACCAGAGCAGTGCCACCCAGATCGCTTAGGCTAGACGCCGTTGCTGGTCCAGCAATTGGAGCAAGGGCCAGTAGTGCAATGGCGGTCAGTCGTAGGAACGTTCGCTTCCCCATCCTGTAGCTGCTGCACGTATCACGTATCGCTCTACAGTAGTGCAGTCCGCTCCCGCTCCGGCTCGGTCGGCCCGGCACCCGGCAGAGGTAGACCATGCCGTACACTGCTCAATCCAACATTGCCACCACCTCAAAAAACAATTCCAGAGGAAGAGGGAATGCCTCAATTGGATAGAGCCTTCACCAGAAAGAAAAACATAACTACAAAGCATTTGAGACTATTTTTCATTTATTCGATTTCAAAAAAATGCAAGAATTACTGGATAAAAAGATATAAAAATGGGATTTTTTTTTTGTTAGCACATCACCTTTACAACAAATGTATGTGCTGATGAGGATTCACACAGGCAGATTAAACCAGAACAGAGTATCTAAATGTAAAGTCCAGTTCTTAGATGATGCAGCTTTTCTCACAAGTTCACTGAAAATTAAGTCACAAGGAAAAAATCTTCACAAAATGTTCAAAATATTGCCATCGAGTGCTATGAATAATACTTCTCACAAAATCTATGTGAAACAAAGTTACACTACCAAAAAGACAATTGTTATGTGCTACTCCCAAGTCATTTCCAGCAAGTGCACATTGTAACCAAACAAGTCAGCAATTGCGCACAGTGACTGATTAAAGATACTATTCATAGTGGACATTACAGGCCCAATGTAAATGTAAACATACAAAAAGAAAAGACTGAATTAAACAATGTGTGGCTTTTAACTGTTGAACAGTCAAAATATTATTATAGCAGGCCTTTCCATGAAGAGTAACATAAGAAACCATTAGTAAATGAAGCACTCAAAGGAGGAAAGAGAAGTAAAGAAAAGATAGCAAATGGCCCAAGCTTTACAAGCTAACAAAATGTGCCTCTTGATGGCTCCTGCCAATACTTATGCCAGCACACATATGTGTTCTCATTCACATCACGTTGCATAAACACATACACGCACGCACACATACATACATACATACACAATAAGTCAAAACAAAATAACTAAAGACATTGTGTAAATTATACATAACAATTTTTCATGAGCAACTGTTGGGATCGGGGGTCTTTACATCACTGCAAAATTATGGGGAGTTAGACATCGGGCATTTAAAGAGAGACTTTGAAGAACCAATTGAATTCAAAAGATTTTAACTTGTGAATGGAAGGACAAATACCGATGAAGAAGAAGAAGCTGCGACTTGCAACACTCCACTTACTATCCCATGTTGAGATCAATTAACACTAAAATGCAAATTCCCGTCACCAGTAGTACATTTTGGCACTAGTAGGTACGCATACCAGTGCACTACAGAAATTGCAAAGAAAGGTTTTCACAAACTCACTCACGTTTCTTCAATAGGATATACAAAACCATCTCTCTAAAGTAAGCATTACAATCAATTTTTTAAAAAGTTTGTGATACCATCTGAATGTTTTAGTGTTGCTAATTTTACTGGTGACTTTTAATCAAGAAACAAATTGTTTCCAATTTGTCATATGATTTTCAGTAACAATAAGACAACTTAACATACATATGCATTGTAAGCTCTACCTGCTGTTCCTCTCAAGCCTTTGACCAAGGAAACAAACTACTTACAATTAAAAAGCAGACTACGGCAGAGCATTTAGGCTATGCAATGGATTCGTATCATGTTTCACATTACTTGTTATACTAAACATTTTCTTCCAGCTGTGGAAGAGTTTAATATGATACATGCACAGTATGCATACAACTCACAAAACTTCCAAGCAGTCTTCAGAAATAAGTCTTATATCTTGTCTGACCAAACCAACTCAATTCAACAGAGCAACAATATACGACTAGAATAAGAGATACATACAGGAGGGCAATGTAACATACAAGCCTTTAAAAGCCAAAAAAGAAAGACATACCATTAACAAAATAAAATACTTAAAAGTAATTTGGCATGAAGAAACAAAACATTGAACTACATCATTACAGTATAACAATAATAAAACTGATTGAGCTTGGACATGACATAAACACTTAGATATTATCTGATATTCACACAGCTAAAATTAATACTTTTACCTCTTCTTAAGACACAAAACCACTAGTAAAAGAGTTAGTTTCATTCTTGTTGTCTATCTGATTAATAATGAATATACTGCTAACAGGCAAGAACATTCAACTAAAAGAGCCAAAACCCAGAGAAAAGAAAAAATGCAAACCCAATGCAAAGATGAACTATGAAAATTGGGTTTAGCATAGATAATTTTTTTTACCAGCATGTTTAGTCAATTTTAATACAAAATGCTTCAATCTTATGATAGAATACAGAAATTCTCATAGAATGGATAATTAAATTGAATGTGCGTCGGACTGAGTAAACATACAAGACAAAAAGCAAATCTAATGAGCAGAGGCACCCAGTGGACTGAAAATTAAGTCCTTGATAGAAAACCAATAATGATAATTTGCCAACATGGTGGGAGCAGGAACATATCCTTCACTAAACAATGGCAATTGATAAATCAAATACAAGTAAATACCAGGCACCACCTTCAACTTCTCATAAAGGGAATAATGGAAGTAAAGGGAGTGCATGTAGCTCAATTCATAAGGAGCCAATGATATTATAGCAGTACAACTGAAAGGACAGAAGAATAAACTTGTAACAGCCACTGGTAAAGGAATGGTTTTGCATGCCATCATGCCACAGGTAGGACGAATAAAGAGTGCAAAACTCCATAAGTAATGTCTTAACAAACATGATACAGTAGAATAACATCTCCCCTTGATTTCTAGAGAAACCTTCATGAGAGTGCTCTTAATTTATTAATTTGAAACACACCACTCACCCAAATCACCGCTTCCCTGGCAACTTGGCAGGCATGGAACTATGTATAGACAAATTTGCTTGAAAGCTTTGCGATTCAAAATAAAACATTTTTTTTTAGGGTAGAAAAAGAAATAGTGATATGATGTCTTCCCACACCCAACACACTGGTTGCAATAATTTGTAAAGCAGCCATTTTATGGCAAACTTAGGTCTGCTTATTTCCTCTCAGTCAAATGTAGTTATTTAGAGTATAGGCATACTGAGAGAATTTATTCAATAGCTTTGCTGAGGAACTCCAGGAAACGTTTCCCATATACCTCAGGATCACAGGTTGAAATACCATCCACATTAGCCCCATATTTAACACTCTTGGCAGCTTTAGCAGCTTGTTTTTTCACTCCATAGTGTGTTAAAACATCAATCAAAGCCAAGAAGTAGATTTCTTTAATTGAAGCTCCTGAAATTAAATTTTTTTAATAAGAAATCAATAATGTAACAAGATGGTGACCCTAAGAGAAAGATGTCTAATGTAATTAACCACACAAACCTTCGGAACTTGGGATTGCATAAATGTCAAGTTCAGGTATGATACAGCCATCATATTGGAGACTTGACTCCCTCAAGAACTGCGCAGCTGCATGCGGAGAATCTGGGGGTGTAGAAATTCCACCCCCACCCCAATAACCATGCCTACTGAGATTCCATCGAAACAAAAAATTACACATATTATCCAGTCTATACCAGTTCCAATCAAAGTGCAGCATATTGAAAGGTGAACCGAACTCACCTGTCTCCCACATTTCGATTTTCAAGACCACTGCCAGAATCACTATCATCATCATTATCATCATTTTCTTCACTTTCTTGTTCCTGACGCTCTCGACTCTCTTGTTCTGCTCTAGCACAATCATGGATACCCAAGAGTAAAGAGTAATCCATGAGATGAAGCTTAGTCAAGAACTGTATCACGCATGTGAAAACAAAAAATTAGTGACAGTGTAAAATCAATTTACATTTTCTGCAAATTATGTATGTTGTTGACTGTCATTTATTCACACTAAATGAAAAGTAAGTGAAATCTAACTTACACCAACATCTGCCGTTAATGTGTCCATCAACTTGTCCTTTGCCTCATCACCTATGCAAATCTTCTTCCCTTCTTTCACAAAATCATTGTCCTTCAGTGTGGGTAGATCCTTTTCTTTTTCCTTGTCTGAAGCTTCTCGATCTACAGTAGATCCTTTTAAATCGAATTTCCTGAAATTAAAATGATTGTTATACAGGAGATATGTAGAAATAGGACATGAACTTTTATGAGACTGCACATTTAGTTGGGCAAAAGGTATGCATGGCTTACCTATGGATCTGAAGGTGGTTACTGAAGACATTGCGCATCGCAACCAAATAATGCTCAACTCCATCTACAGTGATACGATACATACCCAAATACTGAGGTAGTAGAGTTTTCCCATGTCGCTCTACGATATACTATCATTAAACCAAGATGATGTTAGCCCACAATATTCAACAAACACTTATTTAAATACAAAACCAAAGTAACCCAAGTAAACAAAACTCACCGGGTGATAATCTTTCAAAAATGAGTGCATTCTTTCAACTTCCTCACTTGTCAGCGATTTCAATATAAACAAGCGATCATAGGACTGGTAAAACTTTGCTCCAGATTTTCCCGGGTTATCCATTGTCACAGGTTGTGATCTATAAGTAACAAGGAATTTTTTTTTATCACAGACAAATGCAAAATTGTTGGAAATATCCTGCACCATTAGTCAAAATTTGGCATAAAAAGGGAGGAGGGGAAAGACCAAACAAACAAACAAAAAGGGGAAAAAAACACACTTTACACTCTTCAATTTAACAAGTAGGGTCATCTGTGTAAATACTATTAAATACTGATTGTAATTTCTGCATTCAGCTGCACAAATTTAAATGAATTTTAACATGACCAAACTTGATGAATGTCTCCAAAGACAGAAACCTCACTAAAACTACCGACAACCAGGGTGGGAAAATTTGTAAGATAAACACATATGGATTAGAAAATTAGCTTTACACAACAATAATAGACAACTCCAGGGAAGCATTTTTAATTGCATGGAGTAAAAAAAAATGAATTTAGCCAGTGCAAGGCAAACTCTATCCTGAAAAAAAGCCTGAAAAGTTAGTCAGCTTGATCACACCAACCTGCAGATTCCAGCAATCAATTTTTGAAAACAAAAGAATCATTGTTGTGAAACCCACTAACCATGCAATCTATCTCACATTGAAACACAACATATCATCAAGGCATCAAGCATAACACCACAAGAGAACCAAACATCACAGGGCGATAGCTTTGAGGCCCATTGCACCCTAGCACCAGAAAACTGACCTCAGGCGTTTTTGTCGTAACTTCTGACTGTAACCAGACATACGTGGGGAAGCACAACCATCATGGTGAGTAGGTTGTGCAGGAAGAGTAAAAGAGCGGTGCAACCCATGAGGCATTTCATTCCAACTCTCCACAGGCTGTGCTCTCCGCCACAATTGATAACGTTGGGTCCTAACCACAACCCAGAATAGCTTACTAAGTTGTTGGATGTAAAACTGTGGAAACTATTCCATCTCTCACTATTTTCTTAATTTTTTTTAAATTGAATTTGTAACACTAGTGGTTTTACATTAAGATACCGTTCTAATGGAGATGCTTTTGTGACAAAAATAAAGCATAACAGCACAAAGAAAGTATAGGTACAAGATGTTATTAAGACTTTTTTTTAAATCATAACATTCATTCATTCATTAGTTATTTTCTTCTGGAAAGAAAGTGTTCTATTTGTCCACATCTACAAGCAGCCACACGAGGCTTCCAACAGCTACTACTATGTAATTGGAATTGTATATTGCTGCACATGAAAGGACTGCACCTCAAACTAGAATTGAAACAAAAATATCCTTTTATGAAAACCCAAGATAAAGCAATAATGTCACAACACAACTGAAACCCATTAAATAACCTTAGTTGCCCATGGCAACGAAGTTTACAAGAAGCATGGCATGCATCAGAATTTGACAGTGCAGAATAATCTATCAAAATTTATGAAAGATCAAAGCATCCAATTCTACAACAGTAGGTACCAACCAACCTCCAAACATTTGAATGTTATCACCCTTCTATTAATATGACAGTAATGGAAGCATCTGTGTTTCTTTTCATTGCCACATACTGATAAATATATGGAAAGTGAAGTTTACCTCGTCATGGATTCCTTGTAATCAATGTCATCAACTCCAAAGCGTTCACGGAGGTTGCGAAATACCAAAGGACAGTACTCTTTTACTTTAAAATGGCTTGGCATATTCTCTCTGCAAACAATTATTTTAAAAAGTATTACTTTACACATTAAATACACATATTCAAAGTGGAAATTTAAGAGTTCAAGAGGGTACCGCAGCATCAATATTCTGAATCCATTTGAATTGCACTAATCTCATACTATAACAGAGTATACTGACTTGTTAAAGAGATGGTTGTCAACTTTGAGTTTTGAATATGCCTTAAAATCATCTGGCAACAGCATCACAGGTATTGTCATATGGCTCAGCTCGTTGATCTGAAACACAGAAGACAACTCACAAAATAAAGAGCAATCATTGAAAGTTTCAATGACAGAGGCAATAGCAAAATGTCAAATCCGTCCCAATTTCAAAACATTCAGTCACTGCATTTCCCAAATACATGTGACCAATTTCCTTAACAAGAACAAACAAATTAAAATCTAAAAATAGAGCATTTAAATTTCAACTCTATTAAAAATAATGGCAATAACCTCCAAAATCAGAAATAGGAACTTACTGTGTGGTTGACTCCCCACATGAAGACGGAAAGTAGTGGCTCATTGGCACGAAATAATTTCACTTTTTGATGTTTGACTCGAAAATGTTTCTTTTTGAGCTTGCTCAAGGCTCCCTGAGTCGTAGGCAAACTCATAGCTGAAGATTATTTTCTTTATTTTTTTTACCGAACGATGCAAAATATAGCAGCCTATCCTTAGGCTGCAAGTGATCCAATGAGCCCCATTTAATGTACAAATGGCACACTTATAAAGACCACGGGGTTTTCCCGTCACGGCGTGCAATTTTTATCACCTCGAAATTGCACTTATAAGCCACAACGAGTGGCGGAAGTGCTTTGAAGTACAATAATAAGAAAGTTTGCGACAGCCAGCAGGCAGAGGAAAAGTTGGGTTGAGTTGGGTTGAGTCGCAGATCCGTTCCTAACCATAGCCGGCCCCTGTTGGACCGTAACGGGCGCCACACACAACGCAAGTGGAACAGCCCCCATTGTTTACACCCGCTCGCGTTGTCTCTAGGTTGTCTGCTTCTGTCCCATGTCATGTGTGTGACGAACCGGTGATTGTGAAAAAGCTGCGATATGTTTGTGTTAGCTGAAATGAAACATGTTATTAGGACACCACCGTGGAAATTTAATGTCAAGTTGGCAGATGCCATAGCTGAGGAGTTAAATAAGAAACTTGCCAACAAGGTATGCCTCTGTCTTGTTTGGTCATAACCTTTTTCAAGTGCTTAATATTTTCTTTCTTAATTAAGATTTACCAACAATTTCTCCTTTTGACTTACAGGTTGTTCTCAATGTTGGTCTTTGTATAGCTCTTCATGATATAATTCATATGGAGGATTCATTTATATTTCCTGGTGATGGAGCTGCTCATACAAAAGTTAGATTTAGGTTTGTAGTCTTTCGACCATTCATGGAAGAGGTACTTATAGGCAAAATACGTAGCTGTAGCCCAGAAGGCGTTCATGGTTTGTTGAAAAGGATTCCTTTCTCATGAAGTAAGATTTTTGTAGCCTGATATGAGTGCTAACATGGTCCTTTCTCCTGTACAGTTACTTTAGGTTTCTTTGATGATATTATAATTCCACCAACTGCTCTGCAACATCCATCACGTTTTGATGAAACTGAACAGGTGTGGGTTTGGGAATATGACACTGGATCAGAAGGAGAAAAACATGACCTTTTCATGGATGCTGGTAAGTGATCTGTGCATCAGTAAATAATTTGATCTGAGAAGAACGCAGTGCTAACCACTTTCGTTTTCTAGGGGAACCCATAAGATTTCGTGTTACTGCAGAAAATTTTGTTGAAACTTCACCATCTGGTCCTCAAAATCCAGATAGTGCAACATCAGCTGATTCTGCTAAGCCAGAACAGAAAGTTCCTTACACACTAACAGTAAGTTAATTGTTGTTTATTCTTTGGCTTGCTTTCTCTGAAAAGTTGTAATTTACTTATACCTATCTGTCTTATTATTATTTTTGAGGGAGAAAACTCATTGAGGGCTGGATTTCAGATATGGTTCTCAAATTCTGTTTAAATTGTCCTGTTCTTTCTATGCAGGGTGGCATCAGTGAACCTGGGCTGGGACTTCTCTCATGGTGGTCATCTTGATTTCATCAGGTTCTGTGAGCTGAAATTGTTTGCTTGATTGTGAGTTGTTTTCATTTTCCTGAATTCAAGTTGTGTCATCTGCCCATATACACATGAAACTTGAGCTTCAAGGATGTGGGTTGTAAAATGTTACCAGTGATTGATGCTTATGTTTGTACCTTGCTGCTTTTTGTAATATAGTGATTTATTTTTCCAAAGAACATTTCTAATTGTCAGGATCTTCTCAACAACACTAGCATCTATTTATAATTTTGTACAAATTTTTACATGGTCGTTGTTGGTTAGAAGACAGATACACCACACATAAAAACTAATCAGAATAGTTAATTAATAATAGATCTTGACATTCATTCACACTTATGCAAAGTGTTTGATAAGGCAATGCAATCTCAGTAATGACCATATTTCAGAAGTAAACATTTACTACCTTTTCTTGTAGCTGTTCTGCATTCTGTTTCAGTTTCCCATATTGAAATTTGGAGTATGCTACTGAAGAGGTATTGGTGGAATATAATTGTAAGGAGCACAAGATAACATTTGACATGATAACTGCTAATGTGCCTCTGCATCCTCATATAATTTTGAAAGTTGGCTCATCTTTGTTATTCTGTCTAGAAAAAACTCATCACCTTTCCTTTCAGTTTTTGCTTTAAAGGATATGAGCAATTATTTTCCATAAATGGTATTCAGTGTGTTTTATCATTCACAATGACAAATCTGTTTTTCAAGATTCACTTTGAAGGTGGAAGCAAGTTTTGGAAGGTTAAAGTAAACTTCAGTTTAAGTACAGATAAGATTCCTTATCTACTAAGTCTTCACACAACTACGAAAATATCTTTTAAAACCACAACTTGTACCCCTATTTCCAAGTACACAAATTCAGATATGCTCTCTATGTTACATTTTATTTATCTCCTTGAAAAAATAATGTAAGTTTGTACATTTTAACATTTTCTTTGCTTACAATGCTGGCAGACTGCCATCATGTTTCCTTCCAGACACCATGAAACAAATCACATATGACCTGACACAGAACGTAGAACATATATAAAAACAAGTATCTTTCTTCTTAAAAAAGAAAAGAAAAAAATTGTGTGCTCCGCACAAGAAAATTCTAAATGGAGGGGTATATTATAAATATCTAACTTACAAATGGGAGCAATGTACTCTGAGAACATATGCTGCAACACAATTCTACAAGGGCTTGCAGATTTCTGTCTATGAAGATGATTCATTAATTTTGTACTTCTTACTGTATAAGATCTTAGACATAGATAGATATATACATGCTATGGATTTACACCTGGACTATTCTTCTTCATAAGGGACATACATACAGTTGCCACTACCAACATGTAGAGTACAAGGAAAGGATGTTGGTATGTAAGAAATATAAATTACCTTATTTTTGCACTCTCCATACTGGAAGTGTAGGAATGAAAAGTACACAAACATTACACACTGAAGACAAGCTGTTCAAATCCAGTTCAATTGCATCCTTGTCAGACACTGTCAATGAGTTGGCAAATGGTGAAAGAAAAAACGTAATGTATAGCTACAGAGCTCACACACTTGATTAAACCAATAAGAAAATTTTTAAACTGAATTAAAATGTGTCGTCAACTAAGCCCTATCAAAAAAGATGTGAAGATTCGTTTTGGGCCCACATATCATGTTGCCCTGAGTTTTGGAAGAATATGTAGGCAGCAAAATTATTATCTTTCAGTCTTGGAAGTATCAGGTAAACAAAGAAAAGAATGAAAGCGAGAGGCTACTTTAATCTGACAGTATGTTAGCTCTACATTCCTGCCTTCCTGTCCTGACAACATCATGACTCGTAAAAGTTATTCACATAAATTTATAACAACATTATGTGACAAATTGAGCTTTGTATTACTGCTGGTTTGCTGAAGCTTACTGAGAGAAGGCTCTGTTTTTTTTTCAATTGATACCTTGCATGAGACTAGGTACACCTATGAAAGTGAATTGATGAACCAGTTCCCATACTCCAGGTGTGTTTCCTAGTACCTCCCTAAGCTGTTTGTTAATTATTCAAAGTGCCATTTCCAATTCTTCATATTAGTTTTAAGTTAAAGTTAGCATGGCTGTGTTGACATCATAGTAAATATCTTTGGAGTGAAATCAGCAAATCAGAGCTTTGAACTGTTTCCTTCTATCCAAGATTCCACAGGAAGACCATGTATTAAAATCAGAACAGCCACACGTTGAAGAAGAATATTTTTAAAATATTTTAATGTAGATACCATGTAGTTTGAAGGTCAGAGCTGCCCTAAAAGAAGAAAAAAAAGAGGCCACTATATCTTCATTAGCGGGTAGTTCAGTACTTTTTAAATTACCGGTGTTTTTATTGCAGTGCATATTGTAACTAATTTCACACCATCACAGAGCTGTTGTTTATGGTCTGGGTCATTGCTGATCAGTTGATCAGTGCCTTGTGCAGTTGAAAGGGAAGGAGAAAGAATGGATTTTCAAAGGACGGACTCCAATAAAAATAAATTAAAGTGAAAAGAATATTGACTTGAACTAATGAGACACTGCTTGAACGCAACTTAATTACCCCCCCCCCCCCCTCCATTCCAGTCATAAACCAGGGCTAAGAAAGTTTACCATCATTATACGGCTGTTGAATAATTGTAACTGAGCACATTGAGTGCAATGTTGACCATTGCAAATATGCATAAAAGAAAACAAACCCAAGAAAATGCGCAAATATATAATGTCAGCACATTGTAAGATAATGACACTTGTGATAGTGACAACAAACACACAGCAAACAAACAAAAATCTCCTTGCCAATCCGTCAGGTACAAAGTTACGTCGATATTATCGAGACACTGTCTCACGCACTCGCCTCACGCACACAATCAATATAACACATCACATCGTCCTCGTCATCACCATAATCTTTGGAAGAAATAATGTCTGCGTTGAGAGAGCAGTCGGTGCGCGCACCACCCGCGCTCGCGATGTATCACAGCTAATGCCCTATAAGTTAAAGTGCGCAGCCTGTCTGTCCAGTGACGTGAAGTCACGCTCACTCGATGACCAGACACCGCGGCAGGTGCTCCCGCAGGTACTCGAACAGCTCCTGCGACGCGCCGGGGCAGTTGGTCAGCTCCAGCTCCTGCAGGTGCCGCAGCTGGATGAGGCTGGAGAGACCGCTGGACGTGAGCTGGGGGCAGCCTGTTGGACAAGCACATGACATGTCAGTGTCTGCTGCCAGGTGCTGCCAGGTGCTGCCAGGCGGTGTGCTCAGGGGCTCACCTGCCAGGGAGAGGGTGTGCAGGTTCCGCATGCCGCACAGGTGCTGCAGGCCGAAGTCCCGGACCTGCGAGCACCAGCGGAGGAACAGCGCGTTGAGGGTCAGCATGGTGGAGATGTAGCCGATGCCGATGTCGGTGATGTGGACACACCTGCGCACACACACACACACACACAGTTCCGTAAGAGTGCCCGTCGACTGTCATCCCCCCCACTTCCCACTTCCCACTCCCACGGCCTCGGCCACCAATACGAGCGGCGAGCATGAGCGGTCCGGTCCGGTCCGGTGGTGCCGATGGCTATTCATACGGCCTGGTCGATACCCCCGGCTCACCTGCGGGCTCACCTGGGCTGGAGCCCCATCCCATACGCCCGGCCCGGCTCACTCCGAGTTCATACGTCCGCGACCCGAAACAGGCCGAGGCCAACGCCGGAAGTGGGCCAGGCCGTGTGCGGCGCAGGTGCAGCACTGCGGGCCTCATGGCCCCAGAGAGCGCCCGCCAACATGCGGGTAGGCCAGCCCGCCGAGCACAGGTGTCCAGCGGGCTGGCCTACCCGGCAGGCGCCTGCGATAGTGCTGCTCTGCGTTCCTGCTGGCTGATACCCAGACAGTTCTGGCCTTAATGGAGGTACGACTCCTATATAACGAGTGAATTTGGTCTCTCTCTCTCTCTCTCTCTCTCTCTCTCTCTCTCTCGATCAGTGAACGCTGCGGGCACACGACACAGCGCTGAAGCATGCTGAAGCGGGATGCGAACGATGCCCAGCGGCGCGTGACCCTATTTTTAAACCTCCAGTTCACTCGGGGGCCCTTTTGTCATTTTTTTTCTCTTTTGAACGGCATCGTAACAGGCACAGGGTACGGGGGGAAAAAAATCGCTAGTTTCACTCTTCTATTTTGTTTTCCTGTTAAAAAATCCGAGTCGTGATTACCGACTTAGGCCTACCTGTCGAGAGTGAGCTCCTCCAGCTGTGTGAGGTCGCAGGCGATGCACTCGAGGGAGGCGTCCGTCACCCGGGGGCACCACGACAGGTCCAGGGCGCGCAGCATGTGCAGGTTCTCGGCGATCATCTCCACGCCCTCGTCCGTCACCTTGCTGCAGCCCGACAGGCTCAGCACCGTCAGGTTGGGCAGAGAGTGCACTGCAACAGAAACAACAAGTCGTTTAAAAAAAAGGAAGGAAGACAGACAAAGAAGAAAAGGTGTTAATTTTTGAAATTAAGAAATTGTTTTTGAAAGTATTCAGCCTATAGAAATGTTAAAAGCAGTCGGCCGAGGTATTTTTTTTATTTTCACCTTTTACTTTTGCGTAAGAGAGAGAGAGAGAGACGGGAAAACGTAGGGTCAAGGTCACGCACTAAAAGGGGGGGGGGGGGGGTCACATCGGCTACTAACCCGCCCGGGACGACGTCATTTCTGTTTCACAGTCCTTTACCATCGTTATTGCAAGCCGCTTTTCGGAAGTCCCGCGCGAAAATATCCAAACGCCGCGACACGGCATCCATCTGTTCCTGCTGGGGTCGGCCAGGTGAGGCTTACTGCCGCTTTGGTTCCACGCGGTGATGCATCGCTTCTCGCTGCGAGCCAAACACGCAAACTCTGTGTTCGCCTCGGGCGGGCAGTGCCCTGGCCGTGCCCTGGCAGTGCCCTAGCCGTGCCCTGGTATGCCCCCGCCCGCTGCCGCGGCCAGCACCCGTGTTCCCCCGCCTTTGTCCGTATCATGGCTTTATTCACCCGCCGGCTACCACTGCCCTCTGCCCTGCCCTCTGCCCACTGCCCTCTGCTCACAGCGCGTGGGTGTTAGTTTGACGCACCCTGCAGCGAGTGCAGCGTTGCGCCGTGCCTGGTCCGGGCGGGAGCAGCGGGAGGACAAGAAAATCGGCTCTTATTTGTCATGTTTGAATCGCGCGCCGCCTGGATGCCGCCTGGATGCCGCCTGGATGCCGCCTGGATGCCGCCGCGGTGCTCTGTCACTGCAAAGCCCCCCTCGGTCCTCGCCAAGCTCTGACAAAGTGACGCCACGCCACGTCTCGCCTTGCTTGATATTCAGACAAAGACTGAGCGAAAGAGCTCCAACCCCCATCCAATATCCGTACACCATCCGCCATGCGGGCGGAGGGGAAAGCGGGGAGGGGGGGAGCGAACACCTCTCCCTGAGAGGGCAAAATACGAGGCAGGGGGTTGATTGTCACTAAAAGTAAATTGGACTTTTGGACGCGGTTATGACCGTTATGAAGAGCGTACCGAATACGGGGACAACGACCTCCAGAGGGCCCTAGGCGTGTTCGCAGAGGGTTATGTACGGGCGCAGCCTGGCTCATCGGGACAACCTCGGGAGCCGGCGGGAGCCGGGAGCAAGCGTAGCGCAGCAGTGTGGGTGTGTGGGCGAGTGTCGGAGAGGAAAGCAGGGCAGCAGGCGGCAGCAGGGCGCCTGTGATCCAGCGGGTAGGCAACCGGCACGCAGTGGGGCGCTGCGGGACAGCATCCTCTGGGAGCCAAGGCCGCGCAAGGGAGAGAGAGAGAGAGAGAGAGAGAGAGAGAGAGAGAGAGAGAGAGAGAGAGAGAGAGAGAGAGAGAGAGAGAGAGAGAGAGAGAGAGAGAGAGAGAGAGAGAGAGAGAGAGAGAGAGAGAGAGACAGAGAGAGACAGAGAGACAGAGAGAGAGAGAGAGAGAGAGAGAGAGAGAGAGAGAGAGAGAGAGAGAGAGAGAGGAAAGAATAGTAGGGAATGCCCTGGCAGTGCTCCAAACAGAGCACTTTCAACTTCCTCAGCCCTATCCGACGCGTTCGGGGCGATATTCATCATCGGCATCCTGGACGCGGACGACGGCGACGATCGCCGCTCCCCCCAGAACTCGCACTGCTCCGACTCTATCAGCAGCTTTGCGGGGGCCGCCGGGGCTGCAAGCGCACAGAAATACAGTGACCGCCGTCGGGGTGAAAACGTCTCACATTTCAGCGGGCGGCACGGCGACGACCGCGAAAATTATTCGAGGAGACATGCCAGTGCGGCGGTGGGCGGGGCGGCGGGGCGGCGGGGCGGCGGGGCGGCGGGCTACCTGCGATGGACGTCAACCTGACATAACCGGCCATGACGCGACCCTGGACGGTGGCCAAAAGCACGGCGCATACCGCAGCGGCGGAGGGCGTGGGCGGAGGGGGGGGGGGGGGGGGGGGGGGGGGAGACCGCGGCCCTCCCCGACGACGACGCGCCCCACTGCAATGCCGCGTTCCAAAACGTCCCCTCTATCTCTATCGGCGCGGCGGAGTCACGTGTGAAGAATGGGGCGGGGGGGGGGGGGGAGGGAGGAGAGAGAGAGAGAGAGAGAGAGAGAGAGAGAGAGAGAGATAATTTGATAATTTGATAATTTATTTGGTTTAAGGTTTTTTTGCAAAAGGACTATAAAGTCCCACTTCAGCAAAAAAACCGCTCTCAACAAATTAACAGGAATATAACATTAAGAAACAAAAACAGAAACAATGACGGAAATTGGATAAGTTAAGCACTTAGTGCAACAAAATAACAAAAGAGAGAGAGAGAGAGAGAGAGAGAGAGAGAGAGAGAGAGAGAGAGAGAGAGAGAGAGCGAGCGTTAACAAGATTCGGCGGACGCGGCTCGTTCTGACTGGCGGCGAATGAATGCAAAAGCGTTCCGCTCACTTTCACCTGCGGGCGCGCAGTCCTGTGTGTGTGTATGTGTGTGTGTGTGTGTGTGTGTGTGTGTGCGCGTGTGTGCGCGTGCGCGCGTAGGGCTGTTCGCGCTCCTCGTCGCTCCCACACGAGAGTTGAGAGCTTATCCCTTCCCTCTTTCTCCCACTCATTGGGGCTAGTAAATGGGTGGCCGGCACTCACGGATCAACGAGCCAAACCTGTGTCCCCTCTGTTCCGTTCGTCTCTACCGCATCCATCCATCTATCTATCTGTCCATCTCACAGCTTCTTACAGCTCAGATCATTTTGGGCTCTGCGTTGTATTTCAAGCAAATGCACATGACATGTGGCGGTGTGCGTGGGCCCCAGTGGGCCCGGGGCGCGGTCCCCGCCGAGGACGTTTGACGTCGTCCGGGGCAATGCCAGGCTGATGCCAGGTGCCAGAGGTACGTACGACGCGGTGCCGCTTTGCCGCTGAGTCATCGAGTCGCCCAGCAGACAGAGGCGGAGTGGGCGGAGCGGGCGAAGCGGGGCGGCAAACAGAGAGCGGAAGAGTAGAGGGCAGAGTCAATGTTTCCGCATAAATAAACGGGTGGCGACGATCGGGAGGGACAAACTTGCAGAGCGCGGGAGTTTGCTCCGCGCCGAGCCTGGGTAATTAACCCCTGCGCGATCAGGGAAGGGGTGCAGTCCGTGCAGCCGACGCGGGGATCGACCGTGCGGGCAGGGCAGCGCAGGCAGGGCATAGGGCCTACGGCTAGGTGTCGCTCGAGAACGCAGGGGCGAAATCAACGCCGTTGTGGAAGAAAAAAAAATGTGCAAGGGTTTCTATATACCGTCCGCTGTGCGGGGGGTGCTTTAAGCGACGCGAGGCGCGAGGGCGGATGTGCAGCGGAGCTGGCGGAGCGGGCGGAGAGGCCGCGGGCCGGAACATCAAAGCGGCCCTCCCGGCCCCGGCCCCGGGACGGCGAGGCTGTCGGCTGAGTCTGCTCGCCTCCCCTTAGGACGGGACGGCGTGTTCGGTGCACCCCTTAATTTGATAGGCGGGGAGCGTCGCGCTGCGCGCGTGCCCACCTCTGGTCAGTCAGTCAGTGTCAGTCAGTTAGTCAGTGACAATCAGTCAGTCAGTGTCAGTCAGTAAGTCAGTGTCAGTCAGTAAGTCAGAGTCAGTCACTCAGTGTCATCAAGTCAGTGTCAATCAGTAAGTCAGTGTCAATCAGTAAGTCAGTGTCAATCAGTAAGTCAGTGTCAGTCAGTAAGTCAGTGTCAATCAGTAAGTCAGAGTCAGTCACTCAGTGTCATCAAGTCAGTGTCAATCAGTAAGTCAGTGTCAGCCCGGCCTGGCCCGGCCGTCCCTGTTCGTGCCGTGTGCCGCGGGCGCCCGCAGTTCCAACAGGTCTTCTGCTGTCTCATGAGCAAAACATGGCAGCGGGCGCGTGGCGGCGCGTGGCAGCGCGTGGCGGCGCGTGGCGGCGCGTGCGTGGTGCTTCTGCTGCTGCATTGGGCAGGCCAGCACTGCGCTGCATGCCGAGGCTCTGCCATGATACTCTGGCCCGGGGAATGTGCGCGCTCCAGATGCCGCCGCCTCGGGGGCAGAAAAAGAAGAAGAAGAAACTCCGTCCCGAAGCAGAATCTGGGAGGGGAAAAAATAGCGCACGGAGCCGAGTATGGGTGTGTTGGTATCGCGCCCCGTCAACTCCAGAGCGGCTGTTGCCCCCGCTTCACGATTTCGAGCCGAGCCGCCCCCGGCCGCTGCCTGTTTGTTGACAAACATGACATCGGGACGATCCCCCGATATTGCGAGGAGAGAGAAAGCGCTCGGCGTTCAGCCAAAGCCGAGGCGGAGCAGCGAAAGCGGCGAAAGCGGCGAAAGCGGCGAAAACAAGAGGAGCGTTCAGCGTCAACGCCGAGGCGGAGCACGCCGGCGAAGGAATAGAATCTCTCAAGTAGTTATTCTCACATCCGCACAAACTCGAACCATCTAAACAAAAAAAAGAATAAAACCACGCAATCACCAGATCTGATTTCAGTTCCTGTCTTCTTTTTTTTTTAAGTGTTTATCCGAAGAGAGCGTCGACGTTCACCTCCCTGCTGCTCTGCTAATGAACACTGAGCAGACTGAAAGGCGACAGAGAGAGAGAGAGAGAGAGAGAGAGAGAGAGAGAGAGAGAGAGAGAGAGAGAGAGAGAGAGAGAGAGAGAGAGAGAGAGAGAGAGAGAGAGAGAGAGAGAGAGAGAGAGAGAGAGAGAGAGAGAGAGAGAGAGAGAGACGAAAGGGCTTCCCGGACGTTCCGCAATGGGTGCCTTCCTGACAGGCCCCGCGGCACTTCACACAGCCCCAACTTTGCACCTCTCTCTCTCTCTCTCTCTCTCTCTCTCTCTCTCTCTCTCTCTCTCTCTCTCTCTCTCTCTCTCTCTCTCTCTCTCTCTCTCTCGCTCGCTCGCTCTCTCTCGTTTGCCTCCAAAGTGAACCCTCACCTACCACCAAAGGGTGGAGTGGGCGTGTTCCACAAAGCAAGCATCCTGGTCCGCATCCTTCCGCCAAAGCAGAGCGCAGAGGCCCCGTGTGGCGCCCCGCACCGCTTCGCTGCACCCCCCCCCCCCCCCCCACCTCCACCCCACCCTCCCTTTTCTATACCCTTCCTTCCTTTTCACATGCGAGCGGCGGGTGACAAACCGCTTCGGCCCAGTGGGGCAGCCGCCGTGTTGCTGTATTGGACACGGGCTGCCACTGCCGCCACCATCACCCACCATCCCCTAAGAAAAACTTTCACAAAAAAACTCTAACGCTGTATTTGTTGATGTCTCAGCGTGCACTGCGAAAAGAGAACGCGAAAAGGAAATCCGTCACTCGGTGCTCTGCTTGCCCTGCCCCCCCCCCTCAATCGCCATCATCAAAAGTTGACAGCTATTGGGGGCAACCCCCCCCCCCCTACCCACCCCCTTTTCATGATGGCGAAAACACACCCCTTGTCGCTTGCGTGCTCACCACACCATTTCCCCTGGAACATCCAGAGCGACATCTTGTCGGCTGGACCCTCCCCCCCCCCCCCCCTCCGCAATTCAGTCTGATATTACCCCCCTCCCTCTTATCCTTCTCTCTCCCTCTCTGAGGCGGGAGCAGCGGTAGACCAGCTATGTGACCTTCAACCAGCCGTGGTTTGCAGTGCACATCTGCGGTACACGACCGCGGCGCACTGGATGAAAAGGCCTTCACCGCCGACACTCTGCACAGCGGCGTAATTCCTACTATATTTAATTTAATGTGACATTCCATCTCTGCCTAGGAGCAGGCGGCCGGGCCCCTGGCAGGGAGCAGGGAGCCTGCTGTTGTGGCAGGGTGGGTTATCCCGAGAGGTTATCCTGGGAGAGGCCGTCGAGGACTCCCGGCCTTAAGGACTCACTGAGGCCCTTAAGGACCTCGCCGATCACTGATGAGCTTGTAATGAGCAGCGGATCGGGGCGCCGCCGCCGCTGCTGGTGCTGCTGATGCTCCAGAATATCGCAACCATCTACCCGAGACACTTTCTGGCTCCTCAACCCTCTTCAGCCCCCTCCAGCTCTCGTTGAGCGGAATAGTCACTCCGCGCGCCTTTTGCTCGCAGACCGCCGTTGTTGTACAAATTCGCGGCGCCGTTTTCCGGAATCCCATCCCCCTTTTGCCCGCCGTTTTATTCGCGTACCCAACGCTTTATAATAATGTGTGTGCTAGAGGAAGGAAAGAGATAGAGAGTGGATTACAGAGAGAGAGAGAGAGAGAGAGAGAGAGAGAGAGAGAGAGAGAGAGAGAGAGAGAGAGAGAGAGAGAGAGAGAGAGAGAGAGAGAGAGAGAGAGAGAGAGAGGAGGGGGGGCGGATTTGACTGCGCCGGGCTGCGTCCTTCGCTTCCGCGCGCTCACACTAATGGCTGCCAAACCACACAGTTCTCCGCCCGCCACGTCACGTGTCATGATGAGGGGGGTGGGGGAATTAAATGAATTTTCCTATTCCAACAAAAAAAAAAGGTCGATAGGTAAAAAAACGTTTCAAGAGATACCAAACCAACGGAAAGTGGACAATGTGAGTTAAAAACTGATAGATTAGGGGTCTTCTACAGGATGCATCGCCAGGACAAAAACAAATCAAAATAAAACCAAATCCTGTTGAGGCCGGTTGAGGCGTGCCCTCACCGATGTTGATGACGCCGTGGTTGGTGAGCTCCCAGCACGACTGCAGCCGCAGGATGGACAGGCACTCGGCCTGCTTGTTGGAGAAGAAGCCCAGGGCGGCGTCCGTCACGTGGTACGCCTGCAGCGAGAACTCGTACAGGGAGGGCAGCAGCTGCGCGACGGCGCCCACCGCCTCGTCCGCCACGTTGATGCAGTCGGTGAGCGTGAGGGAGACGAGGCGCGGCGACAGGCAGGCCCACAGCCCGGCCTCGGTGATCTCGTTGCAGCCCGCCAGCTCCAGCTGGAACAGTGACTGCAACAGAAACACACACACACATGCCGGGTCAGCGTCAGAGTGTCATAGGCACAGGGCGAGCGTCACCGCAGGACGCCGTATTATAGGACGGGTTTTCCGCCCCCCCCCCGACCCGGGCCCCCCTCCGCCCCCCTCCCTCTCTCCCTCTCTCCCGGTTCAGTTCGGCTCGGGGCGTGAGCTGCTCTACGGCTGCTAGCGCCCCCCCCCCCCCCCACTCCTTATCACCAACTCGCCTCTGCACTGCAGCAAACACTTTTCGGACACCGCGGAGGAGCCCAGGACCCCCTTGATCCTGAAATGTGAACAGGCCGCCTCGGACGCAGCCTTGCGCGCGCCACACACAACGCATGCGGGGCACCGGTGACAACAAGTATGACAAATTCATGGCAGGCCGCTCTGCTGCCGGCCGTGTACGCGGTTAGCTTCAGCAGCAGGCCACGACACACACACACACACGAGCTGAATCATAGATTAGCAAACAAAACGCACAAAAGTTTGCACAGCCTAAGTAAAAAAAAAGGGCGCAACGCGACAACGGAATGGAATTTCATATTACGCCCCGGAAATATACCGGAAGGTGTTGGCAACTTCTCATGCCTATGGAGCGAATGAGGAGGGCAACGATCAGAACCCCAAAGGCATGGGAGAGAGTCATGGAAAATGCTGTGCGGAAAATTGGTGGGGGAAAATTGTGGGAAAAATTTAGAGGGAAGAACGCGCGGGAAAATAAAAATGGCGGGTGGCTGCTGGCTGGAGCCGCTGGAGCCATCCGTCCGCGGCGCGATGAGTGCTGTGAGCGCTGGAGTAATCGGTTGACAGCACGGCTCGGGCTGGGGCTCGGCTAGGGCTGCTGGGCGCTGGGCTGTGCCGGGGCTGTGCTGGGCATTGATGCTCGCTCGAGCCGAACGGTTCAGGCACGGCACGGCACGGCACGGCACGGCACGGCACGGCACGGCACGGCACGGCACGGCACGGCACGGTGATCACGTGATCACCAGCCGGTGCTGCTGCGGGCGCCGTGCCGTGTCCCCGAGACGCTGTATGGGCCGAAATACGTGCGCGCCGTATCAATCAACGAATGAGTGAATAAACGAATGAATGAACAACTGACTGAAAGCCGAACTAGGCGGGGAAGATGGATGGAACGGAATATGCAAACTCTTGA
This sequence comes from Odontothrips loti, assembly GCA_038380765.1. NCBI lineage: Eukaryota > Metazoa > Arthropoda > Insecta > Thysanoptera > Thripidae > Odontothrips > Odontothrips loti. The sequence continues at coordinate 9,370,450 of CM076251.1, forward strand.
GCGCTGGTCGTCACTCGGCCTTGGCATCGTCGTGCAAGAGAATGTTTGCACCCCGCCCACACCCCCCTCAAGGCTCTGGGGTAGCACCGCTTCCACCACTTGCATTTTCGCGTAGCGTGACTAACGCGACCACATTTCATAGTTAGCGGATTTATTTTCGTCAGTCCGTTGCGCCGCGCTTCCTGCCGCCGCCTCCTCTTGTCGTGCTCACGAAAACCTCTCGTCTTCCCTCTCGGTCCCTCTCCTTTCGCCCTCGCCGTCTTCTTCTCTGCTCCTTAATCTGCTCCCCGCGGCCCGCCGGGCCCCGCCCCCTGCTCCACCATCGTCCTTCTCCTGACTCGGATTGCGGAGTTTGGCTTCCGGTGAGTGAGAATGCCTTCCGCTCCCTCGTGTTTGTGGCTGCGCGGCACGGCAGGGGGCGCGGCGGGGGCGGGTACTTGTCGCACCAGGCCGTGCTTGCTAAAGTCCCCCTCCGATGTGTGCGCCCCCGGCGCCCCCTATGTAGGTCCTGACCTCCTTTAAGTCTTTGCATCCCTAAATGCACCCTTGCGCGGGGGCAGAATACGGAAAATGAAAGAGGGAAAAGAAAAAAGAAAAAAAAATCTTTCGCCGGAGACGGCGCAGCACGGGCCTGCGAGGACGGAGGGGCTCCCGGCAGGGTAGGCAATCCCGTTGTGCACTTGCGCGCTGCGGGATTGCCTACCCTCCCGACTGCAGGGGCGGAGTGCAGGCCGAGGCTGTTTGGCGCTGGCTGGTCGCTATGATTCCGATCGAAGTGGGAGGTGCTGTACGAGACCAGGCCAGCAGCAGCAACATGCTCTACTTCACGGGCACACAGGGCGGTGACGGGGCAGGGGGTGCTGGGTAACCTCAGGCCGGGCTCCGGCTGGCGTGCTCCGGCCCCACCGGCAGCGGCCCCAAACGGTCCCAGAATAGACAAACTCCCGGGGCCCGACCCGAGAATACACGACCGCGGGCCCCATCGGGGTCTCCATCGGGGTCTCCATCGGGGTCTCCATCGGGGTCTCCATCGGGGTCTCCATCGGGGTCTCCATCGGGGTCTCCATCGGGGTCTCCATCGGGGTCTCCATCGGGGTCTCCATCGGAATCCCCATCAGGGTCCCCATCAGGGGCAGCAGCCACTCATTCAGAATGCGTGCGGGGTTATTCCTGTCGGACTACACCCCTTATCTAGTGTTCGCGGTACATTCAGGGTGTTATATATGCGTACATTTTATTTTTTTTTTGCTTCCAGCTCCAACTCCAGTGAAGAACTATCACCGTAGCAGACGATTTTTTTTTTCAAAAAGATAACCCCAATTTTTTTTATTGATATTAAAAACAAATTGAAACGCCATGGAAGTGCGGCGTGATCGACAGGATGGAAAGAACGGAACCGTATAGAACCAGGTGGCGGCCGCCGGAAATTATAATCCGCCGTCGGCTAATTACTCGGACCGTCCGGGCCGGCATCCTCCACGTGGCGGCGGCCTTTCGACCTCCCCCCGGGCTGGGCTGGGCCTCGGCCCCCCGCCTGCCCCCGCCTGCCCCCGCCCCCGCCCCTCGCCCCGCCGGCCCCGTGTTGACCTCGCCGGCCTCGCCGATGGAGCTCTCTGCCGCGCGCAATATCGGAGTCACGGCGGCGGAAAGACACGAGGGGAAGAAGAGTTCGCCAGTTTGACCCGCGAGAGTTCGCGGGGGTCGTGAGGGGGGGGGGGGGGGGAGGGGGAGGGGGAGGCGATCCACCGCTAAGTCCTCGTCGTAAAGCCAGACAGGTGTGGTGGCGACGGAGTCAGACACCGTCAGACAGCATGGCGGGGGTCTGCCAGAGTAACAGGATTGTCAGGGAGCGAGCTGAGGCCGGTACCGCGGGCACCGAGTAGCACACCGTGCGGCACATGGCGGAGGCACACAGCCTCGGTCACCGTCACACACAGACGCACACGCCTTTGGACATCATAAACCATTAAAACGCGCCGGGAGGACCACGAATAGGACCCCAAAGGACCCCGAAGGACCCCGCATGACCCTGTAGGACCCGGGCCACAGGACCCTCGCACCGCACTATGCCGTGCCCCGCAAATGTGCCCTGCCCACATGCCCTGCTGCCCTGCTTGTGCATGAGGCAATAGGACCCCGCAGCGCACCGCAACGCAGTCACTTGACTCCCAATCTCCGAAAAGCGCTCTCTCTCTCTCTCTCTCTCTCTCTCTCTCTCTCTCTCTCTCTCTCTCTCTCTCTCTCTCTCTCTCTCTCTCTCTCTCTCTCTCTCTCTCTCTTTCACACACACACACACACGCACACGCACACACACACACACACTCTCTCTCTCTCTCTCTTTTCTTCCCTTGACGGCGCTGCTGGCCCACCGAACAGCCGCCCTCCCCGTCGACCTTTCACATACACACACACACACACACACGCACACGCACACACACGCACACACACGCACCAGTGCACCGTTAACGCCAGCCCTCCCCGTCGCCCCCAGACTCCTCCGTCCTCCAGAGTAGGGGTGGGCCCGTGTGGCGCTGTGTCCCGGTAACCCCCCCCCCCCCTCTGCAGTTCCTGGCAGTGCGTGGGTACGGCCAATGTCACGGTGCCTGTGCACGGGGCGGGCGGGGCTTTTAACGCGGGCTCAGCAGCTCAGACGGCCCGGAGTCCCGGAGCCCGCAGGACATCATGACGCAGACCCAATCGATGGCCATGTTGCTCTGTATGGGCGCTATGCCTGGCCATGCCCCCCTGAGTGGCCCGCGGCTGCCTCGGCTGCCCACCCCTCTCGCAGCCTCCAGCCGCCTCCAGGCTGGGGGCGGCGAGGCGAGCTGCCGGCTGGAGCTGGAGCTGGAGCTGGAGCTGGAGCTGGAGCTGGAGCTGGCGAGCAGAGCCGGCTGCTTCGTTAGAGTTGGAGGGACGAGGTTCGGGTCCGTTCGGTTCGGTTCGATTCGGTTTGGTTCGTTAACGAGGGCGCCGCGTTCTGTCCCTCTCCATCCCTCCCTCTCTCTCTCTTCCCGTCGTCTGTCTCCTTATATTTCTCTCCCTCTCGCTCCTCTCTCTCTCTCTCTCTCTCTCTCTCTCTCTCTCTCTCTCTCTCTCTCTCTCTCTCTCTCTCTCTCTCTCCACGAATAACGCGGAATATTCCCACAGCGGCGGCGACCTATACGACCCACGCGCTCTCTCTCCGTTTTCATACCTTTCAAAGCCGCATTACGCGTCCTCTCATTGAAAGATCCCCGGGCCAGTGCCGGGGGTGGCGGGAGGGGGGAATCTCTGACGTCATCCCCAGAGGCTGGGCGGGATGGGCTGCCCTTTCCACCCCCGCCAGCTGCCCCCGGCTGCCCCCGAGGCTCTGAGCCAGCGGCCGCCAGACAAACCTTACATAAAACGGACGTTAAGCGGATTGCCTAGCCGTACGGGATGTGGTGAGAGGATGTTCATGGAGTGCCCTGCACTGCATTACCGGCGTAATACTCTGTAATACAGCGGAATATGTTATCGTGGACGTACCTGGTGGATCATGCCACGGAAACATTTGAATGATTTACCCTCGGATTTACCCCGCCTTGTTGCGGATGGTTGACGGCGACCCGCGGCCCCCGGAGGAGACCGGCTGGTCGCCGGCTGGTCGCCGGCTGGTCCCGGCAGGCCTGTGGCCTGTGGCGCACCCCGTGGGGCGCCGACCCTCTGGGGGCTCTGGTCACTCCCCCGTCAGCGTCCGTCCGTCCACCCCGCGGCTACGCCCGGCTCCGCGGCTTTGTGCCCACGCGCCTTGTGGCGCCGTGGCGCCTCGTGGCGCCTCCGCCCCCCTCACGCGGTGCCCTGCGGTGCCCCGCGGCTGTGGCTTTGACCCCGCACGCGGCGGTGAAGGCCTCCAGCACGAGGCCGCGGAGGGCGACGGGGAGGGGAAGGGGGAGCAAAAACTCTGTACGCTAGAGAATAGAGCCATAGAAAACAGCCGCTCTGACTCGCACTGAGGCGCGGTTTTTAAAGATTACCTAAACCTTCTCCACTCACTCCATCACATTAAAAAATGGTCTCAGCATATCATTTTTCGAAACTGTCTCTTTCCTCCATTGAGACAATATCGGCCCAACCTTTTTTTAACTTTTGTCGTATACTTTACTCTCGATTTCTTTTTCCTGATATTGGTTGTGTCATCAAATTTTTGTCGCTGTACATATTTTTTTTTTCGTACTTTAAAAAAAAATGAGAATTTTCTCCAGAGGTGCCACGGCCCCCAGGGCCTCGGCTGTGTAGTCTGAAGCCCTCCGCTGCGCTAACCCTGAGGCCGCGGTGTAAGAGGGCTGTCTGTTGTGGTGCTGTACTGAGGCCGTGCCCTGCGCCCGCGGCCCTGCGCCCGCGGCCCTGCGCCCGCGGCCCTGCGCCCGCGGCCCTGCGCCCGGCCATGCGCCCGGCCCTGCGCCCGGCCCTGCACCCTGTGCGGCAGGCTCGTTCCCTCCGGTTCCCTCCCTTTCCCGGGGCGGTCGGTCGATGCTATTCTGGGTCGCAGAGTGGCGCGCTGCCGGGGCTGCCGGGGCGGGGCGGGCTACGCCATGGCAGCCATGGCCACGCTGTCCGCGCCGGGCCGGCACTGAATGAGACCACCAGCGCCTATCTCCGGAGGTGCGAAGGGGGGGGGGGGGGGGGCTGTGAGCAGAGGTTGGGGGGGGGGGGCAGAGCTTCCAGGAGCATACCCCGCAGGCTCTCTCCTCCGTATGATATGACACACATCGACGCCTCATTTATTTATTTTTATACAATTTTTTTTTTAGAGGTTTGAGCCGCGTAAACATGCCGCTGAGATATATGTGCAGTTCGCGCTGTTTCATCTTAGAGTCACTCTAGAACCGCACACTATAAATCCGTCAGCAGAGCGAGAGAGTGAGCGAGTGAGATTGAGAGAGCGAGAGAGAGCGAGATAGATAGATAGAGAGAGAGAGAGAGAGAGAGAGAGAGAGAGAGAGAGAGAGAGAGAGAGAGAGAGAGAGGGGGGGGGGGGGGGGGGAGTGTCGCATCACCACCGCTGCTACTACCGCTGCTGCTACCGCCGCTGCTGCCGCCGCTGCAGCGCTGATGCAGGAATGCAGACATAATAATGGCGCTTGTCACGTTTTGGCCAGCGCTCCACTCGGCTACTCCACACCCTCGTCCAAACCAGCATAGCGTTGCATAGCAGCACAGCCGGGGGTGGGTGGGCGCCGGGCCCGGCCTTTGTCTGTCTGTCTGCCCGTCCGTCTGTCCGTCGCTTCGTGCTGGCTGGCTGCTCTTCGTCCACGCACAGCCGTGCGGTGACACAACGGAACACAGGGGCGAGGGACACGAAATGCAATCAAGGCGAAGCCAGGCACTTCCGTATTGTTCGGGGCACCAACCAACAGGGGAGGGGGAGGGGAGATGCATGCTGCACAACACGGAACCAAAATGTTGGTCGTTCGGTGCGTGGGAGGAGAACCCGTGCAGGCGGTGCAGGGACCGTGCCCGGTCGGCCTTGCGCTGGCCTGGGCCCTGGTGGGTTCGATTCCCACGGACCGGCTTCTCTCCCCACCGCTGCAGCTGCAACCCGCAGGCTTCTCGCCCGACCACGATATCGTATCGTAAGGGACAAACCCCGGCCAGTCTTCGAGTGCAGATGGCGCCTGCTGGTTAGGCAATCCTGACTGTGTGCATGCACGCGTGTCGTGCGGGCTGGCCTACCCGGGCACTGGCAGGCGCTCGGTGGAGGGAAATTAGGCCGTACTTGGTGGACGACGCCTTATCTGGTCCGCGAGCCGAACAGAACTGTGACAGCGCCGCGTGTCAGGTCCGTGGACATGTCATCCATGTCATGCCCATGCGGGCTCGTCACATGTCCGCCCGTGCCCCACTTCCGTGCACCGGCCTGGCCTACCGGCGTAGCCATCCGGGCTCACCGGGACTTCCCTTACACCTTACAGCCCCCTGGGAAAGGGGAAGCAGAAAAAAAAACAATAAAAGCGAATTCTTTAACTTCGTTAAATAACTGCAGCGATTCTGTCTGAACACCACACCGGCGCCGGTGGGCGGGGTGAGGTTGTCAACAAGGCGTTAAAACGGCGCACTCCCGTACCTCATTTAAGTTTTACGGTTGCCGTGTTTATATGGCGGGGGAGCGGGGGACCGTGAATACACACTGACGCGCGCACACACACACACACACACACACACACACACACACACACACACAGTCTGCCGGTCCCCTGCGCCCTGAGTCGCTAGAGTGCTGCTCCGCGTCGTCTGCTGCTGCAACCAAAACAGCAACGCGCGGCCACCCATCACCGCCTCGCACTCCCCGCACCGATGTAGTGCACCGATTTCAATCATGGCTGATTTTTAATTATTTTTTTCGTTTTTTTTAAAAGGATTGTGTGATCAATTATGCCCCCCCCCCCCCCCCAGGAATTGTATGATTATATGAGCATAAATGGCGTTTTTTAAAATTTCGCTTTCGCTTCTTTTTCCTGATTTATGTTCTCATCTTTTTCTTAAATTCCGACCTTGAGTTTTTTAGTTTAAGAAATTTCTTTAATTTTCCCCACATCGATTTTTAAAAGTGAAGTCCCCCTCGCGCGCGGCAGCGACGCCGTAGGCCCGAGGAGAAGGGGGGGGGGCTCAACTCATAACTAATTGGTGGCGCCAATTGATCAATGACCCTAGCAACTCGCCGACTGCGTACGAAGAGACGCATTCTGCTGCATGTGGGGGCCGTGGGGACCGTGGGGGTCCGCCGCGGAGGCAGCCGACGGCCGGGGACGGGACGGGACTGTTGTGATCGCCGCGGCGTGTCCCAGGCTGTCCCGACCGCGCCCGCCGCTCCCTGGCCGTCGGCCAACAATATGCGGCGGTCGCGGTCCCCCTCCCCGTCCTGCACGTCGTGGGCTTGATGTGCGATGCACTGTGGTGCCGATGTACCCTGCCAGAGAGACAGGGACACGGGACGGGCACGAGACTCCCACCCCCACCCCTGCCCTGTCCCCTGCCGCGTGTCCTCCGGCAAGGGGAGGGAAATATTCAGTCCCCCCCCCCAACATTTTTATTATCATTCTTTTTTTCTTCTTAGAGTGCTCCGATGTCAGGTGGGCCGGAACGCCATGAGCGCGGCGCAACGCTCAGTGTGAGGTGGCGGTGCAGACAGCAGACACAGGGGCGGACGGGGCGACAGCAGCTGCTGCTGCTGCTGCTGCTGCTGCTGCTGCTGCTGCTGCCGCTGCCGCTGCTGCTGCACCTGGGCTGGGCTGGGGTTGGTTTGGTGGGGTTGCGCCGCTCTCCCCTCCCCTCCGCCGTCACCCTGTCGCGACCTCTTTGGGCTAGAGCACACATACGCAGTCCAGGGGGAGGCGAGTGGTGGGGGTGGGGGTGGGGGTGGGGGTGGGGTGCCGTCAGGCCGTCACCAAGGGGATAGGACGCCGTTGCCTGGCAACGCATCCCGCCGCGGCTCCGCGATCTCTGCTTGCTCTTGCTTTTCCGCCGCCCGGCACGGTCTCGGCCGCCCCCGCCGCCCCCGCCGCGTCACTCGCCTGCCGTTGGCACCACAGGGCCGTACACTCCCGCAGGGACGACCCTCGTCGTCCGGAGTGTGCTCCTAATTGACTCAACAGCGAGAAATCACGGCCAAGCGTGGGCCGACTGGGGGTCTGCTGGAAACAGCTGGGCGCCCCCGCCGCCCCCGCCGCCCCCGCCGCCCCCGCCGGCCTGGGGCCGGGGACGAGGTGGCGGCGACGCGGATTCAGTTGCAGCGAAAACCATGACCAGCAGCAAACTTTTATCCCGCAAGTCCGGGCCGGGATGTGCACGGGGGCGGCGATGGCAGCCGTGGGAAAAGGAGAAGGAGGAGAAGGAAAAGGGAAAGAAAAAGGCTCTGGGCTGTTCCTCGCTGTTCGATCCTCGGCCTCCGCCCCAGCCAGCGAAGCCGGCGCCGGCGCCTGGCTCTGCTCGGCAGCTCAGTAAAGTTTCCTGGATCGAATACGGCTTTTCCCGTCTAGCGCCTCCTGTAGCCCCTGTAGTCTGTAGCCCTTGCTGCCTTTGGCCGTCCCCAGTTCTCAATTGCAAGCGAACACCCCCTGACTTGGGTGGGAGACCCCTGACTTGTCCCTGTGATGTGCTAAGTCACGCGGCAGGGTCGCGGGGCTGACCTGATGGCCTGGTGGCCTGGTGGCCCGGTAGCCCGGCCTGCCAACGCCAGCTGGAGTAGAGATCCTGCCCGAGGTCCTGCCGCCCCTGAATCCTTAATCACCTCCAGGACGTCCGCGAGTGGCTGGGAGGGGGGAGGGGGGGGGGGGGGGCTGCGCTAGAGTTGGGAATGGGAGCTGATCTGCCCGAAAAGTTGCCACATAACGCAAATACATGGGAGTGCGCTCAACAGTCACACTGAGTTCCCAAAGTCAAAGTTGTCCCGCTCGAGGCCGTGCCGGTGCCGTGCCGGTCGTCCTCTCCTCTCACCTGCAGGTGGTCGAGCAGCGTCTCCAGCCCGCGGTCGCTGATGGACGAGCAGCGGAGGCCCAGGCAGTGGATGTGCTTGGAGGCGGCGGGGAACGAGGTGACGAGGTCGAGCGCGTCCTCGTCGGTGGCGCCCAGCAGCGTGACGGACGCGAAGCCCCTCCGCACGAGCGACACGTACAGGCGGTCGCGGTCCTGCTGGCTGCAGCGCTTGAGCTCGGCGCATCGCAGCACGGGCATGAGGCCAGCCCAGTGGCGCGGCGAGCGGTACAGCATGTCCCGCCAGCGGGGGCACACCTGCGCCAGCACGCGCTTGTCCGCCGCGGAGAAGTAGTCCAGCAGCCTGATGGCCACCCCGTACCGCTCCTCCAGCAGCAGCTGCTCCCAGGTGGTGGGCGTGGGCGCGCTGCGGGGGCCGAGGGCGCCGGGGCCGCAGACCACCAGCATGGCGGGGCCCCTGGTGGGCCGCGGGGCGGCTGCGGCCCCGTGCGGCTGCGGCGGCGTGCCACCCCCGGCGTGCCCGTGCCCGCCCCCGTGCCGGCCGGGGCGGCGAGCGGCGGCGCGCCGAAGGAGTTGCTCTCGACGTGCTGCGAGGTGGACGATGACACCTTGGCCTTGCACAGCGACGGCAGCCGAGACGGCTTCTCCGGCGGCGCGTTGGCCGGCAGCCCCCCGTGGAGGCCGCCCCCGCAGAACACGTTGGTCACGCGCTCCATGACGCTCGCCTTGGGGGACCGCGGCGGCGTCAGCGGTGGCTGCGGCTGCGGTTGTGGCTGCTGCTGCTGCTGCTGCTGCTGGTGCTGCTGCTTGCTGCTACCCCGCAGCCCCAGCCCCGTGATGCGCTTGCTGAGCTCGGCCGAGGCCCGCTCCACGACCCCCTGCGCCGAGATGGACATGTTGAAGCCCTGCAGGCTGTCTAGGCAGCACCACCAGCGGACACCAGGGCCGACGCCGGGGCCGATGCCCACGCTGGCGTGCAGGGGCACCTGCAGAGGCGCCTGGCTCCGTCAAGACGGGTACGATGAGCCGGAGCCGGAGCCCGAGTCAGGGCAGCCGCGGATGACGGCCGCTGAGGTTGCTGTTGACCACCCCGCCAGGGGCACGGCCTGCACGGCCGGGGTCCCCGCACCGCCGCCGCCGTCGTCGCCTCCCCCGTCCGCGGCGCCTCCACCTCCACCTCCACCTGCACTGGTCCCTGCGCCCGGTCCCGCTGCCTTGGCCTCAGCGTGCACGGCGTGCGCCCGGTGTGCCTGAGGAAGCTGCTCACGGCCAGGAGGCAACATGGCCCTTCTCACCCTCACGCGACACAGGGGCCTGCGGGGCCTGCAGGGGCTGCGGCCGCGGGCTCACACGGCACGGGTACGGGCACGGGGCCTGTCCCTGTCACAGGGCCTGTCACAGGCATGCCGGTGTGGCCACGCCAGCTGAGGCACGGCTCGGCTCGGTGGGCCGCGGTAGGGAGGAGATAACAGAAGAGAAGAGAACAGGAGAGCTGGTAGGGTTCGCGACGCGGTTGGTCCGGCGCGGTGCGGCGCGGGCCGGCCCTGCTCTGTCCTGTCCCCGCCTGGACTCGCGGGTTCGGCTCGGCTCGGCTCGCGGCCCTCGCTGGCGCTGGCTGTGCCGCGGTGTCGCTCTGCCTCCTCGCGGCGCCTCCTGCGGCGACTGACTGACGAGAGAGGACTCTAGCGCTTTTGCTACAGGGTCCGCCACTGCCTAGCTAGCTGGCGGTGTGTGTGTGTGTGTGTGCGCGCGCGCTGCCAGCGCCATGAGGGAGAGAGAGAGAGAGAGAGAGCGCACGCGGGTAGGCGGCAGGCTCCGATCGATATTTGCCCGGGGTGCTGGGGGTGGCGGCGGTGGGGATCGGACCGCGCTCGCTCTCCCCTACCCTGTCTCTCTCCCTTTCCACCCACGCGAGACACGGCGAGGACGGGACGCAACCGGGCACACCGCCCGGCCAGCCCTACCTACAAGCAGCCTCAGCCGCCACCCTCTCCACAAGCATGGCCTACCAAACAGACGGCGCGAGCCGAGGAGGGACTTTCAGTGAATACAATGAGCACCGTGCCGTGCCGTCTCGCCCCCAGACCCCGACCCGAGGTAGTTTGGACGGAAACCAATCAAAGCTCCCCACCCACCCCTCATCTGGAAGCCCCGGACCGGGCCAGACCTGGACCCGTCACCCACCGCCAAATATATTGAAATGCTCATTCACTATTTATACGTCAGGAAGGGCCACAATCCAACGTTTTCATGTAGAATATGGCGGTGTCGCCATGACGAAGGGATTAGGGAAGCAAAAAATCAAGAACACAAGTCCAGGTACTGCATGTGCCAAGTTTATTCAAAAAATTGTCAAATTATAAGGTAAACATTTCCTCAAATATTTACACACAAACGAAAAAAACAAAACAAAAAACACCAGTTTTTTTTCTCACATGAACAGTAAAATTGCAGCATGCGCCAACATAGGTGTCAGAATTGATTGAGGTGAGTTATGTTGAGCCATCAACAATATGCACCAAGAAAGTACTTCTGAATTGAGTTAGGCCTTTTAAACTACTGTGCTATTAATTTGTGAAGCAATCATGAAGACTTTATGATACTAAAAAACAAAACAAAAAAACACTGGAAGAGAGTGAAGACTGGGGAAGTATGGCTGAAATCTTAGCTCTTTGTGCTATGTCCACTTACATGCAATTGATTCAAACCGACACTTAATAGATAGATAGCCATAATCCAGCCAGACAGAATGACATTTGATTTCCTAATGTACATGTAGTAGGTAGGTAGATCACAGATAAAATAGAGGTATGTCAGAAAAAGATGAGTAATCAAACAATGAGAGAGATAAGAGAGAGGTAATGAATTGTACAAGAGTATGATAACATCCATGAATTCAAAATGAGCTAAGTAGGTTTTAGCACTTTGACTATCCCACAGAAGATGCAGTTCAACACAACAATTTGTACCAAATACAGGTTTACTGCTGAACTTGACTTCACTCATTCTTCCACTCTACTTGAGAACTGGCATGTTGTGCTGAAATATAATATCCAGTGAGCGTTTCCTCATGCATAAATAAATAAACAACACAGAATCTGCGATTTGGCTAAAAGATAAAAGTTCTGTACAAAACCTTAATTTGATTTTTTCTCTTTGTGCATAAACTCTACAGGAAAAATATATCCAATAACCCTTATTAAATGTTCATACCCCTATCTCTTTAGAGTGCTTCCTTAGAAAACAAGAATCAGTGGGGTCATGGCAGTTTTCAACATAAGACCAACTGAGGCGTATCCTAGTTTAACTGTCTGGCCTGCATCCACGCTAGCATGACTGCACAGTGACACAGCATAGAGCCAAATGGATGTAGGCTGCTCTTGCAAAGGGGGCAGTGTATAACAGTTTCTGACTCACACAGTACAGTACTTAATTAAATAGTCTCATTAATAACATTCATTAGTACTACTGATAGCGATTCAAAGAAATTTTGCAAGTTCAATAACGACACATTTTTTCAAATCCAGTGCGGTTTTGTGAAAGCCAATTCAATGCAATTCAATGGTGTACCGGAGTTGTACTAGTTTTAACAGGTGATACCTCTACAATCTACAGGTCAACTACATCATATTTCTGACTGGTGCTAAATGCACCAAAACAGGCTTGGCCCTTGATTCACTCACACAGGCCACGCACCCTGAAAGTGCTAAAACTATCCTATGGCAGAAACTGCATAGGCTTCTTCCAAACTTGCAGATACTCTGCCCAACCAAAACAAGTTACAGGAGTCTTATCTAGAATGAGAATAGCTTGTGCAAATAACACAGTTCTGGAAGCATACATTGGATAACACAAGTGGGAATGAATTTGAGACTGACTTGAACTAGGAAACTCTCATGGCCACTCTGGAAATGTTTAAGAAGATAGGACTACACAGCACATTTAAACAACCTTCAATCCACAATTATCTCAAATAGAAAAAAATTAATAAAAAAATAATTTGGAAAACAGTGTCATATTGAGGTGGCTAAGCTGTGTAAAAAAGAAATGAGGTTCAGAAATATTGATTAATTTGTGGTTAGTTTATTTTCCTATCAGGCAAAAAAAAGAAAAAAGAGCAGATGTATGATAATTAGATGCAGCGTACTTCAGAAAGGAAAAGCACAGCACATTTTTTTAAAAGGTTTTTTAAAAGGGGGAAAAACAACAACAAACAAACAAAACCTTAATTGCTCAAAACCCAAATTCAGAGGAAGCAGTGTCTAACTTTTAAGACACTAAGGAGAAAGGTACAGTCTAACCTATGACTACATTGATGCATAAAAATAAATTATTATAGACACATATGGAAGTTACATATAAAGAAGCTGTGGGGGCAAACATGGTAGAGCCTTTCATATACACTACTTATGTTCACTTCACCACTAATGAACCAATGGAGCACCTCACTAACCCTTCTACACCTTTGCTACTTGCAGATACATGAATTTCTTTGTATCTGACATAGAATCTGAATAATTTGGGTAGAAGCAAGGAAAATACTGTTTGTGGTAACAGGTACATACCAGGAATACCGTCGAGATTGGTAAAGGAGGCTGAGCGCATGAAAGGGCCATCTGGTCCAGTTAATTGTGCAATAAGAAGGCTAAGACCATACGCACCCCTAACAAGACCACGTTTATCTAAACACTACTAACAGTAACAAGAAACAATTTTGGGGAAGATTTTTTAAAAAATGGAGCAGCTTGGCTTTTTAGTTTGGAAAGACACATGGAAGCAGTTTACTACAGGAAGTCTGAAATTCAATTACTCCAAAATAGACATTTCAAAATGAAAATTCTAATGAAGACACAAGACACCAAATGATATAGGCTTCAGTAATCATACAGGCCAAATGATAGACACCATGATTCACTAAACATCACAATTTATAAGGCAATTTTTAAGGCTGAATCTTGACCAAGATCTAATTAGTACAATACTATTACATAGAAAAACGTGAAAAACGGTATAACTTTTTGTGAATATCACATGTTTACAGAAGAGACAACTAAAGTCAAGTGCCAAAAGATGCAAGAAGATAGCCAATCTGCCCTTTAGGTGCAGATACTTCTGTGCATTAAGAGAAAAAATATAACACAGGTACAAACCATTCAGAGTTTTGAAACTCTCAAATGGAGGTCTTTCTTCACTGTTAGTTTAATAGTCTAAGATCAATTCTAGAACAAGAAATTAATACCCATGAAAATTTCTTGAACTATCCTGATGTCACATTCTGAATGCATGAAAGAAGTGGTGATTAAGGTACACAGAGTACCTTAATTAAAAGGATTAACAGTTAAAAACAGGGAAAAAATACCATAGCACATTGCAGAAGTGAGAAAGGGTGGCAGACAATCACATTTAAAGTGATGCCTCTAATAACAAAGATCTTTGGTTGCCTTTCTTTCACATCTCCACAGTTACTTTCATGCAAATAACACGCAAAAAAAGAAACATTCCACTTAATCATTCTGAATTATACAAATCCACAATTAAGAAAAATCCTCAAGCATTAATAAAAAATATTTTCTTCAAGCATAGTTAGAATTATCTTTTCTTTCCCTTCACAACTAACTAATGATTAACACTGCTGTCAAGAATAAAATAGCAATGGCAAGAACAACAAACATACTTCACGCAGAACAAGATATGCTAGATTTTAAAATAGATCACACAAACTTCAGAAGCTTTTTACACCTCTTCACAGACATCCAAAAATATTTCTATGCACACTTCGGGAGTAGACCCAGGCAAAGACATTACCACACCACAGCAGGACAAGACTAACACAAGGTTCACCTCAGTCATTTCTGTCTATCAAATAACCATGAAAAGCTCACAAATAAGGCCCACTTTGTGAAATACACCCGTGTGTTAATAAACCACCATAAATTGACTTCATGTCATCTCGCAATGCCAAATATCAAGCATCCTGGTGAGTTCATATCTTAAGCAAACTAATATTGTGTACAAAGTACAGACAAAGAATTATATCACAAGTGTTTCTGTACACAGATGCCCAAGATACACTCTTATTTCTCACAAACAGAGCTTATCTATGTACTGCCACAGGGGGGGGGGGGGGGGCAAAATGGACAGGTTAGAGTCAAAAATTGCCGCCAAAGCTATAAAGCAGCATCGGAAAACTTTGTGCAAATATAGAAAGGAAGCACATTTTCAAAATAAGGAACCCGGCAGAAACAATTCACTTATTGCTTTTAAATTGTGCATTGTAGAAACATGCAAAACAGGGATACAATTTGATTAAAGATATTAAATTTCAGTCTGTACACATCAGTTCTTCATAAACACTAGCAATTTTGAAACTATCATAGTTTATTGTTGTCACGAAAAGGATTTGTCATTTTTAATTGGAAAAATATCTATCATCCTCCCAGGAAATTATATAAACAGAAAATTTTATCCAATGAAACAGTGTTTTGGAGCTTTTCAGTTCACTTCAACCCAGCACACAATGGCCAGTCATTCCAGAATAATAACAATTTTAAGTTTAAAACAGAAAAATCCTAATTTTCAAGGAAATTGAACATGCAGGGCATTCTATGGAAGAGAAAGCCCATACAAATGGATGACACTGAAGGGAAAAAAATGGAAGAGAAACTTCAGCCTACAACCTTCTACTGGATGTTCAAAAACTTGTTGTTCTTCCACATTTATGAGAGAGACTGTAATTGTATCAGCAATGTGACAAATATACATTGAATAGAGTACTTTTAACTTTAGAGTAACTTAAATACAAAAGAAAACTGTTAAAAATAACATGCAGGAGCAACTGTCGTACAGAACAGTGTGCTGACCTTTGTGCTGGAAAGCATCACCATTCAATTGCAACACACAAGCTCATTTTTGTTCTTGTGTCTCACTGTAACTTTGGCTACTTAACAAGAGTCTCCAAGAACCCTTTCAAATCTAAATTATATACAACTAGGGACACACTAAAATAGTATTACCTAGAGGTAAAGCACAGGAAACAACACTGAAAATCATCCAAACACCTCTACCAAACACAGCATGAATAAAATTTGGTTCAGTTAATTATATCAGACTTGCAGATTCCCTTGTAAGGAACAGTCTATCAAAAGATTAATTTTCTTTGAGGGGCTTAACACACTAAATAAAAGGGAAAAAATGAAGGCTGCCAAAAAGGCCATAACAAAAAAAAATAAAAAAAAATCACTCCTGAGGTGTTTGGAAAACAACAGCAACACTTTGTTAACTTGTGCAAAAGATTGTAAAGAAATCTCAGAATTTCAGATACATACCACATCTAACAAATCATTATATTACTGATGCCAACATGATTCATTAAAATTATTTACCAAAACTGACCAACATACGAGAACATACGATAATGGACATATGTTGAAACGAGGAAGAAAATGTGAAGAATTAAAAATCGAAGAGCATCTTGGTTGATAACTTGGGTTGGCATAGGGTGCTTGGAAAATTTATTGATGGGAAAGCTGCCCGTCTCATAATAATTCTTCAGCATCTCCTCTTTTTCAACCCAACGATCAAACAACCATTTAGTTAGGCCTTCTTGGTCTCTTGGAATCTAATAAGGAAAAGAATATACAATTAGCTCAATCAATCTCCAACAAAATTTTAGCCACATGAAAGACAATGAAAAACGAAATCTATACATACATCTGCCATGTTAAATACACGATAAAATAAGAATGTCTTGCAAGGTTCTCGCCATCCTGTGATGATGGTAGGTAAATCCAAAGGTTTTCCTTCCGGATATGCTATTGTTATATCAAGAACCCAATTTATCAGCTTAGGTCCTGAATAAAAGTAACAAATAATTAAAGACAGTTCTCATGCAATATTTTATCTCAACAAATACACACCAATAAACATACCATTATGCAAACTTGACTGAGAAACATGATTAAGTTTGCTGTTTGGTTGGTATGGCACCGCTAATTCTTCGACTATGGCCTCCATGGCACCAGTTCTCGGAAGAGATACATGTTCCAAAACTGGCAAGTTATTCTTCAATGCATATCTTTGACTTGTCTCTCTTCTCTTACGAAGAAAACCTCCTTCAGGAAAAAGGACCATCCAATGACGTCCCAATGCACTAAATGAAGTATGCAGATGTTCCCTCAACTCTCGCAAGCATTCATCTCTTTTTCCCCTCCGGATCTAGAATTCAGCATAGGATCAAAATTTTTAAGAAATTTTCTACAGGAAAATTGTTGGACAATAATTGATTTTTTAAACATCATATATGTTTACCTGTATGAAGAAGTCCTGATGAAGTATGGACACAACACCAAAATTGGTGAACTTAAATGCTCGATCCATAATCCACATAATGTTAGGTAAAATATTTGGTTTGGCATTGTAAGCTGCCATGAGTAATGGAACATCAGCAGTTGACTGATGATTAGCAATGATGAGGGCAGGAGCATTCAAACAGGGCCGGTAATCATCTCCAAGCTCAACAACTGTGCAAGCAAAATAATTAGTTCACAAATACTACGATGTTCATTGATTCTTTTGCTCTAATACATTACCTGAATAACCTGCAGACCAGCTCCACATGCTGACCATAGCCAAAAGCCAATGAAAGAAAAACCCTTCAATACGCCAGAACAGTTCAGGGTGAATAAATCGTAGTGGTGTCAGTAGTAACATCCAAATTACATAGGTTGGAATAGTATAGGCATTATTCACCAGCACAAAACACAGGCGAAGGAATCCCTTCAACCATATCATAGCTCTGGGGAGATTAAAAAATGCATACAATCCAACCATAAAATTTTACTATTATATTAGAGAAAGTCAATATTATTAAGTAACATGTAAATTGATTTACCTGGACTGGTCCATCGTCAGTAGGATAAGTACAAGGAGGCAGTGCTAGTAATCAATCGACCAAATGTTTCAACTGCACTTATCTTAGAGTGCATAACCTTATCTCCATCTCAATCTGCCAAAAGAAAAAGATAAAGTAGCAAGAACAAAAACCAATCAAAATATGTGTATTGCAGAATACAGATAAGTATTTTGTGAAACAGTCTGCACAATTCTCTAAACTAGAGTTTAATTAAAGAATAAAAAATGATGTCAAATTTTTGAGCAACTTCTCAACTCAGCGAATTGACAAAATATTATCAAGTGACCACCGTCTGATTCATCGGAGTGAAACTGTTGATTTATGACCTGCATGGCCCTCAGACATGACAGGCATTTGTTTTGTTATTGACAGGACCAGAGTAATTTAATTGGAAATTGTTACTTAAAATAAGAAGGGAGAGAAACAAAAATAATAGCGGAAGAAGAGAAGAGACAGTGAGCAGGATAGAATAATGTGAGGTTATGAATGGGGGACTTCGACAAAATCGTACGAGACAGAGTTCACCTAAATGCATAATAGTAGAAACCTTGCATGGCAAAGAAAACTGTCGACATCCACGCATGTCTCTAATACGAGGACGTTCGATATCTTCTCGCAAATACCGTTCTGTTGATCCCTCGCGGGAGCCTAAGAAGCGTTATCACTACACCGAGGCCTTTTTCCTCTTGGAGGATACGCTATGGAAAGTGATTCTGATATCTGGCGGCATGTCAAGAGAAAACAATGCACCTGCATTTCGCTCAGCCGTCATTTGTTGGCAGTGAAATCGCAAAATCTAAAATTACTTACAAATCACACAGTAATCGGCTGAGAGCAGACACACTTTTACCGCCTTCTTTGCGTTCTGTAAACACATTTCCCACGCTTCCCGCAAGTTCCGGTGGACCAGGCCCAGGCAACTAGGCTGAAATTTCCGGCCGCTTAACGCGTTCGTTCCCGATTGCTGCCAACATCCCAAACCAAAGAGCTTACACAAAGACGCACCCATTTTTTCCACAGATGACACAATTCACACAGTCTTATGATTTTTAAACACGTTTTACGAAATTTTCAGACCTTCTTACAAAATTTCACCACATTGAGAGACAGTTGAAAATCCACTTTCACCAGACATATTTTGTTCGCGTCGTGGGGATTTCGGTAGCACTGAAGTGAAATTGGCGCCCACTTTGTCTGCTTGTCGTCTGCTGTGGTCTGCTACAAATCGGCATGAGTTGAATTGAAGCTTTAATTGCGAAACGTTTTTGGCCAAAATTCGGAAGTGTGCCGCGTACGGGTGTGGGACCACGGCCCCTCCACGTAGCGATGAACCCATGTTCAAATTTCCCAAGCCAGATGATCGGTAATATGTCAATGATGACCTATGAACTCATGTGTGAGACACACCACTCATACATAATTTTTATCCTCGGCAACTGTATTTGAAACTCTTTAATACGTTCTTAAGGTTTCACCGGATGAAAATATGGATTCAGCGAGCAGGGAATGCTGAACTTTTAAATATGCACCAAAATAATATACACCAATCGCGGTACCTGTGTTCTCGACACTTTGAACCTTGCATGTTCACTAACAAGTGTCAGGTGGGCCTCCTCCGTTCTGCTGTTCCATCCATTTTTGTCCACCCAGCACTGCCTGACTGTGTGATGCAGCCCTTTCTGCGAGACGGTAAGTTGAGCAATGTAAGAGTTAAGTACTCCAGCAATTTTGAGTTCAATCCTTTCACAATGACACTGTGACATTCAAGAATAAATATGGAGTTTCTGTGAGGGAAAATAGGTAACATATCTTTAAAAATAAAATGACAAGGAAAATGGTACATTCACAAGGACTCTTTACTTCCAGATGGTGCTTCAAGCAGTCATGACAATCAAAACTCTAGTAAGTGAAAAATAAAACATTGTTCCCTTGCTATGTGGCTTTTAAAATATTCTGTTGAAGTTGCATAAAAATATTAATACAAACAAATTTGTCCGATGTTTGCAGGGAAAAGACCATCAAGCAGTGCTAGTACTGCAATACCTGGTAATATTAAACAACAGTTCAAAATTTTGAAGAACAAACAATTATTAATCATTAGAATTAATAACTACACTATGTTTTTCCTTCTGTTTACAGCTAAAGTCTCCACAGCAGAAATCGAAATAGAGTTTCCAGATCGAGGCAAGGCTGGTGAGCATTTCATCTCTCTAAAACACAAAAATGAAGAAAACAATGTTCATTAAGGGGGCATGAAGGCAATATCAGAAATGCATATTAGCACTTTGTTACAGTTAAAAGATCTATAATGGTGACCATGGATGACATGTGTGAGCCACCTGATGCCAAGTTGCCAAGACAAGAGTTGCAGGACGAAATACCTATGGACATCTCAACTAGAAGTAAGCTGATGCTTCAAATGCTTGCTTTCTCACTAGACTGTATCTTACTAAAATGTGCTCTGTCAACTTGAGGTGTTAAAGATTTGCCTTTCGTGTTATGTTTGTTTTCATTTATAGACTTTTCAGAGGGAGCAAGTGATTTCTTCTTCTTCCTATTTCCAGTGTCTTCTTGCAATTTCCTTCGTGTTTTTCAGAGCCTGTTTAGTAGAAGTTGCTATGTCACCATTTTGGTTGAAATTGTGTGACTACCTAGATCATTCCTGATGATAATGGAAGTGTTTCCCTGAAATAAGAGAAAGAAGTTTCTATTCGGCTTGTTGTGAACTGATAAATAATTCATGATTAGTATAAATATTAAATCTCAAATTCATTAATAAAAGTATTGTATTCTAAGTCTGACTTATTTTGGGGAAAGTCTTCATATCTTTAATTCAATATTTATCCCATTCAGTTATGCTGCAAATCTGGCACTTACCAGTGACACTGAAAATATAACTGTTGTTCCTATTTTCTGCTTGAAAGGAAGTCCCAATCGTTCTCCTCAGGGGTCATCTGTCAGGACACCCCACAAAGCGACAAGGTTGACTGTGAAGAAGTTGGCGGGGGTGCAGAACACTGCGAAAGCACCACCTGATGTTATAAAGATGGCTAGAACTGCACATGAATACCACACCGTTGCGCAGGATGTGAAACGGAAGCTTTTGGTAGCTCAGCGAAGAAGTGGAAGTCTTGAAAAATTAGCAAGCCAAAAATTTGTAGATAGACTAGATGGACTTCTTATTTCAAAAGGTGGCAGAAGGATTTTAGAAGGTGAGCTAAGGAACTTCAAAAGAAAGCCTAAAGGTAGGCGCTGGACGCTGGATGAGAAATTATTTTCCTTGGCAATTTATAAAAGAAGTCCAAGATGTTTTAGATTCCTGCAGAAGCATTTAACTATGCCTTCTGAAGCAACTCTGAAGAGTCTTCTCCAGGACATTCCATTGGAACCAGGTGTATCAAGGCCCATGATAAATCTTCTTAAAAGTTCTGCAAAAAAAATGCAAAGGAAAGATACTAACTGTGTACTTTTGTTTGATGAAATTTTTTTAGTTTCTAATTTGAGTTTGAACAAGCGTACTGGTCTTACCGATGGATTTGAAAACTATGGAAGACATGGCAGGACAAGTCTGGTTGCTGACCATGCCTTGGTTTTTATGGCCCAAGGCATCAATAAAAAGTGGACACAACCAGTGGCCTACTATTTTGTTCATAGAACATGCCCCAGCCACATGCTGAAAATTCTGATCTGTGATGTTGTACGTGCTCTCCAAGAAGCTGGGTACAATGTGCTTGCCACAGTCTCAGATCAAGGGCCTACTAATCAGGGAGCTGTGGCAGAGCTGAAGTCATCCACATCTCATGATGAGATTTTTTATGAAATAGATGGACGCAGAATGGTCCACATCTGGGATATTCCCCATATCCTAAAAAATGTCAGAAATAATCTCATCAGCAGTGACATTCAGTACAGTAATGGCATGGTAGCACAATGGAAGCATTTCATTGAATTTTTTAAACTTGACGAGTCCTTATGCAAAATGTCTACCCTCACTTACAAGCACATGAATCCAGAAGGAAAATTAAGGATGAGAGTGAAGTATGCCGCTCAGCTATTTAGTACAACAACTGCCAATGGGATGGAAAATAACTATCTTTTATCAGATGGGAAGTATTTACAAAACTGCATGGTGACAGCTGACTTCTGCAGGATGGTTGACAAATTTTTTGACCTTACTAATGGCCCCTCCTCCTCAGAAAAGCCTGAGAAGAAAAAAACCTGGATTAAGGTGCATTGTTACAAGAAATTCCATTCATCATGATGAAGAGAGAGGGTGGCCGATGCTTGTAAAAGAATTAAAAAACTGGATCATGATTAGAAAATCCACAGGTGAGAGACACATACCTCCTTGTGTGAAGGGGTGGATTCAAAGCGTTAAGGCAATGCAGTGGCTGTGGCGTAAGCTCACCGAACTCAAGATTTACCGTCTTAATCTCAGGCATCTTAATCAGGATGCTATTGAAAATCTGTTCTGTAATATTCGTCAATGTTGTGGTTCTGGATCTGATTTAACAATAGTCCATTTCACAGGGGCTTTGAAAACATGCCTCCTTACTAAATTTAGTGGTAACATCCGTGATAAAAACTGTGAGGATGACGATGGATTCATTCTGAATGACATGCGAAGCCTAATAGAGAAAGAATCACACACGCCTGAAAAAAATACAGAATTAAATTCCACCTTGGTAAGAGGTTGCCAGCCCCTCCCTGAAATCATAGAAGAAAAACTACATAAAGTCAATAGACAAGCACCAACCTTCATCTGCAGTATCATCCTGAATGATGTTTTGTTAAAATGGACATGTCTTCAATGTCTGGCTAATGTGACCACACCAACCAAAAATTCAGATCTTTCATTTTGCTTGAGTTCAGCCCATTATTCGTTGAAGACACACATAAAACATTACCCTTCGCCCATTCTTGTCACCATTTTTACTTCTGTTTTTCAAATATTTGAAGAAAATTATATGAAGATGCTTCACAAAGAGGAGGTCTTGGAATGCCTCGTTAAGTTCTTTGAGGATAATTTTAGTTTTACAAGCGTGACCTGCACAGATCACCATACTGAATTCAGAAGACGATTTCTCTTCAGGACAGCAGTATATCTGGTAGAAAGAAAGTGCAGAAAAATTAATGCTTCCAAAAAGCAAGGAGTTTTCAGGCGAACCCGGCAGGTCACGTACTCCTGCAAAAATGCTGACGGCCTCCGTAAAGAGGATGAGGACCACCAGCTGGCAGCTGGTGATGTGGCCCTGCTGGATGGGTCTCAAGGTTTTCTGCGACCACAAGGTTAATAATAACATTTCAGGATGCGTGTTTTCGGCTTAACCGTGTAGTTTTGGTGTTAGTAGTTGTGGTTCCCAAGGCGTAGCAAATATCATCAGCATGCCTGCCTTCATGTTCTGTGAAGGTGCCATAATCTCAACTGATCATCTCATAGCTGAAATCAAAGAATAGCATTTCTTCTTTTATAATTTCAGATGATTTTACTGTTTTATATCCTGAAGATTTGCCTTGGTTTGTCAAATGTTGAGCACAATACTGTCATTGTATACTTACAGAAACCTGTCATTCTGGTGCATATCCTGGTCCAGAGGATTGTAATCATTTACTATTATTCCACTGCTCCAAAATCCTCATTGTCCAACAGCACATATGAGGTTGCAAGAGCTGAGCTTCACAGAAGCCTACATGGGGAATCATTACAGAACATTTATTAACAGCTTGAAATTAATTGTTCATTTTTGCAGGAGGATGGTTATTTAAGGGGCATGACCAGAATGTGGGAGTGGACATATATGCATGTGGATTTCATATCACGCCTCATTTTCAAGAGATAAGTACAAGGGAAACCTTTGTTCATGACCTAATATCCTCATTGGAACCTAATAACTTTGAATTATTCTCTGACCAAAATTCTGGAGAAAAATGGAAAGTAGGAGAGATGTTGCAAAAATACCATTGTTTATGAATTTAGAACCATTTGCATATTTGATATGGTATTAACATCTTCCAGACTTACCATTTCTTGCAGGATATATCTCACAAAACTTATTAACTGACTGTATTTGTTTTTGGTTCCAGTGCGACGCAGACCTCAAATTAATTCAACCACTGTAAGTTCTTAATGTTTTCACTCCATGTATCTGATAAATAAGTGATCTGCAATAAGTAGTGCTCACAGTGCATGCTACGCGCTACTTCGCAGTATAGTAGTCCGAGTGACTAAGAGCTTATCAGTTCACCTTAGAACCCAGAGTAAACAGTAGTACATGAAATGTAAAACTATGATCACAATGATCTTACAGGTTGTCTCAGAAGTAAATATACTGACCCAGAGAACTCCTCAGAAAACTCCTCAGAGAACTCCGATTTACATTCCTCTGGGAATCCAGACCCTCACTGTGAGTAACTTAGATAAAATTATTGAGAAAAAGGGTAAGACACAACTTTGAGAACTATCTTACACAGTTTAAAAATAATTTTAGCAGACTGGTGCAGCACAGTCTCCAATGCAGCCCAACTTGAGGACACCAGCTCCAGTTCCCATCTGCATTCCCCTGGGATCCCAGACTCCAATTGTAAGTACCATGCTTGCATACAGCTACTCCACAAATATCCAGCTTATCAGAAAACCCAGCCCGCTCCAAATAAAATCTGAAACAAGGAAGACTTGAGTTGCTAATTTCTAATGCAGATTTATAGTAAATTTTATAAATAGCATAACAGTGCAGTCACCAGAACTACTAGGGCCAGCTAGGAGGCACTACAAAGAGCGTGTCAGTCTCACTAAACATAAATGAAACCATGCGTGTGTGAAGTTGTCTGATTATACAAAACTGATATTTTGGCATGTTCAACAACAGCCTTCCTCTGCACGGGCCAAGGTTATGGCAGGATGGGCAGTTGCACCCATTGCACCATGTTCACCTGTAAGTAAATTAGATTTAGTTCAATTCACCATGAAGTTATCTGTTGTGCTATTTAAATGCTTTCATTATGATGATTTCAGGCGCCATCTGGACTAGAGTCGATACAAAGCCTCATAAATGCAAAAAAGGTAAGCTGATTCCAAGAAAAATTAATGTCTTACTGCTGGTTTCCTGTTTCTTCTCTGCTGTTCTCAAAGGACACTTCAAAAACTATGTTCTCTTTTCCAGATTCACACTCTCACAATCCCGCAGCTGAAAGCGCATCTGAAGGGCAGGACAAAAATATCAGGGCTCAACAAACAGGCCCTTGTCGACGAGTGCTACAAGATATTTTCTCCCCTGCCGACAGCTGATTGCTGTAATTTCTTTTTTTCCTTGTCACTTTGTTTTTTATGTTTTAAGACAGTTGTAGTACCGGTACTACCGACAGTTTGCTGTAATAATAAACTCACGCAATGAAATCTCTTCTTGTCGCTTCTTGTCGAAGTTCCTTACCGTTTTTATTATGAACTCGGGCATCTCCAAATCCAAACCAAATCCTTTAGCAAAAACAAACAAATTCAAGAGAAGGCGGCTTCACGCCGGTGCTACCAAACCAATGGGAGTGCCAAAGGGAAATTTCCCTCCATATTTCTCTCGGACAGTTGGCAGCAATCGGGAACGAGCTGAGACCGGAAAACACGATAAGCGGCTAGAGTCTAGCAGGCAGTTGCCTGGGCCTGCGGTGGACATGATGGTAACACTGTCCGGTGTGAACTCAGCACCAGGCAGTCATATAGTTAGCTCCTGACGAGCAGTAGCCAAGTCTGGAGAGTCTGGAACCCCGAATCTAGTTCTCTCGCTAAGCTAGCATGGTCTGCACGGTAGCAGTTGATGGTGTTTGCTCATGCCTAACTCATCGTCCCTCGGGACGGGACGCCGCACCGGGGAAGACCGGAAGAACGGGAACCCAAGGCGGAGAGCAAGGGGAGCAATCGCTAGGGAGGAGCCGGAGCCAACGACGTGCTTTCTCTGCTCGACGTATGCACCAGCCCACCCGTAGACGCCATTAGGGATGTCCGATCGAAACGATTATTCGAATATCGAATTTCGAACTCAGATCGAAAGAGATGTTCGAATTGAGGTCGATATTCGAAACCTGTATTCGAACTATTCGAATATATTCGAAAAATGACCATTAGTTTTTTTCGAAGGCGGAGACGCCTGACAGTGGGAATGCATGACATATCAAAACATGGTCGAATTTTGTTAACTTCTAGTTTCCTAAACATTTTTTTTTTCTGCGAAAGGGACTGATTTTCATGCATATGCACTCATTTATGACTAAGAAAAGGCATGGGGTGTTATTTTTATGTACGTTTAGCAGCGGCTTGTCTGACCGTCAGGCAGAGATCAAGACTAGGTCTCAAGAGTCGACCAGCCGGCAGGGCAGGGGCAGGGGAGGGCCGGGAGTGACCTCCCCCGCCCCCTTCCCCCTGTTGCCCTGGCCGCACCGCTGCCGCTGCTGGCTGTGTAGCCGTGCCACACTCCGCAGTCTTCATCAGTCCTCAGCCGAAAGTAGATAGTTGTACAGTTGTGCGCCAAAATATTTAAAAATTCGAATATTCGACAGAAATATTCGAATTCATCGAATTAATCGATAGCTCCTCTTCGAATCGACTTCTTCGAACATTCGATAGGTAGTATTCGAATATATTCGATATTCGAGTTTCGATCGGACATCCCTAGACGCCATGTCAAACTTTTGCAGCTTCTGCTCTGCAGTTGACTTTTAATTTATTTACACACTTTTGATAGTTTTCACGCAAAGAAATTATGTGTGGCAAGGTGACTTAAATATAAGCTGTGTGTCGTGTTTGGGGTAGGATGTCATTCAGCTTGCAAAGTAACCCTCCATCAGTATTACCGCCCAGTAAGTATTTTCTATATATCGTTTGTCAAAGTTCCGCAATATGCCGTGTGAAATGTCAATTATTTGGGCTCTGTGATACGCGTTTCATGGTTAAGTTTATGTATGTTGAGTCGTGCTTACCCCCTTGTAGATTTTTCAACTCTCATCACCTCTTTGAATATTGCTTCTCTCCAGAGTTTTCTTCCATTGAGCTGTTTTGATAGGCTGTAGTTTCATGAAATTTATTAATTTTCCCCTTTTAGCGTCGATTCCACCTCCGAGTTTGTTAGGAGGGGCACCACCAGGTCTGATTTCTGTGCCAAGCGCATCAGGTCCATCAGGCCCAGTAGGTACAGCTCCTCTTAACATGCCTCTGAATCCAGCCATGAATGATGCCCCACTCGAGTTCAACAAAAACAAAGGGAAACCACCTATGCCTGTAATGAATATTGGTATGTTCATTTTGTCTTTTGATCTGGTTGATGTTATGATGTGTCCAGTACATTTTAGAATATTTTGTCCATTTGCAGCTGATGATGACAATGATAATGACAGTGATGAACCTTCCATCATAGCAGAGGAGATAACCATTCGTAGCAAAAGTGACAGAGATGGAAGGGACAAAGAAAACCAAAAAGAAAGAGATGAAAGACTGAGGGATAGGGATCGAATTCGTGAAAGAGACAGGGATCGTGGCCGTGAAAGAGACCGAGAAAGGGACAGAGAAAGAGACAGGGAAAGGGAAAGAGATAGAGAAAGAGACCGAGAAAGGGATAGAGACAGGGAAAGGAGAGAAAGAGATAGAGATAGAGATCGCAATGGACGAGACAGAAGAGATCGCAAGACTGATGAACGCATGGAGGTATGTGAATGGAAATTTCAAGAGTAGCGTGGTTTCTTGATCTATAAGGAAATAGTCACAGCTGGATCTTTCTTTTTCCAGGGGAGCAACGGTTTGCTGCCAAAGCCTGACATGGGACCAATACCTGGCCCAATGACAGGTCCAGGTCCGTTACCTGGCCCAGGTCCGATGCCAGGCCCAGGTCCGAACGGTGGCCCTTTGCCGGTGGGACCAGGACCGGGTCCGGGTCCAGGGCTGGTAGGGCCACCGCCACCTCAAGGACCGGGTGGTCCTGGCGGCCCGGGTGGCCCTGGTGGCCCTATGGTGCCTGGACACAACATGTGGGGAGGCATGATGAACCCCATGATGAGCATGATGGGGAACATGATGGGTCCGATGATGGGGATGGGCCCCATGGACCCTGCTATGATGGGCATGGGCCCGGGCATGGGCCCTCTGCACCCCATGATGGGGGGCGTCATGCCGGACGGCACAGTCATGGCCCCTGACGGAGCCATGCTGCCCCCCGACCCCGCCTTGCTCATGGCCCCGGCCCCGCACCCTCCCGAGGAGGCCGGCCAGTGCGTGTCGAAGGAGATTGTGCACTGCAAGGACTGTACACTCTTCCCACCGAACCCAAATGCTCCATTGCAGTCCACTAGGGAAAGACCTTTGGGCTGTAGAACTATTTTTGTTGGAGGCTTGCCAGACAACGCCAACGGTGAGTATGAGGTTGACTGCGGCCTGGAAACTCATCTTAGCCCATGAATATAATTTGTCCTTTAGTTGTGTAGGGTCTATCTTAATTTTCTACTAATTACTGTAATTGTATTTTCTTAGAGGAAATGATTCGTGAAATATTCGAGAGATGTGGAGAGATACAAACCATTAGAATGAGCAAGAAGAATTTTTGTCATGTTCGTTTTATGTTTGAGAGTTCAGTGGAAGCTGCATTTTACTTCTCAGGTATGTCCTAAATGCCTCTTCAAGAGTTTTATTACATGTGTATGAAGTATTGGAATTATGAGAAGCAAATTAGTTGGTAATTTTTTCCTGTACAGGATTCCGCATGCGCATCGGGTCAAACACTGATTCTCCTAACACGGGAAGACTGCATGTGGATTATGCGCAGGCTAGAGATGACTTCCATGAGTGGGAATGTGCTCAAAGGCAGCTTCAGCGTGAGGCTAGACATCGGCAACGTATGGAGCAAGAACTTTTGCATCCCCCTTCTCCACCACCAATCGCACATTATTCTGAACATGAGGCCACGGCTGTTGCAGATAAAATTAAAAGTAGGATAAATCAGCTTTCTGTTTTCACGAAGACCTTGTCTTTGGCTGCCTGTCCTTATGGAAGTAATACAAATTATTTTTACAGGTGATGATAGCTTTGGTCAGGCTGTGCAAACTCTCATTACATGGCTGGAACGTGGGAACTGCAGCAAACGAAACTCGAATCACTTCTACTCAATGATTCAGGCTGCAAACTCCCATGTTAGGAGGTTGCTGAATGAAAAAGCTCAACTGGAAGAAGATCTGCAAAGTGCTAAGGACACCTTCAAAGAACGGATGCAGAGCCTCATCATTCAGTGTAAGTAACAAAATGATCTCTGATCTCTGTTTCTCCATAAGTTCAATCAACACCCATCAGGTTTGTGTGGTAGTGAAATGGTCAATAAATGTGGGTCAACTGCTATGACTACTTCAGAGCTTCTGTGGACTTGGTAACATCCTAATGGGAATTGGGAAATGAAGATGGTTTGTTATATTGGAAGCTAATTACTTTTTGGGAAATTTCTGGTTTTCCTCAAAACAGCTAAGTTTTAGAATCTAATGTCTCAGTTTCTAATCTTTTCTGTTACATCACATTATTTGAGCCCCAAAATGAGGAGGACAGACCTTGGTGTATGACTTTCTAACATTATAAGAACTCTACAACAGATCTCTTTAGAGTTGTGAACAGACTGTGTGAGACTATTTTCTCCGTTTTTCTCACAAACAAATCTTGTGTATTACAGTGGTTGTTTTATTCTGCTTTTTCCCCAAACTAATGATGTGGTCAGGACTCCTATTCTACTTCAATCAATTGTTTGACAGATAGTATTTTTCATTCATTAAATTACCTTTCTTTTTCTCCTGAAAACCTGAAGTCTAATGAATTGTCAGTTTGAACTGACTATAATCTGTAGCACTGTACCATGTGGATATTTTTGTGCATTGCTTTTGCTCATGACAATGTTTGACTATATATTTTGCACTCTCCATTCACATACATCTTTCTAGCCTGAGGCATGTTGTTAATAATATAACCATGATCCAAGTTTTTTATTTCCTGGTTGATGGTGTTTGTCTTTACTTTTCCCGAATGACCCAGTAAAAATTTAGACCCCATCTTTTTCCTACATGTCACATATACCATTTTAAATATGGTCCAATATGTATTTTCAATGTGTGCATCACCTAGAAATGGAAGTTTTCCAAGCGGTCTGTGTTATTTTATGAATAGCTTCTTAGAGTTTCTGCCTCTGGTCACTGTGAAAAAGGAAGTATTCTTAGCATTTTCCCCCTTTTCGTCAAAACTTTTTTTTTTTTTTTTTTGGGGGGGGGGGGGGACGGTTTCAAGGAAGTGTGGTATTCTGTGTGCATTTGCTTTGCTTTCAACTTTGCTGTGCACTCCTCTCTGCATCCAACCATCATTGTGCATGGTATGCGTATTTTCATTGTCTTCCACAATCATTCATTATTGCATTATTAGTGTTCACACTGTGCTGGTTCAACTGTTCACCCAATAAAATTCTTAAAACTTTTATTATCCATAAATTAAATCCTTCAAAAATGAAGAAAGGGTTTGTCTGTTTGCTTTCAACAAGAACTGAATTGCTGTGGCCCTGAAATTCCATGTTGTGCCAGGACAGTGGCCTTTTTATTTCTTTGGTTTAAGACCTATGTCATCATTGAAAAAGTTTTACTCATAGGACATGGTGCTCATCTGCTGATAGAAGGTACTGCATTAAGAACAGGTATTAACTGCTCGAATCCTGCCTTCACATGGTGGACTCAGGTCCAACAAAGAATACAGGAAGTATCTTGAGAACAATGTTTGGTAATCATAACCAGTCATCAATTTCCTTTTCCCTTGTTTAAACAAAATTACCTAAAACTGCAACCCCCCAGAAAACAGAGGTCCAAATTTATTGAATGCCTCTTTTCCACTCCCCTTACAAACAATTGTAAAAATTAACTTTCATTTTGGGTTATGATTTCCACACAATTTGAGCAGTTGGCATAGTTGCTTGACTGCATTGGTCAAATCTCTCCTGTTCCGAAACTCACCAGCCAGTTCCCAGCCCGGACAACGCTTTCATCTGCCGAGAGTATCTGTGGTCAATTCACTGCTAATACTGTATGTGCCTGTTTCCTTACCAAAGTCAGTGACATCGAGAGAGTATTTACATCAGCCAGCCACAAGAAAGTTTGGGACCATTTCACCAAAGCTCAGAGAAAAAACATCGATTTGTGGAAGAAGCAATCAATGGTATGTACTTATTAGCCAGGACCAAAGTTTTAGTAACCCTTTGACTTTCTGACAACCATTTTAATCTGCCTGCATTTTTGGCACATTTCTTCTCCTGACCTGTCTGATGGCAGTAGAATTCGGCCTTTCATGGTTTCTTTTTTTAATTTAGCTTACTGCAATTGTGTGTAGTAGTCTATCTTGCATTCAGCAGTTCATGAATGTTTTTTCATGTACTCTGAGTGCAGCTTCATTTTCATTGTTGTGTACATGTAAGGGTCCTTCCTTTGTGGTCAAATTTAACTTTGTCACACATTACCTGTAGGGTTTGCATGCTTAATGAATATCTAAACCAATCAATTATAATAATTGACTTTTGAAAACTTTTTTTTTTTTTTTTGTATCATAACTAGTGTTACCTTTACGGTATTGGATACGGAATCATTCATAAACCACGTGATGTGTGACGGAATTATGTTAATGAGTGAGTTGCCTGGAAGTGCATGGAACCATCTGTGGGAATTGAACCCACCAGGCCCCGGGTCAGACTTGGGCCCGCACCAATGACAGTTTGTTCCTTGCATTGCCTTCACAAGCTTTAAGTTTAAGGATCCCTTTAAATGTTACGTGGTTTGTGAACATTCCCTGACTAATTTCAAAACTGCTTTCCACTTTCTTCTTGGCTTGCCATTTTCCAACTCTACCACCACTAATCAAGAACAGGTAGTTCCACTCTCAGTGTCCTACAGTTTTTCTGTTTCCCTCTTCTTCTTTGATAGTTATATATTATTATTTCTAAGTAGCATTAGCCTCAGAAACATTCCTAGATTGATACTTTTTGATTGCCTTGAAGGGTAACATGGCCAAGTGGTAGGTATTGGGGTTCATTGAATCTGGTGGCAGGATTTTTGTTGTCTGTCTTTCATGAGGTAAGTTTGAGTTCCATCAGTAAGCATTGTACGCTATGTACAAAGAGGTAAGTGATCCCAAGGCCGTGGATATCTTCAGAATGTTTTGAAGACAATTAGTTTTGAAGCCTCCTGCTCAGCCAAGATAAGTTTTTGTCAATGTCATAATTTAGATATTGAAAATGTGAAAAGTGAAAGTGATAGATGTATTGATTTAAATTATCTATGTCAGAACATGAAAGTGTAAACAGTTTTCTGTCTGTTCATTTCTTGTTGCTTCTTATCCCTTAAATTGTGTTATACAGTCCAGTTGGATTTAATTATTAAAATTAAAATTGAGTGGAAAATGTGTGAAAACGTCCAAACTATGTAAAAATTCCCACATTTTGAGCCACTTTTCTTTGTCTAGAGTGGCATTCAAGGATGCATTCAGGGACTTCATTGTGGAGATGATGTTGGATGATTTGCAGAGCTCTTGGCTTCTGTGGTACCCTGCAACCTCAGTCTCATCTTCAGCTGTTATCATATACTTGTTTCTTTGACAGGAAATCAAAACTGTACAGTTGGAGGATGCAGTCCTGCACAATGAGGAAATGGATGTATCTGATGAGGAAGATGCAAGCCAGAAAAAGAAACACAGGGAAGATTCTCCAGAAACTGTGTCCATGTCCGATTCTGATGCATTGAAGGTTTGCACTGTGGAAACGAGGTTTTATAATTGTGTTAGAACAGAGACGTGATCTGCACATTATGTGTTTATTTTATTTGTAGGAGGAGAATGACAGCTTGAGGTGTCAGTTAGAGGCTTATAAAAATGAGGTTGACCTTGTACGGGCAGACTTGAAGTCAGAACTTAACTTGAAAGAGCAACAGTTAAAAATGATCCAGCAGACGATGCAAGGTCTGCAACAGGTACGGATATTGTATTTGAGTGTATTCACTTTTCGATATTAGAAAGCCAAGTACCACTATACAGTGCAGTAAAGTTTTTTTTTTTTTTTTCCTGGTGCTCTCAACTGGGATGTAGGTGTTGCTTTATTTCTTTACGCAACACTGATTCTAGAGTTGATTTATTGTTAAAATTTGTGTTACAGAAATTAATGGAGGGCCGTCGTAAGCAAATAGAAGATGAGGTGAAAATTAAAGATTTGACTGCTCGTTTAGCGGAAAGTGCGAATTCATGTAAAAGTGATGGTAATTTAGATGGAAAAAAGTCAAGCGATTGTGAATCAGGAGAAGAAAACCGCAATCAAATTTTAGATTCCAATGATTTCTCAGACTCAAAGAATGACACTGACAATACTAAAAAAATTACTGACAGAGAAGCTAAATTGATTGGTGAGCTCAGTAGTTTTAAAATATTGATTGCACTTAATTTTTTTGTAATTATTAGTTTGCTTTTCTTTTTATCATGTATTTATCAGGATTTATTTCTTACAGGGGTTATTTCAACTTTTCTTCACGTTCATCCGTTTGGAGCAGGTGTCGACTATGTTTGGTCTTATGTGCAGAAACTAGAACCTACTTTGAGGCCTTCTGAAGTTGAGGCCCTGCTTACAAGGTTTCCTACTGTTTTTAAGCAAGAACTTGTTGGCATTGGTGCCAATATGGAGAGAAGGTGGCAGTTTTCAGGATTCAGTTCATTGAACAGTATCTTGTTATGAACCTGTTCATATTATCTGTCCTTCAAAATATCTACTGATTCCAGTTGTTAGTTTTGGAGGCCTGAGATAGCATTGTTGTGATTTAATTACGTAAGTAAGAATATTTAATGTTTTCTTATACGTCAGTAGGGTATTCTTGAAAGAGGTGATCGAACTTGTAGTCTGCACATGCACAGTGCACCAAACATATTTTCTCTCTTGGCCATGAACAACATGGATGTACTGCTGGCTTTTTAAGCATTACCAAATAGTATGACGGACCATATGTTCCTTTGAACTGGGGTCAGCACATTACTTGATCTGTGGAATCTCAGTCAATTTACTGCAATCTTTTTAGTTTGAAGTATGGATCTATTTGTGTTTATAAGTTCCAAGATTGAGTGCTCAGGGTTTCCTAGTAGATTTTCTGTTTTAAAAAAATTTAAAGGATAGTAGGAGAGAGTACTTGATCTGTGGAATGTCAGTCAATTTACTGCAATCTTTGTAGTTTGAAGTATGGATCTATTTGTGTTTGTAAGTTCCAAGATTGAGTGCTCAGGGTTTCCTAGTAGATTTTCTGTTTAAAAAAAATTTAAAGGATAGTAGGATAGGAGAGTAGAATGTAGCAGGGAAGTCCCCCCCTCCCCCTTTCCCCCTCCAATGAAGGAGAATGTTCTTCATTAAGATTTGTAAACTGAAATGTGACGGATCTGTGAGGATCAAAAGTTAGTCACTGATATAATGTTGTTTACCTACTATGTACTTGTTGAAAATAGCTCTGCAGGGCATCTGATCCTTACAATTTGTTGGTCCACTGCGATCAAAAGCTGAAATGTGTATAAAATGAAATATGAATGTTCATAAATTAATTTTTTTTTAGCTGCATATCATATGAAGGCATAATTGGAGACCACTCCATTTTTCTACTTGATCTTAACAACGTACATTAACTTATCTCAAGGGAGCAAAAATATGTTTTGTCTGTTGCTCATGAAATTTTGCATAGAGTGATGCTCAATTAACAGTAGTCATTGAGACATTTGTTTAACATTGATGTCATTTTATGTAGCAAATGACTGGGTGAAGATATTTCGTTCTGAAATAATAATATATTTTCATGCATGTTATGGTTTTATTCTTGATCTTCTAGGACACTTGTGAACACCTTCATTTGAGAGCTGTGATACTATTCTGAATTCAAAACCTGAGGGGCTCATATAGTAATTAGATCAGTATTTTCTTTTCAGAATAACCACAAGAGTTCCATTGGTAAACCACACCTGTGTAATGTTTTTTTTTTTTTTTTTTTCTTTTCCTAAAAAGAAAACTGGAGCTCCTTAGATTTGAACCATGTGAATGCCTTTTGATTAAGTGGACGAGACTTCTTTCATTTGTTTTCCATGACATATGAATGTATACCATGATTTCAGTTGTGGAAAATAAAGTATAACCAACTAAGTATTAGCAAATGGTATGGTGGCTGCGAACTTCCAAGCTACCTACGTAGCCGCTGGAAATCGGGCTTTTTGTTTATTTATAAAAGAACTCAGGACACAGGGTAGTCATACATCATAAAATTGCTGAAACCAAAACTTAATTCAGCAAGCAGTACAACAAATACACAAAAGCTGCTATCGCACGGAAGCACAGGGGTCGCTCTTATTGACCTTATTAGATTAAAGGTACATCGATCTACTTTTTTTTTTTTTTGTGGCCTCATACACACCGAGCAGTAAGCTACAATCACGGAACTTAGAACGCGTCACACAAAGGGGGGGGGGGGGATGCTAGGCGTGGCCGCAGACCTTACGACTTGGAGCTTCGCTTCGACGACTGTGAGGGCCTTGCGCTTCCACCGCCTGACGGGGAGGCCGGGGCAGGGGCCGAGTCCGAAGAGCCCCCTGCCTGACTCACGGAGTCCGTGGCCGGCACGGGCGCGGGCGCGCCCTCCGCAGACACCTGGTCAGCACCGCCCTCCGACTCTTTGACGGAGGGCCTCGGGGATGCCGCGACCGCGGTCCCGTCGGTCGACGACGGCTTGCGCCCCCGAGACGGGACGGAGCTCTCCGCCGACGCCCTCCTGGAGTCGGCCGCGCTGCCGGAGCTGGGCTTTCGAAAGGCAACAGTCGAGCCGGAGCCGCCCCCGGGCTCCACGCCGTCGCCCATGTCCATGTCGGGCTCGTCCAGCGGCATGCTCATATTCTCGTTGGTCGTCGCCATCTGTTGGATCTCCTGCAAGTGACAAGAGCCCGCGTCCGGGTCACATGCCACGGCCGCAGCCCGCATCGTCAAACCCCCTAGTCTCTACCCCACACACTTACCCTGTTGACGATGGCGAAGAAGTCCTGCTCGGCCTGTGCGCGAAACTCGGCGCTCTGGTTGGTCTTGGGGGTCTTGAGGCCGGTCTCACTGCCGTGGACCTTGGCCTTGAGCCTCTGCTCGCGGCTCTTGCCCTCCAGGATGCGCTCCCGCCTGCTCTCGCGTTCAAACATCTGCGAGGAGAAGAAGAAGGCCTCCGTTTCCGTGACGTTCGCTGGCCGAGAGAAAGAAAGGGAATACTGAGACCGAGACGGACGTGCGTTAGGAGCGTCTTGTCGTTCTTGTTGGTGACGGCCAGGTTCTCGGAGAACTCGATGAGGCAGACGTTCCCCTTGTCGTTGCCGATGGCCGCGAGCTGGCCCACCTCGTGCACTCGCATGCAGCGAAGGGCTTCGTCGCAAACCTGCAGCATGAAGGTGGAGGCCATGCCCAGGGGGGTTGCGTACGTCGCTCGCCGTTCAAATGTGGGTAGTCCTGGGGAATTGGGCTGGACTCGGGCACAGTACCTTAATGCTGAGGCACGGTTCCCGCTGCTGCTGCAGGATGTCCCACACGTCCAGCACGCCATCCATGCGGGTGGTGAAGAACACAGACAGCTTGGTGGGGCTCCAGCAGCCGTCCGTCAGCAGCGCGGGGTGGTAGCTGCAGCAGCAGCAGCAGCAGCAGCGCACAGTTGAGACCTCCGATCATGCCCCAGAGACCTGAGATCCCCCTCTCGACCCGTCGCCTACCTGGTCCACATGATGGAACTCTCCCGGCAGTCCTCGGACCAGATCCTTGCCGTCCAGTCGCCGATCGACAGGAAGTTCTTGATGAAGCCCGGGTTGCGCTGCATGGCCACGACGGGGCCCGGGTGCGCCTTGAACTGCATGGCCATCTTCTCGGCGGGCGTCTTGCCCTTGCGGTTGCAGGCCAGCACCATGCCGTTCTCCGTGCCCACCATGAAGCGCGTCGGGATGGTGGGTTCGTACTCGAGGCTGGACGCGCCCATGGCCCGCGACAGCAGCTGCTCCTCCTTGTTGGCGTCTAGCACCAGCGTCTCCAGCGGCTCCTCCATCTTCCGCGTGTCCCACCACTTGACCTGCGCCGCCGAACACGCGGTGAGGTAAGTTCCGTATAGTTCGCTCCCCGCTCCTCGCTCCGCGTACTAACCTGGCCGTCCATGGACGAGGAGAAGAACTCGGTGCCGGACTTGGAGTTGATCCAGATGCAGTTGTGCACGGGGTCGCGGTGGCTGGTCTCCAGGACGGACACGTCGACGGGCTCGTGGCCGCGGCGCGTGTCCCAGCACGCCACCTGGCCGCTCAGCAGCCCGCTCACCAGGCTGTGGGGGTCCTTGGGGCTGTACTCGAGGCACGACATGGCCACGTTCCACTGGAAGGTGTGCTCCGGCTTGTTGGGGTTCTCTGGAACGGATCGGGGCGGGGCGGGGCGGGTAAGTACGCCAAGCGCCTGCGAGCGCTAAGGTAGGCCAGCCCGCACGACACGCGCGCATGCGAAGGTCGCCATTGCCTACCCCCGCAGGCGCTACTGCCAGCGGACAAGGCCTGGCTGTCACTACTCACCGACTTCCCAGATGTATGACGCGGTGCTGAGGTCCGGGGGCGCGCGCTGGAAGTCGAAGTTGCAGTGGGTGACGGCGATGCGGGAACCGTCGTCCGGGGACCAGGACACGTGGGTGACGGGCCGCTTGATGGGGCAGGGGTCGCGGTACATGTTGACGGTGCGCGACGACGACCGGTCCATAAGGCAGCTTGGCTCCAGGTCGTCGAAGTACGTCTCGTAGATGTTGAAGGCGTTGTTCTGCAGGATGCAGAACTCCATCGACTGTGTGGAGAGACAAATGGGGACGATGGTTACACCGCGGAGGCCACCGAGTGTCTGGGTGGTTACGGTTAAGGTGACGCGTACGTTGGACAGCTGCAGCACCGTGTTGATGTAGCTGTCATCCTTCTCGACCTTCTTGCGGAACCGCTGCGTCTGCTCCAGGTCGGCGATGTTGATATCGCGCGGCCAGCCGCCCTCGGTGTGGTTGGCGCCATGCTGGGTGTACTCGGCGCGGACGGTGTTGACCTGCTGGCCGAGGATGAGGTCACCGGAGGTCACCGGAGGTCACCGACCGCCTGGCAAGTGCCCACACCCTTGCCACTCCAATCAGCATTTTTTTTTAAACTTTTTTGTGTGTTGTGATTGATTGAAGGTTAACATCCTCTGTGTGTTTTTCTCGCTCTGATTGTGCATTTTATTTCTAACTCAAACTGTGTAGATACTGTCACTGTATACTTGCCTCGTGTTCGGCGTACTCTTTGCTGAGCTGGGTCCCCCTATGGACCGGGTTCTCCAAGACGTACTGGTTCAGGAGCTCCTTGTTGGGGGGTATGTTCTCGAGCAGCTTGGTGCCGCTCTCGGTAAACAAACATTGCCTCCCGAAGTCGCCCCTCTTCTTTGTGTACACGTGTTCGACCTCCATGGTGAATAACCATCGGCTGGGAGGGAATTACAGCCGGCAAATTCAGTCCTGGGAATTAAGAGAAGTTTAAACGACACGTGCGCTAGCGAGTTAAATATTACAAAGGAGACGCTCACTCTAACTCACGTAATCTTCCCAGATTTGTCACGGTCGATTTGTCATTTTCTCCCACGTTGACTGCCCCGCCCAGCTGAAAGCGGTTTCCATGGCACCGACGCTAAGACAAGGCGAAATGCGTAATGTACGCCCAGAGATGGACAACATTCTGATTAAATGCAATGACTGTCTTTTCCTTTTCTACGGCAGAACGCAACTTTTACCTGACGGCACTGTGCTGGCACGGCACCATGACACACTTTTCGTCGGTTGTCAAGGGAACGAGCCGACGGTTGTGTTTACAAAACTCATAGGCCCTCGGACAAACAGCATCTGCCGACGTCATTTTTACAATATTCTGCGTGACCAAGACGTGGTCATGCCCGAATGGAACGTTTACCTAGTGCTCTGTTTGTCGGCGAACGCTGTTCTCTATCGGCTACTTATCAGTTGACGTTTACTTGCCAACCCAACCAAACCAACCTCCGTATTTCCGGGCCAGGCTCCGATACTACCAGACGCAAATGAACGAACGAGTTTTCTCTCGCAGACCTTTTCGTATAAATCTCAAATAGAACCGAGTAGGATTCTTTACTGCGGCACCCGCCAAAAAGGGGGGGGGGGGTAATCGACCTGGCCCCCTCTTCCCAGCCTTTTCCTTCCGCGCGTCGTGAAGAAAGGCGCGCGAAATTCAAACGTTCCCCGTTCCCGCCTTCAGGTACCACCAAAATGCAACTCCCCCCCCCCTCACCATTTTTTTTTCCCGGGCGGAGCCCTTTCAAATGTACGCTTGCTGGAGATTTCGCCGTGATGCGTGAATCGGCTCCTGAAACTTCGTCATGGCATGGCATTTTCGTGGTCTCACACCAAGTTTCCCTCACGCCTTCACGTCTCGATAGCCTGACTCGGGTTCGCTTCGGCTTCGGCCCCTCGGCCCCCTCTACGGTGCGGCTAGCTGCCTCTTGGACAGCGACAGCTCGGCCCTCGGCCCGAGCCGCTGTGGCTACGGGGCGGGGCGGGGCAGAGCGGGGCGGGGCGTGGCGGGGCCCCCGTATCTCCCGTTGCTCACCCGTACGCCCCTCTCATCTCCCGTTGCTTTTATACCCGGCCCGAGCCGTAGTCACCGAGGCTTGACCCGCTAGTCCGCATCCAGCAGCCTGGCTTGACGGTTCGAAGCGTTCGAAGCCCGGCAACGACAGTCTACTCCGAGCGACACTCCCGCCAGCAGAGGTATGACAAGCAGACGACAAGCAGACGACGCGGCGCGGGAGTGGAGGCGAGCGAGCCAAGCCCCGCCGGTACTACCCGGTGCCAACCCGGTGCCCGGTGCGAACCCGGCAGCGGCCTTGTCCGGTGACTGCAACCACACAAACGTGCCGAAATAGCCGTTTGCTTACAACGTAGATAAACAGACGACACGGGCACACGTGTGACGCGACGCCTGCGGGACTCGATTTGTACGACGAAATAGATTGCCAAGCCCCACGGGCACAGGCACAAGCACGGACGCGGCAGCGCCATGGCAGCGCACCGAAGCGGCGGCATAGAATTTGTGTCTGATTACACTCGGCTCGGCGTGGCTCGGCGCGGCTCGGCGCTCAGCTCAAGGTCGCGGTTGTGTTGGCCCGGCCCGGGGACTGTCGCGGCACTGGGACAGGGACTCGGGTTGTGCTGTGCTGTCATACTAAGTTAGCCGGCGAGTGCTAGACTAGGACTGCCTGCTGAATGCGGGTTGTCTGTGTGGATCATAGTAAACAGGATGTGTGTGTGTGTGTGGGGGGGGGGGGGGGGGCTGAAGTAGCCGGCTGAGCTCGGCGTGCGCCGCGTGCGCTGAGCCGACGTCTGCTAGCCGAGCCGAGCCGCAGTCAGCGCTGCTGCATGCTATGCACGGTTTGCCGCGCGCGACTGGACTGGATCCGCTCCGCTCGATCTCAGAGGTCGCTATCAAGGCGAACGACTTTATCTGCAGCTGCTGCTATCGCTGTCGCCCACGCCCTGTCACGTCACCTGTCGTGCGGTCTGCCGAGGGCTTGTGGACTGTTAAGGAAGGGTAAGTGCAGGTAAAAAAAAAACAGAAACGTAATAAAACAGGATGGAAGAAAAAAAATTACAGCGGTTAAAAAAAAAATTAAAGAAATAGCACCCTCAAAAAATTACAATGTGGCAAGTTTCGGATAAGATACCCACTTTCTTGAGAAAGCTGGGATTTTTTGAAATTGTTATTTTTTTTCTTGCATGTGATTGTTTTCCCGAGGTGATTTAACTACCTGCACTTACCCTAGTTGTCGTTGTACAGTGACCTGAGCAAGCAGCAACCAATTATTGCCGAAGGACTCGCTATCCCTGTGTCCCGAAGTACCCTAACACGGGAGCCGGTTACAGGACAAGACCATGGCCCCCGTCGTCGAGAAGGTGCTGGAGCCCGTGCTGCTGGGCGAGGGCCCCCACTGGGACGCCCCCACACAGACCCTGTACTACGTGGACATCGTCGGCAAGAAGCTCATCAAGTACGTGCCCTCGACCAAGGAGCACACCTTCATCACCCTGGGTAAGGAGGGCTCGCTATCGGGGGACTATGAGACTGAGTGAGGCGCCGGCTACCGGCTCGGGTACAGTAGATCGATATGGCATGGCGTTGGCATGGCAACAGGTGCGGGAGGAATCAGGATACAGGGAGCTCAAGGGAGCCGCAAATGACAGTGCGTACTTTGAGGATGGTCCCTGAGTCAAGGCCGAAGCCAATGCCCTGTCGACCCACTGACACCAACTGTCCCAGGTCCACGTAAAAAAAAATATAAAAAAAATCGCGTCTCCCCAGTACCCAGTATTTATCGTTTGTTTTGCAGATGACCTTTTGGGCTTCGCCCTGCCGGTGGAGGGTCGACCCAACGTGTTCGTGGCGGGCCTCAAGAAGCGCATCGCCCTGGTGACGTGGGACGGCAAGAGCGAGATCCCCGAGCTCGTCGAGAACCTCCTGGAGGTGCAGGCCGACGTCAAGATCGACGAGTTGAGGATCAACGACGGCAAGGCCGACCCCAGTGGCCGCGTCTGGGCAGGTAAGGAGAGGGGAAGGGGGAGCTAGGGGGAGGGCCTGGGGGCCGCCCGCCACCGGCCACCGCTCCGTGCCCTGAGAAGAGGTGAGACTGCGTGGGAAAAAGGCACACCGCCCGCAGGCACTGCCATGCCGCTTCTCCTCGTCTGTCCGCGGCTCCAGCTGGGATAATTCGAGTGTTTTCCTCGTGGCGAGCTAAGCCTTGCTTTACCTCTCTATTAGTGAGTGTTTATCTGTCTGTCATGACCCGCAGTGGCGGCGGTGGGGGGCGGGGCGACACTTATCGGAGTGATTGCCAGACTATCGGACACCTCGAGAACTGCCCCGCCCCGGCCTTGAAAACTCGCGGTCCAAAGTCACGGCCGTGTCGAGCCACCTTCCACCCACCGCCACACAATCTTCTTGAATAATATGAAAATTAATCATCTGTGGAGCAGGGCCTAGTTGGACTGACCGGGCGTGGCGGTGTTGCAGGCACCATGTCATGAAAATTAATCATCTGTGGAGCAGGGCCTAGTTGGACTGACCGGGCGTGGCGGTGTTGCAGGCACCATGTCCAAGATAGAGCCGGGCGCCAGGGACGGCGTGCTGTTCTACGTCGGCCACGACGGCAAGCACCACGTCCGCCAGACCGAGGTCGGGCTCTCCAACGGCCTGGCCTGGACGCAGGACTGCAAGACCATGTACTACGTGGACTCGCTAAAGAGATCGGTGGACGTCATGGACGTGGACCCCACCTCCGGCCAGATCTGTACGTGCATATCGCTATGTAATTATTGTGGAGTGTCGTGGTCGGCGTGTTGTGAGTGTTGTGTTGCCTGCAGCAAACCGGAAGGCGCTGTTCAACCTGGCGGACCACGGCATCAACGGCTTCCCAGACGGCATGACTATCGACACGGAAGGAAAGC
This sequence comes from Odontothrips loti, assembly GCA_038380765.1. Classification (NCBI taxonomy): domain Eukaryota; kingdom Metazoa; phylum Arthropoda; class Insecta; order Thysanoptera; family Thripidae; genus Odontothrips; species Odontothrips loti. The sequence continues at coordinate 9,412,388 of CM076251.1, forward strand.
TTTGGCTCGCTGTCTACGACGGTGCCAAGGTCAGTACTGTCGCATCTTCACGAAAGAACGTCGTTTCCTTTTGAACCCTCTCTAATATCACTCTTGGAACTGGAAAGAAAAAATAAAATACGGTGGCATTTTTAGGTGCTGCGCATCGACCCCACCACCGGATCCCTCCTATCCTCCATCGACATCCCCGCGCCCGAGGTGACTTCGGTGGCATTCGGCGGCCCCAACCTGGACGAGCTGTACGTGACGTCCGCCTCCACCCGCGCCACCCGGGAGATCAAGGAGAAGTACCCCAACGCCGGCGCCCTCTTCAGAGTGACCGGCCTCGGCGTCAAGGGATACCCGGGACGCACCGCCAGACTATGACTCCTTTATTAGAATGTTTGTAAAAATAAATTTCGATGCTTGCAATGTCATTTGTACGTATTGGGATCGTTGACCGTCAATCCATATTGGATGATATTTTATCGAAGTTTGTTGTGGCAAAAAAAGAAGAGGAAGCTAGATTTGTGAGAAAATTGCTTGCGTTTGCACGCGTTTCATGAATTTATCTCCTTAAGAATTTTGTTTTGTGATGATTTAGGACGGTGTTGCACAGTTTGTAAATAAAGCTTGACTGATTAAAGCAAACAAACTTGTGATTATTTTTAAACTAGAGATGGGGTAGGGGAAGGAATTAGGACATTTTTTTTTATCTAAATAAACATTTATTTCATTCTCTCTGAAACCTTCACACAAAAATTCGGAGCCCCCTAAAGACGTCATCATGAATTTGAATTAAATCTCTAGACTTAAGTCTCACGAGAACATTTCCATAAGCGGACGTCTTGCAAACCAAATCCTATAGTGCTATCCTTTTATCTCACCGAAAATAATCTTGACAGTCATCAACAGATATGGATGCCACACAAATCAAGGAATGCTCCGTCCGTTATGGACATTTGTATATATATATATATATATATTGTTCATATAAATTTTTCATTTCAGGCTGTAGAAAAGTTGGCATGTATAAAGTGTTTCTCACCCGGCAGCATTTTTCCTTACACGGAAGTAGACAACTTTGCCGGACTAGCCGTCTTACAATAGAAAAGAGCTTACACATACACATATAGAGGAGCAAAGGTAACACATATACTACAGGGACAATCATCACAGTTAAAAACTAATAAATATCATCAGGATCGCAAGAGTTTCCTATTCACGCTTCCGGACAGACCAGTGTTGCACCCAATCACGACCCCCTTTCTTTTCTCCTTATTTCACCAACAAAGAGAATCGCGACCCACTATCATATGTTCCATTCCGTTTTCGGCAGTGAAAACGGCGGTGGGCGGCAACACTAAGGTGTCCCTGAAAGAGGATAGGCTCCGAGAAGGAAGGGATACAGGTACCTCGTTGTGCACGCAGCAAAACACATAGCGGTGCGCCTGTGGGAGGGAACAAAAAATGTGTCCACGTTGTCGAACGACACAAGACACAAATTCGACACCCTTCGAATTTGACCACCCAGTATGTTATCTGTCGCCAAACATGACGATATTTTTTTTCTCCCACGGAAAAGCGAAGATAACACCTCAGAACAGATATGTTCACTCGGCTAATTGGGGTTTTGGAATACGACTGCAACGTAACGTACGTGGGACGACGTGGGTACTTATTACTTACAGAACATTCGACCCCTTTCTACGATATCGAAATGAAGTGACACTCGTGACTTTTGATTTCTCTTTTTCGTTGCTGCGTGGCAACAGTCACAGAAACAGTTAAGGCAAGCATTTTTGGAAACACACAAATGAAAATGGGGGGTTCTGAGGTGTCGCAGCGGTGAAAATCAAGAAAGATCTCGGGTAACAAGTCATGTTAATAATATTGCTGCTACTGATAGAATGGAGCACCATCGATAAGTACAGGCAACCTCTTTTCCATCGCATTAAATTACCACCGAAAATATTACTGTTTACTCTATGCCAATTTATGCATCGACAAGTGACGTCACACGATGAATATACACACAACTGCCGATCTTCCCCCCGAGAGGATGTGCAAGAAAAATAAAATACGACAAGGCAATAACAGGCACATAAACTCTTAGGTACACAACGGGCGGTATAGATCAGGTCACACACAGCGGCATGCAGCAATACATAGATAAACTCTCGTATATAGCTATATATTTATGACACAATAAATACGAACATTTACAGAGACATTTACGGACACAACATACAGTTTTAAAGAGCTTTGAAGAGAGAAGGGAAGACTTATCAGCTGAGTCCAAAGTCTTGCTAACAGAGACTTATATATATGTTTTCGGAAACGGGGGCTATATATTTGAACGATCCTCATATCTTTTCCAGGGCACATAGATTTACAAAACAAAGTCGGCAGAAAACAAACAAACAGCGTCGTACAGCACATGGTGCTGTTCGGTGCCGTACGTTGGGAGGCCTACCCGTCAGGGGTTGTTTACTCCACGCACTATGCAGAAAACAGAAGGACGAGCCTTTCTATCCTGACAGGTCAGCTGGTGATGAAAACAAGAGATACATACAGAAAGAGAGACAGAGAAATATTGCCGTGAGACCATACGTTTCCCGTACCTGTGCATACAGTTGCACAGAAAAGGAACACGAATATGCATACATTTATTTTTTTACAGGACGCACAACGAGCTTGTCATGTGGCTTTCGATAACTCCTTTGGCACAATATTGCCCAAATTGCTGCCCGAATTTTTTGTAACGTATATGATTGTTGTGTACTAGCTCGACCAGTGTAGCTGCAGCCTCCCTGGGTATTTTGACGCACAAGTAGCTTTGTGCGTTCCCAACAACATCACCACACAACCTTTTATTGTTCGGGCGCTAAATCTTTTTGAATTTCCATTCAATGAGGGCGCTGCATCCGACAGTTCTAAAACTTCTTGTGAAAGCGCCGCACTACCTATGTACAGACCATGTTCCTATTACCTTAATAAATTTCTGACCACACTTTGAAAAGAAACCTAAAACACAGATGTCTGTCCCAGTTTCCAAAAGTTGAAAGTTCATGTGTTCACTAACCTTCACTGACTCGATTTCAGATACATCATGCAATATGTTATGACTTCCACCCTGTTAACACAAAACAGGTAAATGTAGTCTCTTTGGTACTCCTTCCTTCTTCTTCTTCTCCTTCTTTTTCAGGTGCAGTCTTGTTAAGATATTTTTTCCTACGTTTTCCTCTAGAAAGAATTTACAGAGAAGTAACCAGTCCGAGAGATACAATACATTATACATTACAATTAAAACATAAGCGTCATCGATAGGTAGGTTGTTTGGTTCTGGCCTCGATTAGGAATGAGACAGCATAGACCACATAAGATGTGCTTCCGTCTTCAGAATGAATGAAAGAGGTTGAACATCTCACACCTACGTTTAATTAATTTTAAAATGAGAGATATCTTTTCAGCATAGTTTGGCACATACGACGACAACCAAGTCGGACATGTTGGCCAAAAGAGAAACATAACATTTTAAAATAAAGGAAAAGGGAAATTCCTTCGACGCCAAACCGACACAATGCCTACCACAACGTCGGACTTACGATTTAATCATTGGTTGTCCGAACGTGAAAAGCAAAAACCCATAAAAGCACACCTATATATACAGACTCCCTGTCTGAGATTTCGTTATTTCCTCGATAACCAGCCTTTCACGCCGTTACTATTCGGCTGAAAAGAAACGAAACTGTGAATAGTAGTTCGAAAAGGGTGTTCCAAATAAAGATTTGAATGGCAGCAGACGGCGTCGTCCATAAAGTACGTCCGAATTTTCTCCTTACGAGCGGCGACGCCGAGCGCCTGCAGTTTGTTCTTATTACTGCCGGACAAATCCTTTGTTGGATGCCAAACCATGGGAACACAAAGGGGATGCGGGGCGGAGCTAGCAGCAAATCAAATTGCCGTTCCTGGCGGCACGAAAACCTCATCCTAACAGTCCAACTTTTGCATTTTGTGCGTCATTCCACAAATTTTACGATTAGTTTACATATGCTATGGCGAAATGAGACGCGCCACAATTTGTTTCTCTTTTTTTTTTTTCGGGAAGATTCGCGACTTTTTATGTTCCATTTGATAAGCAAGGTCCACATGCGCGGCGTGAACACAATGAAGAGGGGGGGGGGGGGAGTCGAAATAATGGCCGCGCTCGTCTTTCTCCTGGTACATAATATGGTACATATGGGTACATTTGGTATATATGGGTCCACTGGAAAACAGAGACAACAGAGGCCGACAGCGGGCATGCAGCGTCTTGGGTGCACTGATAACGACGGAACGCACGTTCACTGCCGGCGGCTGCACGGGTAAGAGGAGCAGCAGCGGCAGCAGCAGCGGCAGCATCAGCGGCAGCGGCGGCCTGCCCCTCAGGCTGCTTACAGGCCGACGTCGAACGACTCCCACTCGCTGAAGCGCGAGTCCTGCTTCTGGAGTCGGCGCTGGCACGCCTCGAGGTAGCTGTCCTGGATGCGATACATGCCCGAGTTGGCCTGGAACATGAGCGTCTCCAGGATGCGTTCGTTCTTGATGGCCTTGCTGGGCAGCACGATCTGCGCAGCAGAACACACACACGTGACAACAACAACACTCGGAGGTGGGGGCGTCTACCCGCTCCCTCTACCATCTTCTTCACCGTAACAAAAATAGATTTATGCAGTTTGTTTCACTTTTTTCTTTCTTCTCCTCCTTATATGGCGGATGGCGGGTCTCCATACTCAACGAGACGCACACTCGCGCCGCGTCTTCCACGCAACGCGCACAAACACAAACGAAGTCTACCTCACAGCGGGGAGGCCGGTGGGGGGCAGGGGGTTGAGGCAGGGGAGGGGAGGGGGAGATCACAGACTGAAATCGAACGAGTCCCAGTCGCTGTATCGCGACTCCTGGTTGCGCAGCATCCGCTGGTAGCCCTCCATGTCCGTCTCCTGCACACGGTAGATGCCGGAGTTGGCCTGGAACATGAGCGTCTCCAGGATGCGCTCGTTCTTGATGGCCTTGCTGGGCAGCACGACCTGGGGAAAGACAAGGTCAAGCGAGGTCAAGTGACATGCAAGGTCGGCCGTGCCGTGCAGGGTCAGAGGTCGTAGGTCGGGAGGGCAGAGATCAAAGAGCAGGGAGGCCAAAGTGTTACTGGGTCCTGCGGGGGTATGGTCGGGGCTCGCCGAGGTCCTGGCCAAGCGTTCCGGTGGTTACGGTACTATAGGGAAGCGAACGGGGCGTACAAGAACACAGTAAGGGGGCCAGGGCAGGGCCAGGGCAGGGCCAGGGCAGGGCCAGGGCAGGGCCAGGGCAGGGCAGGGCCAAGGCAGGGCCAGGGCAGGGCCAGGGCAGGGCCAGGGCAGGGCCAGGGCAGGGCCAGGGCAGGGCCAGGGCAGGGCCAGGGCAGGGCCAGGGCAGGGCCAGGGCAGGGCCAGGGCAGGGCCAGGGCAGGGCCAGGGCAGGGCCAGGGCAGGGGCAGGGCCAGGGCAGGGCCAGGGCAGGGCCAGGGCAGGGCGGGAGCCGAACTCGAAGCCTACGCCTACGCTCGGCGCCCCGTGTCCTCCGGGACGGCTCACGGCTCACGTTACCTTGATGAGCTCCTGCGGCGAGATGCGGTACAGCTTGAGGTCGCGGGCCAGGCGCTCCATGATCATCTTGAACTCGAGCTTGGCGTCCATCTTGCTGGACGACTTGCTGCGAATGCGGTGGCGCGCCCAGCCCAGCATGGCCTCGAACTTGCGCACCTCGGGCACCTCCAGCGAGCGGCACATGATCATCTGCACCATGGACTCGGACAGCGTGAGGAAGTCGGGCGTCTGGAACAGCTGCCGGCGGCCGGGGGCCGAATGAAATAGTGAACAAACAGTGTTCTGTCATACCCATCATCATGTAACGCCTCTCTTTCTCTCTCTCTCTCTCTCTCTCTCTCTCTCTCTCTCTCTCTCTCTCTCTCTCTTCTCTCTCTCTCTCTCTCTCTCTCTCTCTCTCTCCCTCCACCTGCGCACAGCTGTGTGCGTCACACGGAGCACAGCCCGCTGACAGCCCGCGTGCCCCGCTCCGCCCCCCGTTATGCAACCATCGAGGGGGATGTGAATGGGTGTGACGACAACGAGCGCGAACCGAGTCGAGCCGAGCCGAGCCGAGCCGAGCCGAGCCGAGCCAAGCTGAGCCGAGCCAAACCGCTCCGGAACCGAACGCAGCCGACGCGGAGACGAAACCCTACCCCACAAGCCCACAGCCCACAGCTGTTCCGGGTCCGGACTCAGGGGATTATGAACAGTTCGGTGTTCACTGCAAGAGCACTGCACAGCACTGCACAGCACTGCACAGCACTGCACAGCACTGCACAGCACTGCACAGCACTGCACAGCACTGCACAGCACTGCACAGCACTGCACAGCACTGCACAGCACTGCACAGCACTGCACAGCACTGCACAGCACTGCACAGCACTGCACAGCACGGACACAGCACGGCCCCCACCGCTACGCCGATCCGCCTTGCCTCGGCAGGAGGCGGCGCTGCAGTCCCATTCAGCAGCGAAGGCGTAGCGGCATAAGCGTGGCTCCCCTCCCGAACCCAGCACCGCGGCCATTCACCGCGGTCCGTATGAGAAATCGCGTAACGGAGACAGACGGAGACACGCAGCCGAAAGGAGGGCGTCCGGCCCTTTGGTTGCCTGAGGCTGCCTTCGGCGTGGTGGGGCGCGGCCAGGCGAGGCGCGGGGCGGGGCGGGGCGGGGCGGGGCGGGGCGGGGGGCGTGTCGTCGGAGCGGAGAGCGAAGAAACGGGGTCATGTAGAATTGGCCTCACCATGCCATACCATGCCATGCTGCCCTGGGGTCGTGTTACCCTGCCGTACCCCCCCCCTCTCTCTCTCTCTCTCTCTGTCTCTCTCTGTCTCTCTCTCTCTCTCTCTCTCTCTCTGAAATGTAAGCCCCAGCCCTAGCAGAAGACGCCGAAGAAGGAGGTGGTCATGAGGATGAGGGCGCGGAGTGAGGGGTCCCTGTAAAGTTAGGGCGCGCGTATCTGCGTGCGTGCGTGCGTGCGTGCGTCCACGAACCTGGTGTGCCCGCGTCTCCACGAAGGCCAGGATCATGTTGACGAGCTCCGACGCGGACGTGTACCGCCAGTAGTAGTTCTCCAGGGAGCACAGCATCACACAAACCTGCACAGAGGTGATGGCGGGGTTATTCCGGCCGCGGCAACTCACTTTTCGTTGGTCCAATCAACAAAATTTTAGTTCTCGGAACAAAAAAATACTGTTCGTCTGGAAACCAACTGAAAAGTTGGTTGCGACGACTAATCTTTTTTTTCTCGGTGCGTTCCCCTCCCCCGACGGGCCCGCCGTCGCTCGCCTCCCGCGCTCACCACTTCTATCCTGAGGAACTGCTTGGCGTGGTGGAAGCACGCCTGCAGCAGCTCGGGGAGGTCGTAGTGCTCGGCAGCGCAGATGAGGCCCGGGATGTTGGCGCAGGTCAACGGGCAGGTGCTCGTGTGCAGGTAGTCCAGCAGTAGCCGGAACGTCTCGGGGTCGAACTCGATGATGTTGAACTGGAACAGAGGTAATCAAGGATCCATGCCGTAAGCGGACAGAGCTCCCTACCACCAGACTCTCTGTGGGGAGAGAGAGGTCCGAATCTCTCTCGCTCGCTCACTCACCTCGGTCTGCGCCAGCTTCTGCCGGTCTATCCTCTCGTCATTGCTCACGCTCACTTTGGGCACGGCCAGCTGCGACTGCTGCATCTGCTGGTGCTGCTTGTCCGAGTCCCGGCCCCGGCCGTCCTTGTCTGAAACCGGGAAACCGAACCAGTGTGACGCGACACGGCGGAAGATGATGTACCAGCCGACGGGCGGCGGGGTGGGGGTTGTGGGGGTGGGGAAGGGGGCAGGGCCGGGGGCGGTGTCGGGGGCGGTGCCGGGGGCGGTGCCGGGAGCCGGCACCGGCTCCCGTCACACTTTCTACCTCGAGAGGCAATTTGAAAAGTTTTAAGCGCCCCTGCAGAGAGCTCCGCGGCCCGCGGCCTGCGCCTCCTCCCCCTGCCTCATCATCAGCAAGCTAACCAAGCCGGGCTAGCCGGCGGGAGTGGAGGTAGGGGGGGGGGGCTGCAGCAGTGGCAGCAGTGGCAGCAGCACCCCGAGACTATCAGGCTGTCATTACAGCAAAGTCTTTAGTCTTCTCGAGTTGCCGCCCCCGGCTTGGCCACCCAAAGCTCGCTCTGCAGCATCGCGGCCCGCCCGGGAGTGGCGGAGCCGCCGCAGGAAATCAAATTCCTCGTGCAGCCGCCGGCCCGCCGGCCTCCACCGAGACCACAGCGGCGTGCAGTTAACAAAGTGACGCCGAGGAGGGCGGCCCGGCCCGGCGGAGGGCCAGGGGAGGGGGTTCAGACACCCCTGACTCTTACTCGAACAGTCCTGCGACGACGCCCACTTCTTCTTGTCCTCGACCTGCAGCTGGCTCTGCTGCTTCCGGATGGAGCGGCCCCAGCCCGCCGTCAGGTTGCCCAGCCTGGAGAAGGCGCGCTTCACCATGGGGCTGCTGGGGACGCTCTTGGGCCTGTGCCGGCGGGGGAGAGAGGTAATCGTCAGAATAAAGAAGAACGTGTTGTTACTGTTCACCGGAGAAAAACTAAAAACCCGACCTCGGCGTCTCCATGTCGGGGACCTGGAGGAAGTTGCTGCTCTTAGGCTTGTGCGGGGAGTGTAGCGGGGGCGCGGGCCGCGCCAGCAGCTCCGCCACGGGCACCTGCGGCGAGCCGAAGCCCGTCTGGATGCCGTAGAGCAGCTCCTGGAACACGCGCGACCGCACGCCCAGGATAGCGCGCACGCCCACGAACTTGACCTTCTGCTTGCTCTGGCCGACCAGGAACGTGACGTCGAACAGGTTGGCGTTGACGGCCATGTTCTCCTCCGTGTTGAGGAAGCACCGGCTGAAGTCCTTTGCCAGTACGTCGTAGTCCTCGAAGCGGTCGCGCACCGAGTCCAGCAGGGGGCTGGACGGCCGCATGTGGCCGATGGGCCTCCATGACCCCCGGCGGTAGGGCTTGGGGATCTGCCCCGTCTCCGCGTGGTTGGCCAGGTTGGCGACCAGGTCCTCCAGCATCTGCAGGGGCATCCCGAGGACGGCGATTACAATCATCGTCCTAAAATACGTAGTGCAATGCCGCCTCGTGCGAGGAGGCCCCCACTGGGCCTTCTCTAAATCATGGCTCATTTTTTTTGTTTGATTTATTTTTTTTCCCAACATAAAATTACCATCGGCCTGAACCGGATTTTTTTTTGTAATCTCTTTCTTACTATCTTGATTTTTCTTTGGCATTTTTCTGATTTTTTGAACATTTTGTGTCGTAGATTTGACTTTTTATTTTTCTTATTCTATATTTTCAATTTGTTTACAATTGTTTTTGTTACTGTTTTTTCTTTCAGGTGAAGTCCTCCTCGGCCGCGTGCGGCTGCGAACTAACCTGTGACCGGGTGCGCTCCTGCATCCGGGCGAACTTGGGGGCGGAGTACGAGGCGCGCTCCCCGTTGACGATCTTGGTGAGCAGCCACTCGCGGAACATGGGGCCCTTGTCAAAGACGCTCTGCTCCCACAGGTAGGGCTTGTAGGCGCCCACCTCGTCGCGCGTCACCACCGACACCTCGTAGCGCGTCGGCTTGCGCTTGATCTTGGGCGAGGTGCGCACCAGGATGAAGGTGTGCAGGAAGTGCGACTTGATGCAGGCCGGAGAGAAGGGCGTGTTGTCGGCCTCCAGGAACACGACGCACACGATGTCGTTGCCGATGTGCCGCTTGCGCTGGAGCTGAGACAGGGAGAGGGAGAGACAGAACACGCGCGTGTTAGATGGCAGCTGACAAAAGGGCAGGGCACTGCGTCCGCTATCTCTATCTCTCTCGCTCTTCTATCTCACCTTCTGCGGGTCGTTCTTCTCGTAGGGCAGCTGCGTGGACACGTGGAACATGATCTCGATGCTCCTCCAGTTGGTGTAGACCGAGTACAGCCCCGTCAGGTCGTGCACCGTGTCCAGGCCGCCCTTGTACTTGTCGAAGCCTGGAACACAGCAGGAGAAGAGGGTTGGGTTAGGGCATTCCAGATGCGCACTCCGCCCGGGGCCGACAGCCTCTCCAGTCGAGGCCGACACCCTCTCGGCCCGACACCCTCGCCGCCCGACACCCTCTCCACCCGACACTCTCTCCGCCCGACACCCTCTCCGCCCGACACCCTCTCCGCCCGACACCCTCTCCGCCCGACACCCTCCCCGCCCGACACCCTCCCCGCCCGACACTCTCTCCGCCCGACACCCTCTCCACCCGACACCCTCTCCGCCCACACCCCCCACCCCCACTCGAGGCCGACACCCTCTCCGTCCCTAACGCGGACCTCCGTCGATTCCCGGGCCCTCTTTTATATCATGCCATTAACCGGTCCGGTTCGGTCCGGGGACAGTCCGAGCCGAGAAGGGGTAAGGGTGGGGCCGAGGCTAGGCTGGGGCTGAGGCCTTCGAGGAGGGGGGGGGGGGGGGGGGGGAACAAGGACGGGGCCCGGTCCGCCCCCGGAGAACACGAGCTGCCGGTTTGGCACGTGTGTGTATGCGAAGGCGAGGCGTGGCTGGGGGGCAGGGATCGGCTCGGGGCGGGGCGGAGGGCGAGCAGTTCACGGAGCAGCTCCACCGGGGAGGGGAGGGAAGGCATGGACAAATGTATGCGCCGTTTAATTTTAGTGCGACGCGTGTGGCGTTAAGCAGGGCCCGTAAGCGGTCAGCAGAGAGGGCTGAGCGGGTGTTAGCGTAGCCCACAGCCCACCGGTCACCGCTCGGCCCACAGCTCTGCAGCCGGCTGACGCTGCCCATAACACCACGCCGGGCCGCGCCGGCCCACACCAAGATATGGAGTTAACGTTGTGTAGCGGGGCGGCGTGGGGGACAGCAGGGGGGGGGGGGGGGGCCTCCGGGGGGCCGCGCTGAAGCGATGTGGTCGTCATTGATCCGCCGGCTCAGCCCGGCCCCCCCTCCCCTCCCTCCCACTGGGGCAACCCCTTGCACGGCGCCAGCGCCCCAGCCCCCTACCCCCACCACCGACTCGCTTATTCAGCTCCAGCTAAACTCCCCCTCCCTCCTGCCTGCCCCCTCTATTTCTGTCTTACTCTCGCAGTGCCCGAACCCTCCTATCTCTCTCCTTCCTCCTCGTCTCCTCCCTTGCATTGCGTTGCGCTACGCTCTCGCAAACGTGCTGAAATGAGTTTGCTGGCTTCGCCTGTGGCCCGTCCCGGCCCATCCCGGCCTGGCACAGAGCCGGGTAACCCCCTCCCCCCCCCCTTGAGGTCAGCTAGCCCACACCCGGAGCATCCCGGTCTGGGCTGGGCTGGGCTAGGCGGTAGTATGGGATTGCCCCGATACAAATTCAATTTCGGCTCTATCAATGGAAGAAGAGCGAGAGAGAGAGAGAGAGAGAGAGAGAGAGAGAGAGAGAGAGAGAGAGAGAGAGAGAGAGAGAGAGAGAGAGAGAGAGAGAGAGAGAGAGAGAGAGAGAGAGAGAGAGAGAGAGAGAGGGGGGGGGGGGGGGGAGTTGATCTGGCGTACTTCATCGTCATGTGCGTGATTCAAATGCCATCAAGTAAAGTACGGTCGAGTGGACCAGAGGCAAACACACAAATGGATGAGGTTGGTTCTGATTCTTCCTCCCTCCGTGCTGTTGACATGGCCACTAGGGGGAAACAACTCTGGATTACGGATCAGCGCCGGATTACCCGCCCGGTTTACCTCCAACTACTCGCAGATTACCTGCCCACTGTTTGTTGCGGTAATGCTAAAGCCGTTACCATTTGTTTGTTTGTTTAAATTTTGCAAAAAAAAAAAAAAAAGTCTTGTTTCTGACCACGCTATGCGAGTCAGTTATATTTTTCGAGTTTTACCCTCCTCTTTCAGTACTGACACACTTCGTGTTTATTCTCGACCATGTCCAATGATGGCCCTTAGAAGGCGGGCTCTCGGACGTACAAGATTGCTTCCCTTCCTGGGCTTCCTGTCCCCGGCGGTCTGGGCCGTGGGCTGGGCCGGGGGCGGTGGTGAGTGCCCTACCGCGCCCTGTGCCCTCCCCCACCCACTCCCCTCCCCCTTCCCCTCCCCCCTTCCCCTCCCTCCCCCTCCCACCCCTACCCCTTACCCTTGAGCCGGACGCGGTCCCCGAGGACCTGCAGGAACTCGGAGAAGAGCGGCGAGTTGACGTTGTTGTCTAGGATCTCCTCCTCGGTGTGCTGCGACTCCTTGACGAACAGCACGCCCACCTTGAGTTCCGACTTGATGAAGACCTGGAACGGAGTCATGGCAGTGTTGTAGCGGTGGTGATGGTCAGTTTCTGGATTTTTTTTTTTTTGGTTCTACGGCGTTCTGTGGCCGCCAAAATGCTGCACGCATCTTTTGCTCCCGGAAGTTTACAATGTTCAGGAAGGGGATGATGATTGATCAGCCTTGCTCTGTAACTGGAGTGAGGTTGAGGATGGGTGGGGCCTCGGCCGGAGCCTTGGCCAGAGTTTGGGCGGGCTGAGGTCCGGCCCCCTGACCCGGGCCGGGCCGGGCCCTCTGGGATCGATCCCCGAGACCGAGCAGGTACCCCGGCCTCCGGTACCCGGCCTCCGGTGGTACCCCGGCCTCCGGTACCCCGGCCTCCGGTACCCCGACCTCTGGTACCCCGGCTGGTACCCCGGCCTCCGGTACCCGGCCTCCGGTACCCCGGCCTCTGGTACCCCGGCCTCCGGTACCCGGCCTCCGGTACCCCGGCCTCCGGCACCCCAGCCTCGGCTGGAACGCGGCCAGAGCGGTGCCTGATGGCTCCGACAGCGAAGCCCGAGGCCGAGCCAAAACCTGTTGCTGTCGCGGTGCTTTTGAGGCTCAGTCAGCTTCGCCTTCGCCGGCCGCAGTGTCTAATGTCTAAAAGATGAGTGGCCGAGAGGCTAGCGGCTGCGTTGGGAAACAGTGCGGCACAAGCTCAGCACTCCCCGTCCCGTCGTCCGCCGCGTACATTTCCCATACCTGGTCCAGCTTGAGCAGCTCCTCGGGCGTGTCCGGCAGCTGTCCCAGCACCAGCGGCGGGTTGATGTTCACCTCCTTGCCCAGGGAGCGCACCACCTCCTCGCGGTTGTAGCGGTCCGCGAACACGCAGGAGGCAGGGATGAGGCCGTGCACCGTGTAGCTGATGGCGCGCACCAGGATCCTGCGACCAGATTCACGTTCACATTCAGATTTGGTCACTTTCTTTTGTCATACGGTGTACGTATTTGTGTTGAATAATTCAATTATTTGTCAGCAACAAAAAAATCAATAAAAATTCGAAAGTAATCGAATAAAAATGAGCCACGATTGAATTGGGTGGAGGCGGCAGCGGACGCAGCCGGACAGGTAGGCCGCCGCGCGGCACCGGTGCTCGGCGGGCTTGCCTACCCTCAACTTGGCAGGCGTTCCCCGTCCGGACCGGGCAGCGGCGCGCCCAGTGCAAGAGGAAGGGGAAGTGGGGTAGGCCGGGGAAGTTTGGTTGTTCTGACGGGGATGGCAGCGGCGCTGTGAATGAGACTCTGAATGGCAATTATCTCAGATTTCAGCGGCGGGCCGCGAGGGTTCTGCTGTTGTTGCTGCGGCTGCGGCTGCGGGGGAGGGAGGAGGGGGCGGCGCGGGAGCAGAAGAAGAAAGCCGCACCAAAGTCATTAAGTGGGAGGGATGCCGAGTTAGCAAACGACCTTTAATCTCTAAGATGGAAACAGAGTGAAAAGGAGTTTAGTACATTTCATTTCAGTCTTCATCTCATCATGGCCAAGTTGGTATTAGCCTGGAAATGGCTTATTGCTGCCGTCAGTCCCCCCCCCCCCCCCCCCCCCCCGGCCCCGCCCGGCCCGGCCCCGCACACGCCGACCCGCCGTAACGCGGTTCCCTCTTTATCGCAATATCGCGCAGCAGACTCTCTAATCTCTTTTTACTGGGCTTTATAAAAGCGCGCGCGCCGACAAACACAACGGTAGTTAGCCGTCCGCCGTCCGCCGCCGCCCGCCGTCCGTCTGCGCCACCGAAACCTTTACAGACGGTATCGAACTTAATCACACCTCGCGCTGCAACATTTGACGGCCCCCCGGTGATCCGCTTTGCGGGGGGGTGGGGTTCTACCCCGAGAGGTGGGGTAGGGAGGGTATGGGGGTGTTTTTTTTATTTTTTATTTTGCTTTTGCTTCCTTGTGCACGTGCCGTGCTTTATGACAGTAGTTTACCGGCGGCCATGTTTGGATCCGTAATCAGTAGCAGAGCACACCGACCCCCCCCCCGAGGTATAAACCACGCCGGAGGGGGTGGCAGCCCCCCCCCCTCCTCCCTCCCCCTCACACCCGAGAGCGGGAGTTCAGCAGCAGCGTCATAACCACGTATCCCGACGAGCCCCGGCGGCCAGGAGAGAGCCAGGCGATGGGGAGGACCAGATAGGGCTGAGTTTGGGAGTAAGAAGGGTTAGCGGCGCTGGCGGCACTGCCGTGTGCCGTACGCCCCGCGCCCCACTCCGGGTCCCGAAGTACGTCTTACTCTAGCGGCGCCATTGAGGACCCGCGGAGCTGCAGAGCAGGGGAGATAATGAAAGAGGGACGTGAAGACGGCCGTGGGCTTACCGCCAGGACGACGCCAGGAAGACGCCAGGAAGAAATTAAAGAAGTCTTTTACATCATAATTTCTCCTTATGAAAAGGAAGCCGAGCGTTTGAAGTTACGGAAAGAAAGTCCTTTTTTTTCCAACTAAAAGGAATTAAAAATACGATAAAAGTGTCAAAAGGAGCGGAGGGCACGGGATGTCTGCCTCTCCTTGAGCGAAATTATCATGTTGTTAATTGACAATTATTGTTCATTACTGGCGCAGTGTTTTACTTTTTTTTCGCCACTTTGCGACGACGCCAAGGACGACGCTAAGAAGTTTCTAAATCGTTCCGTGGCTTCGATGGTTTAGCTCGGCAATTTCTGATCGTGTCCACTCCCCCCCCCCCCCCCCGCCCTGCTCCAACCTCCTGTGCCGTACCGCCTGCCGCTTCAAGGGCGCCCTCAGCAGCGCACGCACAAACGCTGTCGCAGGCCTTACCGGAACTGGTCCCGTCCGTTGATCTGCTCCTGCTTGATGGAGAGCACCACAGGCCCCAGGTCCTCGTCGTTGGTGAAGTAGTTCCAGTGCTCGGTGCCGTAGAAGTACTTCTCGTACGTCTCCTGCTCGACGGAGGTGAGCTCGAAGCACTGGTTCTTCTCCCACTGCTCCTCGATGGACGTCTTCTGGCGCGGCGGCGGCTCCGTGTACGAGTCGTCATCCTCGCCGTCCTCCTCGACGAGGCACGACGACCGCCTCCCGTCCTCCTCGTCGGCGTCGTCTTCTGCAAAGGAACAAGGGTCGAGGGTTCGATTCCCGGTCGCGACATCCTCTCTGGCACCAATTACTGTTTAAGTAAATTTTGCTGAACCGCCTATCTCTTTTTTCTTTTTTTTTTCGCAGCTTGGTGGGCCGCAACACTGCTTAAACATTATAGTGAGCGTAACAAACGAGCTTTCTAATCCATCAGAAGGAATAAATCGGGCGATATAAGAAACGGAGTTGAACGGCAATCAGGGGAGGTGCACAGACTAGCTACAGCATACAGCATGCATATAGGTTTCTACCGCAGACTGCTGTGTGAATCAGTGGGTTTGCCTATGTAATATCCTTTGCCTTTGTAAATGTTACATAATCAAGAAAAAGATCTGTTGAGCCGAGATATACTACAATTACGCCAAAATGCTTGGAAGAAGGCGGAAAAAAATAATCTAAGAACATATGGCAGTTACCCCAGGTTAACTGAACGTGCTCGTGAAGGCCTGCTGCTCATACTATGTCGACAGAAAAACTATCCAGAAGAAATGATGCTATAAAGGTAAGGTACTACCAGGTCCGCCGCTACTCTTGTAATATATACGAGCACTAAAGTAAAAACGCAGTCTGGAGGACGGTACCGCTCGTGGGGGAAGTGGTTGGCCGTCTCGTATTTTTAAAATACTGACGCCCACGGCCATGAGGTTGGGGGTTACAATAGAACTCGTCATAACTTTTTTTAAAGTGTGTTATCCGTGCGTATCGCTTGTGACGATCCTAATCGAAACTACGGGTAAACCATGCACGATTCTTAATCATGCAATTTCAATACAAAACCTCAAGAAAGGAAAAAAACCCACCCCGCAAACCCTCTTTCTCGTTTCCGACTGACATCCTAATGCCAACCCTATCCACCCCGCTGCCGGATCGATAAAACATACGCAGAAAATGGGGAACAATAATAATGGGGGAAAAATGAAATCGTCCTTGAAACCAGCATGCGTGGAGCATGGGGGAAGAAAAAAAGGGAGGGGGGGGGGGGGGGGGGGTGCCTCACAGATGACAGTACCGTCCTCCCTGAGCAGCGTATAAAGGATGCTGGACCCACCGGCCGAGGGGCCTTTGTCCTCGTCCCGCTCCTCCCGCTCCGACTCGGACTCGTCCCAGATGGTGTCGTTGGGGATCTTCTGGCGGGAGCACTCGATCCAGTAGCCCGGCGTGGGCAGCAGGTTGTGCGGGTACTCGGAGCAGATCTCGTCTGGAAGGAGGAGAAGGAGAGCACGGGGATTAACTCACATGGACAGCCAACGCGGACGGAGTCACACAAATGCCAAGTGCACAGTAATTTTGTATCATTTTTCCTAGTTATTTTTCCTTCTCTCTTTTTTTTTTTTTGAAAGCGCCCGACATTTTTTTTAAAAAATTTCTTCTTCTTTTCAAACAAATCTCGTATTAATTTCCCTACCGTATTGGTTGCCGAAGAGTGGACAGGGTGTCCGGCGCTCGTTCCCTGTGCCTTCTCGCTCGAGCCCACGAGAGGGACACAAGGGGACGAACACCAGACGCCCCGTGACATCACCTGCCTGCGGGCGTGCGTGCGCCGTGCCGACGCCGTGCAGACGCCGTGCCGACGCCGTGCGCCGCCCGGGAGCCCCCAATACCTGCCATACCGACCCCCTGCGGCGCACTGCGGGGGGCCGGTGCGGCACGCGCCTGACACGCGGCCGACACGCGCCGGCCCCCGTGCCGCATCTTTCAACGACCACCACCTCCAGGATGACAAAGGCATTACACGCACTGCACTGCACTACCAGCTATCGAGTCCTGCTGAGGCTGTGCCGGCTGCGCTGGGCCTGGCTGGGCACGGCCGGGCTGGGCTGGGCTGTGCAGCCTGCGCTCACCGTTAGAACGAACACCAACCGGAAGCACACACGGCTCGGCGAGCGATCTAACGGGACCGAAGCCGGCATCGGCCGGAAGCAGGTGCGGAAAGCGCCGTTACTTTGGTTAGGAAGACAATTGCTACAAAGCTCCCGCCGTCCGTGAGAGTTTCCACGGGGGAAAAAAAAAAGCGTGTCTGCGTGAAACACTGCGCCCCGCCGGTCCGCTGGTGTGTCGTCTGCTGGCGCTGGCGTGCAAAAGGCAGCAGCATGGAGGCCGACAAAGTTCAATAAAAAAAAACCTTTGATCTGCTGTCGTCCAACAATAAAATCGAGTTATGGAAGAAAAGAAAACAAAAAAACGTGTCATCCCGATCCAGTCGATATAAAAGGGAAATAAAAAAGCCCACTGCTGCGCTGATGCAGGGGGTCTACCCAATTAATGCTTTGATTGAAATCAAACAGAAGAACGCAATGAGAAAATACAGGTGGTGAGTGCACACGGGGCAAAGCGGTGGGGAAATAAAAAGTGCGAAGCATGGCTCGGGACCGCACCGTCTGCGTGCGGCAGGCTAAGCATTTGTCATTGATGAGGTGCTAATATCGCACGCAGTCACATTGCCAACTAGGTTGTATTTTTTCGTCAATGAGAAAATACGTTGACGAATACGTCTTCACTTCAGTACAGCTGAGCTGACATGAGACACATATGTGACTACTCAACTTGTCATTTACTACTTGACGAGAGACTCGTTTCTCTGATTTAAAGCCATCGTGATTGTCATAAGGTGACGTACCCAGCCAGGAAGAGACTGTCGAATTCGTACAAAATCGATATTGATAGTGTCGAAATTTTGTCGAAGCTCTATTTTTCATCGATTATTTGTCAAATCGACAAATAAAATCGACTCCCGAAACCATTTGGATATCGAACCGACGGTGGATTACTCCGATTTCTTTGAATTTGTCGATATCGAATCGACATCGAGATATTTGAATCGACATCAGTTCGATATCGTTTCGACAGTCTAATCCTGGCTGTGTGTCCGCAGCCTGGCTGCCGCCAAGCGAATCACCTCCTCCAGCAGGGCCGGCCTTTGAGTCCGGGATCCTTTGCTAGCGCACCCGGTAAGGACACGGACCCGGGTTCAAATACCGGCCCTGCGTGACGCCCGGCACTTACTGTACTCTCCGAGCCCACTTACCGGAACAGGCCTGCGGCGGCAGCGGGAAGATGAGCGTGGTGGAGGACTTGCGGCGGGCCACGGCACAGCCCAGGGACTGGGGCTTGAAACTGCGCAGCTGCTGCATGAAGTCCGAGCACTCCATGAGGGCCACGTCGGCGAAATGCAGGTCGCACAGGATGTGGTTCTTGAAGCGCCGCGCTCGCTTCTGGTTGGGCCCCGTGAGGTTCAGGCCGCACGAGTTGCAGCGCAGGCACTCCTCGTGGTAGTGGTTGTTGTCGTACAGGGGGGACGGATCTGAGACAGACGGACACCGTCGAGCGTGTGGGTCTGGGTTCGAATCCCCCCGCCCCCGAGGACCTTCCTTCTAGCCCCACGTGTCCTACATGGCAGCCAGGAATTTTCCCACAAATACGCATTGATGTTGGGATGGTTGTTCCGATGCGACTATGAGTGGAGTCCTGACAGGCAGACTCTTTTCGACGAAACACGCACCGAGGGAATTTTCGGCCTGTTAATGTGTGCCCCCCCCCCCCCCAGGGTGCGATCCGGCACGACTTGTGACAGTGACACATCACATGCGCACACACCGGCCGCTCCCGACTCAATAAACTGCTCCCGTTTAGCCTCTCTTCATCGCCGCGGAGGGGAGAGGGGGCCTCCGGTGTGGCGCGGACAGGCCGACCAACAGAGCGCCTGCCAGGGTAGGCAACGTGCCCAACATGCGGCTGCCGGCCAGTGATGCCAACACTGACAGGATTTAAAAGGTAAAAAAGGAACTGCGCTCGAGCGCGGGGTATCGCCTGCAGTATGCGATCAGACTGGTGTTACGGAACTGGCGCACGGCCCATGCCACTGCAGCACTGAGAGCGCCTGCCAACGACAGGGTAGGCAACAGGCACAACGCGCGTGCGGTCGGCTGGCCGGGCTGGGGGTCGTCCATAAAGGATGTCCGGGTTTTTAGGGGGAGGGGGCTCCTACAAACCGGACATGGGTGGACGTGGAGGGGAGGGGGGTGGTTCATAAATGGACGTCCACGTAAATACCGCCAAAATAATGCTATTTCCACCCCCACATGCTTCAGTATCTTTTAAAAATGCATACAGCCACTCTGAACACACCCTCTTTCGGAAAATTACCCCTATTTAAAAGCCAGATGCTAAATATTTACACAAATGGCTCATTTTGAAAACCGGACGTCCAGGGGGGTGGGGGTTCTCTAAAACCGGACATGGGTGGACGTGTGGGGGGAAGGGGTTAAAATTGTCTGAAAATACCAGGACATCCTTTATGGACGACCCCCTGTCGGGCGTGCAGGGCGCAGCAGCAGAGCTACCGCTACCACCGCGCGAGCACGGACAGGATTAAGTTAAGGATTCAAGCGCACGTTAAAAGTTAAACTATATATTCGAGAAAAAAAAATGACAGTTCAACAACCCTCCAAAAAAAGAGGTGATTGAAAAAAAAACCTACTGAACGAATAACAACAAAAAAAAAAAAAAATGAAAAGGTACCTTACTTATACTTGAATCACGAAAAATCTACCTATTATTTAACTCAAATCCCCATGGGTGTACGACAAAAAGAAAAATGCAAGTTATTCTTCGTGCATCGACGTGGCGGGAAGGGAAGGGAGAGAAATGATATTGGATCCGGGGACGGGCTGGGCTGGGATTGCGGGCTGCGGGCTGGTGGCTGCTCTGACTGGCTGCCGCCGGCTCGGCTCAGCTCTGCTCCGCTCTGCTCGGCTCGGCTCACCTCTCCGCGCCCGCTTTGTCACCCGCTCTCAGCCGCCCCGCGCCCCGCGCGCATCAGTCTCAATTTACCGGACTTATTGGCAAGTCGGGCGCGGCGAGGCGGGATAGGAGGAGAGAAATGGGGGCAGACGAGGAGGACAGGACAGGGTGGGACGACTCGCGACGCGGACGTCACCGGCGCTGTCCGGGGCCGGGGCAGCCGGGGCCACGCCGGGCTGTCATTGCCGCAGTAAAGGAAATTGCCCCGGAGTGAAAGGCACTTGGACGTCGCGTTCGGTTCCCTTCGATCGGATCCCTTCGGATCCCGCTCCGGCGCCCCCCCCCTTTACCCCCCTTTATTCTCCCCCCCCTCCCCGACGTGTGCGGCACAACGCCTTATGCCGACAAAGTCATCCCGGCGGGGTCAGCGCCCCCCTCAGGATATCGACTCGACGCGGCGTTCCAAAAGACGCAATCAATCATGTATGGCGCCCGTTATTACCCAACTCGTCGGCCCGCCGAGAACCTACTCTCCCAGGACTAGAGGGCGGTGAGGGGACAGGGCACGTAGACAGTTCCCGGGGAGCAGCAGCAGCAGCAGCAGCAGCAGCAGCAGCAGCAGCAGCAGCAGCAGCAGCAGCAGCAGCAGCAGCAGCAGCAGCAGCAGCAGCAGCAGCAGCAGCAGCGGGGAGGGGCTTCTCTGTGGTCACGTGGTTAGCGGCGGTGTGTTGGCGGTGCCGGGGCGTGGCCGTGGCCGAGCCCCTCACGCCGTGTCGCCTCTAACCTGCTGCCTCTCGACGCGCACGTCGTTCTTCCCCGCGCCGCGAAAACGCCCCGAAAATAATACCTCCCCCCTCCCCCCCCCACTCCACAATGGCGCGCGGCAGGAGACTTCCGCCCTCGACGGCAGCGCAGCGCAGCTCGGCGTGTCTATGACTTTTTTAACACTATTGGCAGAACAGAACGGGCCTATGCGGCGGGGCGGAGCTGGGCGGGAGGGGAGGCATCCCAGGGCGGTGTGGCGGCGTGGCGCAGCCAAAAAAACCGGAGAAGGTGCGGGAGGGGGATGGGGGGGGGGGGGGGCAGACGCCTATAACGCTAACGACCGCGCTAGGCCCCTAGCGAGCGGCTCCCTAACCCCACCGTTATGTCAGTTCGTCACGAACGGACCTGTTGCGTGGAGTGGATATCGGGGTGGATGGGGGAGGGGAGAGGGGGTGGGTCGGAGGGGCGGTACACAAATTTTGAGTCCGTCCGTCAAAATGTAGGGCGCAGCGGGCCGCGCACCCGCCAGCCCGAAAAGATCCAGTTCCAGACGCGCTCTGGCCAGACGAAATTTGAATACCACCCCCTTTGAACATGACTGTACGACGACGTACGTGGCCGCTACTGTAAATGTTTCCAGCGAAGGGGCGTCTGGTACGCGTATCCAGTTCGTTGTCGTGGAGACGAGGCAGAGTAAACTAAGCAGGAAGGCAAACGAGGGTGCTGGGGCGGGGCGGGCGTCCGTCACCGCCCCTCCCCAGCTCTCTCCACCACTTGCTCTTGTGTTTTTTCCCGGGAATCTTGAGCTTCTCGAGCAAACATGGACGGCCGTGTGGTGTACGCGGCCCTGCTGCTGTTCCTGGGGACCCCGAGTCCCCCCCCCCCCCCCCCCCCCGGGGCAGGAAGGTCCGCCCGGGTCCGCGTTCGGGACGCCCCCGATCGGATGAAATGGCGCGTCTAAAACCCCTTCACTCACTCACATCACTTCCGCGAGGCTCACAGGGGGCTGCGGGGGCTGCGGCGGCGGGGGAGGTCGGGGGCGTCGCTGGGATGGGCGGGGGCGGGGGAGATGGCGGGGTGTCGGCGGGCGCGCGCGGGCCGAGGCCCTTGCCGCAGGCACTGCTGCAGCACGGTCGGCGGGGGCAGCGGCAGCGGCAGCGGCGTCGGGGCGCCGACGACCACGGACCGGGTCCGGGACCGAGATCGAGACCGAGACCGGGTCCGCCGCTTCTTCCGCGACTTGCTGGCCATGCTGGACTCGACGGCGCGGACGGGGCCAGTTCGCACGCCGCACGGCGGGGGGCGGCGGGGGCGGCGGGGGCGGCGGGCGCGGCGGGCAGTGTTTCGGGGACGCTCAGGGCTCTGCAGGGCGGTCGGCGGTCGCCTGGCCCTCGGCAGGCCCTCGGTGGCCCCTGACTGGCCCCTTCCCTTGCGGACAGGCGAGGCGCTCGCGAGCAACTGGCGGTATGGCCAAAGCCGTCCCACCGCCGGGGTGGCAGAGGTGGCGGGGGGCACGGCGGGGGCCGCGCGAGGAGGGGGAGGGCGGCCGTGGGGGTGGGGTGGCAGGGCGGCCCGGAGCGGCGCCTGGATCAACAGCTGGGACTCTAGGGCTGGCGTGGTGCGCGCGGCGTGCACGGCCAGGCCTGCCAGGGACACACCCGGCCCCCGGGCCAGCGGGGACTAGCGGGAACCAGCACCAGGCCTGCCAACAGCACTGCCAACAGCACTGCCAACAGCGCTGCCAACAGCGCTGCCAACAGCACTGCACGCGCATGCGTCGCCTACCTGGTGACAGGATCGTCCTCCCTGCCTGAGCCTTGCCAGCGCCCTGCCAGCAGGGGTGCCAACCCGTTAGCGCTGCGAGTGCTGCTGGAGGACGCTGTCAATGAGTCGGCCACCCGACCTTCCCCTATTTCAGAGTGCTTTGCAAACAAACCGATGCATCCAGCACCAGTCCTTTTTTTTTTTTTTAATGTATAGGAACAGCGATTTTTGTACCCATAACTCGTATTCGGAATGGGATTGCTCGAGCCCAGCCGTGCAGCGGGCTGAGTCCGCGTAATCCGGGCACGGCCAGGCCTCGGCCTCGGGCAGTGAAGCCTCGGACACCGACCGGATCTGCGCTTCGTGACCAGCCGGACCGGACCGGACTCCGCCGGGCACCGTCCACCCCGCGGCCCCGCGACCATCACGGGGATGGGCGGGTGCGGGAGTCCGCGGGCCCGGCCAAAACACACGCTAAAAATAGCCCCCCCCCCCCCCGCCGGACCCCTCAGCCCCCCGCTGGCCGCCACAGGCCGCCACGGACCCCCGCCCCCTTCCGCGCGCACTTCCGCCGCCACTTCTTGGTCACCGAGAGCGTGACGGCGGAGGCCCGCGAGCGGCCAACGCCCACGGCCGCTCCTCCCCCATTAATCCCCCGCGGCCCAGTTCATCCTCATCACCGCCCCCGGCCGCCCCCGACACCGCCGACGATATTCAAACATTGCCGCCGCCGTTTGGGGGTGGTTGGCAGTAGCGGAGCAGCAGCGCGCGCTTCGAGTGGCCGCCGCTAGAGCGCGTCCCGTGATCAATACACACACACACACACACGCACGCACGCACACTGGCATGCTCATTCAGCCCTCCCACCCCGCGCCGACCATTCATCAGACCGGACCTGCGCAGCGCGGCACGGCCACTCTCATATCGTCACGTCGTCGTCGACGTCCTCACACCCTGCCCGCCGTCCTCGGCGTGTTGCTCTGCCTGGGAGGGTGTGGTGTGAGCCCCCGAGGGGGCGCTGGGCTGAGCTCACTCAGGCATCCCGTGTCCACGCCGCTACCCCCGGCTGCCCCCGGCCGCCCCCGGCTGCCCCCGGCTGCCCCCGGCTGCCCCCGGCTGCCCCCGCTGGACATCGATGTCCCCGATACCGTCCTCACCGTCCGCCTCCGCGGACGTGTCGGCCGGTATATTTGGGAAATGGGTCAGATGACGGGGCCGCGGGGCCGAACGAGGAGCCGGGAGCCGTGCCGAAAGCCGATGAGCCCCGCATTCCAGCTCCGCCGCCCCTCCGTGGTCGGGAGATCGAGAGGAGCGTCCAGAATAGGCATTTCCAGTGAGGCTCCAGAGCGGAAGCAGCAGAACAACTACTTCATCCAGACGACCGGGGAGTATCCGAGCAGAGCGGGTCAGTTTCTTAGCTCGGCTCGTCGTTGTGGAGATACTCCTCGCCCGTCCTCACTGCTGTGCAACTTCTGCTTCCGTGCGGAGCCCAGTTGAAAACTCCTATTCTGCAACCTCCGATGTCCCGAGCTCGCAGAGCGCCTCATAGGTAGGCAGCCCCGGGGACGGGCACGCACGCGTGTCGTGCGGGCTGGCCTACCCTCAGCATGGCAGGCGCTCACCGCCGCCGCCGCCGCCGCCCCGAGAGACTCCCTGCCGCGCTACACGTCGCCCCTTCATCTCCGACTGTCATCTCCCGATTCCCGAACAACAACAGCGGCGGCAGCAGACAGTGGAATAGGATAATGTGCCGCCGCGCCCCACATCTCAAGTGAGCGACAAGCGCGCATGGCGGGGCGGGGCGGGGCGGGGCGGGGCGGCGAGACGCTTTGGTCTGGTCTGACGCGGGATGGGACGCAGCGCTGCGCAGCGCGCCTGTCAGTACGTCCCGTCGTTCACGCCAAAAAGCTCTCTCTCTCTCTCTCTCTCTCTCTCTCTCTCTCTCTCTTTCGCGTTTCGGGGCCATACGACGCAAACTTGTTTTTCGAACGATGATTAGCGATCTGATATTCCAAAGAGTCTAGGAAGGGAAGTTTTGTCGTCATCCGTCAGTATGTGCCTTTCCCGTTTTCCTCTCAGCACTGTAAACATGGGGCTGCTCGCGCCGCCGCGCGGCACTCGTGTACTCCTGCATGGAGTGTTTGTGTGTGTGTGTGTGTGTGTGTGTGTGTGTGTGTGTCCCTCCCTTTTGGTAGGTGCGACGTGTTGTGTGTGTCGCAAACTAGGCCACCGCGGAGGCGAGGGAGGGGGGGGGGGCGCACGTCTGCCGGGGCGTTTCAACGACGACGACGCAATGTTGACATACCATTAGAACGCGTGAGGGGGAGGGGGGGTCGATTGATTTCCCGTTTCAAGGGCAGTAGAAATAGGGAAAGAGAGAGCGAGAGAGAGAGAGAGAGAGGGGGGGGGGGGAGCTGGTGTGTGTGTGTGTGTGTGTGTGTGTGTGTGTGGCTTCCACGCGGAAACTGCTTCAAAAGTAAGTATAAGAACGTGATATCCGTGTGAGGGGGACGCTTGAACCCAGGACCTCGAACTTCACGCGCAACCGTCGTGCTCTGTACTTTTAAAGATTGTGTGAATAACTTAGCTTACAAATTATATTTTACTGCGTGTAATCATGCACATTTTTTTTGCGCGTAATTTACGTATTGTTGTGAGTACGTACAAAATAATACGGAGATGCGCATTTTTTGATTTTTTTTTAAATGTTGCTGGTGGACTTACCCGTCTGGGTGCTGGAGTCGAAGAAGGTGGAGCCCGTCTCGACCGTCATGGTGGCCAGGGTGCCATCCGTGATCTGTGCGCACGAGTCCCGCCTGCCGCGGTACCTGCCGGTGTCGTCCGACTGAGAGCTCTGTCTCCTGGCGGCGGCCGGCAACGCGTCACAAACAGAAGCACACACACACACATGGGATGAGCGGGCGCGGCCAACACCGAACAGGACCAACAGGACTCTGTTCCGTCCGCGATGTGTTTCAAGTCGGAAAAGCTTTTGAGTGGGCACACGTTGGGTTGGACGCCAGTGGCCGCACTGTCTACACTTGTGAGAGATGAGAGTACGTCAGCCAAAGAAACTAAGAGAAGCGGGCGACGCGGAGCTTCGTGGCGCAGAGAGCTCTCTGCCGCGTTAACTACAGAAACAAACCATGTCATTACTGCCAACAACAAAATCCATTACTGACTGGTATGTATGAGTGAAAAAAGATAAAGAACGGTCTACGAAGCAGGTGTGGTATCCCAGATGAAATGGATCATATATGGGATTTTATATGAATATATATGATTATATATGATCATATCTAGGCGTCCATATATGACTATATATAATTAGATATGATCACATTTGATCAGATATGGTAATATAACTGCATACATGCTCATATATGATTTCATATATGATCATGTACTCATATATACACATATATGAATTTTTATATGACTATATATATGTATGGAGGCACATTTGACCACATATATAGGTGACTAGTAGTCAGATATGCCCCCATATCTGACTACTAGTCACCTATATATGTGGTCAAATGTGCCTCCATACATATATATAGTCATATAAAAATGCATATATGTGTATATATGAGTACATATAATATGATCATATATGAAATCATATAAAAGCATGTATGCAGTTATATATAACCATATCTGATCAAATATGATCATATCTAATTATATATAGTCATATATGGACGCCCAGATATGATCATATACAATTATATATATTCATATAAAATCCCATATATGATCCATTTCATCCGGGATGACATTTCTCGCTACGCGTTTAGCTACGCGCTGAGTCACTGACCGGTAGGCCCCGTACGGAATGTGCAGCTCCACGTCGGTCTCGAGCCGCTCCTGTTCCTCGGGTACGGTGGTAGGGGAGGGGGTCGTTGACAGTGCGTACCTGCCGTACCTGAAGTTCCGACATCTTATCATCTCCTCCGTGGTCGACTGTCGCCGAAAGCCCCGGGCGATCAGGATTTCCTCCGTGGTGGACTGTCGCCGGATGGCGGGGGCGTGCGAGGGCGGCCCGGACATCTGAGCGGAGCCGCGCCGGGTCAGCTGCACAGACAGGGCGGGCGTGAGCGGCGTGAGCGCGCGGGGTAGCGCCGCGGCAAGCTGCGGATACCCCGCGGCGATGGGTCCTCCGGAGAGTCACAGAGGAGCACAGCGTCCGCAAGCCGGTACTTGAATCAGACTCTCCTCGAACTTGTGCACAGTCGTGCTGGAGGCACCGGGTTCAAATACCGACCACCGCATAGCAAGTTTTTTGCGTTCATCGGCGTGCTCCTGTGGCCTGCGCCTGTCGACGGGTCCTGCCGGGGAAGGCTTACCTGGTGTCTGCCGCCGCTCGGAGAGGGGTCCCTGGAGGAGCACGTCGACGAGCTCTCCGGTGACCTCGGGGCGCGCGGCCCAGCCACGGACGTGGACTGGCGGCGGAGTCGGCCTCGACGCCCTCGCCCCACCTGGGGGACCAACAAGGTGCACACACTCTCTCTAGCGCCAGCTTTTGAATATCGTGTCCTGTGTGTTTTTGTTTCTGGTTTTTTTCCTCTTTCCGTCCGTTTAGTGCAACATGGTACGATCATTTAGGCCAGGCGGGAAGGGGCAATTTCCACGTCAATATTTATTGGGTGAAGGATATAGTGGTATTATTCCAGTGAATCTTTTGGGGTGCGTCACAGGCGAGTGGCAACTAAGAAAAGAAGGTAAGTTTAATTTAAAAGAAGTAAATAAATAAATATTGCATTCTGTTTTATATTTAGGTGGTCAGCGGACTATAAAAGTCGATGGAAAGGTGTTTAAAACCAGAATCTAATCTACGAAACTTGTGTGCTGATGTGCTACGGAAGACACTACGAGGAGCTCGACTAGGAGCCTAGAGGAGTCTGGCCGGCTACACGCTGGCCCGGCACAGAAACAAACAAGATGAATGCCACTGTTAGTATAAAATGCGACGCTGATAAGCAGTCTTCGTTTTTTTTCTTCAATGTAATACAAAATGCTCATGCTGTCACTTTGTAGGCTGATGCAATTAGTATCTTTTTAAAGTATTTTTTTTTTTAGCGCTTTGAGAGTAAGGCACCTACCCCGTGGTGTTGGCATGCGCCCACCTACCATGGCATACAGTGCATCGGGCTCTACAGGTGCGTTCCTTGCTTGAGGTCTACTGACGAAAAAAAGTCTAACTCTCACCTTTTTCGGAACATGCTGTCGCGTGACGACTGAGAGGATAGGAAAAAAGGCAGGAAGCGGAAGGAACGGTTCGTTAGAGGGCACGGCTCATGCTTAGAGCAGCGATAAAACAGAGTTGAAAATGAAATTTCCCTCTTTTTTTTTTCTCTTTCTTTGGCACTTCGTTCTCATTCTGCTATAAAAGGCAAGAGCTCCCGAAAAGAGGCGCAGTCCTCAGTAAAATGGAGACCCAGTAAGATAGGAAGAGCGAACGTCATGCATGATAAAATCTCACTTTCTATTTCCTTCTTTTTATTTTGCCAAAGAGGCGACATTGGCTGTCACTAATAACTTTGTAAAAAAAATTCGATGATAACGAAAACAAAATCCAAAAAGATAAACATTCTCAGAATTGGAAGCGGAAATCCTTTCAGGACGGCAAACGTGTGCTGCGGGAGAGCAAAAGTGCGGTTGCGGCGGTGGTGGCGGTAGTCGTCGGAGACCACGTGCGGAGACCACGTGGGCAAACACGTGGGGGAGCACACGACCTACCGGCGACACGTCCCTGGATCCCGGCGGCCCCGCCCGGTCGGGGGAGAGCCTGGAGGCCCTGGAGTCCCGGCGGGAGTCCCTGCGCCGGTGGTAGGACGCCGAGTCGGGCGATAGGGAGTCCCGCCGCGCCCTGCGGCCCTGCGGCCCCGCACAGACAAAGCACACACGCACACGGCTCAAAGCGAAGCACCGCACAACACAAAAGCGTGTACCGCTCCCCGAGTGTGGCGAGGAGAGGAGAGGAGCGAAGCCCCGAAGTTTCTCGGTGACTACCTCTACAGAGGCGCAACGGAAAAGCGGAGATCGTCTTTTTTTTTTCGCACGAAGCTGGAACGCTCAAAGTGGCACGTGTACGGGATCGAGGGCTAGTTAAAATTACGTGTTAATTTGTATTTTTGTTGCGGTTATTGCATGTTACACTTTTTCCTAGACTACACGACTTCTTAACTAAGACTCGCTACTTCTCACGACAGCTTTGATACAAACTAATGTTTCTAAAGACAACACTCCATATGAAATCCGAGCCACGATCGAGTTCCTCAGCCTTCCTGAAGCTCTTGACAAACACAACGCACACAAACACTCGACAACGCCAAAAGCGGAAGACACGGCGTGATATTTCATACGTTCCAAAGGCAGTAAGAAAGTTGTGTCGCTTTAGACAGACAACGCACCGACATTGATTGACAAAAATAGATTATTTAAGTACACAAAAACGTGAAATTAGCAGCAAAAAGAAAGGAATAATTTTTTTAAAAAAATCCCGCTTTACAAAACAATTAAAAGCCCTCCACACCAAAAAAAAAAAAAAAAAAAAAAAGCACTTGGGCTGTGCACTGCACATCACCAAGAGACTCACCGGCGACACGTCTCTGGAGCCCGGGCCGGCCCGGTCGGGCGACAGGTGGCTGCGGGAGTCCCTGCGGCCAGAGCCGGAGCCAGAGCCGGGGCCGGAGCCGGGGCCGGAGCCGGCGGGCCGCTGGTAGGAGGCCGAGTCCGGGGACAGGGAGTCACGCCGCGCCTGGCGCCCGCCGTCAGCCTCCTGGCCCTGCCCCCACACGCCGGGCGGCAGGCACGAGTCGTCTATGGCCGTGCTCTGGCGCCGCAGCCGGGGGAAGCGGACGGGGGAGTGCTGGTCCCGGCTGTGGCGTCGCTCGGGGGAGGCGTGCGCCCGGGAGTCCCGACGGCTAGACTTGTTGTTGCCGTAGACCTGCAGCGAGGACCAGCGAGGATGAGAGCCCGGGCGGGAGTCAAGGTCAGGACGGATGGAATTAAGAAAATGGATATCAGTGTTCTGTGTGAGGGGCAAAAAAACACACACACAAAAAAACAGGAAGTGTCCAAAGAGGACAGCGCGAAGAAAGTGCATTAAAAAAAATGCACGCGCGGCGCATAGCAACACGTGTGGGGCCGAGGGTTAACAGTTTCGGATGGCGGAGTGAGCCGAGCCTGGCCTGGCCTCCTGTATCGGGCCGACAAGACGTCATCGGCGGTCAGCGGCGGAGCCTTGGCATACTATTCCGGGGAATATCGGCGCGTACTTCACTCTGCCCCTGCATCTCACATACCCTCGTCCGGGCGGCGGGGGTGGGGGAGGCCGGGGACAGGCGGCAGGTTTTATCTGCAGCCAATAAAGCTGGTGGCGGCCGTGGCGGCGGGAGGAGGGATCGGCGCCGGGCGGCCGCCGGGAGGCTGCCGGGGGACTCTCTGGACGCCACCCTGGACGCCGGCCGCAGCCCGGGTCAGCAGTGAGCTGCTGCTGGGCCTCGTTGTGCATGCCCCAGACGGCGGCAGCCCCGGCGACAGCGTCATGAGTGATGGCGAGAGGATGTTGACGAATGGGTTCGGAATCCTCCCCCCCCTCCCCCACCCCCTCCCCTCCCGGTCTCCTTGTCCCCTTTCTGCGGCGACGTTTCAATGGCCGAGTAACGATCCCTCCGCGGGGCCGCGCCGGGCTGGGCCCAACGGCGCAGGACCGCAACATATTGCAGCATTCGGTCTGGGGGTTTCATTCATGGTTTCCATTCACGGATCGGAGCCGTCAGGTCCCGGACCTCCGGAAAGCGCAGCTGCCAAAGAGTTTCGGGAAACTTTCCCGTGCTCTTTTTCGTCTCAGGATGGTATGCAGTGACCCTGAGGCGGGGCAGCTCGGCGCTGCAGTTCGGCAGAGGCACGGCAGAAGGCAGGGTCCGTCTAATAAAGCAGCCTGTCCCTGTAATGGCAGCCATGGCGGCAGTGCCGGGGGAGGGGGAGAGGGCTGGGGGCATGGTATTTTGTTACGCCCGGCGGCAGAGGGCTTTGCTATACAACGGACCAGGGGTGGCCGGTGAAGTCGCAGGCTCCGTCACCGGCACGATGGCAGCGCTCTCACCTCGCTCACGCGTCTGAAAACGCGATCGGGTAGCGCTGGACTTGGTCGTGAAGGTCGCCAGGGTCACCGTCGTGCCGAGGGGGGCATCACTGCCCTTTCTCAATGTACACCGGTTTAAAGCATGGCTCATGATTCTTTTTATTTTATTTTTCTCTCAGCAAAAAATGATTCTTCTGGAAACAACATCGGTTTAAACCTGAACTTTTTGTGTTTTTTTTCTTCCTTTTTTTACTTTTCTTTGTCATTTTTCTGATTTTAACAACATTTTGTGTCGTTGTAATTAGACTCTTTTGATTTTTTTCTCAACTTGATTGATTTTGATTTTTTTTCTACATTTTTTTTTGCCACTGTACCCCGATTTATTTTCAGGTGAAGTCCCCCCTGGCGCCACTTACCTGGGTGGTGGAGTCCCTGCGGGTGGCGCTGAGCTGGGGGTGCATGTTGGAGGGGGCCGGTGAGGAGGGGCCCTCGCGGCTGGGCGTGGTGGCGGGGCTGCGGTGTGTTGGTGTGGTGGCCGGGCTGTGGTGGCCGGGCGAGGACGGCCCGCGGTGGCCGGGCGAGGGCGGCCCGCGTAGGCCCTCGCTCACGCTCGTCACGGGCAGCTGGAAGGCCACGGAGCTGATGGGGGCGGGCGAGGTGGCCTGCGAGGCCGGCGATGTGGCCTGGGGCGGCGTCACCGAGCTCATGATGATGGTGGGGCACGGCAGCATCGTCTCTGCAAGCACCGCCGGAACCTGTTGCAGTGCTGCCCTCCCAGTCCCGGGGGACCCGAACACGATTTCAGACATTTCTCACTCCCTCTGCCCTGCCTGTCCTTCTGCCTGTCCTCACCGTATGATCAGTCACCCCCCTCCCCGCCTTTCCCACGCGATAGAAACGGACCGCTGCTGCTTGAGGCTCCGCGCCGCGAAACACACAAGACACGTTCCCTTCGTCTGGCGCCGAGAAACAGAGTGACAGAACCAGGCCTCAGGCCGCGGCGCGGAAGTATCGGCAACGCTGCATTTGTCTCTTTCTGGATACGACGACGGGATGGCACTCCCCCCAACTCCCACACCTCTCGAGCCCACACGCGTCAGCTGACGAGGGAGCTCGGCGCTGCCCCCTGCCCCCCATCCCCCACCCCCGCACTGACGCTGTTTGCTCCCGATCCGCCCACACACTCGTCCCTCATCGCGCTGTGCGCTTCCTTTTTCGCTCTGTCCGCGAGCTTCCCTCCCTCTTCCTCCCTCACCCCCTCTCCCTCTCTCTCGCTCTCT
Source organism: Odontothrips loti (assembly GCA_038380765.1). Taxonomy (NCBI): domain Eukaryota; kingdom Metazoa; phylum Arthropoda; class Insecta; order Thysanoptera; family Thripidae; genus Odontothrips; species Odontothrips loti. The sequence goes on from CM076251.1 coordinate 9,444,458, forward strand.
CTAGACAGGGCTCCCACAATGGAAACCGCCCGGCCAGCCGCGCAGCTGACGGACAGCGGCGGTATCGGTATCGGAGAGGCTCCAGTCGTTTCAGACAATGGCCCGTCCCTGACACTTATAGCACGAACCAACGACGCAGAAATAAAGAAAGAAGACACTATTTCTGCGAGGCCTGGGGCACACGGCGCCTGGGGGGTAGGCAATCCCGACTCGTGTTGCACGCGTGCCGTGCGGGCTGGCCTACCCTGGCACTGGCAGGGGCTCGTCACCGTGCGCCGCGTTTTCAGCAGGATATGAACCCTGCGGCTCATTTAAGAGGCCCCCGTTTAGAGTAATGGAGCCGTTGGTGGTCGTCAGGGAGGTCGTCAGGCCCTCGCGTCCCCGTGTCCGACACTGCCGCCGTCCCGCTGGAGGGGAAGATTCCACGCCGACGTCGCGCGCCCCGGACCGTGGCGCCCCCTGGCGCGTCACGGCGCTACCCCCTTAGCCGCCGCGGTGCATACCCCACGCTCCGGGTCCTCCATCAAAGACTCCTCGAGAAACTACCCCCCGCGCGGTCCGACCAGACTGTCCCACCGACCCTCCCCCCGCTCCGCCACCTGGGAAGGGGGCCTGGTTGAGGAAAATATTGTTTTGAAATTCTGATGACAAGGTTTCTGATTGGCGCAAGCTCACTCGTGACTAGGCGAGTGGCCAGGCAGGACGCTGCTGCTGCTGCTGTTGCTGCTGCTGCCGCCCCGTCGTACCTGTTGCTACGTGCGTGCCGCACTCCACGGTGCGGGCCGGCGGTAGGGACTCCCTGGGCGGCACCGGCGGCGGCACCGCGGTTGGCAGCGACGGCGGCGGCCCCGACTTGTCCACCGAGTCCCTCCTCCCGCCGGCGCTGAGGGAGAGAGAGAGAGAGAAGGCAGGATTATCCAGGAGGAAACCACAAAAAGAAGAAGTAGGCGATAAGACGTGGTGTTAGGATTTCTCATACAAGTGGGGCTCTGGGGGCGGGTCACGTCCCCGTTGTTGTCTGAGGCATGGGACCCGGGCCCTGGGGGCGCGCTTAAGGAACACGGCGTTCATGGTGTTTGCGGAGCGTGCGCGGAGGCCATCGATAATGCAGGGCACGGCGTGGCCAGAGGGCGCCGGAGGACCCGGGGACCCGAGGACCCGAGGACGACGATGGCGAGGGTTCTAAACCCAATTAGGAGATGATTTCGTCGGCCAGTCTCCGCTCCGGCTGAACCACCAAACGCGATCCGTCCTCTGCCCCTCCCCCCCCCCCTTGCCATCGCGTCGCGCGTCCGTCTGTCGATGCAATCAGCTTTTCCAATCACATCACCATCGCGGAACCGGCCGATACGGAGAGGAGGAAAACAAGGCAAATAAAGAGGGGGGCGCAGAAATATCCGCGAAAATAAAAGCGCGGCAGCCGGCCTTTGAATGAAAAGGGCATTTAGCCCCAGAGAACCACTCCAATCACATCGGCCGGACATGGTAATTGGGGAGCGCGGCGTGGGCTGGCCGGGGCCGGCACGGAGGCAGGACTCACCCCTTGGACTTTGGCGACGCCACCGAGTCCCTCCTGGAGTACTCGCCGGAGCCCCGGCGCATCGACTCGCGGTGCTTGGAGCCGACCGAGGCGCCCGAGCCGCGGCGGCCGGCGGTGGCGGTGGCGGTGGCGGTGGTGACGGCGGGCAGCTCGTCGCCCAGGCTGGTCACACTGGGCCCGTCGTCCTGCGTGCACGCGTCCCGCTGCGACAGCGACTCCCGCCGCCCCGCCCTCTGCCGCTTCTCCCGCATCTTCTTCTCCTCCTGCTGCTTCCGCAGCGGCGCGTTGATCTCCCGCGGGGTGCCGTGCAGCACCGAGTCGCGCCGCGACGTCCATAGCCGGGCCAGGTCCGACCGGAAGTCGGAGAACCCGGACGACTGCGACTCGCGCCGCGCCTTCACCGACGAACCTGGAGACCCACCACAAAACTCTTCATTTCAAACAAGCTGAAATTTTAAAAAGGGCGTGAACGTTTTTTCAAAAAATTTAGCTTTCAGAAAGCAAATTGAATTTTGAATGTGAAGTTTGCAAAAAAAGAAATTTTCAAGAAAAAAAAACATGAATTTTAAAAAAAGTTTGAATTTTAAGAAATTTGAATTTTGAAAAAGGTGATGTTTTGAAAGAAAGAAGTGTTAGAACTGGAAGCAGGAGGAAAGATGTGCCTTGGTGTGGGGTTGTTGTGAGGAGAGCGCCTGGGGGGTAGGCAAACGTCAGCTCATGCACGCATGCGTGTCGTGCGGGCTGGCCTATAGCGGACATGGCGGGCGTTTTCCGTCGCGGTGAGCTGTACGGACGGGACCGGGTGGGGCGGGGAGGGAGAGCCCGCCCTGCTGGAGCCCCGCTGGAGCCCCGCTGGAGGGTTACCCGGGGGCCCTTGCTATGCCGCTGGAGGAGGGACAATGGCGGGGCTGACTGTCGACTTCTGCAAGGGGTACATATTTAATGGGTGTCCTTTCCATCTCGCGGAAGAGCCAAGTGCTGCAGCTGCGGGGGCTGCGGGGGCTGCGGGGGCTAGCCGCGGGGGCAGTCACCCTTTATTCTCGCGGCGCTTGCCGGCGCTGTCCGCAGACAGTTTCGCGGAGGACGGAAGAAGGAAACTTTTCGACGGAACCAGAAGTGACGCTGCCCCGTCGTCTTCCGAGGAAAGCATTTACCGAAAGCAGCTCAGGGGATCAAGTACGAAGGGAGAGCGCAAATAGGAGCGGAGCCTGTGCCGCTGCCAGCAGGTCACGGGTCAGGTGGCTGGACTCACGGCCGCTGCTGAACACGCGGGTGGAGGCGTTATCTGCGGAGGACTCCCGCCGCTTGCGCAGCGCCGCCGCGCTGCTGTTGTTGTTGTCTGCGGACCGCGGCCAGGGCAGGCTCTTGGCGATGTCGCCCAGGGTCTCCCGGCGGTGCAGCTGGCCGTGACCATCCTTGCCGCGGCCGCCTTTCGTCTCGGAGCCGCCGGCTGAATAGGTGTGCATAACATTTTGAAAAGTGCGAAAACTTCGACAAGAAGACAAGAAATTGAAAAGTTTGTTTGGAAATTATGAACATTTTGAAAAGAATATAAATAGAGTTTAAAATGTTTGACAAGTATGAAAAATTTGAAATGTATGAAAAATATTAAAGGGAGAAAAATATTAAAGGGAGAAAAATTTGAAAAGTATAAAAAAATTTAAAGGGAGAAAAATTTGAAAAGTATGAAAAAGTGTGAAAAAATGTGTGTGTGGATCGACATACTCCAGTCTCGCAGGATGTCGGTGAGTTGGGCGAGAGATGACCGCCGTCGTCGGCTCTGGGGTGGCGGCGACGTCTCGCGGATCTCGTTGGGCGGCGAGATCTGCGATATCTGCGTGGCCGAGTCGCGCCGGCCGCCCAGGCGCTGCCGGATGGTGTTCTCTTCCTCCTGGCCGCGCATCAGGTCGTCCCAGCCATTGCCGCCCTGCCATACCAGCCCCACCTGGTGGCTCAGGATGGGCAGGTTGCACACGAAGCAGATGGCCGTCATGGTCCTGCAAACCGCCAACGCCAGCGTCAGTTACGTTGCCAACCTTTCGTACGCATTCTCCTGAAAGAAGGCTACGTACTGGATACGCGAAAACTGGCACAGTCTTAATATTGCCTAACTTTATCGAATATGCTTATTTTTATCTTCTAGGTACGTCTAAGTATCTTTTTAGACTTGCATTCTAAATTTTAAAATTCCGCTTTGTATATCGGTTCTAGAATACGTGATCGATACCAGAACAATCCAAGCATCAAGCTTTCTATTATCAAAGAAAAGTCACAGTATATTTACAGATTTTCAAAATATCTTTGAACTGATAGATGACAGAAGAATGCGAAGGAAGTGGTGGAAAATTAACCTACAATTTTATTCATACAGCCGTAAATATTCTACTTTTCCCATATTGGAAATTATTAGTTACCAGTGAACTATTGCTAAATTTGGAACATTTGAACCAAGGTATGTCATGCATGTTATTGTTTGCAGAACATTTGAAACAAATTTGTGCTGATACAGTAGTTTTCACGGTTGTGGCAAGCTGCATAATTTATTATCTGGTGATCCAAAATCCTGAATTTTGTGATTTGTGTTAAGCTCTAGAGCAATATCGTGCTAAATGTGCTTGCCAAGTGGGCATGCATATAAACAATCTCCTTGTAGGATTTTCGATTTATTTGTCATTGCAGTTAAGTGTACAATACTTTTCCAAACGCATGCTAAATATGAATCTCATCACAGTCGTCCACCATAAGGATTTGGACATCTTATCCAAAATTGAAAACAAGCAAATGATGGCATAGATTGTGTAGCGTATATCGTACAGCAGAAAGTGACAGAAAAAGAAGAATTCGTGTAAAAACGAGTGAAATATGATTTTGACAGCAAGCCATCCACAGAAGCAGAGAACGACGTTTTATATGGTTTTACACTCACCAGAACGAATTCTAAAGGCGACTCTTAACCAAGGCCTGGTCTAAACTTCCAGAAAGGTAAAGATATTATGCAATATTTAACTTTGTCAAATTTCTCGTGACAAACCTACTGATCGTTCTGATTACCAATCCGAATTTTTATAACCTTTTCAATCAACGCGAGCGTGAGTATTTTCCACCTAGCTCTACACGATCCTACAAAACGTCTCTCCCCCAGTACACCACAGCCCAGTCCTGCCCTAGCGCAAACCTAATCCACGGAGCTCTTCCGTAGTCTGGAACAGGGATGGGACGAACAACAAGGCCAGAAACAAGGTGGCAGGGCGTGTGGAAGTCACGTTCTAAATTGAAAACGCCGGCCCACTTTGTCGGCCACACGCAGCGCGGCACTCAGGAACCGCCGCCGCGCCCGGGCCGGGCCTGTATGGAGGCGCTCATCCCGTGGGCCTGCTTTCTTTCCATCACATCACACAACAGCATGCACACACCAAAGGCTACGGTGAAGCGGGCGCCGATATACGTACTACTCAGTGTGAGAGAGACAGGCACTGGTACAGGTGCACAGAAAGCGGTGGCAAGACAAGGACCTGTAGTGGCGAAGACGCGGGGATGGGGACGGCATTGTTGCCATGTCTCATTCTCAGTCCGCGCTCGCAGCCCCCAGGGGGACTAGTCCTAGGACCGGGGGTTGGAGCCGGGGACGGAGCCGGGGGTGGAGCCGGGGGCAGAGCCGGGGGCGGAGGAGAGGGTGCGAGAGCCTCCGGGTGCGCCTACAACAAAAACGGGTGTAAGGCATCATGCTGTCGGGAGGAAAAACGTTTGCCTTTCTCTTCAATCTGGAAATGTTATCTTTGTCGCATCGTGCAGTCTTGGTCTAAAACATTGGGAAATAAGAAATAGCCACGACAAGCTCTGAGATCCTCAACTACAGAATGTGATTATTTATCTGTCTGCAACACTTTTCCTCCGACAGACCAGCGTCAGCGAGGGAAGGGAGCCAACCTAAACTACAAGGAACAAAGCAAACGAAAAAGGGACCACGGGCGACCAACACACTTTGGGAGCGCTTTTCTTGGGGCAAACTTCACTACGAATCTCACATGCAGATTGGGTCTATGCATGGGGAGAGGCAGGGGCTGCAAAAGAAGGTTTCAAAATTGGATGTTACAGCTGAAAACAGAAAGCAAACCGTGTCTAGTTAAACGGGGGTACACTCTTATATAAATAAAATAAATCGTCTAAGAAAATTAATATGACTAAAATTTAATCGATTCGATCAATGAAGAGTCAATTTCTCAACTAAATTATGATAACGACTGACCTTTGGTCGAAATCGACTCAATAATTTTGACTTCCTTTTGCTGAGACAACAATGACACGAATAATTACAGACAGTTGTAAGCAGACCACACTCGCTTCACTGCCTCCTCCGCCACACAGCAGAGGGCAGTTCCCCCTCTTTAATGGCGTGTGTGGCCAAAACGTGTGTAGGAGAGAAGAAAAAAAGGAGAAAAAAAAGGAAAATGCGCAGGGAAATCCTCAGAAAGGCTGCTGTGTGCTCAGCTCGCTACGCACTTTAATTAAAACAAACAAAAGGAGGAAAACGCTGGTAGCCTGCCATGGCGGCAAACAGCTCTGGTAGGTGAGTCACTGTACAGACCTGGTCGGTGACGGGGCGGCGAGGGTGATGGAGGGGGCGGATCCGGGCCCCGGGTTCAGCAGCAACTGGGTGGGCAGCTGGGGCAGGGCTGGCAGGGATGGCAGGGCGGGGGGCGGGGCCACGGCCGGGGCGGGGGGGTGGGAGGGGAGGCCGGGGGCGGGGCCGGGGGTGGTGGGCCCATCCGAGCTGAGCGATGCCTGCAGCGCCTGGAAGCAACAGAGAGCAACACGTTAACATCCCCACAGTCTAGTGCCGCACACGCGACACGCTTTTCACAGCACGGTTGCCAACACTATGAATGAATGAACGAATGAATGAATGAATGAATGAATGAATGAATGAAGGAATGAATGAATGAAGGAAGGAAGGAAGGAAGGAAGGAAGGAAGGAAGGAAGGAAGGAAGGAAGGAAAACCGATGGCTGGGAAATTTTTGCTGGGTGGGTGACCATGCGTGTAATGTGGAAACAACCGTCGAGTCGAAGATCAAAGTACGAATCCAATCACCGTATATATGAGAATCGCATTGTGAAGATCAAAGAGCGAGGAGTAAACGTCACACACCATTTCCGATCGGGAGAACCGGCTGTGTCAATTACCAAACTGGCCGTCGTGGAGCACATTTACATGCGCGCGCAATAACGGGGGGACCGAGTCTGGTAATCCCGGTGCAGGGGGGGGGGGGGCAGCGCACAAGCCGGGATAACAGGCGCACTCAGCCCGCCCCGCGGCCCGCGCGGACAGCAGAGGGACCAAGTTTGGTGGTGCGGCTTCCATACGGCCTGAGCCCGGGGGGAAGGGGGAAGGGGGAAGGGGGGGGGGATCGGGCGCAACATCAACTGCCAACGGCAGGCACAGAGAGCGCCACTAAAGCGGTCACTAAAGCCGGCCACAGCGGCGCATCGTCCGGCCCGGACGGTGGTCCGCGGTGACGGTGCGGGGCTCCGGGGCTGCGGGGGCTGCGGGGGCTGCGGGGGCTGCGGGGGCTGCAGGGGCTACGGGGGCTGCGGGGCAGGGCGGGCCGTCCGTCGTCCTGGAGGACCGTTCGGCGGGACCCAGCTGGGGACCACGGTTAGGAGCGAGCAGCCGTTTGTGGGCAAAGCAGCAGGGACGGGACGCGGACGCGGGTCGAAACAAGGCGAGGGGGTGGCGGGAGGGGGATGGCTTCATCACTGGACAGGGAGCCGCCCCGTTTGTACGCAAACGGTGGACCGGAAGGCAGCGGGGCCAAGAGAGAGAGAGGGAGAGTAGGGGGGGGGGGGAGAGAGAGAGAGAGAGAGAGAGAGAGAGAGAGAGAGAGAGAGAGAGAGAGAGAGAGAGAGAGAGAGAGAGATCGCAAGGATTTGCTTTCATTGTAGGGAAATGCTCTGACGTCTGCTGGCCCGTGCGGGGATTTTCTCCTCCCTCCCGCTCCATGGGGACCGGACCGGACCGGACTGGGTTGCTGTTGCTCTGGTCATACCGCGGCATGATTGAACGGCACCCACTGACCCACTAGTGCAGTACACCAGAGAGAGGGAGGGAGAGAGGGAGGGAGAGAGAGAGGGAGAGAGAGAGAGAGAGAGAGAGAGAGAGAGAGAGAGAGAGAGAGAGAGAGAGAGAGAGAGAGACAGAGACAGACAGACAGACAGACAGACAGACAGAGAAAGAGAGAGACAGAGAGACGAAGAGAAAGAGAGAGTTTGCGTCCTTGTGGGCGGTATCATCGAGATAACAATAGCGATCTTCCTTCCCGTCGAGGAGGGGGCTCGCGCACTGGACCGCACCAGACACGGGATTGAGCTGCTGACTATGAAAAGTACTACATCGCGGATCGCGCGGATGGCTGCGGCCCTGCGGCGACCCGCTCGCAGTTTTCCTCCCTATTTATTGATGTGTTCAGTAAAACTGAAAGCGAATTTTGAGTGCCGTTGGCATATGCCACTGATTAAAGTTTTTTTTTTTTTTTTTTTTGACGTTTTGTCGAGTCAGGATGGAACCGCGAGGAGCTGACCGTGACGAGACATCGCTGAGATAACTTACGGCGTATAGGGCAGCCGAGGTGGGCGTGGCGTAAAGCTCATCAAAGGCTCACCAAGCAGCGCCCGCTGGGGCCGGGGATGGGGCCGGGTGACCGCACGCCACACGGCCGCACGGTACGAACAAGCCCGCAGCCGTTCACCGTACAACAGCGCTATTCCGGGCTTTGGCACAAACTTTAGAGGGCCGCAGAAGGCGCTGAAGGGCTGAAGGGCTGCTGCCACACTCAAGGGCACCGCTCAAGGGCCGGGAGCCGTGCGAGGGGAGTACACTGAGCACGAGCGCACTAACCTATAGTTTCAAATCCCAATCACATAAAGAAACAAAATTAAATAAAGTATGCTTTGGCTATAGGTCTGAATCTCCAATATGAAGCAAGCAAGTGAGTTGGAGGGGGGGGAGAGAGAGAGAGAGAGAGAGAGAGAGAGAGAGAGAGAGAGAGAGAGAGAGAGAGAGAGAGAGAGAGAGAGAGAGAGAGAGAGAGAGAGAGAGAGAGAGAGAGAGAGAGAGAGAGAGAGAGAGAGAGAGAGAGAGAGAGAGAGAGAGAGAGAGAGAGAGAGAGAGAGAGAGAGAGAGAGAGAGAGAGAGAGAGAGAGAGAGAGAGAGAAAGAGAGAGGGAGAGAGAGAGAGAGAGAGAGAGAGAGAAGAGAGAGAGAGAGCAGAGAGACAGAGAGAGCATATGCGCAGCGCAGCGGGAGACCGCCACAAACCAAAAGGCTTGTCAACAGTACACGTTAGCGGTTAGCGCCCCCGGCCCCCAGCCCCCGGCGGCCGCTGCCGACACCCTCCTGTTGCCCGCACTAAAGGGCCCAGCCCAGCACGGCACAGCGCAGCGCCCTTCCCTGGCCTTTGCAGCCCGGCGGGCGAAACGACCGGCGGAAACAGACAAAGAAAGGGTGAGGGGTGGGGGAGGGAGGAGGGAGGTGGCGGTACCCTTAATGACCGGAGGGTCGCCCAACTAGTACAGCCGGCCCATCCGCACCTGGGCCGCAGCAGTGTTGTCCCGCACTTTGTAGTTCTCTGTCCTCGTTTGTTCTCGGGGCCGGGATCAGATCGTTGCGAGAGAGAGAGAGAGAGAGAGAGAGAGAGAGAGAGAGAGAGAGAGAGAGAGAGAGAGAGAGAGAGAGAGAGAGAGAGAGAGAGAGAGAGAGAGAGAGAGAGAGAGAGAGAGAGAGAGAGAGAGAGAGAGATCTTGATGAAAACTTCGAGTAATTTTTGTACCCTATGTTGAACCAGGTAAAACAAGGTAGGACAAGGTGGGATGTCTTCGGCTTGGTTCAGGCCACTAATCCGGAACGGTGGAGTGGAATTTGGGCTGCGGTGGGCTGTGCTGGCGTGGCATCGACGGACTCACCGCAGCCTCCACCGAATCTGGGGCAGTGTATCACTTTGATCAACAGGTCGGAAGAGAACCGCTGAGCATACACACACGAGAGAGAGAGAGAGAGAGAGAGAGAGAGAGAGAGAGAGAGAGAGAGAGAGAGAGAGAGAGAGAGAGAGAGAGAGAGAGAGAGAGAGAGAGAGAGAGAGAGAGAGAGAGAGAGAGAGAGAGAGAGAGAGAGAGAGACTGTGGCTTTAGGGGCGGGGGAGGCGCTAAAGGAATCCTCATTATTTTCTCTCGGCTGACCTACTCAATGCCCCGTCAAGGTCACGTTCAAGGTCGCGCTATCCTGAAGTCGGCCCGCCGTCCAATCAGACAGTTCGACGGCCGAAGGCCCTCACATCGTGTCCATCGCTGTCAACCTGACGGATCACGGACGACCTGGCAGCCTGGTGCCCAGCCAGCAGTAGCCAGGCCAGCAGTAGCCAGCAGTAGCCAGCAGAAGCCAGCAGTAGCCAGCAGTAGCCAGCAGTAGCCAGCAGTAGCCAGCAGTAGCCAGCAGTAGCCAGCAGTAGCCAGCAGTAGCCAGCAGTAGCCAGCAGTAGCCAGCAGTAGCCAGCAGTAGCCAGCAGTAGCCAGCAGTAGCCAGCAGTAGCCAGCAGTAGCCAGCAGTAGCCAGCAGTAGCCAGCAGTAGCCAGCAGTAGCCAGCAGTAGCCAGCAGTAGCCAGCAGTAGCCAGCAGTAGCCAGCGGCTGTTCCCGCGCTAGGCAACGCGGCCTTTGCGCCTCCGATGCCGACATAAACCCGAAACCCCGGGCACGGCTCAAAATTAAAATTCCAGACATGCCGGCCAGCACACTGCGCCACTGGAGAGAGCGAGAAAAAGCAAGGGGGGAGGGCGGAGGCAGCGAGACAGAGCGAGACGGGGAGAGAGAGGGGACGCTGCCTGGGAGCGAGTGGAATAGAGAGTGGGCAAACACCGCCTCGATCACAAACACCACAAACATGAATCAGACAGAAATAATACAGTCACGATGTGGTATTCGGCTGATGATTTGTGTGTTGCCACGATCTAGAGAGGATCCTTGTTTTCCATTACTTTGAATTTCGTTCGCGTCGTGGGAACGCTTTCCCTTTCGGGGTGGATTACGTACACTCTCCTAATATTGTTTCTCTCTCTCTCTCTCTCTCTCTCTCTCTCTCTCTCTCTCTCTCTCTCTCTCTCTCTCTCTCTCACTCTCTCTCTCTCTCTCTCTCCCTCCTCCCCTTGTGAATGAAGGGTCGAAAAAGTTTGGCCATTATCGGCATGGACTACAACACAGGGAGCGACGATCTGATAACGCAGCGAGACCGGGGCCGGGGACCGACTAGGCAGGAGGGAGGAGGGGGGAGGGAGGGGGAGGGAGGGAGGGAGGGAGGTATCTAACAATGAGCCCGACAGCACAATGCTGCTCCACGCCTCGGCCGTAGCGCCCGGACACCTGGGACCTGGGCGCCCCCGCCTGGGCGCCCCCGCCTGGGCGCCCCCGACTGGGCTCCCCTGCCTGGGCTCCCCGCCTGGGCTCCCCCGCCTGGGCTCCCCGCCTGGGCTCCCCCGCCTGGGCTCCCCGCCTGGGCTCCCCGCCTGGGCTCGCCAGGGCTCCCCGCCTGGGCTCCCCCGCCTGGGCTCCCCGCCTGGGCTCCCCGCCTGGGCTCGCCAGGGCTCCGGGTCCGGGCACCGGGGCGCGACAGAACAAGGAACCGACCCGACTCGAACGAGGGAGGCGAAAGGGACCCGGCATGGCAACCCGCCGTGGCACCCGGACGGGCGGGAATAAATGTCTCCACAGACTGCAGCCGCATCCCCTCTTGTCTTTCCCTCCCGTTCTTGCGATTCAAAGTTTTTCACACCGCGCGCTGGTATCGCCCGTGCTGCCAACACAACGACGTAATATTTGAAAAAGTTATTTTTTTTTTCAATTTTGTTTTTGCTGCGTGCACCGGGCTGGTGCTAATATTGAGAGCGCGATGAGGGAGCGGAGGAGACGTCGGTGATGCTCACCACAACTGCGGCCTTATTGTGGATACTCAGGGACCTGTAACAGCAGAGCAAAAGCAGAAAAAAAGATCAGTTACGGACAAAATAGAGGCTGGAATCGCATGATGGTAGGGGGGCTGCAGTGGGGGCACACTATGAGCGCCCTACTTTAGCCTGGTGAACCTGCAGCGTCAGACCGAGACCTGCCGGGAGCGGCAGAGCGGCAGAGCGGCAGCGAATCCTCGGAATGTCACTTTTACCACGAAAATCCCTGAAGCGCAGCGCACCAGCAACAGGCTGCCGAGGGGTTGCCGAGGGCTGCCCACTAAACCCTCGTGGGAACAAGCCAGTCGGGCTCCCCGGGAGGTCCTTACCGTTCCAAAGGCCCCGCCCCCGCCACCCGCCCGGTCCGCTGGCCGAGCAGGGCAGCCACTTTTTGTGCCCGCAACTAACTCTCAACATGCCCCTAAGCTTGCTCTTGCTTCGGTCACCTTGCCGAGCGCGCTCCGTGGGTAGGCAGCCCCGCCGAGCAGCCCTGCGCTGCGTACCACCGAGTTGCCTACCCCGCCGGGGGCGCTACAAAGCAGACCGAGGCCAAGGCCCCCGTCGTGGCCTCCGCCGGCGCCAAGGCCCCAGGCCCCCGCCAGAGTCCCCCGGCGCCGCAGGTTCCGTCGTGGTGCTCATTAGGCAGCAGCTTTCCGGATTGAGCCTATTTGCGCTGTCCGGCCGCCGCCGTGCCCTCAGCCTCAGCCCCCGCCGCCCCCCGGCCACGCCCGGGCCCCCGTCAGCCCCCACCCTCGGCCCCATAGGCCCCCGATGGCTCGGTGGCCGCAAGGTCCATCCCCAGGGGCACCTCCGGGCACCTCCGGGCACCTCCGGGCACCTCCCCTATCTGCCGCCTGGATGGCCACACACACACAGCTGTCCTTAATGTCTCCTGCGGCCTCCCCGCCCCCTCCCTCTAGGCTCCCCTAGGATCCCCTAGGGTCTCCCGGCCCCGGCCACGCGATCATCGCAGGGCTCCAGCAAACACGGCTTCCCCTGGCCGCCTTGGCTAAACGCCTCGGCTAACGCCACGACTCTGCCCTGCCCTGGTCGGTGGGCCACTCGCCTTCCTGCCCACCTCATCAGTGCCGATCCAGAGAAAGGGGGCGGGGGGAGGCGGCCTGGGGGGGGGGGGGGTAACGACCAAACTCTGCAGGTAAACGACGACTTTGATTGGAGCGTGATCCCGTTCGTGGGCGAGGACCTGCGCCCGTGTGTGCGTGCACTCAGAAAAACCGTTTCTAAGCTTGAGACCAGACCGGGGATTTTGAGAACGTTGCGATTGGATCAAGAGCGGATGGTGAACTTTCTCTGTATCCAATCCCAAGGTTCTCAAAATCCCCGGTCTGGTCTCAAACCGAGAAACGAATTTTCTGGGTGCGGTTAGGTTAAGAAAGTCAGAGAAGCAGTCGGAATCCGTAAAGCACAGAAATGTTTAGCAAAAAGAGGCTCGAGCTCTCTGCGGAATGGTTCCTGTTAGTCGGCGGGCAGTAACGCTCTTATGCCGTCGGCCCAGCTGGGGTTGGGTAGGGACTGTCGTGGGCCTTTTCCGCCTTTTTTTTTTTTTTTTTCGACCGTTTTAGAGCAGCCGGCGGCCTTGCTAATAACGCAGGGCTGGAGTGGTTACGTGTGTGTGTGTGTGTGTGTGTGTGTGAGAGAGAGAGAGAGAGAGAGAGAGAGAGAGAGAGAGAGAGAGAGAGAGAGAGAGAGAGAGAGAGAGAGAGAGAGAGAGAGAGAGTGCGTGAGCGCGCGGTGAACTGTCACAGACACACTGCGCGCAAAAGTTATTTGCTGCAATTTCCTTCATTCCCTCCCACATCTCTCTCTCCGTTTTATTTTTTTCTCAACATGATTGTTTTTTTTCCTCTCTTTTTTTTCTCGCAATTCTAGTTCAAGCTGCTTGCCGTGCAGAACTATGAAAGAACTCTCCTTTATTCAGATACACGAAGCCTGTTTGTGTTCTGACTCTTCCTCTCTCTCTCTCTCTCTCTCTCTCTCTCTCTCTCTCTCTCTCTCTCTCTCTCTCTCTCTCTCTCTCTCTCTCTCTCTCGGACTGCTTGCTTGGTTATTCTGCTGTCCTGGAAACCATTCATCAGCCCCGTGCGCCAATCAGTAACAACTCTCTCTCTCTCTCACTCTCTGTCTCTCTGTCTCTCTCTCTCTCTCTCTCTCTCTCTCTCTCTCTCTCTCTCTCTCTCTCTCTCTCTCTCTCTCTCTCTCTCTCTCTCTCTCTCTCTCTCTCTCTCTCTCTCTCTCTCTCTCTCTCTCGCATGTCCTGAACACCACCCGCAGGCATTCCCCCTCCTCTTCCCAGTGCGGATATGAACGGCAGGACACGCAAATACTTCAGTTAGGGGATGAGAGGACAACCCCCCCCCCCTCTCCCCTCCCGTACGCCCCGCCCCCGGAAACGAAGCGGTAATCGGAAACAAAAATAGACGGCGGAAGATAAAACAAACAAACAAACAAACAAAACGTTGATGTGCACCGCCGCCGCTGCTGCTGCTGCTGCTGCTCCTGCTGCTGCCTGCTCTGATGCCTGATTGATATTCGCATGCTTTTATTTGTCGTAGGGAGAGATATTGCTGCGGTCTGCGGTGACAAAGAAAATGGCGAGAGAGGTGGAGTAGTGGCCAGGCGCGGAGTGAGAGCGAGTTGGTGCTGGGAGTCGGAGCAGAAGGGATGAACAGTCAGATAACCGCCGTGTGTAGACAGAGCGGAAATGAGAGAAAAAGAGTGGTGATGCTAGAGAGCTGCTGACTCGGTGTGCTAAAGAAGAGTCGGACGACGAAGGAAATGGGAACGGTGAGACGGTGAGGAAAGAGGGGAGGGGGTCTGTTACCGTTTCTGCTCCGGCACCCCCCTCAGCAAAATCGAACGCGCCCCCGCTGATGTAAATGCACGTGAGCCTGAATGTGTGTCGCAAATAAGCTAGGTGCGGGGATGGGCGACCGGGATGCTTCTCATGGAATCGCACGCACGCATATTGGCGTTCGTATTCCACACATGGTGAATCCAACATTATTTACGCGCGGGACGATCGAAATTGGATATCGCAGGTCGACTTGGTTAAAACAAATTCCAGGCGTGTGTCTGGGAGTGGCGGTTAGTGGGACACAGCGACGCGTCAACCCCGGGGACCATGATGGGGCGAAGTGGGCGTGGTCGGCGCCGCCCGGGAGCCCGACGGAGCCCGACGGCGGGTAAACTCAGGACAACGGCGGCTTTTCAACTTGTGCTGCGGCTGCAAGTCTGCCGGTGTGAGATTGTTGTCGTCTCTTTTCCCCCGCTCCCCTCCCGTCGCCGTGGTGGTGCTGGCACGGCACGGCACGGCACTGCCGGGAATGGCGGCCTCGTTAGCGCGAGAGACACCGATCCCCTCCAACAACATGTACACTGTGAAAGAGGAGCAGCTGCCTGACCCGAGTGCTAGACGGCAATGCGGGCGGCCCTGGAAGTATTGTAAATGAGGCGAGAAAAGGGAAGCGAAACTTGTGATTGTGTGCTTGTGGGAGAGAGAGAGAGAGAGAGAGAGAGAGAGAGAGAGAGAGAGAGAGAGAGAGAGAGAGAGAGAGAGAGAGAGAGAGAGAGAGAGAGAGCAGAAGACAGGGGGTTGAAGGGTGAGGCGGTTCACAATGAGGAGGGGGTCGCACGGGAACCGAGCCCCCAAACATTTCCATGTGAAAAGCTCCGCTGGGGTTCTCCGGTTCGGGGTGCCCTTTGGGGGACACGGGAGGGGTGAGGCGAGTGTTTTAGCCCGGCCAAGGTCTGCTGACCACTGCTGCTGCCGCCGCTGCTGCTGCCGCTGCTGCTGCCGCCGCTGCTGCTGCTGCTGCTGCTGCTGCTGCTTGCGGGGGTCGCAATGATAAAAATTCGCCTCACGCCGATAGTCGAGGACTGCCCCGGGCCGGGGGATCTGCAGAGCCGCCACTCCCTGCGCACGTCCAGGACGAGGCACATTCTCATTCCAGAACACCACAACCACAGAGCCGCGAACACGGCCGAAACTCTTTTACGGTTTTGTTTGTTGTTGCAGGAGCGGGGTCGGTCTGGCCGCTAGGCGCTGTCTGTATGGGGGCAGCACGGGGGCGGCGCGGGGGCGGCGCGGGGGCGGCGTGCACTGCAGTGAGCACCGTGGGGCCGCCCCGGGACATGATAAAACAAAAAAAATGTGTAATTAAAAAAATAAAAAATAAAAAATCTCAAGTACAGAAAAAAAAAGCTATCAGTGTCAGTGTTTGATTTCAAATTCCCTCGGAGCTACACAACACAACGGAACGATGCTGCTGTTGCTCACAGCGACCGATGCTGACGAGGAGATGCGCCACTTTTCCTGTTTCTCGGCACAAGAGATGTAAAGCGCACTCTCAAAAATGAATTCTTGAACTAACGCAAAATGTACGTTAAATGAGGATTCTTGGCGGAGTTTCTTAAATCAAAGAACATGATGCTTGTTGCAAGCACATGAAGCATGTTCCAAGCATAACGAAGCTTGGCCCCGGTTGTGACGATACTTGAGTCAAGCATGATATTCTTGAATCGTGCATATAATCAGGCTTGGCGGAGAATTTGCGGTTTAAGCCTAAAAATTGCTTTGGATCGAGAATATTATGCTTGATTCAAACATTCTGTTTTGAGAGTGCGAGCGAGCAGCTCCACGGCCATCAGTAGTAACCATAGGCCGTGTTGCCCCTCGGAATCCGAATCCGCAAATTAAATCAGACCACGGTCATTACCGAGCTCTGGTATTTATTCTTCTGTCTCTCTCTCTCTCTCTCTCTCTCTCTCTCTCTCTCTCTCTCTCTCTCTCTCTCTCTCTCTCTCTCTCTCTCCGTTCATGCACGTACTGGACCTGCCCATCGCTTTTATCTCCCTCCCTCTTACCCTTCCTCACGGTGGAGTGCGCACGTTTTCTCCTCATCGTCATTTATGGTGGTGCGCGGGCCACGTGTGAGCCCCTTCTACCCCCCCCCCCCCCCCCCCCCTCAGCTCCCACCCCCAGCCTACACCAATTCCGCCGCGGCGTTTTTCCAGCTGCCACAATCCAGAGATCTCCTTACATTGTCGGCGAAAACTTTCCCCACACGCCCCTCGCGGTCCCCCCCCCCCCCCCCCTCCTGGGTCTGCGGGAGGGAAGAAAAGTTTGGTGCCCACCAAGCGCGGTAGACAGACCCGCTGCCTACTACGGTGCCATGGAGAGCAGCGGGCGGCAGGGGGCAGCGGGCGGCAGCGGGCGGCAGCGGGCGGCAGCGGGCGGCAGCGGGCAGCAGCGGGCGGCAGCGGGCAGCAGCGGGCGAGGGCCGGGCAGCGCGGTTCTCAGGATGGCAGACTCGGGCGGTAGGGGGGCGGGCCGGGGGGGGGGGGGGCGGGCAACGCGACCGTGGGGCCGCCGTGCGCCGGTTCTCCCTTTTGTCCCACCATCTGAGCCACAAAACAACATCCTTAAAGAAAAGAAAAAAAAAAAAGAGGAGGAGCAGCGAAAGAGATGAGGGGAGATCCAGAGAGCGCCGAGCACAAAATAGCGCGACGATACGCCCAGAAAGTTTCTTTCATTCGCCGCATTACTGTTTCCGTCGTCGCGTCCCGGATCAAGCGAGAGCGTATTTTTTCGCGGTCATATCCAGGTCAGATCAGGCCCCCGGCGGCTCTGCTGCGGAGCCCGACTGGAGGAACGGAATGGGCGCGAGGAGGAAGATTGTCCTGCAGGAGCAAAGGGAGCGGCGGCACGGCCAATCATCCCGTATTGATCACCGTCACTTAGCCACTCCCCTGGGGAGCCTCCGCCTGAGGCTGCTGCGGAGCCGGGAGTTTGGGCCGGGAGTCCGGGGCCGGGAGTCCGGGGCTGGGAGTCCGGGCCGGGAGTCCGGGCCGGGAGTCCGGGGCCGGGAGTCCGGGCCGGGAGTCCGGGGCCGGGAGTCCGGGCCGGGAGTCCGGGCTGGGAGTCCGGGGCCGGGAGTCCGGGCCGGGAGTCCGGGGCCGGGAGTCCGGGCCGGGAGTCCGGGGCCGGGAGTCCAGGCTGGGAGTCTGGGGCCGGGAGTCCGAGGCCGGGAGTCCGGGGCCGGAGTTCTCTGTCAGAACCGCAGCCGACGCGGGCCTCAACGCAGCGACGACGCCACCGTCATTCCACTAACGACCTCGTCGCTCGGGGAACGGAGGAGGACTTTCCAAGCGGCCCAAACCACAGCCACCATTGCCGCCAACGTTATCGTCCCCACCACCACCACCACCACCGCCGTCCAGACTGGACCAGACGCGGTAGACTCGAGCCTCGATCCCAAGTGCGCCACGCTGGCCATCGAATCATCCGAGAGAGAGAGAGAGAGAGAGAGAGAGAGAGAGAGAGAGAGAGAGAGAGAGAGAGAGAGAGAGAGAGAGAGAGAGAGAGAGAGAGAGAGAGAGAGAGAGAGAGAGAGAGAGAGAGAGAGAGAGAGAGAGAGAGAGAGAGAGAGAGAGAGAGAGAGAGAGAGAGAGAGAGAGAGAGAGAGAGAGAGCATGAAAGCGGGGGGAGGGAGAGGGGATGATGGGTCCGCAGACAGGCGGTCAGCCGGCAAAAACGAGGATGCGTCAAGTATATGGTGAGAAGGAGGAGAGGCAAGGAGGATGAAAGGCGGGAGGGGGGCGGGGGCACACGGGGCACACACACAACACACACACGCGCGGGAAGCGTTTGCCCTCAGCAAACGCAGCAGCGATCGGCAGCACTCTCGCCCCATAGCGGCAGCGGCTTGCCGTTGGGGAGGCTGGGGCCAGGACGACAGGAGATGAGGCGGGGGGGGGGGGGGGGGGTGTCTATATGACATCTAATATATCGAGTTTATTGGTAACAAGTCGGCCTGATGGGGTGGAGAGCCGGGGGAAGGGAGCGGGGGAAGGGGAGAGTCAAAAGGGCGGACAGGTCGCACGAGTGGACACTGTGCCCGGCTGGCCGTGTGCTGCCGCCCTCTGCGAGCTGGGAACAATGTCAGCCGCACGGGGCGAGGTGAGGTGAGGTGAGGTGAGGAGAGGTGAGGGCTGGACCACGCCCCCTGACCGGTGACAGTGTAGGGAAATAAATCACGTTCGGGTAGAAAAAAAATCACATATCGACTGCGAGGTATTACAAGGTCGCCACCTCTGCTCGCATTCCTCGCCACTCCTTTTGTATAAATATCCCGGCCTAGAACTACCCTCCAGGCGGCCATTGTGGCGGTGAGCACCAACGGACTCGTGACAAAGTTGTCCAAAGTCAACATCAGGCGAAGCGGGGGCGAGGGCGTGAGCGAGCGGGCGAGAGCGGTGAGAAGAAGTGAAGCTACACAGGATTCGATGATGACCCAGTTTGTGTTCTGAGACAAAGCGACGTGGAATGGAGTGGCCGAGGGCTGCGGCGGGGGTGAGGGTAAGTGGGGGGGGGGGGGGGAGGAACAAGTCATATTATCATCACGCGAGTCTGAAGTTGTCTTCCTTTTTCTGCTCCCCCCGAAAAGAAAATTGAATCGTTTTGGGGTGTTCCGTAGGAGTGCTGCTGTTTGAACCGGCAGTCCCGAGCGCGATATTAATCCCCCCTTCCCCCCTTGTGAGGGGAGCGAAGCTGGGAGGGTGAGGCAGGTGGGGAAACACGGGTGAGAAAAAAAACCCCAACAACTCAACGAAATTGGAGCAGGGGAAAAATAAATAAAGCAAGCCGAGGTGTCCGTAATTTTCGACACTTACATTAAGAGTCGGTCCTCCAAAGGAATGTTTTTGCGAGACCTAAATAGGAGTGGTCGGAAGATATGGGATGGCAAAAACAAGCAAAGGAAATTTATAATTTATAATTTATAATTTTTAATGGCAGGAACTTTTTTTGTCGGCTGTGGCATGATGACTATACCCTTATGGCGTCCGCCAACCATATAAACAGGCGGCCGGGGGGGGGGGGGGGGGGGGCGCAACAGATGCCTCGGACTACTCCAGATAGGAGACCTGGGCGCCGACAGGAGTTTCGACTGCGGCGGCGTGTGGGGGTGAACAAGCTGGCCCGTCCCTTCCGTCATCCTCGGTGCCAGTTCCGCTGCGCTCCACCGGCACCTCGGATTGACAGGGGACTTGGCCAGCTTGGCCTGCCGGCGGCGTTTGCGGGGCCTTCGGCCCCCGCCTCAAGTCTCCCTAGAAGTGCCCGATAGCAGATGTATTTGTTACGATTAAAATCGTTAACCTGAGCCCGTCCCTGTGCGCGCCGCGATGGTAATGGTGTGCGCGCGGCGGCCAACCCTAACCTCAAAAAACAAAAACAGACAAATTTTTATTAATCAAAAATGCGATACAAATCGAAAATTGTTGCCACCGCACGTGATTCTACGTTAAAAAAGTAGTTGATCCTCAAAATTTGAAGTTTTTCTATGAACGATAAGTCGGCGAACATACGTCCGCCCGAACGAACATGCGGCATCAGACTATAAGCCCGGCTCCTGCCGTTTCTAAAGAAACGTGTCGGGACGGGCTAAAAACAGCCGGCGGTGGCGGCGTCACCCGCATGCACTCAGCACAATATTTTGCCAGCGGCGGCGGCGTAGGCGTAAATCAACATGACAGGCAAAGAGAACGCTTTAGCGTTCTAGGACACTCGTTCTTTTAGTATTGAGGAAATATAAGTTTGTTGTGCCAGAAAAATTTGTGAGGCACAAGAAAAAATTATTGTTAGTGTCAATATGAACGTGGTACAGTGAACAATAAAATTACTACACCCAAAAAATTGTGTTATCCCGGAAAAATCAAGAGCATTTGCATTGAATCTAGTAAAATTTTCTTGATCCAAGTGCATGATTACTAGATTCAATGCAAATGCTCTCGATTTTTCCGGGATCGAGAACACAATTTTCTGGGTGTATACTGGAGCAGTCTCCGTTGCTTAGTAGCAAACATGGGATCCATAGTTTGGCGAGAGGTGTAGTTTGGATTGCACACCTTCTCGGCGTTTCGTTTTCTGGGGTCATGAGCATCATTACAAGGCGGTGTTCATGGGTTGGTCCAAGCATACTACCACCGAAAACAATTTTATGTTTGGTCGAAATTTAAAAAAATTGGTAAGGCCTGCCTGCCTTGACACCAATAGTCCAGCATTAAATTTTCATTAGGTTATAAAAGTAATTTTGCCCTGCCTTACCGGGAGCATCCCACCCGCCGGCTCTCGCCTCCGCGCTTCGCGGACCACTTCTGACCGGTCTGCGCCGCGTCCCGTCTCTTGGACTCCCCGGCCGACATGGTGTGAACGCCCCCACGACTGTGGCTGAAAAGTTTTTAAAAATTATGCAGCGCGCTCCGCCTCCACCGCTCCACCCCGTCCCCGGGGACGCTAGCCTTCCCCTCCCTACCCCGCGCCGTCTGCCTCACGGCCCCGAGAGAGTGAAAAACGTTGAGAAAATATTGGATAAATATTGGAATGCTATCAAAAAGAAAAAGAACTGTATTTTTTGGGTAAGTTAAACAATTTTTAAGCGAAAAAGTTTGTCGGAAGAGAGTTTAGAATTTCGTGGGAAGATTGGCAGTTGTAGTGTTCTAGGCTCTTTCCAGCGAGCAGCTGGCATTCTCACCACTGGCTACTCTGGCTAGCCCTAGTCTCGCTCAGGGTCTCAACTACATTCTCAATCTGTACGCCAACAATGCAACGCGGCGCCCCGCGGTTGCTACAACAGTCATCGTGTGATCGAGAGCGGTCTCTGGCGGTCGACGATAGCGCGCTCTGTCAGCTGGGCACGGAACTACCGACCGAACCTCAATCCTATGAACTTAAAAATATTTATTCTCAGCTCACATTGAATGACAGGAGAACTAACTACTTTTCAACGTAGGGGCAGGCATGAGGCATGAGAACGTTGATAAATCTTACTTTCAACCACTCGTCCACATCTTGAAAAGGAAAAGGACCGCTTTGATGGCCGCCGCCGAGCCACGGACGACTCATTGACGATCCTCCCAGCAGAGCGGAGCGCACAGCGGCACGGCACGGCCGAGGTGTACTTATTTGTAGACCCCCCGCGAGGAATGGCGGCCGCCCGGGCCTATCGGGGTCGTGCTTAAGTAACACCCGTGTGCGAGTGTGTGCTTGTGTGTGTGTGTTTTTTTAATTGTGTGTGTATGTGTGTGTGTGTGTGTGTGTGTGTGTGTGTGTGTGTGTGTGTGTGTGTGTTACACGGGTGTTCCGCCACTTGAGGACGGGGATGCAGTGCTGCGAGGCACGAACTCCCGTTCACTTTTGTGGAGCGAGGCTCGTAGTACATAGCGGAGGGGCGGATGCCTTCATCACTTATTCCCAGCAGAGCGGCGTAGTGATTCACGGCCACGCACACACCCGCACACACCGCGCACACACCGCGCACACACACACACACCCGCGCACGTGCCTCGCGCTATCTCTCGGCCCCCATCTCCCGCGGACACAACTCCCCTTGGCATGCTCAGGGCAGTTGAGGAGGTGGGGGACGAAGGGGGGACGGAGATAACGTCGGAGGGGACAATTTTTCTTGTGCCTTTGGATAGCCAGATTCACGGTTGAAAGCGGCGCACCCGATACGCCCACCGTCGCGTTCAAAAGCCCAAAGTTGGTCGGCTGGGCTCAGGCGCGTTTGGACTGCTCGGCAGCGAGCCTGCCTGCCTGCCTGCCTGCCTGCCTGCCTGCCTGCCTGGACACCAACAGTCCCGCATTTTCATTAGGTTACAAAAGTAATTTTGGCCCGGCTCGGTTAGGCCCGACTCGGCTCGGCTCGGCTCGGCATGGCTCGGCTGGGCTCGGCTGGGCTCGGCATGGCTCGCACGGCTGCCGGCTCCGGCTCTGCATTCCTGGGCGCGCACACTCCAAACATGCTCCCACTGATCAGAGAACCGCGCTGGGAATGCCTCGCTGGGGGCCGTGCGGACATGACGGAACACAAACGACCAGCGAGCCGGCAGAGCGGGCAGAGCCCCTGGACGGGGCGCCAGCGTGCCTCGAACCCGATTACGATTTCTTTTCGTCTTGCTACGTCCTTATTCGAACGGCCCAAGGTGACCTCAGGTCACCCAAGGTCACGCAGAGGTCACGAAACGCGCCTATCCGCACGCGCGCCTCTGGAAAGCGACGCAACAGATATAAACGACGGAATTCCGATCCGTAATTGGCTTTCGGCGTTCCGTTTCAAGGGAAAAGGAGATGGAAAAGTTTAGTGAGAGGTGGTGTCGATGCACGCTACTGCTGCCACACCAAACCCAATCCCTTCATGCAAAAAGAGTGAGTGAGAGAGTCCGTCAACCTAGGCAGCGCACTCTGTCTGCAAGGAAGGGGGGGGGGGGTATCAGCCCACCTCACATTGTAATTTAATTGGCTGAATAAAAGTCTTCTCCAGCCCGTGCGCTCCAGAGAGAGAGAGAGAGAGAGAGAGAGAGAGAGAGAGAGAGAGAGAGAGAGAGAAAGAGAGAAGGCCCTCATTATTAGGTGACGTTTATTGAGACAGGCAGCGGACTTGGACGAGGGTCACATTTTAATTAAGGACCCCCACCAGCTCAAGAGCCTCCCCCCCCCTTCCCTCACCCGCTCATTTTACGGGATGAAGAACGGCAGCCTACTCGCTCTGCAATCATATCCACCGCAGCCGAGCCGCGAGAGGACAACAGAAAAGGATATCATATGATGTGACCCCATTCTCGGAATCCTGATGTCAAAGTGAACTCGGATCTCGAATGTCATGTGAAGAGTTGTGTTACTTCAATCTGTGCGTTTTTTTAAATGTGCGCGAAAAACATTAATTTACGTTTCAAAGCGCAATGATTTTCACACACTTTAATTTAGCAGTGTTCTTTTTCACTGCCGCAGAGAGTCTGCAGCGACAAAACCGTCAAGCACACACCACGACTACCACTACACGCTCTCTCTACCACTTAAAATAATTGCGTTTTCCATCGACTGATGCTGCGCTCTGTGACTCGACGCTACTTGCGGGTGTGAGGGAGACAAACAGAGAGAGAGAGAGAGAGAGGGGGGGGAGGGGGCTGCTGCGCGTGTGTAGCGGTGAGCCTTTTTCATTTGAGCCGTTTCGTTGGGCCGGGGCATCCCCAAGGGCAGTCCCACCCCACTCCCCTAACCTGCTGCCTCCTGCCTCCCCTCCACAAACTTGGCGCGCGCTCGTTCGAGCTGTTTCCCACAATACTCCGCACAAGACGTTAAGAGCTTTGGCACCTTCCATCCGAGGGAAGTCAACTCTGTGCGGTGTCCGCTACAAGACCCCCCAGGACTTGCTCCCACCGGGGCCCACACACGCCCACACACGCCGCGGAGGGGGGGGGGTGAAAATGGCAGATAAATTATTCACACATGTGTGAGGCCACATGTGACAGCTGCGTCTCCATGGGGGAGGCCGTTATTGTGACGACACTGGGTACGCACACGTGATCAGCCACCATCTCTCTCTCTCTCTTTTTGAGCCCGAGCGGAGCGAGGAGCTCTCTGCATCGACTATTCTACTTTTTTTTATTTTTCTCCCCTCAGCAAGTGTCGTTGTTGCCACATTCTGCATTCAGTTTCATTCCACTACCGCTAGATGGGGCCACAGAAATGGGCGGAGCTATGCTGCGGTTCTACCAACTTTCAAAACTTATAGTTATTTTAAAAATATTAATTACCGTTGTTCCTCCATTATATTTAACATCTTTTTTTATCATACGATGTAATTGAACCCTTGGTAACTAACTGCAAATTAACAGAATGTAAATCATCTCAGCATGGCTGCTTAGTGTTTCAAAATCACATATTGGCATCGCACGGAGCGGGACGGAGTGGGCGGAGAATCTAAAACAATTGTACCAATATACTTTAAAAAAGAATTCCAGTTCATTTAAGGAAAGCAGACGTAACCAATCTGCTAGAATCCACCATTGGGCATGTGATCACATCAAATCCGATTTATTTTAGAGTCGTCCCCTGTTCAATGAGGAGACCTATTGTCGCCAACTTGGATCCATATTCGCATTGGTCTGCGCTCTGGTTGGTGCCTCCCAACGCGACCGTAGCTTGTGATGGTCCGCCACGCAAACCCAAGTAACAATGTCGGTTTGGTCGCGCGGTCTAATACAGCGGTTCACCGTGCGGCAGGTCGCCGGTTCGAATGTCTGAACTTTCCGTTTTTCCTTTTTAATTTTTTTTTTAACCTTAAATTTCCAAATTGTGATCAACAAACTATTATCAACACTCATCGTTCAGTTCACGAGGGCGACTCAGTGCTGTAAGCGCTGGAATTTTTCTCTCTCTCTCTCTCTCTCTCTCTCTCTCTCTCTCTCTCTCTCTCTCTCTCTCTCTCTCTCTCTCTCTCTCTCTCGTTCTCAGCGCTGTGTACAAGCACGCGCTCAGTGCTCACCCCGACCACAGTGTCGCGGAAAAATATTCGTCACAACGGTTTACAAAAAAGTCAATGTCACCCATAATTTTCTAACATCGACTGTAAAATCACCGCTAATATCCGCACGTCTTCCCATCGTCGTCGAAGGGTTGATCGACTTTTTGATGCGAACTCTCAGTAATAGAGGGTTCGAGTTCGACACAATTATTGTGTCGATGACTTAAGTTTGGTCGACGTGAACCAAACGATTTGGTCATCGACTTGACAAGATTCCATACTGACAGTGCGCGAGCGTTGGGTCGTGGGCTCCAGCCATCCACCCCAGCGGCCCGCGGGCGCGCCCGCTTCCAGCAAGGTCTCTGTCAATACTGACGAGCCATGAATTTCTAAATTCTTAACGGGAACGGGGCCTCGGAGGCGCGGAGCAACAAGTCCCGGGGGCCACATCCCGACTCGAGTCAAACACGGCGGGCCGAGCGGGGCGCGGAGTGGCGGAGCGGGGCGGAGCGGGGCGGAGCGGGGCGGAGCGGGGCGGGACGTGGATCCGCTGGTATACTACACCCGCCAGTTCTCACTGCCTTGAATGAATAATCTTCCAGCGGCGCTGGGAAGCAAATCTCGACGTGACCTACTCTCCGCCGAGGCATCTTATTTGCGCTGAATCGTGGGTGGTTGCACGTACAAAACTGAGTTCATTTTGCAGCCGGTGATGAGTCACCCTCTCACTAATCTCGCCCTCGAGTCTGACAGTCTGACCCCCCCCCCCCCCCCCCGTACTCTCGACGAGGCCCCCGGCACCCCCGGCGCCCCCGGCACCCCCGGCAACCCCGGCACCCCCGGCACCCCCGGCACCCCCGGCACCCCCGGCACCCCCGGTGCCCCCGGCACCCCCGGCAGCCCCGGCACCCCCGGCACCACCGGCACCCCCGGCGCCCCCGGCAACCCCCGGCACCCCCGGCACCCCCGGCTGGCGGCCGCCACCAAGCAGGCCATGTCCCGCATGTCTGTTGCAGTCATGTGGGCGGGGGCCGAGGCGGCGCGGCGGCGTGTCAGCCGAGACGGCGGCGCCAGACGTCAGACGCGTCGGGCGCAGAGCCGAGCCGAGGTCACCGGCGGCAGCGGCTCGGAGAGGGACGCCTCGCTCACTCGATATCTGCTCTCTCTCTCTCTCTCCCTCTCTCTCTCTCTCTCTCTCTCTCTCTCTCTCTCTCTCTCTCTCTCTCTCTCTCTCTCTCTGTCTATCTCTCTCTCTCTCCCTCCCCCCCCCCTCTCTCCCTCTCAGTGTCTCTGTCTCCTTCAGCGGCGCCGAAGGGTCCTCACAGGGCCGATGTCGTAATGAAGCTGTCAGAGCTGCGGTGGCACCGAGGCACACTCGCAGTGAACGAGTTGACGAGCGCGGTGCGAGGGGGCGGGGGAGGAGGGGGACGGGAGAGGCGGGAGGGGACGCACGGGGTGCACTGACAGCGCTGGGGGGCGGCAGGCGGGGGCGGCACGGGGGCGGCACGGCAGCCAAGCCTGATGCTTGCGGCAGCGACACAAATTAATTTTAGGCCACTGTGTTGACGGCGCCACCGCCGCCGCCGCCGTGCGTCTGGCTGTGAGATAGCGCCACAGCGCCACGGAACCGCGCGCCGACCATCCCGTCATCGTCTTGACGGCGCGGTCCAGAGGGTTGACGTCGTCCTCCCGGGTCCGTGCGACCCCCGCCGGCGTCGTGGAGGCTGCAGGACTCAGAGGAACCGCCGGGCCCCGCCCCCGTCCCGTCCCCGGGCCCCGCCCCCGTCCCCGGGCCCCACCTCCACCCCCGGACCCCGCCCCCGGGCCCAGGGGGGTACTCAATTGCCTTGAAAGGGGATCGTATTGTCTGGAGGACTCGACACCTGACGCGGTGCTGCGCTGCCGACACACACAACAACACTGCTTGACATGACAACAGTCTGCAGGGGCGGCGACAGCACCCCCTCCCTCCCCCTCCCTCCCCCTCCTGCCCCTCTATTTGCAGCGTGATTTGCTGTAACGTCATTTCACACCCCCACCCCTTCCCCCTACTCCGCTCCGAATACTCCCCCCCGCCGCAAACTCAGTTTATGCGCCCTTGGAGGCCTTTAAGGTGTCCCAGCCCGGCGTCACGGCCTCTTCGGAGCACGACAAGCCTATAGGATGATAATCTGATTGGCCCTTTCCGCCCCTCAGAGGCGAGAGAGAGAGAGAGAGAGAGAGAGAGAGAGAGAGAGAGAGAGAGAGAGAGAGAGAGAGAGAGAGAGAGAGAGAGAGAGAGAGAGAGAGAGAGAGAGAGAGAGAGAGAGAGAGAGGGGGGGGGGGGCGCACCGCAGGGAGCCACGCCTGCGCTATTTGGTCCTAAACACCCAATATTTAAATAAAACAAAGTGAGAAGCGTCGTTGACGACTATACCGAACCCATTTTATATTATTCTGTTGCTGTTGCCATTTTGTCTCCTCAATTATTCTATATTTTCTCTTTTTGTCCAGCTCCGATTTTTTATTTTTTTATTTTGAGGCGAGATCAGGGCCCCCACAGAGACCCCTACCCCCACCCCCTCCGAGGCTCCGGCCGCCTCTGGTCGCGTCTGCGCCGGGCGATGAGGCCCCCGAGGGGAACATCAAACATGCGTCGTAAATCGATGTCTGCCGGGGGGACGCGGCCGTTGCACGACCGGCATACGACCACCACGGCCCTCTGGAAATGATGTGGAAACCACCACGCGGGGCCGGGGGGGTCTTGGGGGGGCCGTGAGCACGGGAGGGAACGATGAGGATTTAGATGGCGGTGCCATGCGGCACACCACCGCCTTCTGCTGCTGCTGCTGCTGCTGCTGCTGCTGCTGCTGCTGCTGCTGCTGCCCCTTCTGTCGTCATTCTTCCTCGCCTGTTCATAACCGCAGCGCGGCACATTCATTCGTTCTCTTCGCGCCGTTCTCTTCCACAACTGGAGCGCAGTTCAATAAATCAGGCTGGGAAAACAATCACGTACATAGGCAGAGAAAAGAAAAGAGATCACATACCCATCTCAAAAGTGGACATTTCATCCAGTAATAAGCTCCGGATAAATTGCTATGTTTTGGAGGTTTTGTTTTTTTAACCTGCTGTGCTTGTTTTACTTGCACTTTCCCAGACCTCAGCCGGATGCACTATCTGCTGCGGTACGCCGGAACATTTTCCGTTCGCATATGCGGGGGATCCTCTGATTCCCATCCGCGTCCCATTCGCCTTTTTTATATCACGATATTGAATCAGAACGCACACGGATGAGGTGGATGCACGCATATGCAGCATATTTTTCGGTATACATATTTCTAGTGTGCGTGGGTGTGAGAGTGTGTGTGTGCGCGCGCGCGTGGATTGAAGTCAATTTTGTATTGGGCTCTCTCGCAAACATTGCTTTCGTGTCGCAATACGCCCAGCGAGCAAACAACTCGCACAATATGTCAGCGATGGATAGGAACATCCTAGCCCCTGTGAGTGCACATGTGTGTGTGTGTGTGTGTGTGTGCGTGTGTGTGTGTGCGCGCGCGCGCGTGTGTTACCAACAGCCGTTCAAACGCGACAGAAATGTCATTCTTTGCTCGGGTTCAGCCACTGCCACCACCACCGCTAGAGGACTATCGCGTGTCAGAAGAGCGGAAAAACGTGAGCAGAGCGCGTTAAACCCCAGACCTCGAATTGCACTGACGCTCTCTCTCTCTCTCTCTCTCTCTCTCTCTCTCTCTCTCTCTCTTCTCTCTCTCTCTCTCTCTCTCTCTTTCACGGCACTGCTGCCGCATCGCAGCTCCGTGATATTTATTTCGTTAAGCTGAACGCCAAAGTGAGAGTTCTCGTCCTCACCGCCGTTTCCTCTGTGGCGCACTGAAAGGCGGGGAGCCGCGGAGAAGGCTAGTGCCCCTTTCCTTCCTCCCCCACCTCCCCCTCCTCTTCCCCCTCTCCCTACTCTTCCTCCTCACGCACACACCCGCGCGACGCCGAGAGAAGCGAAGAGTGCGCACTGAGAAAAACCGCGAGGCGGGCCAAACAACGCAAAACAAATATACTAGTATTGTCGTCACACCAGGCGGCGAATTTCCTTCGCGGAGCAAATAATAAAGCGGGTGAACTGTAGCGTGCTGTACAGATGAGCTCCGGAACTGCTGGGGGCAGCGTTGTGGAAAAGGAGGGGGGCGGGGGGGGGGGGGGGGGGTAGTTCCTAGCGGCAGAGCAGGGGCGTGTGATGCACATGGTCTCGTCCCTGCAACCGACACCACAAAGAGCCAAGGGCGCGGCCTACTGGAGCCCTGCTGGAGGCCTGCTATGGGGCCTGCTACGGGGCCTGCTATGGGGCCTGCTATGGGGCCTGCTACGGGGCCTGCTATGAGGCCTGCTACGGGGCCTGCTATGAGGCCTGCTATGGGGCCTGCTATGAGGCCTGCTACGGGGCCTGCTATGAGGCCTGCTACGGGGCCTGCTACGGGGCCTGCTATGAGGCCTGCTACGGGGCCTGCTATGAGGCCTGCTACGGGGCCTGCTATGAGGCCTGCTATGAGGCCTGCTATGAGGCCTGCTACGGGGCCTGCTATGGAGCCTGCTATGAGGCCTGCTACGGGGCCTGCTATGGAGCCTGCTATGAGGCCTGCTATGAGGCTAGCTACGGGGCCTGCTATGAGGCCTGCTACGAGGCCTGCTATGAGGCTAGCTACGGGGCAGGCTGGGCGGAGCACCCTCACCGCCCCGTTGGAGAGGGCCCTCAGGCATGTCCTCAGGCCATCGGGCCGTCAAGCCGGGGCTTGAGAGGCTGGCAGGGCAGCGGCAGCAGCGGCCCAGCCAGTTAGGTGACTCCGGCCTGGCCAAGGGCCTCCGCCTCCGGCCTCGGGCCCGACCCGACCTCTCTGGCCCGGCCTCCCCTCCCGGCCCCACCACTCCACGCCTCACCAGAGTCCTCTCCTTCTCGTCAGTGAATTTCCCGGAGGCTATTGGGCAGAGTTTCATCCCTCCTCTCTCTCTCCCTCTCTCTCTCTCTCTCTCTCTCTCTCTCTCTCTCTCTCTCTCTCTCTCTCTCTCTCTCTCTCTCTCTCTCTCTCTCTCTCTCTCTCTCTCTCTCTCTCTCTCTCTCTCTCTCTCTCTCTCTCCCTCTCACTACGTGCCGACGCCACCGCGCACGGCGCGAACCCGGCACACGGCTGAGCAGCGGCAGCAGCAGTAGTGGCGGTGGTGGAGGTGGTGCAAGGGTCAGGGAAGGTCATCACCCCCCCCCCCTCCTCGGCGGCTGCCAGGGCAAGCTACCTGTTGCCCAGCGCTTTCTCACCTCGGCTGCGAGGCGAGTACGACACGAAGTGGCAGCGCACCCAGTCGACAGCCGGACCTGAATGACGGGCTGACGCGACACCAGGCTTCCAGCGGGCTTCCGGTGGGCTTCCGAAGGGCTGCCAAAAGGCTTCCCCGGGCTGCCCTGCCCGCAGAAAAAAGAAAGTGATCTGTTTTCCTAACTACCTGAGGTGAGAGAACTAGCATTTCTTTGGGTCTGCAAAAAATTCGTTGCGTGAGCAGCAACAATTTTACGTGTGCCGAGCAACTAAATTTATTGCTTTTCGCGAAATCCAAATTGTTGTTGTTGTTGTTGTTGTTGTTGTTGTTGTTGTTGTTGTTGTTGTTGTGTGTGTGTGTGTGCGCGCCCGGGAGCTCACCTGTGTAATGAGGAGCCTTCCTGCTCATCAGGAGTGCCCCGGAGAACGGAGCTACCTTGTTTACACGCCCACTACGTACCCTCACCGAAACGTTCTCAGGAAATATTCACGGAGACACTCGACTCGACACATCAGAAAGTAGCGTCGAGCTCCGCTATAAAGAATTTGAGATTTCATTCCGGCCGAAATGTTCGCCCTTATTGTCGAGTGTGGGAGCAGCCGAAGGACACGGGATCTCATAAGGCCGCAAGCCCCTTTGTAATGTAGAATGGGGAGAACGCTTCAGGCACCGCCGGGGGCCGGTCTAAGGAGGAGGCTGTAATGCGGAGGGCGGCCGCCCCGTGCCGCCCCATGCGATATTAACATCTCGAGATTGCCCGGACAAATAAATATAAATCTCAACGACAGCTGGGGCGAAATTTCTGAGTCGGGGAGAGCGGCCCGGTAACTGAGCGCCCCACAATAAATCGACGATCCCTCTCATTGTCGCAACTTGGAGTTTTTTTTTTTTAAAATCCTTATTTAAATAGGAAGCAGATGATACCAACTCTAAATGTCTTCCGGTTTCTTAAGGCTTTTTTTAGGAATTATCTGTGGAAGCAGAACTTATCTTTTGTTGTAGTATGAGGGAGAGCCGAAGATATTTGAAAGGAAAAGAAAGGCAGGCAATTTTTGAGCGGCAAGGCGGGTGCAGGAGGAGGGGAGCGGGGTGCCTTCGTTTCCCCGCCCAGGATGGCTCGCATGGCCCGCGAGGGCAACAATGCCACAAATGCGACAATGCTCGACGCGGACGGATACGGACGGACGCGGATCGACGCGGACGCGGCTCCCCCTACAACGAAAGTACAAGCCAGCTGACACCTCTTTCTTCCATATTATTTAGTTTAGCTAGGCTATGCTAGTGCTATTTAACAAGGTATCATCTGCTAAAAAGTGTTCGTGAGAACCGAAGATGACAGGACAGTAAGACCGCCCTGTTCTATATTAATTTCCACGGGAAACCAGAACAGGGCGGCTAAATCACGCCTTTGAGGAAGGGGAAGGAGGGGGGGGGGGTCTATCTAAGCGTGTTACGCATCGTAAGGAAGTTTCCCTTCCCCCTTCTCTCCTGGCCGTCTGCCCGCGCGGAACGCATCCGAGCAAGTGAGAAAGAAGGCGGGGTAAGTGGATATTTGAATGGTAAAAGCGCTAAGCTTTCTGAATATTTCATGAAGTTTCTGTTTGACGATATCCCAAAGGGACGAGACAAGCACGGCGCCGGCAAGTGTGAGGAGAAAAGGCAGCGGAGCCGGCCGCTGCATAGAAATCACTCCATGAATCCCTCTCCGCTTTCGTTCCTTTTTGTTTTGTATCTTGAAAAACTTGCCTCTGTTCTACGTTGCTGAACACGCTCCGCTCGGCGCGCGGGCCGTGGGCAACTTCCTTGGGGGCGGCACAGATTAGCTAGGAGGCGAGATTCCACCACGGGTCACAGGCGCCGCTCGGCTCGGCTCGGCTCGGCTCGGCTCGGCCTGACGACGAGAGCGCCCGCCAAGTCGAGGTTGGGCAGTCCCGCCGCGCACCGCCGCCGTGGCGCTGCCTACCCGTAGCGCCCGGAGCGCCGTCAGCGCCCGGAGCGCCTTCAGCGCCCGCGTGGCGTGTGGCACAAGCAGGCAGACAGCGACTGAAAGCGCCGCGCCCAAATTAAACTCCATTCATCACATTACACTAACAACGGCAGGGCCGTCGGCGCGGGGCTGCGGGGCCCGCGGGGGGGCCGCGGACGGAGACGACGGCCGTGAAAATGGATTGAAGGGCGGAGAGAGAGAGAGAGAGAGAGAGAGAGAGAGAGAGAGAGAGAGAGAGAGAGAGAGAGAGAGAGAGAGAGAGAGAGAGAGAGAGAGAGAGAGAGAGAGAGAGAGAGAGAGAGAGACAGAGACAGAGAGAGAGAGAGAGACAGAGAGAGAGAGAGAGCGAAGATGAATGTGCCGGGCAAAGCCAGGCCGGAGCCCAGCCCGGTGCAGGCACGGCAGGGTATACCGCCCCGCCCCGCGGCCTCTCGCTCCTCTTCGCACTCATGGCCGTTCGGAGGCTGCCGGGGGCTGCCGGGGGCTGCCGGGGGCTGCATGCCGCGCTCACACAAATCAGAGCCATATTTCAGGCTCGCGCGCCACGCACTACTGGAGTCCCCGGCCCGGCCCCACTTGTGGTGCGCGAGCAGCGCTCCTCCACCGGGCTCTGCTGCTGCTGCTGCTGCTGCTGCTGCTGCTGCTGCTGCTGCTGCTGCTGCTGCTGCTGCTGCTGCTGCTGCTGCTGCTGCTGCTGCTGCTGCTGCTGCTGCTGCTGCTGCTGCTGCTGCTGCTGCTGCTGCTGCTGCTGCTGCTGCTGCTGCTGCTGCTGCTGCTGCTGCTGCTGCTGCTGCTGCTGCTGCTGCTGCTGCTGCTGCTGCTGCTGCTGCTGCTGCTGCTGCTGCTGCTGCTGCTGCTGCTGCTGCTGCTGCTGCTGCTGCTGCTGCTGCTGCTGCTGCTGCTGCTGCTGCTGCTGCTGCTGCTCTGCTGCTGCTGCTGCTGCTGCTGCTGCTGCTGCTGCTGCTGCTGCTGCTGCTGCTGCTGCTGCTGCTGCTGCTGCTGCTGCTGCTGCTGCTGCTGCTGCTGCTGCTGCTGCTGCTGCTGCTGCTGCTGCTGCTGCTGCTGCTGCTGCTGCTGCTGCTGCTGCTGCTGCTGCTGCTGCTGCTGCTGCTGCTGCTGCTGCTGCTGCTGCTGCTGCTGCTGCTGCTGCTGCTGCTGCTGCTGCTGCTGCTGCTGCTGCTGCTGCTGCTGCTGCTGCTGCTGCTGCTGCTGCTGCTGCTGCTGCTGCTGCTGCTGCTGCTGCTGCTGCTGCTGCTCTGGGCCCCGGGATGACTATCCTACATATCCCTCGCCTTCTCTCGCGGACGGTGGCTGTGCTGTGTCTGGAAGCCCATAGCGCCCCAGCGCACTGCCTCGGCGGGGTGGAGTTGAACATGTCTGCCCAGCCCAGAGCAGCAGCAGCAGCCGGCCTGCCCCTGCGGCCCCTGCGGCCCCTGCGGCCCCTGCGGCCCCTGCGGGCCGGTCTCGGCCTCGGCCGACCTGGCGGTTCTCCCGGGGAGGGCTCCCGACGGCCAGCCTCTCTGAGCGTATTCAATTCCAAGATGGGTCGGGATTGGCACGCTGCGCTATCGAGCGGGCCGCCCCGGGAGCGGCACGGGGGTGGCACGGGGGCGGCAGGGGGGCGGTGGGGGCGGCCTACCGGTGACCTCTGTCCACACAGAATCATGTGCTGCGCACGGCTGTCAGACCGAGAAAGGCTCCACATTTAACAGAAACGAGAGGTGCACGGTAGAAAAAAAAATAAAAGGTAAAACGTTTAGACAGAAAATATTTTTTTTTTTAAATCAGGAAAGGGATTTAAAAATTACAAAGCCAATTTTTTTTTCTAACCGAGAAGGCGCATTGTTTCCAAGCAGCTTTAACGGGTCCGTGGGTCCTGCCCGAGGACGCTAGGCACGGCTAGACACGGCGAGGCACCACCCCACGCGCCGCGCAACGAATCCGTTTCACGATACGCGTCCACGCCGCCAAAGTTTTGACGCCGACAGAGCGAGCGCGGTGTGAATGGCAGAGCACAGCACAGCGCGGAGACAAAGCGGCCGATGCCGGGCCGATGGCACGGGATGGGATGGGACGGCACCGCAGCCGCAGACACCGCGAGGTGCCAACAAGACTCATGCCGGGCCAGGGCTCTACCGCACGATTGTTTTAATTTAGCGCTCCGCCTCGTCACCGTCGTCGGCAAACTTGGCGCCGCCCGAGAGTCGAGCTGTCTGCCATAGTTCTAGCTGTCGCCGAAGAGGTGGGAGCTAAGGAGGGGGGAGGGGGGTTCGTTTCAAGACAACAGCGAGACAAGGCTCAAGTTCTGCTCCGCTGCCCCCCCGGAGGCCCCAGGCTGCCCTAGGCACCAGCAGTGGCCCTGGCCGCTATCAGTCAGGAGGACTCGACCCCCCCCCCCCCCCGCTGCTGCGGCTGCCTGCGTCACCTGTGGCTGTGTGTGTGTGTGTGTGTGTGTGAGAGAGAGAGAGAGAGAGAGAGAGAGAGAGAGAGAGAGAGAGAGAGACGGTCAGGCTCCCGCCCTGTCGTCGCGTCGGGTCCGTTCGGGTCGTAAATACTCCGAACAACGCTACGCCGGCTAACGGAGGAGCTGAGCTGAGAGAGGAGGAGGAGAGGGCGTTGCTAGCCGGGCGTCTGCTGGCCAGGCGTCTGCTAGCCGGCCACGCGCCGCCCCCGCCAGACGCGCGCGCCTCACAACACACAATTATTATTATGTTTTCGTCAGAAAGTCAGTCATGCGGGGGGTGGATCGACTTCGCCATTATTGCGAGTCTTCTGTGAACCCGGTTTCAATTGCAATTCCGCGCCATCTTTGTGATTTATTTTTTTTAAGAATAATGAAATATATGAAAAGACTAGAGGAGAAAAGGGAAGATAACACTATTATTTGGGATTGGTTTTGTATGTGTGTGAGCTGCTTTGTTTCCGTGCGCTTTAACATGCACACAACGAGACATGCACACCTAGCATCCGCACCGCACACGCACGCACACGCACGCACGCATGCAGATGTAACCGCAGTGGGCCGACACAGGGGGCCGGGCTGAGCCCGTATGTCGGCGATGCCATGCCCCGGCAGCACCGAGCCGGGGCTGGGCTGAGCTTACTGTTCTGCGGCCGCGCCGGCTGTCCTCGAAAGCAAACATATCCTGCTCATCT
Organism: Odontothrips loti; assembly: GCA_038380765.1. NCBI lineage: Eukaryota > Metazoa > Arthropoda > Insecta > Thysanoptera > Thripidae > Odontothrips > Odontothrips loti. The sequence goes on from CM076251.1 coordinate 9,479,743, forward strand.
GTCTCTCTCCTGCTCTCATTGCCGCAGGCTCCGGGCGAGAGAAAGAGCAGACAGAGAGAGAAGGGGGGGGGGGAGTGGGGGGAGGGAGAGAGAGGGAGACACAGAGAGGGAGAGAGAGAGAGAGAGAGAGAGAGAGAGAGAGAGAGAGAGAGAGAGAGAGAGAGAGAGAGAGAGAGAGAGAGAAAGGGGGAGCGAGAGAGAGTCGCGAAACACGCCCCCAGCAAGAGCACTCTGTGTTTTCCTGGAACGCTCGGCTTTCGCGGCCGGACGTATTGCCGCATTCATGAGAGAGCCTCTATTACCACGACCGGTAGCCTATCAGCTGGAGAGCTAATGCCGCTGTGCCCTTCCAGAGAAAACATTCGCATCAAGAAATATTTATAAAAAAATTAGCAACAAAAAATTAAGTTGTCGATTTTTTTTAGCCTCTTTTGTTTGTGTTGTCCATGAGAAATATTTTAAGTTTTTTTGTAAGTATTCACGAAAATTCTCAGCCAGATTTTCATATTTCTGAAATTATAGTTTTCCATCTCGCACGCAAAGCGGTGGCCTTGTTTCATAACGTGTAACTCGTAAAGCGGCGGCGGGCGGCCGCGGGATAAATTTATATGAAAAATACTTTACTTACTACGCCAAGTTTTCCATCGCGGCGGCTCGGCTAGGTGACCCGCACGCCGCGCCGGGGGGGGGGGGGGGACGGACCCCCTCTGCCACACTAATTACCCTCACGTGTATCGGAAAAAGTTTCGGCGCCGTGCCGAGTAATATTACACCCGCCGTGGCGGAAATGGCGGCAGAGAATGTGCGGTGGGCCGGGCAGGGAAGGGGTTACAGGCCAGCCACCCGTGCCAACCGCGCCAACGGCCCAGGATCCTCAGAGCTCCGCAGAGCTCCAGGGCATGCGTGACGGGCATGTAAACAAAGCCGATATGTGCAGGCAAGGGGAAACCCTACGTCCCACATGGGTGTCACCACGGGCTGCTGCTGCTGCTGCTGCTGCTGCTGTTGTTGCTAGAATGGTGGTTGCATTCCAAACATCCCCGCAGACACGTTCCCCACGGATCACCCGGACAACACTGTGTGTAAGGCTGTCCTCCTCCTTTCTACATATTTCACACTCAATACTTCCAAAATTGTGCATACGCATACCACGCATACGATCTAGTGTGCGGTCTCTTACGCAATTACGCATCCGATTGCCAGATTTTGTGTACGCGGTCATGTACTAAATCGCACGGAAAATTGCGTATGCACGATTTTTCACGTAGTTGCGTACATAAAAAAAAAATCCGCAGTGACTTTGAGCTCTGCGTGTTTCCGTGACACGGCAGAAGAGAGACGGTTGCGCTGGCGCCCGCTGGCGCCTGGTGTGCTGTGTGTTGGGCCACGCTCGGTTGGCCACGGGGTATTCTGCCCGCGAACCCACCCTGAAAAAAAGGAAGAGAGGGGAGGCGGGGGGTGACGGAAGCACCGGCGTGAGGGGGAGGGGGTGGGGGGGTGGGGTGTACGCGAAGCATGAGAAAGGCTTTTGCCGAGGGAACGGCGGACGTCCCCCGTTTATACACAGATTAGGGTCAAGAGCGGAGGCCCGACGAGGCCGAGTCAGGAGGCTGCGTCCAGCCCGCTGCGCCCAGCCCAGCCCAGCGACGCCTGCTCCTCTCGGCGTGCAACGAATGGCTGCGGCTGCGGCGGCGGCGGCGGCGGCGGCGGCGGCGGCGGCGGCGGCGGCGGCGGCGGCGGCGGCGGCGGCGGCGGCACTGCGCCCACACAACGAGCCTCGCTATTTCAAAAGGTGTCCTCCCCACATTCATCTCGCGGAGAACGACTCCAACACGGCGGCGGCGGCGGCGACAGAGAGAGAGATGCTCTCCGCGAAATCACAGCCACGCAGCAGAGGATGCTCACTAAATCCTTATGGACGCAAAATAGAAGTTTCTAGCGAGGCTCAGAAGCGGAAGATAAAGAACAAGAACAATCCCAGCCCGGAAGCACTCGAGAGCAAGTAAGAGTAATTTTGATAAAACAGCGCCAAATATGGCAGATGACATCAAAATTCACTCAAAACCATTCAAGTTTCTCATACTTGCCCTCCGGAGTTTCCGGTGGGAAATGTTTTCGTTCTCCAACTTCCGTTTCCCAGTCTCATTGGAAACCTCTCTTCGTGCATGCAAATACACGACAATTTTCGTGCGCAGTAGGGCCTAAACGCAGATTTATGTGCGCAAAAAGAAATTGTCCGTCAGCATTCCCGCAGCTTTTTGTTTCATTGTGCGGAACTGCGCGGGCTCTAGAGGGCAGGGCGGAGAGTCACGGTCTCACCTGTGAGGTGCCCTCTCGGGCAGCAGCTCCAGGGGGGCACACACGCCCGCTGTGCAGCCCGCCCTCCTGCGGTGACGTTCTTTGGCCGCGCGCCTGCAACAATGAAGGAAAACCGGAGCTAGAGAGAGGGCTGCGGAGAGAGAGAACGGACACGTCGTGGAGACGAAACGAGACTGCATTGAGATGCAGAGCAGCGCATTCGGTATTCGTGGGTGGGAGCGGATAGCACAGCAAATCAGAAGCCACGCGTGCGTCGGCGCGCGTTCCCTCGCGCAACGACAAAGACAAAAGTGTGCCGTGCGGTCGCCGCGACGAGAGATCGGCGACGAGCGACTACCACCGCAACAGTCAGCTCGGCTCGCCCCGTGTAAAAGGGACCACTTACCCCCCCCCCCCTGAAACTGTACCCCCCGGTACACTATCCCTAGGGGCCATGTACCCCCCACCAACCGACTCGGGGGTACACCATTAGGGGCCATGTACCCCCCCGGGGGTACACCATCCCGAGAGGCACAGCACGGCACAGCGCAGCACAGCGCAGCACAGCACAGCACAGCACAGCACAGCACAGCACAGCACAGCACAGCATGGGGGGGGGGGGGTACCCCCGGGAGGTACATGGCCCCTAGGGATAGTGTACCCCCGAGTCGGTTGGTGGGGCGTACACGGCCCCTAGGGATAGTGTACCCCCCGGGGGGTACATGGCCCCTAGGGATCGTGTACCCCCGAGTCGGTTGGGGGGGGGGGGGTACATGGCCCCTAGGGATGGTGTACCGGGGGGCACCTCCTCCCTGGGGGTATGCCATCACTGCCACACCGGTTCGGCCCGCCGAGCTCGAGCCCGGCTCGTGAGCACCGCTTGCCACGGCACGCCGCCACCTCAGCCGATACCACTGCTGCACAGCTTGCCTCTGCAGCAACGAGCGGCGCTCAGCTAGCAGCGGTGGCTGATGCGGCAGTAGGCTCATCGGCTCGCTCGTTGCAGATCTGTAACCGCGACTCGGCAGAATAGGGACTCAGTAGTTTTGGCCCGCAATAGCACTAACACTTTAGCGCTATAGTAGCGTAGAGTGGTATTTATTTTACCCCCCCCCCCACCTCGAGCTTCTGTTTGGCTGAGCTAGCCTGTTGCGCACTGCTGCCGGAGTCGTTTACACACAGGCAAATTGACTCGGCTCCGTACCGACACCACCGTGTTCCGCAGGGGGGGTGCTTCCCCCCCCCCTTCTCCCCTTGATTCATTCACCATGACGTCATCGGCCAGTTTGTTCGCGGCCGCCAATAACAAGTCGTCGTGTTATTAAAAAAAGGGGTGGGAAATAATTCAAATATGTTTGCGTACGCAGCAGAAAAATTAAATCTGGTCTATGTTTTTTTTCTTCCTCTTTTTTTATCGTCCAGCGCGACGGCGATAGCGTCAAACGCAATATCAGAGCAGCGCCGCGGCTGCATGGAGCAAGCCGCCCGCCGCCCCCTAGCGGGGCCTCTGCCGCCCCCGGCCGGGGGCGGGCCGGGGGCGGGCCGGGGGCTGGCCGGGGGCGGGCCGGGGGCAGGCCGGGGGCGGGCTCACCATCCGATATGACCTACATCTCATCTTGGGCGGACAGACAGTGATGAACAGCCGCTGAGCCAGCAAATGGATCGGGCCGGGCGCCCATTAGTGGAGGGGGAGGCGCGAGGCGGGGCCCCGGAGCCCCGGAGCCTGCGGGCGATCATCGCAAAAACGATATCATTGTTGTGTGTGTGTGTGTGTGTGTGTGTGTGTGTGTGTGTGTGTGTGTGTGTGTGTGTTTGCGGAGCACCGTTTCCGTGTCCCCCCTATCCCTCCGCATTTACATACGGCACGTCCCACCACACGGTGGTCCGATAGTACTCCTTATTCCCATGAGCACCTCGTAAAGAACAAGACAGGCACATGGGGAACGTTACTGTGTTCTAGGACAGACTCGTTCTTTGGGTATATGGGGATTAGGAAGCGTACGTGAACTAGGATTGTTTTTTTTTTTTAAGGATAAAAAAAACACCGTACCCTTAGCCCGTTTTTCTCAGTAATTTTCGGGGCACTATAGTAATACTAGGCGCCGTGTTCGCGGTGTTTGAACCAACAACCATACTCGGAGGGAAGGGGGGAGGGAGGGGGGCGGAGCCCGCGCTGCATGCTGGAGCAGCGGAGATAGTAGACCGGAAGTGTGAATGTGGGGATTTGGGGTCGTGCTGCGCTGTGCTGCGCTGTGCTGCGCTGTGCTGCGCTGTGCTGTGCTGTGCTGTGCTGTGCTGCGCTGTGCTGCGCTGTGCTGCGCTGTGCTGTGCTGTGCTGTGCTGCGCTGTGCTGCGCTGTGCTGCGCTGTGCTGTGCTGTGCTGCGCTGTGCTGTGCTGCGCTGTGCTGCGCTGTGCTGTGCTGTGCTGTGCTGCGCTGTGCTGCGCTGTGCTGTGCTGCGCTGCGCTGCGCCTCGCCTCGGTGCGCGGCGGCGTGCGGCAGGCGAGGAGCGTAAAAGCGAGCGGGCAGACGCCTCTGCGATCTCACCGCCGCCGGCGCCGTTTTACGAGACATAAACGGTCGGACGATGATAATGCAAAGTTGTTGTTGCCATGTTGCTGCAAGTGGATCGCGTTGTGCCTCGTAGCGTGGCTCGGTGCCCCCCTCACCCCCTCCTCCTCCTCCTTACCGGCCTCACCGAGAATAAAACAAGAAATGACCCCCCCCCCCCATCCCATTCTGGAACTTGATAGAAGAGGCTGTTTTCAAAACACCTGAGACCTGCTCTAAGGATTCGCGCCCAGGATTTCGAAAATGCGGTTGTCACATTACAACAGCTTTGATGGCCATAGTTTAGCTTGTCAAACTTGGGCGATTTTGTTTGACAAATGTTCTCGACGGCAGAGCGCCCTTCGTGTTTTTTTCATTCATTCATTCATTCATTCATTCATTCATTCATCTATATTTTATTTTTCGACTCGCGCTCCGCCGCCTGGTCGCCTGTTGCCGCGCTGTCCGTTTCATATAAGGGGACTCCCCGGACCGGGCCGCGCTGACAGCTTGACAGTTGACAGCCTTTGCCCCGATCACATCACCACTCTGCCTGCTGCAACTGAGAGAAATGATTCGGCGTACGGACCAAATGTTTGGTTATCAGGCCTGAAGTGGGAACAAATCAAACACTTCTGACGTAGGGACGAAAACTTAAAACGCAGGGACGAAAACTTCGGACGTCGTCACTAAAGCGTTAGTGACGCCGTCTGAAGTTTTCGTCCCTATGTCAGAAGTGTTTGATTTGTTCCCACTTCAGGCCTGTTTAATTTTTTTTTTGTGTCGGAGACCATGGATTTCTAAAAGCAGATTGAGGAAAATGTTTTGTGCGGACTCCAATGGGACACGGTTGACTTATTTTGACGCTCCACGCCTCTCGGTGGGCGTCACCTGACATGTGAACAGCCCTTGAACCCCTTGAACCCGAGCAGAGGGGTCGTCGTTGCCACAATATCGCCTGGCAGGGGGCGGGGCGGGGCGGGGCCGCGGCACGAAATGACCGACGGACGCCATTCATGTCGCGGCGGCAGACAGCCACTCGGCTGGACAATGGCGCCCGGCTGCGCCCGTCCAGCCGGCCCTGGCGGACCGCAGGGGTGCCAACGGTGCGGGCCGTGGCAGCGCCACGCTCCCAGGCTGGCCAACCGCCGCAGGGGCAATTGGTGTCCAAGCAGACTGTTGCGATAGGCGCTGTTCCTGCACAGACCGTCTGTTTGCGCTCTCGTTGCTAAGCGCCTATGTGAGACAGGCATACCAACGGCGGCCGGACATTTTTCCGAGCGCTGATAGGTCCCTGTTTTCGGTGTCGTTTTCTCAATAGGGTAACTCGATGTGGAATAGCTGAGAAGAAATAGAGACCGAAAAACAGCGGAAACAGAAAGGTCACTTTTTCCTAATTTTTGTTTTCTTTTTACCAGACTGTATCTCGAGGTTGCCTCCTCCGTGGTTTTTCCTCCCGACTTCTGCTCTCTGTTTTTCTCTCCGTAGTTACATCAGGTCGGGTGAAGCGCACGTTCCTCCCCAGAAGTGTGTTCGGGGACCCGCGCCGCGTTAGCGCCCGTCCGGTATGCGCTGTCCGCGCTGTCCCCTTTGTGTCCGGGGGCTGCGGGGGCCCGGGCTGGCCTCGCGCGGGCTCCGGGGGCTCCGGTGCGGATAGCAGGCGGCTGAGCCGGGCTGAGCGCGTGTGATCCAATTACTGGCCTTTGTGCACTTTGTGCCGGCCAACACCTCCGCCAGGCGCGTCAACACACGCTGTAAGTCCAGTCGCTGAACACGGACCAATCGGGGCGCAGGACTCTGTACGGCAACGGCCGGTGGACGAGTGAAGCGATGCGCGATGCGCGCGCCCTCGGGACTGCTCGGGAGCTCATGGATTTGTGCACGCATGTAACGAAACGGCGATATTACGGATGTGGAGACTTTTCAATTCCGAAAGGGCAGGTATTCGCCTGTGTTTTTTTCCTAGTTAGCTTCCTGCGTCACTTGACACAAACATTTTAAACGGTTAAAATCCGTCGGATTGAATGCGGTTTTGCTCCCAACCTCCCCCGTACATTGCTTGCTACAGTGTGCAGACGACTTGAAATGTTAGCGACGCCTGGAAGGAAAGTTATTTTTCTGAAGTGTTTACGTCAAGTGTTGAGATTGGGTGAGTACAAAAAAACACATGGGAATACCTGCCCCTTCGGATTTTTAGAGTATGTTTTTGCCAAGTATTGCCGTTTGTTAATATAAGTGTACACAAAATCCATGTGAGGGGCAGCCGCGACGTAAACAGTCGTCACAGAATTCATTTGTGTAGAATATAAACGCTCACAGCGTCACTAACAATCAAATCCGCCGCGACTGAAAGCAAGAGCGACAATGCCTCGTTGATGTTGTCCTGGACGAGAGGATTTATCTGTAAGGGTTTGTGGCACCGGACTTCGACGGTTCCAGTTGAAATTCCCGTTCTGAAGCGACGTTTTGACCCCTCTTTGTAGTTTCTTAGATGTTTGTGGCACCCGTTTGCCTACACGTCTGCGGCGGTCTGCGGTTTGAATCTTAGTTCGCGCGCTCCCGAGGGCGCGCGCATTGCTTCACCCGTAACACTGGCCGTTGCCACGCACTGGTGTGACGCAGTCTTCTTGTGCGCATGCAACAGTCTGCGGGCCAAGGGCGCCAATGCTACATCAGGGGGAGAAGGATTACACTTTGTTCAAAGAAGGCCCCCCCTCCCCTCCACTCTACTCCCTTCCCCTGAGGCAGTCCTCTAAGCCCCCGGCACAGCTAGCCCGCGAGAGCGCAACACCCGACGTTCAATTCAAATCCCATCAGAGCGGCAAACAATTCGATCCCGCAAAGGGTCCCCCTCGCCCTGCCTTCCACAGCCCCTTTCTCCCCCCCCCCCCCTCTATTTTTGTTTTATCCATTTCTTGTTCCTCAGCGCTGCTGGCGCCCACTGGCTGTGCGGCATAAAACCAGTCGCCCGACACAAAAAGCCTCCCTGGTGTTCCTTCTCTCTCTCTCTCTCGCACTCGCTCTCGGTGCCGCTTCGCGCACATTCTCCCTCCGGACGGATCGTATGGGAGGACGGAACGGTCCCGCAGAGCAGCAGCATCTGCAGAACGGCACATGCGGCCCCCCCCCCTCCTTTCCTTCACATGTCTTCACTACCTGCGTCCCATTTTCCCTTCTTTTCGAGCAGTTTGCGAGTGGCAGAGATGGCTCTTCACCTTACCAAAATTATTATTTTAAATAGTTTTTATTTCTTCCCTCTGAATTTTGGGGGTGTAGGCCGCGGGTGTGGCCGCTGCTGTGTAGGCTAGGCTTGTCGTACCAGCCGCCCCTAGCCCAGAGCCCTCCCCATGGGGGGATCCACACGGCAAGCGGAGAAGAGGCCTAGTTCCGCCGGCAGCCCCCATCCAACACTCCCCACGGGACCTCCCCCCTCCTCGCCGTTTTGACAACGCGGACGGGGTGATCTGACAAACGGAAATGCAGCAATGCAGCTGCAGCGGAGCCGAGCGGGCAGAGCGCCGTTCTGGATAGGCAGGCCCGCAGAGCGCACGTGTGTGGCGGGCTGGCCTACGCTGCACGGCGCTCCCCGGGGGACATGCGGATGCGGCCGGAGCGGCTGGAGCGGCCCCAACGACCCCTTCTGTCCTCCTCCCCTCCCCTCCCACCTCCCTCATGCAGCGCTCAAGTGCTCCTGCTCCCTTGGGACTGTGCTCGGACGGGTGCGGGTACTCCGGGTAACAAAGGGTACGCGTTTTAAAGGAAAGACAGTGAAAGAGCCGAAGAGTTGTTGTCAGTCGACAGCCGATTTGCAGAACCGACTCAAAATCATCACCAAACACGTCCCAAGTGGGTCTGGCTGGTGATCAATCAGGGGCTAAACTAATGGCGGTATGGGGTTGTCGAAGGGAAGGCGGCGGCGGCGGAGGGGAAGGAGAGAGAGAGAGAGAGAAAGAGAGAGAGAGAGAGAGAGAGAGAGAGAGAGAGAGAGAGAGAGAGAGAGAGAGAGAAAAGAGAGAGAGACAGAGAGAGACAGAGAGAGAAAGAGAGGGGGGTGGGGAGATAGAGGCAGGAAAATTCGGGGGGCGGGACATATTGCTTTCGGCTCGGAGTAACAAGTGAACGGGCGGAGATTTGTGGGCGAAATGACGCGCGACCCAAAACGGGGACGTTCCAAACCCGTAAAAAAAAGGAAAAAAGGGGGAAAAACCACCCTGTTCGGCGGTCTGTTGGCGTTCGCTGTGCGGGGCTAGCCGCCCAGCCCTGCGGCCGCCGGCCTCGATCCGCTCGACAAATTGGCACCGCCGCCGCGCCGCCCCGCGCCGCCCCGCACCGCCCCGCGCCGCCCCGCGCCGCCCCGCGCCGCCCCGCGCCGCCCCGCGCCGCCCCCGCGCCCCCCGCGCCGCCCCGCGCCGCCCCGCGCCGCCCCGCGCCGCCCCGCGCCGCCCCGCGCCGCCCCGCGCCGCCCCGCCCGCTCCCATCCCTCACATATGAGAGCGCGCCGCCAGGACGATTGCCTGCTGTGCGTCCGAGTGTGTGCGTTCATGTGTGTGCGTGCGCGTGTGTGTGCAACTGCCACGTACGGGCCGCGTGCTGGTTCCTCACATGGCGTTAGTGGTCCGGGCTGCTGGACCGGGCCATATATGAAGAACGGCCCCTCAACGACCCAGGTAATCCCCCACCCTCCCCCCCCCCCTCCAGCCGCAGCCCACCCCTCAGCACCACACAGCTCTTTTTCCTAACAGCAACAGCTACCCCTCCAGCCTCCCCCCTTCCCCCCTGCCCCCCACACACACATTTGCACTCACATGCGCGAGCCCACGCAAGCCCTTTTAGGCATGCCCGTGCCATTTTTTTGCTCCGGCGGCACAATCAATAAAAAAGGGCGGGCGGCACAATGGGGCTCATATGCCATTGTGTGAGCGAAATATAACGTTCTGTGTGTGTGTGTGTGTGTGGTAGTGGGAGTATGGGAAAGCGGGTGCGCTGTTGCGCGTACGGTTCAGCTTCCTTGGCAGCTCCACAACCACCACCACCACAGCCACAAAGAGCCCGGCACATGGCCCACCTCGGCGTCGCCGTGGTGAGAGGGTAGGGTTATTTCCAGCCCAGAATTAACTGAGTCCCTCCCGGCCGGCCCCTGGCGGCCCCCGGCGGCGCCCGGCGGCCTCCCTCCGCCAGAGCGGCGCGGTGCTGCACTCTCAAAAAAGTATGCTTGAATCAGCGCAAATTCGATGCCTACCCTGAAATCCTGGGTAACTTTCCCCAATTCAGCAACAGGATACTTGTGCCACCCATCACTATGCCCGATACAGGCATACGATTCGGCACAATCTGATGCCTGAGTTGGGCATGTAGACTGATGCCTGAATCGGGCATCCATATTTAGTGGCTTGCCTTGATTCAGGCATAGCTGCATAGCCACTACGAAATTCTTGTTTCGAGCATATTATGCTCGGGGAAGATTTTGAGGTTCAGGCATAAAATCTGCTGTAAAACGGGCATATTATGCATGATTCAGGCATACTTTGGTGCTGAGCGGTGCTGAGCTGCGGGAGGCGTCGACGCGCCCGTTTACGGCCCCGCGCATTTGCCGTAGTGCACACTCTGGAAATTACTGCCGGGCAATCAGAATGCGAAGAGCTGCGAACCCTGAGCGGAGCGCACCTCCTGCGGCCCTTCCGTCAAGGTATTCTCCTCTACATTAAAAAAAAAATCCATGCCAATTCTCGCGTGTCTCTCTCTCTCTCTCTGTCCCGCTTAATCGCTCTCTTTCTCTCTCTCTCTCTCTCTCTCTCTCTCTCTCTCTCTCTCTCTCTCTCTCTCTGTCTGCATCCCTCTCTTTTCTTCGACGGGCCTCGCCGCGTCGCCTTCGTCTTTTAATCCCAAGTGAACGTGTTCCACTCTGGAGACGGGCGGGCAAAAGCCTCTCCCCCTCCCTCTCTCTCTCTCCATGGCTCCGGCCTCCGGCCTCGGCCCGGGCAACGCAGCGCCCCGCAGCGCGGCGTGGGGCCAAAAAGCCGAGCCGTACGCCTCCAGCCACCATCCGTGGGGAACCACGGGGACCGCGCTCCATCAGCCCGCACCAGCGCTCTCTCTCTCTCTCTCTCTCTCTCTCTCTCTCTCTCTCTCTCTCTCTCTCTCTCTCTCTCTCTCTCTCTCTCTCTCTCTCTCTCTCTCTCTTCCCCCCCCCCCTCTCCCCACAATCTTCATCTCCATCTTTGCTCCTGCGTGTTTCACTCTCGCCACGCCATCAACAGGATTCCTCACGCCCCGAGAGAGCGAGAGGGAGAGAGAGAGAGAGAGAGAGAGAGAGAGAGAGAAGAGAGAGAGAGAGACAGGGCTTGATAATCAAGGTGGCCGCGTGCATGCACAGCGCACAAGGGCCGACGGCGCTCCCCGCCGTGTCGAGAAAGTAGTTGGTCCTGCAGCGAAGCGATGGAGTGTCGCATGGCTACGTGAGGCGGGCACGCGGGCGGGCACGGGCGCGCACAGGCAGGCACGCCCCTCCACCGCCCCGGCCGCCTTACCGTCGGACCTCGTTTGATTTAGTAGTGCTCCCGGAGACGTCTTCGCACCTGCGGCCACGCCCGGGGGGTCCTTCTGCCACGATCGATTCACCCCCTCCACCCCCCTCCTCGCTCGACTCCCTTGACTGCCCACGGAGTACGAGTAAGTGGTGCACTTGAGCCCAAGAGGAGAAAATTTAGTTTGAAAAGTACACGGTGTTGAGGAGCGAGATGAGCGCAGAGTGCCACGGTGTTGAGGAGCGGAGCAGATGAGCGCAGAGTGCCACGGTGTTGAGGAGCGGAGCAGATGAGCGCAGAGTGCCACGGTGTTGAGGAGCGGAGCAGATGAGCGCAGAGTGCCACGGTGTTGAGGAGTGGAGCAGATGAGCGCAGAGTGCCACGGTGTTGAGGAGTGGAGCAGATGAGCGCGTGTTGCTCGCCGCGCCGTCAGCACACGCAGCCGTAGGCCGGGTGCCCACTGCATACATCCGCCCCTTCCTGCGCCTCGCTCGTGCAACAGATTCGATAAGGCGGCAGTGGCTGTGTTAAGTGTCCGGAGGAGCTCTGCCCCTGGGGAGTACCCGAGCACGGGGGTGGGACAGGGGCGGCACGGGGGCCGGGCCCTTAATGAGCCAACTTGTTTTCTCCCCGGGGATGAGCACAATGCTTGTGCATTGCATGTCGGGGGTGGGAGCTGCCCAGCGCTGCCAGGCCCCACACGGCGAGTCCTCCCACCGTCGCAGAAAACTGCCTAGCAGACGGATGACGGCCGTCCGGGGCGGGGCCTCGCGGGGGGGCGGCGAGAGTGCTCAGCACCGCACGCGGCGTCCGCAGCGCCAAGCACACTGCCGCGGCATTTTTCTCAACTAAAAGCAGCTGGAATATGCGCGCAGGGAATGAAGAAGAATTCGCCATGAATTCAGCGAAAACTTTGTGTATACGCATAATGCTGTTTGAAAGGGGAAAAAATATTGTGGAAAAGCAAAAATTTTAAATTTTCATAAAATTCAAGTACCGTGTGCTGGGCTTGCTGCTTCCTTTTAATGCTACTGCTAAGTGGTTTTTTCCCGCACTCTTTAAGCGTGCCGTTGAGTCTGCAAATAATTTGCCGCACTCGCGAAAACGGAGACGCACACTGATGGGTGGTTCCGAGGGTGGTTCCACGACACGCTGTGACGAACTGCGTGCGAGTTTAAGCGGAATCCGTCCGAAAATAATCACATTCTCCTCCGCTGAGCAAAGAAAGGGAAGTAGATGAAAGACCGGCGGGAGTGGCGGCTTTGCTCGTGGCTTCCTATGCGTAGCCGGCACGGACAAGATCCCACTGGGGGCGGGCGGGCGGGCGCCGGGGGTGGGCAGGGTACCGCCATACACCGGAGTCCGGAGTCCCTGGGGGCGGCGCGGGGGCGGCGCGGGGGCGGCGGGGAGTCGGCACGTCAGGCAGGGGCACGGTCGGGACGGTGTTAGCCATCGGCAACAGGTGAATCCGCACCTCATTCTTTTTGTGGGTCAACGCTTTGTGGTCGGCGACTGGCTTAGAGAGAGAGAGAGAGAGAGAGAGAGAGAGAGAGAGAGAGAGAGAGAGAGAGAGAGAGAGAGAGAGAGACGAACAAAGAGTGGCGGATGGGGGTGGTGAGGGAGATGGGTGGTATGGCGGAGCAAGCAGAGAGCAGCCACAGCGGTGTGGCAGTGACGGCATGCCCCCTGGCAAGCTGCACCCCCGGCACACCATCCCTAGGGACCATGTGCCGGGGGTACACGAGCCCTGAATAATTTTACTCTCCCCCCCCCCCCAGCCCTCGGATGGCCGACTAAGGACCGACTAAGGACCCTAGGGGCCATGTGCCCCCCGGGGGGCACAACAGCCCCAGGGATCCTGTGTGACCCTAAGTTGCAGGTCATGGGGGGGGGGGGGGGGGAGAGTGTGCCCCCCTAAGGGGTTACATGGTCCCTAGGTCTGGTGTGCCCCCCAGTCTGTCATGGGGGCACATAGTCCCTATAGGGTGTGTGCCCCGTGGGGTACGTGGTCCCTAGGGCTGGTGTTGCCCCCAAGTCGGTCATGGGGGGGGGGGGGGGAACACTATCCCTAGGGCTGGTGTGCCGGGGTCACATCCAGAGGGGGGGGGCAAACGGCCCCTTTTACACCGGCCTGTCGCTGGTCGCCTTGACTTCGGCTGGAGTGGCTACAAAAGAACGAATACTGCGGGGGCGAGCGCCGGGCTTGCCAGGCAGAGCCGGCAGAGCCCAAAGCACAGAGGGCGAACGTTTCGCGGGGCGCTCCTCCTCGCACTGTGGCGGCGAGCGGGGGCGGGCGGAGGTGGGCGGAGGCGGGCGGGGGCGGGCGGGGGCGGGCGGGGGCGAGCGGAGGCGGGCGGAGCAGCAGCGCTTCAGGCCCCGCCGCACAAGCGCTTGCCGTGCTTAAGCTAAAGCCTCCCTCCGAGCCGAGCCATATTTTGGCACTGTGTTGGCCTTCGCTGCCGCGGTACTCGCGGAGCTTCCCTCCATCTTGCGCTCTCTCTCTCTCTCTCTCTCTCTCTCTCTCTCTCTCTCTCTCTCTCTCTCTCTCTCTCTCTCTCTCTCTCTCTCTCTCTCTCTCTCTCTCTCTCTCTCTCTCTCTCTCTCTCTCTCTCTCTCTCTCGACAAACTACCACTCTCTACGATTGACCTCTTTGGGCCCACAACAGCACCGGAGTCAATCACAACGGCGCGATCTCTCTCTCACACACACACGCACACACTCACGCACACGCACACTCTTCGAAAAGACATCGACCGGTCCTAAATCGACCGGTTCTAAATCGGTCATTATAACGAGGGCGGAAGGCGGACATTGCGAACCCAGGCAGGACAAAACTGCGTGGTGCATTGCTGTGTGCAATGTCCTTCAAAGTAGACCTCAAATAATATATAGGATCCCACTACGCGTTGTTCCTCCGACAGCTTTATATTTCTTCTCTTCTGAGCAGAACAGCGGCAGAGGCGGCAGAAGCAGCGGCAGCAGTAGCGGCAGCGGCAGCAGCAGCGGCAGCAGCAGCGGCAGCAGCAGCGGCAGCAGGTGCTGGAAACGCCGCAAAGCGCCAACAAAGTGGACCGCGGACACCTGGAGAGGCCGTCCAGTCGGAGACTACTTGAAAACTAAACTCCCGCCGGCGTCTTAGGTTGGGAGAGCTGAGCTGAGCTGGAATGTCCGGGAGGCAGGGACGGGGGTGGGGGCGGGGGCGGGGGCGGGGGCGGGCGCGGTGCGTGAGGCCACACATACTGCCTAGCTGATGATGCGAGGAGAGCGGCGCCCGCTCCCTAAGGGGAGTTAAAGTTGCTGCCAACAAGCGCGCCGCCTTCGGCGTTTCTGCCCACGGCCGCTTTGGAGAGACGGGGGCTCACTCGGGGCACATCCTCTCTGGAAGCGTCATATATTCTCTCTGTCACTCCCATTGACTACCAAATGGCAGACAGAGACAGAGCGAGTGGGAGCAGGCGGGCGGCGCTGGGGCAAACTTTGGCGGAACATTGATGTGGGGGGGCCGGGGGCCGGGGGCCGCAGAGCCTCCCGTATGGAGACCACCAGAGCCCACCGGACCTGACCGGCCCCCAGCCGTCCCCAGTTGCTCCCCGTCTCATGCGGCGGCGCGGTCCATGCGCCAGGTGACCCAGGTCCAGGTGACACGCAGCAGGTCAACGCCCAGCGCGCACGCCACGCACCGCCACACTGAACGAACACCATCGGAAGGGAAGCGACATCTTGGATTTTCTTTGCACGAAGAAAATATAATCCCCCACTGAATATAAATGAGTGTGTCTTCGCGGAGAAGGACGAGACATCAAATCGGCTTCTCAAACACACAAACAGACACACACACAAACACACACACACACACACACACACACACGCCGCTGATGTCGTCTGGCCGCAGGGAAACTTTTGCTTTGGGTTGTTAGCGGGCTTATTCTTGACTTGATCTTCTTTATACTCTGCTTTTTCGTATATTTTTTTTTCTATCCGACGTGTTCTTTTTGCCTTTCCCCAGTGGTCTATACGTTCGCTCCTTTGATTTCCAGGGATCGTACCGAGATCCGGTCGGTCGCCGCGCCGCTGCTGCTCTCGACTCCTTGTCCAATTAGCGACAAAAAAGCACGCGCTGGTTCTCATCCCTGCCGGCGCCTGCTGGGTAGGCAATGCCGACCGCTCCATGCACGCGTGTCGTGCGGGCTGGCCTACCCCAGCATTCGCAGGCGCTCGGCGTCACATCGTGTTCGCTGGTTTGGCTCGGAGAAAATTCGGTCGTATTTTAGGTATGACGTCCACACCACTGAGCCACTTTAGAAAAAAAAACGAAGAAAAAAAACTCCGCGGGCTCAATCACGGTAGGGCGTAAAAGTGTCGGCAACGACTCTCATCAAGAAAAAAAAATAAAAAAATAGCGAACTAAATGCGTTTCTCTGCGCGGCTCAGAAAAAAAATGTGCCTGCCGTCGAGGCGGCTCCCGGTGGGATTCAAACCCCGGACGGACGGGCGGAGGGCCGAGGCGTGTCGGAGGCAGATGGCGGCCGAGCCGTGGGCCGCGGCTGGCGGGGAGTAACTTAGTTAGTCTTGGCCGGCGATCGCGGCCCGGAGAAGAAGGCAAAGTTGTGAGAGGGGATCGGGATCGGCGGCTGGGCGGGGGCGGAGCAGGCGGAGATACCAGACCAGCAGTCGGCAGAGAAGTGGGTCGTTCCAGGGGGCTTCTTCCGGCCGTGGGGGCAGTAGGGGCCGTGTGCCGTGTAGCCGCTGACCGCGAGCAGCCAGCTCTGCCAGCTCTGCTCTGAGCCGCGCCGAGGATTGGGGAAGAGACGAGACATTACCCGTGCCGGGGCTGAGCCCACGCAGGCCCAGGGGCAGGCCGTGCCCAGGCCGTGCCCAGGCCGTGCCCAGGCCGTGCTGGGTCTGAGAGCAGCGCTTACAGCGGGACGTGCTCTACATCGGAACGGCGCCCTAACGCCCCCAGCGGCCCCCACGGCTAACATATGGCGGAGCGGCCGGCTGGGCCCCCGGCCTGTCCCCTGGCCTGTCCCCCGTCATTCACGCCCCGGTTTGTCGACGGCCCCTGCAGCCTCCGGTCCGGTCCGGGCCGTGCTGTTTGTGCTGCAAACGTGTTCGCAGCAGAGATAAAGCGCAAATAAATTAGCAAGGGCCCACAGCAACCCCCTCCCACCTGCCCTGTCGACAGAGGGCCCGAAGGAATCCCACAACCAGCCCCCCCCCTCCCCCCTACCTGCTTTTCTTCCTTTGAAAACCGCACCTTTTGAGCGATAGTTGATTCCTTACGGGAGACGCAGAGGTCTTTAGCTCTTCTAGCAGTGAGGGTGGCAAAGAATCGATTTGTTAAAAAATCGCAAAAAAAAAAAAGGCTGTGTGTGGGGACTTGCACCCAGCTCGCTTTTCTCGCGCATTCTTCCTTCTTTTCATTCGGCACTTGCAGGGTGTAGCAGACATATTTTTCTGTATGGCTAGAGCATTCGTGTAACTCTCGGCCTAGACGCCTGGCTCAGCCCTCACCTAGCCCTCGCCTAGCCCCTTATGCCACAGTCAGACCTGTTGCTGCACCTGAGCCGACGCACGGCGGGGGCTGTCGGGGCTGAAGAGGGAGGTACTCACCGCTAGGCAGCCGCAGGCGTCACTCCGTCCGTCACTCCAATCCGTTTGTCACTCCACTCTCACTTCAATCACTCATTCACTCACTCACTGGCCACTTCACTTCGACCCACGGGAAAGTCATGCGGGAACTCAGGAACCGAACTGCGGACAGCGCGCGCCCGTGTGTGCGTGCGTGTGTGTGTGGGCGTGTGTGTGTGTGTGGGCGTGTGTGTGTGTGTGTGTGTGTGTGCGCGCGCGCGTGTCCGCGCGACAGGTGCCGCGGCGTGGCGTGGCGTGGCCAGCCCGTGCCCGTCCCGTGGCTTGCGAGTCCCGACGCGACGCCCTCCGCGGACGAGCTCTGCTGCTGCTGTGGCCGCCGCCGCTGCTCCAGGTGCTCGCTGGACCGGCGGGGGGCGGGGTGGGGGGCGGTGGGGGGCGGCGGGGGGCGGCGGGGGCGCACGGCGCACGCGCAGGGCCCCGGGGGTGGGGGTGGAGAGCTGGGGGTGGGGGTCGCGCCAGCAGGTGAGGCCGTGTGTATGCCCACACGCAGGGCGGGGCGGGGCCCCGGCGGCCCCCGGCGGCCCCCGGCGGCCCCCGGCCCCCGGCGGCCCCGGCGGCCCCGGCCCGGCCGCCATATTAAGAGACGAGCAAGGCCAGCGGACGTCTGGCCGCCCGGATAGCATCCCCGTGTACTGGCGCGCGGCCACAGCCGACGGCACAGGGGGGGGGGGGGGGGAGGGGCTGGGCCCGCGGTTCTCTGACTATAACGACTTTTGAATGTGAGCTGTTGAATGCGCAGCACGGTGAGGGCTGCATGCAGCGGCGGCCGGGACACCTGTTACGTGCCCCCCCCCTTCCCTCCGAGAGCCCTGGAGTTCCCTGGAGTTCCCTGGAGTGCCCTGGAGTGCCCTGGAGTGCCCTGGATGCCGTGGAGCTCGGCGCTCGCCGCCTGCTCCTGCTTCCCCCGCCCCCCCGAGAGGCCCAGAGGCCCGTGCGTCCCGCTGCCAGAGGCCGTTTACTTTCCTTTCGGGGCAGAGGTCCGCTCACCCGACCCGTTCCGGTCCGGCCCAGGGACCACGTCAATGTGGAGAGAGGGCCAAGGGGGGGGGGGGCAAGGGCCGAGAGCTTTTCGGCGTTTCTGCCGCGGGGGATAGGGAGGGTGAGGAAGCAAGGGAGGGGGGGGGGGGTAAAAGTAGATCGGCAGCAGCAGTGGCCGCTGATGTACGGGGCGGCCGACGGACAGCCCAGCCCCCGCCCCCGCCCCGCCACGCCCTCTGCTCTGGCTACCTTCCCCTTGCTGCCTCTTCGCTCGCCTTCTTTTAAACTCTCGCAATATGGATAGCCATGATGGTATGGTGGCGGGGGGTTGGGGTGGATGCGTTGAAAACGTGTCTTGCTGGTCACTCCTGGTCCCCCCCCCCACCTCTACGCTCCCCTCCGTCAACCCGACGCTGTCCACCTGAAAAGGAGGCACCCTCAAAGCGGCCGTGTGGGGGGTCGATACGAAAATCCCTTCGCCCTTCTCTCTCTCTCTCTTTCTCTCTCTCTTTAGTATATAATATGTCATAAATGTATATGAGAGAGCTGTCTCTGGAGCGCTCGCGCGGCTATGCCCTATGTTTCCGGAGACAAAAATAAACAATTTCAATTTCAATTTCTCTCCGTGTCTATCTATCTATCTATCTATCTATCTATCTATCTATCTATCTATCTATCTATCTATCTATCTATCTATCTATCTATCTATCTATCTATCTATCTATCTCTGTCTCTCTCCCTCTGAGCCGATGATGGGCTCCCGGAGTCCGGCGCTTTGACAGCTTGCCCAGTTTTGCCCGCCATGGCATAACATTGACGATCGTCAGCCCCCCCCCCCCCACTCTCCTACTACTACTCCTCTGTTCCCGCTTCTCTTTCCGTTTCGATTTCCGCCCGCTAGCGGCCGCTGCCCCGCTGGCCCCTGCTGTTAGCGACCCGCAGTGTCACGTTCGCCGCCGCCGTTTTTCGTCTGAGAAATCGCCTCGATCGCCTTCGCGCTGCGGGACGCGACGTTCGGATCGCGAAGCTATCGGCCCCCGCTGCTGCTGCCCGTTGGGGGCGACAACGTATCACGGGACACGTGACACGGGGTGTGCTGCAGTGTGCTGCAGTGGGATGCCGCCGGACTCGTACGGATATTCAGTTCAAAACTGAAAAGGGTTCACGGGAAGGAATGTGACTACCCTATACCCTAGCCTCCAGGATGATATGCTTCCTAAACCGGCCGGCCGTGAGACCGAATAAGAGCATAGGCTACCTTCAAATTTGGTTTTTTTTTTTCCTGCCATAAATAGAGGATATCACGTTGATGTCCCCTAAAATGAGTCGTCATTTCTGGTCGTACCGCCCCGCGGACTGCGGCCGGAGTCCCGCCTTGGCCACCGCCTCGGCCACCGCCTCGGCCACCGCCTCCACCGCCCCCTCCGGCACCGCCAGGCACCGCCCCCTTCAGCATCGTGTCTCTTTTATTAGCGGAGGGCCCTGAAATTGAAATAAAGACGCCCTTCCTCCAACGCTTACGACCTCTCCTTATACATTTTTTTTACCTCCCCAACGTGACCAGGTATGATAATATGGAACTCACAGAGTATACACTGCACAGCAGTTTTGTTATTTTTAATTTCTACTTCCAGGAAGCCATGCAAGGCGTTCAGCTCGATTCAGCAAATTTTCCGGCACAGCCTAGTTTCTTAATCCTTGCCGGGGTAGGTGGGGAGTACGAGGGGATGAGCGGGAAAGACGCAAGGGTTGGCGGAGGGGGGATTATTACGTCGAATGGTACGCGGACGGACGGCACAGTTTGGCGTGTCGAGGTCGAATCGTATTACTTAGAGAACGAGCGAGCGCGTGAGTGAGTGAGTATGAGTGAGTGAGTGAGTGAGTGAGGCGGGGGTTAACTGCTGCCGGCGCCAAAGTCTCAAAGGATGACTTGCCGCCCCGGATCCTGGCTCACAGGCCCCGTCTCACGGCGGCGCGGCGCGGCGTGGCGCGCTCCCCAACTTTTCCTCTCCTCGAAGTGCTATCCGTTTGATGAGCCGAGCCGACGCCGGTGCGGTCCAAACCGACCCGGCCCGGGGGTCCGGACTTAATTGAGACGAAGCGCGCATTCGAACGGCGCGGCACGGCACGGCACCCCGAGTGGAGTGACTGCTACGGGACCTCAGGTCTCCTGCCGAAGGCAATTACAGAGGGAAAACGGGAAAGAAAATGTGTCAGATTGTTTTCCTCAAGTCCCTTCATTGTTCGATTTTTTTTTTAATTATTACTTTTGGTCCCACGCGGTATAAAAAATCATAAACAAATCATGAAAACATGACAAATAATAAACACAGTTTGGCATCACAGTCGGTTTGTAGCGGCCGCGGTCACTCGCTGAAGTGCGGGTAGTCTGAGCCGGCCAGGGCCTCGGAGCTCCAGCGGCCCATGCGCGCCTTCTGCTCCTCGCTGAGGCGCCGCTTCCAGCCGCCCGCCTCGCCCAGCCGGATGAACGCGTCCTCCGTCGTCTTGGGCTTGATGAAGCCCTCCAGGTTGACGGCCGGGTTGCTCTTCATAGAGGCGAAGCTGAGGTGGTCCAGGGCGGCGTCCTCCCTGCCGTCCGGGATGGCCACGCCGAGGAAGGCGGCGGTGCGGCGGAGCACGGACCGCAGGTCCTGCGACAGGGACATCTCGGTGAGGACAAGCAAGCGAAGGGTCTCTGGTGCCCAGGATATTTGCGGAAGAATTCCGGTAATTTTCCTGAAACTTTCCGGTTTCAACAAAATTCCGAAAACTTCTGGAATTTTTTTTGCTGAAACTTTTCAGTACCAGCAAACCTAAGCAACCTATCGCCTCCTCCCACACTGTAAAAAAAATTGTCGTAAATTTACGACACCAGAGTCGCTAAGTTTGATAGCGAGCGCAGTCGTTTCTGTACGATCACAGACGTTTTCATACGACAAATTTCGTTCAATTACGACAAAAGTCGTTTCACTACGACTTCAATATCCTAATGTAACGACATTACTTGTTCGGCAACGACTATCTCGTTTTGAAACGATAAAAATGCGTTTTGAACACAAACGACCATATTCGTTATATAACGAAAAGTTCATCAAGCAAAATGTCGTATCCCAACAATTTTTTTTAACAGTGCATACCTTTACCTTTTTCATCTCCTCGAACGTGAGGAAGAGGAAGTTTTCCCGGTCGCGGAGCGCCCAGAACTGCAGCACGTGCGTCCAGAAGGGGGCGAAGAGCACCTCGTCGGCGAGGAGAGCCTCGAAGAAGTCGTCCATGTCGCCGTTGTACGAGTTGATCATGCGGTAGTGGTGGTAGTACGAGACGAACGCGTCGCGAGGGTCCCGGGCCACGTAGATGACCTGCAAAGGAAGCGTTCGCGAGTGATCCGGGGTAATCCGGGGTAGTCGGGGGTAATCCTGGACACAATTTCGTGGAGTCCTTCACTTCGAGGGGTTCCTCACTCGTGTACTCGTCAATCTCACACTCTGCAGATGACTGCAATCTAATTTAATTTCTTATTGCAGTCACACGTGATCTAGTGTAATCTTTGTTTTCGAAAGTAGTCTTTGAGATCTAATTAAATTCCCTGTAACATCTAGATCTTTTGAAATCTCTGGTCAGCGCTGCGCCATGGCTGCGCCCTCGCCCTCCTCACCTTGGGGTTCACTTTGAGCAGGTCCTTGGGCAGCAGCTCCAAGGGCATGTGGCTCTTGATGTAGCGGGGCTGGTCCCGGGGCAGGGCCCCGATAATCTCAACTGTGTTGACAAAGGGCTCGCCCGCCGGGATGCCGAGGGCCGTGTACCTGCGAGGCAGGGCAAAATTAAAGTACCGCTCGTGAGGAGTAGAGTTCCGAGCCCCGAGCCGAGGGAAGAGAGGCAGGGCAAGATTAAAGTACCGCTCGTGAGGAGTAGAGTTCCGAGCCCCGAGCCGAGAGCAGAGGGGTAGGGCAAGATTAAAGTACCGCTCGTGAGGAGTAGAGTTCCGAGCCCAGAGCCGAGGGCAGAGGGCGCCGGGCTACGGCTGTTTAGAGCTCTACGCGTTAAGTAAGCGGAGCTCCCACCAATTCATGGCGGAATCGCGGAATCGGCATTGGAATCCAATGCGTGCAAAAGGGGGGGGGGTAATGGCACCCCCCGACAATCCGTTGGGGGGCTCAGCGCTAATGTGGCACACAAGGGCGTTCTCTCACGGACTCAATTTCAAACGTTACGCAAAAAAAAGGGGGGGGGGAAGGTTGCGCTCAGCTTCAGGCGGGGTCTGAAAAAACGACAAGAAAAAGAATTAACGCAGATGAGATGAAACGCTCCTCCCGTGTTTGGACAAGGCGCTGGCAGCGGACGGTGGACCGACCCGAGCCAGAGGCGGCTCTGCGAGTACCCTCTTAGCAACAAATTCCAAATCGACTATAAGCTCATCGATGCGTCCAAAACTTTTGGTCGATTCAACCAAAAAAATAAACTCAGTTGCTTATAAATGTTGTTCAAGACGTACTCGAGGAAGGGGAAGCGGAAGTGCAGGGGCGTGGTCCTGGCGGCGTCCGTGTCACAGTTGTGGTCCAGTAGCCACACCATCTCCTGGGTCCACGTCGTGCCTACAACAGGTTGTCGCACACATGAGCACTTTTCACGATACTCTCAGGTCATCGATGAAGCCGCCAATTCTTGATTTTAAAAATATTTTTATGTTTATGTTTTTTGAAGCTGGGGTTAATACTGACCGCACTTGGGGAAGGACAGCACCCAGACGTCGTCCGGGCGCACCTCCATGTCCCGGATGGCGTCCCGGAACTTGAGGTAGTTGTTGGACAGCGCCCAGCCCACCTCGCCGACGCGGACCCCTGCTGGAGGCATCATGTCCCCGCCGCACTGCTCACCCACCTTGTTGCCCGCGGCGCCCAGCGGCCGCACGTCGTCCGCGACCATCACACTGCAAAAAGAGTTTAAAAAATTCGATCAGATTCAATCACACTGTCAAAAAATAAATAAAGCGGCTGAAACAAATTCCAATATTTGTTTTTGTTCCGCGACAGCTCTGGATCGATGTAACACTGAGCGTGAGCGTGCAACCGCTTGCCAATCAAACAAAGGCTCAGTCAGATCCCGCCGCTGGGCCTCGGGCGGGGCGGGGTGGGGCGGGGCGGCGGGGCGGGGCGGCGGGGCGAATCCGAGCGTGCCTCTTTTAATGAGCGCGACTCACACAACGTGCCCCGCACATCCAAATGAATCTGACGCCGCAGCAGTTAAACGGGCCGCACACACACACACACACACACACACACACACACACATTCACAACACACTTTCGCAACAGTTCCACAACACACACACACACCCCGCTACGCAAACAATTAATAAATGAGAAATAAATCCCCCCCCCCGGTCCTTTCCGAAAAAGGAAGAAAACCCCGTCCGAAATGTATGCACATGTGTAGCGCTGAAATGCGGAGAGGGCGTGGGCGTATTGCTTCTCAAGTGTCAGGCTCCCTTGTGCTTGCCGTCGTTCGGGTTGCATTTAAAATGCAAATTAAAACCTCCTGCTGCTGCCGCCTGCCGCCTGCCCGCCGCCAGTAAGAGAGAGAGAGAGAGAGAGAGAGAGAGAGAGAGAGAGAGAGAGAGAGAGAGAGAGAGAGAGAGGGGGGGGGGGGGGGGGACTTTCGCATCCGGGACTCCACTAGCGCCCGTAATATCCGTCCGAATTTCCTCCTCGACAAACCTGCGCGCGAACGGCACCGCTGAGCGCCTTGCAAGTGCCAGGGTAGGCCAGCCCGCACGGCACGCGTGCATGCAGATGTCGGATCTGCCTACCCAGCAGGCGCCCGGTGGGCTCGTGCACTGTGCGGCCCAGATAGGTCAGGGACGGGCTTAAACGGCGGCCCCCATCGTGCGCATGCGCAGTCAGGAAAATAAATTTGAAAACTTTTCCGCAGCAGGAATGAGCCACTGCACTGCATTGCACTGCACTGCACTGCACTTCCTGTTGGCTTCCGATGAGCGCGTTGACTCTCTGCGGCCATGGCTGCCAGCGACGCCTCGGCACCGACCTGCTGGCAGCGCTGGCAGCCGAGTGCATCCTTGGCACTGACATTTCTGCAGCCGCAGCCAGCTTCCGCTAACGAGCGCTGCTTGCACTGCTCCGCCGGCACTTCCATCACACATATCAATGAGTTACACACAGTCCGTGTGGACCCGCAGGCACCAGACCGGCACAGATACGGCTGAGCTTTTGTCCCAATCACCAGCGAGGCGTTTGACGGACCACTCGCCGCGCGCATCAAAACGTTGTGCAATTTGACTCGAGACTGTCAGTCAAGGCCATCGTGTCAACTGCCAACGACCGCGAGCGTGATTAGACGTCATTATGTCCGCGGTGGCCAGAACTCCACATCGGCCGCAGACCCGTAGAAACTAAGAAATTTCCAACGTGTTCTTAACCCACTTCTTTTTTTAAAAATGCTTTGCTGTTGATAAGGGCGCCTAGAAGGGCACCGCACAGCCTGATACTGATAAGGACACACAACAACGCAGGACACCTTGTCTGGTAGTTTGTTGAGTTTGTTCTCTGTCGTCTTGAAAATCTTAGTCAAGGTGACGCCCCGGCCTTGGCTGTCATCTTTGGCAGCGTTGTCAATTGTTTTTGTTTCTTCTTCTTCTTTCCATCCGATGCTGGGTCACAATGTTGAGGGTCTTATAATGTCCCGTCCCGTTGTACCCGCGTCCTTTCAGAACTGAAACTTGCGTTCTCTTTTTCTTATGATTCGGAGGACGACGATAATCCGGCAGGCCGGAGAGGGAAGGAGAGAGAGAGAGAGAGAGAGAGAGAGAGAGAGAGAGAGAGAGAGAGAGAGAGAGAGAGAGAGAGAGAGAGAGAGAGAGAGAGAGAGAGAGAGAGAGAGAGAGAGAGAGAGAAGTGAGAGAGAGAGAGTGAAAGAAAAATAGAGAGAGAGAGAGAGAGAGAGAGAGAGAGAGAGAGAGAGAGAGAGAGAGAGAGAGAGAGAGCGGGCTCCAACAATAGAGCTCCTCCGGGGCTTCCTTCGTGTGGCATTGTGCCGCGGCCGGGATTGCACTGGCTGGACACAGCGGACGCAGACTAGGCGAGGCCTAAATCCATACTGCGCCTCCTCCATCACTCCGTCTCACTCGCTCTTTCTTACGGCCGCCAAACGTGACGCGGTACCCGAACGCTCATTAAATATTCTTCACTCGGCGACACGACGATACACCACAGGTGCACCATTAGCCCCGGGCAGTTTTGGTTCTAGGCAGTCGCGCAACGTCTCTCTCTGGCTCGGCCAGACGCGTGAGACAGAAAGAGACGGAGATGGTGCGTTGCGGGACTGCCTAAAACCAAAACTGGCCGGGGCTACTGATACACCTGGTGTTACACTTGCGGCATGCCGTGCTGAGCACACTGCCGGCGGCTCACCGTGGTTGGTTGGCGCTGTCGTGGTGAGCTGACAACTGCCGCCGACACACTGACACCTCAGCGGGGCCCGCCTAGTGGGATGCAGTAAGCCGGCGTGCGCCCCGCCACGCCACGCCACGCCACGCCGCCCGGCCGGCCGGCGAGCAGATAGTACAGCACCCGAGAGTGTATCGGCCTTAATAGAGAGAGGGGCCAGGGGCAGCCAGAGGCCGGGGAGGAGAGGGGAACTGTCATGCGGTTAGGCGGCGCGCGCGCGCGAAGCTTTATAATGCCGAACCCACGAAAGCTGCTCGCAACACACGTTGGCCTGCAGAGTGTGCGTAGTTTGGGACGAGTAGCGTTGATGATTGTTAACGGAATAATACGCGACAAACTTTTGGGAACAAAATTATGGACTCAGAGGTCCAGAGACTCAGTCTGTCTGTCTGTCTGTCTGTCTGTCTGTCTGTCCGTCTCTCTCTCTCTCTCTCTCTCTCTCTCTCTCTCTCTCTCTCTCTCTCTCTCTCTCTCTCTCTCTCTCTCTCTCTCTCTCTCTCTCTCTCTCTCTCTCTCTCTCATATCTCTGAGCTGTTTGGGAGTCAGTCAGTCAGTCAATTGTGGCTTCCTCTCGGGAGCTATCCGCTCCGCTGTGCGTGTGTGTGTGTGTGTGTGTGCGTTTGTGTGCGTGTGTGTGTGTGTGTGTGTGTGTGTGTGTGTGTGTGTGTGTGTGTGTGTGTGTGTGTCCTCCGGACTGCCCGCTACCCGCGCACCCCACAGCTGGCTTGCGGCCCCAGCGCGGCTTGCGACTAAAATCGAATCGACAAACTGAGCAACAGCTTTGAGTCGCCGTGATGTTCAATTCGTCTCATAATGTCTAGCAGTGTGGTGACTGTCGGCCCATCAGGGTTGTCATCGAACGGCAGCCGCCGTGCGCTCGGGTCTGGATGGGCGGCGCGGAGATAAACAAACGGCCATCGGGGGGCGAAGCAGGCAGCGGCGGACGTGATTCCTCTTTTCCTTCTTTTACTTTCTTCGCGGAGAGATTGAGCAGCTCACGCATGAAACTAGTTGAAACACGACCAAGAAGCGAAACAAAATTTGCTGCTGTTTTTTGTATTTATATTTTTGGTATTTTTTCCTAGAGGGCACTACTGCACCGGGACGGCTGGCTGGAGATGGGCTCTCTGCCGATCGGTCCTCCTTGGCAATGCATAAAGGGCACGAGGAGGCGAGGGCGGCGGGAAGACTTTCGGTGGCCGCTGCCGTGCTCTGGCCAAACCTACACACTTTGCATCGTTTTATCGGTTTGTAATAAACCAGCCGCGCGGCCGCGACGCCGCCACCTCCGCCGCCCCGCCAAACGCCGACCCCGCCGGCCGCCGCGCCTCCATTTGGGGCGCATGTTGAAAGGGTTTGGAGGGGGGAGTTCCGTTAGGATCCAACTCATCCGCCCGGCTCGGCATGGAGGCGGCGCTCCGCCGCTGTACGGGACCTCACGCCTCGGCGTGCGGACGAACAGGCGCCGTCCCCGCGGCCCGCGGCAATACAGGGGCGAAGTAACCCCTCTGCAGTCCTGCTGTTACAGCATTCGCAAAATTCAAAGTTCAGAATTTTTAAAAGAAATCGACCGCATCGTCGTTATGACATGAACCCGGACCGTTTTTTGAACGTACCATATTCCTTTCTATTTTCTTTTATTTCATTTTCACTCGGTTTTTGAGTGATGAGCTCGTTACACTCCGTGAGCCGGAGGAAAAAACTATCGAATTATTCAAGCAGCGCTTTATTTCTTGTTATTTGAAAGTTTTCATACCTGAGTGCTCCAAGTCAGTATCCCCCCCCCCCCCCCCCCCCGCTGTCTCTCTCTCCTGTACTCGTACCTCACACATCATTCTCACACAACGAATTTATTTTCCCTCAAAACTCAGAGGAGTCTGTCCTCGAACGCTAAAGCGTTCTCCGTGCCTGTTTGTTTGTTTTGTTTTTAACAGGGAAAGTAGCAGTTTCTGAGTCCATGGGGAATTAAGAGCTCGTGTCGAAAAAAAAATACCATCTACTGAGGTCCGATTTTTTTTGAACTTTTTTTTGCGCGTGTCCTCTTTGAAGGTCGTCTTTGACCTCCGGGTCGTCTCCTCCGCCCCCAACAACCAGGAGGTCCGTCCGCCCACTCTGTCTGGGCCACCGCCGGCCAAAGTGTGTGCGTGTGAGTTGTGCGTGAGAGAGAGAGAGAGAGAGAGAGAGAGAGAGAGAGAGAGAGAGAGAGAGAGAGAGAGAGAGAGAGAGAGAGAGAGAGAGAGAGAGAGAGAGAGAGAGAGAGAGGGAGAAAGAGAGAGAGAGAGAGAGAAGGAGAGAGGGAGTAGAAGAAAAGGGAGAGAGGGTTAGGCCGAGCGTAAAATGAAGCGTTCTGCGCGGCTCCCATTTCCATGAGACGGAAGCCTTGTGACTGACATGAGAGTCGCACACAGTTGCGAGCTTCTCCAGCCGGCTCTCGTGCGCCCCCCTGCCGGGCACACGCACGCACACACACACACACACACAATCGCACTCCTACGGATGTC
The DNA here is from genome assembly GCA_038380765.1 of Odontothrips loti. Lineage (NCBI taxonomy): Eukaryota > Metazoa > Arthropoda > Insecta > Thysanoptera > Thripidae > Odontothrips > Odontothrips loti. Next base: position 9,507,705 of record CM076251.1, read on the forward strand.
ACCACACCACCCACCACCACTCCAGCGAGAGGAAAAAAGAGGCGAACAAATGGAGTGCTGCGTCTGGAGAACATTCCCTACTCAGCGTTGTTGTTGTTGTTGTTTGGATTGCTTCTCTTCTGCATGAGGAAAGTACGGAAAACTCCACTCTGAACGGGCGGCGCGAGAGAGCGAGGTATGTAATAAGGGCACAAAACCAGTGGGGAAGGGGAAGAAGAAGACTGACATTCCTTTTTGCTGTGTGTGCTTGTAGGTCCACTGTCAGAAAAATTCAATTTTAAGTAGACAAACAAATGATCATGACTAATAATAGGCGTTGATATTATTTGATTTTCGTGCCGATTTGCGAGTCCTGATAGCCCACTTCTAGCCCGGTGGCGGTGGCGCGGTGCGGTGCGGTGTGGTGTGTGGGATATCGGATTAAAACCGAGTTACGACACCAAGCCTCTCTCTCGCTCCTAGACCAGCCCTGCGTGCGGACCAGACTCCCTGGCGCCACCGGGGCCATGCCGAGCCTCGGCCGCCTCCAGCCGGACCCCGATGTCCACCCCCCCCCCCCCCCCCGCGGCCCGCCCCCCGGCCCGTCCCCTGCCCGCCCCCCGGCCCGTACCGTAAGCGGCTTATGTTTCACCCGGCCTCGGAGCAACGCCACGCACGGCTCATCTGGCCCGGCCAGCGGGCTGACTGGCCTGTCCAGGGCAAAGTTCGTTTTCATTGGATATGGCCTGACTGGCCTCAAACGTGTCATCCCCATCCTCGGCCCAGACCGGAGCGGCGGGGAAAGCATATTGAACTCGGTGAAAACGTTTCCCTTTTTCCCGTATTTTTATATTTACCGACAAGGTCTGTCAGAGAAGGCGCGTACAATACAGGGCGAACCCTCTCGGCATACGATCACTCAGAAACTGGATTGTGAACAAGAACAAGAGCAGAAAGAAACCTCCCCGCATACGTGATACTATGGCGTGCGTGTATGTGCGCACGTGTGTGTGTGCGCGTGTGTGCGTGATAAAGACGTGTGGTTAGAGCAGGGGAATAGAAGGGGAGCCAGGCTGGCTGGGTGACTGTCAACAACTCGTATCGCAACTGCGCGACACCGCATGTTTGCTCCGCACATATTAGCACGCGTCCCCCCCCCCCTCACCCTTTCTCTCTCTCTCTCTCTCTCTCTCTCTCTCTCTCTCTCTCTCTCTCTCTCTCTCTCTCTCTCTCTCTCTCTCTCTCTCTCTCTCTCTCTCTCTCTCTCTCTCTCTGTGTCAGTCACTTCTCCTTCTGGGCACCAGCAGCTCTCTCTCCTCTCCACTTCCGTCCAGGACCCATCTTGCCTGGACCACCCTCCTCCCTCCCCTCCCCTTCCTGTACGTGTGGCCGCGGATACTCTGCGCGCCTTCTCTTCGAGCGATTCGAGTTTTCGGCTGATTTCAGTGCTCGCTGCTTGCGCCACGGTCCTTTTGACACGCCGCATCCGCCCTTATTATGAGGGGAGGTGACCCTGGAGAGGTCGACCATAATCCGACATTGTTTGCCCTAGCGGCGGCCCCGTCGTCCTCCGGGCCCCCCGGGGGGTCCTGCGCGGGAGCCCCAGGGGGTCCGGGGGGAAGGGGGACCGTACGAGGGGCCCTACATGCCCACTCAAAGCCATACTATGCCCCTTCGGCTCCCAATCAGCCTGACCCGGCCCGACACCACCCCTCCCTGCACACCGACCTCTGCTTGAATAGACTGACAAACAGCCAATCGACGCCAAGAGACTGAATTCCTCCAATTCGGCGTTCTGACTGCTCGAGGCTCCGCACTACTGGAGGAAAAAAAATAAGAAAGAGGAGGAACACTGCAGGAATGCGGGGCATTTTTTCCCCTTCCCTTCATACGAGCAAGATTATTGATATCAATTTGTCATATCTCTGTGTTTATTGGCCAGAAAAAAAGAAATGAGGACAGGGCGCTGCAGGCAGCTGGAGGGGGGATTGGGCATGGCAGCGAGTCGGCGGAAGCAGAAGAGGAAGAAGTAGAAGAAGAAGAAGAAGAAGAAGAAGAAGAAGAAGAAGAAGAAGAATCTCTCATCCGGACCGCTAACAAGCTCATCGGCCGCCTTGCAGCAAAGCTTTGCTTTGACTCCACCGCAGAAAGTCCAGACCGTCGCCCCCCCCCCCTCTCCGTCGCCACCACAGCCGGTCGCGGCCCCAAGGAGCTGCCAATCGGGTTTGAGAGAGTCGCCAAAGCCAAATCAGCCCTCCGCAAGACAGTGCCTCCCCCTCCCCCGAGCTCCCCCCCCCCCCAACCCCTCCAGACCGGGGCCGCACGCGCCAGCGAAAGGACCCTCAAAGATAGCTCTGATTTCCTCATGGCTCCACAAGTGCCCCCACCCCTACCCCCACAGCCCGATTCGCTGTAGTTGTCCATGTGCAGTTTGCGTCCCGTTTAAAGGACTCTTGGGCTACCCAAAAAAAAGAACACACAAACAAAACACATCTCTGGGAGCGTCGCGGCCCAGAACGCTGACGCAGTAAAGTCCACGGTAACATCGGACTGCACAGATGGGACCAGGTTCTGAAGTATTCTCTAGACACCGTAGTAGGTCGACAGGCTTCCAGAAAACAAGATTTGATGAATGCCGCGAGCGGGTGGGAAGGTGTTCCTTCCGCTCGGGAAGGTGATGTTTGGCAACGTCGGAGTCCGCCGCCGTGATTACTCCTGCCTCCCCCCCCCCTCCCGTCCAACTTGGCGGACGTCATGGACGTGCCGACGGAACGGGAGTGAAGAGCGGCCAGCCCAGGCCAGGCCGAGCAGAGCAGAGCAGGATCGAGGTTTCTGAGGCTCAGGCTCAGGCGGATGCCGAGGGCAGAACGCCAGAACGTCAGAACAATGTCCCATCAAGCATCTCTTAACATAATCGCGTCTCCGTGAGAAGCCATGGCGCCATTTCCGATGGGGCGCGGATCCCCCCTCTAGCTCTCTCTCTCTCTCTCTCTCTCTCTCTCTCTCTCTCTCTCTCTCTCTCTCTCTCTCTCTCTCTCTCTCTCTCTCTCTCTCTCTCTCTCTCTCTCTCTCTCTCTGCCCCGTTTCCCGAGATGCCCCCCCCTCCTTTGCTTACACCCCAGTTGATCCGAAAAGGATTTCATGAAGTGAGTTGAAGGTCAGTCCGCGTGCTCTTCCAAGAGTGTCCGAAAATTGCTGGAGGCGGGGCGAGAGAACACAGCCTCCTCTCCCCCGTGGCCGCCTGAAGGAGTTACAACAAGAAGTCGTAATGAAAGACGACGTTTGTGTGTTAAATAATGCGAGGCTACGACCGCCATGGAGGACCGCACGGAATCGTTGTCACACTGTTCCACCATTCAGTTACCAAAGTGGTGAGACATATTTTCCGATGATAAGGTGATGAATCGTTCCGGATGGACATAATGTGTGATATGAGGCGATATGATCCTGGTTCAAGTATTCGTTCTGGCTGGAGCACGTGTGGGCTTCGAACGTCAGCATGGACGGACGGAACGCAAGGTCATACCCGGCCGAGAGAGAGAGAAAGAGGAACTGCTGTAAGCGGGCGAGCTCTGCCAAGTAGTCAGTTAGTGCGCGCGCGCGCGCGTGTGTGTGTGTGTGTGTGTGTGTGTGACTGTGTGCATGCTCCAGCATGGGCATGCACTCGGTGCACTGTACACACATACGTCCCGCCCACTCAGTCCAATCAAACCATTCCCACCGCGGTAGTCCGCGCAGTGAGCCAAAAGCACGGAAAAGTTTCCGTCATGGACGGAACTGAAAGCGGAGCCGCACTCAACATCGCACGCCGGACAACACAACATTTGAGTCCGTCCGCCGGGTGCTTTCGGCAGCGAAATGCATTTTACACGGCAAAAGAAAACCTTTTTTTTTTTTTTCGAATGTTCAACACCCATTAAGATCCTTCTAAAAGAAGGGTTTCCTTTTACTGTGTACCTGTTCCCTTTCGGAGGCGCTTCGATCGCGTGTTTCGTCGGAAATATCGTACTGAAAATATATGTCTGCGAAGAAAATCGCAGCATTTTTTTTGTTGTCGCTTCTTCTTTGGCGACGTTTGCTGTAACTGTTGTTGACGGCGCCATTTGACGCGGGGCGGGAGGGCAGCTCTAGCCAAAGCCCCTCGGCCCCCCCCCCCCCCCCCCCCCCCCTAGCCGCCGCCAGGGCACACCCGCAGAGTAGCAAAATACATTATGCAGTCACCTCCAAACTTTTTCGGAGTTGCCGGCGGAATAATAATAGTAAGAAAGAAGAAAAAAAGGAAAACAAGATTTTGTTGATTTTTTTTTTGTAAATGCTTGGGTGGGAAGAAGGGTGGTGGAATAAAAATAAATGTCGCGATAACCTTTACCCGTTTACCTTTGACTACGGGGCTTTTCACCCGACGACAAAAACATCAACAACACACCAGGAGCTGCTGCTGCTGCTGCTGCTGCTTCTGCTGCTGCTGCTGCTGCTGCAATTGCGGCCAACGACTCGTGTTCTGGGGGTCGGCGGCCACCCTGTGCGGACACCCGGTGGACACCCGGTGGCACCCGGTGCGCACCTTGGCCTTATCTGTCGGCTAGTCACGTGGCCCTGCCCAGCCCTCAGCCCAACCAACCCCCAGCACCAGCACTCAGGCCGAGCGGACGAGGCGCATAACTTTGGGGAGGGGAAGGCATTTTGGGGGCAGCCAGCAGCCAGCAGCGGCGTCTGGAGGAGGCCGGCGACGCCCGGCGCCTGCCCGGAACACCGCTGCTGTGCCGGGAGCTGCTGTACTACATCGGTCAAAACTTGAAACTGGCGGCCGGGCGGGGCCGTCCTGGGGCCGCGCCTGCCCGGTGCAGAGTTGGTGTCAAGTGGCCCCACCGGCCCCGCAAAGGATCATGCGGTTTTGCCGCCGACCCATGAGGCCATGAGTTAAGCGGCCAGGGGTCGATCCATCACTATCCGTCCATGGGGAGGGGGGCAGCGAGCAAGACGACGGCCGCAGACGAGTTTCTAACCACCGTCTCTTGCTCCGATTTTGTTTTTTCATCATTATTGCAACGCCCCGCGTGGGTCTGTCTGTGTTTGTCCGTGTGTGCGTGTGTGTGTGTGCGTGTAAGTGTCCGCGTCCGCGTGGCGTCAAGAAAATTCCGCAAGCACCAAAATATGCTTCAACCAAGCATGCATTTTTGAGTGTGCAGTACAGATGTCACGCGAGCAGGCCTGCTTGCGGCATGGGAATGGCGCGATAATTTTTGTCTCCATCTCCGTCGGAAGGCGGGGGACGAGGGAAGCCGCTGAGCAGGGTAGGCCCCCAGCCCCCCCCCCCCCCCCCCGGCCCAGGACCCCGCCCTCCGGCCCCCAGCCCCCGTCCCTAGCCCCCAGCCCCCGGCCCCCACCGCCCCCACCGCCGTGACGGCGCTACATATGTCCTGATGCGTCCCCGTCGGGAGGAGCACCAGAGCGGCGGCACATCGGCCGGATTATCGCGAAGCATCGTCGGGATGAATATTTGACGGCCCCGTAACTTTCGGGCCCCGTGCGAGCTGGCGGCGGGCTGCGGCGGGCTGCCACGGCAGGAGACCACCCTCCCGCCTCCATTTCCATTCCCGCGCCACCCAACCACCGAGTATACGTTTTTTTCTTTGAATTTTTGACTGCCTGAAATTAATTTTAAAAAAGGCTTTTTTTTTTTTTTTCTTTTTGCAAGGAACATGGCAGGTAGCCCCGACAAAGTCGCGGCCGCGCCACCGCGGGCTCCGAGGACGGCGCCGCCCCGCCCCGCCGCTGAGGGTCGGTTTGGATTGCCTATACGATGGCCGTAAACTTCTTTATGGCTCAATATTGAGCTCTCATCAGATGAAGACCCGCGCCCTGCCTCCCCCGTGCCGCCGCCGCTACCGCCACGCCCCCGTCCCGTCCCGTCCCCATCACAGCAGCTCTGCCAACATTCACTAGGCGCCGCATTGCCGCACACTTTTCGCGTGTAATAATGTTTGCCGGGCGCGGGGCGGCGCCCGGGGCCGCCAGGGGTCGCGGCGGGGGCGTGTCGACGCGTCGGCGTGCCGGAGTGTCATTGTATAAGAACGTGTCACCGGAGAACGTGTCACGGGACTCCCGGAGCCCGGAGCCGGGGCCCGGAGCCGGGGCCCGAAGCTGCCGACACAAAGCAGGCCACGTCCCCAACGTCGTCTCGAATCCACTTTCATAGCCGCACAACCGGATGCTTGGAGGCGCCTCCGGCATGCCTCCGGGCTCCGCAGCCTGTGCCCCGCGGCCTGTACCCCGCAGCCTGTGCCCCGCGGCCTGTGCCCCGCTGCCTGTGCCCCGCGGCCTGTGCCCCGCAGCCTGTGCCCCGCGGCCTGTGCCCCGCGGCCTGTGCCCCGCGGCCTGTGCCCCGCGGCCTGTGCCCCGCTGCCTGTGCCCCGCGGCCTGTGCCCCGCAGCCTGTGCCCCGCGGCCTGTGCCCCGCAGCCTGTGCCCCGCGGCCTGTGCCCCGCAGCCTGTGCCCCGCAGCCTGTGCCCCGCAGCCTGTGCCCCGTGGCCTGTGCCCCGCGGTCTGTGCCCCACCCGGGCACCCCCGGCCCGGCCCAGCCCCAGCTCCTCCGTGTCCCATCCACCTGTTACTGCGCAAGCGGCACTAGCCAGACCAGACCAGCCAGCTCTATCGACCGGTGCGGCCAGGACGGCGGGCTGGCGGGCAGGGGGGTAGGCCGTGCGGCGGTGTACGGCTGCGGCCCGGGGCAGAGGCGGAGGCCCGGGGCAGCACAGCACAGCACGGCCGGAGAGCAGCCTCATATCTCCCCGGCGCGGAGCCGAGCCGAAGCAACATGCTGCCTAATAAAGGGAAGAGGGGCCACTGGAGGCCACCGCAGGCCACCGGAGGCCGCACGGTCGTCATGGGTTTGCCGCGGGGCCGCGGGCCGTCCGTGAGCATTCCCTCGTCGGCCCGCCGCCCGACTCTCCAATGTCAGCAGGGGCCGTGCGCGGGCCGCCGGCGGCAGCGGCAGGTGTCGGCCCGACCTTCAGCTGGAATTGTTTTAGGGGGCGCCCCGCGGTCGGCTGACATGGGCTGGGCTCGGGATGGGGGCTGAAGATTAGCTGCTTACTGCGGGGACATGTAGGCCGCCGGAGCACACCAGGAGAGGCGGGGCCGGGTGATCCCCTCTGGGCTCCGGGACCCGGGCTGTGGGCTCCGGGCTCCGGGCCCCAGACTCCAGGCTCCAGACTCCGGGCTCTAGACTCCGGGCCCCAGACTCCAGGCTCCAGACTCCGGGCTCTAGACTCCGGGCTCCGGGCCCCAGACTCCAGGCTCCAGACTCCGGGCTCCGGGCCGGACTTCGGACTCCGGGCCCCGGGCGTCGAGACGCGATGAGAGCATTACTAGCGGGGTTTTCGGGACGCTCGGCGCCCAGGTAAAACGGATCTTTATAAAACTGTATAAAATTTTTACAAATCTTTATACAAGCCTTTATACAAATTTCATATATTTTTATAAGGACAGGCACATAAACATTTATATGACTGTATATAAACTGTATAAATATTTATAAGAGCCTTTATAGAAATATATAAAGGTTGTTGTATAAAATCATATATAGACTTGTATACAATGTGTTGATCTTATATACATCGTAATAAAGATACGTATACAACTGCATAAGACCACACAACTATATACAGGCCTTTATAAGACCGTATACAGCCACGTGTACAATTACACAATTACATACAGGCGTTTATACAATTGTATACAGGCCTTTATACAAGCATATATGCGTGTATAAACCAATACAAAGCCACCTGTCTACAAACATATAAAACTTTTATAAAAGGTTATAAAGAGCGTTGTAAACATTTATAAAACTTTTATACAACTTTATAAAAATCCGTTTTACCTGGGCGCGCAGCGAAAACGCGCATGGATTCCGCCTTTCTCCGGCCTGGCGATTCCGAGCGCTCTCTCGCTCCGCTCTGCTCTCCGCTCTGCTCTCCGCTCCGCGCGCCGACGCTTGTTAATTAATACAAGATCGAGTTGCCGGAGCCGTGAGCCGTGCGGCGCAGCCAGGCACGCCGGCCCAACCATAGCGTTCATCAATTTTGCTCCGCGAAACTCGACAACTTGGGGAATTCCAGTTCGGAGGGGTAGTGTAGGGGGGGGGGGGGGGTACTTTGATGCATGGAGTCGGGCTGGGCATGGACGGCGCGCAACGGCCGACACAACGTAATATGGTCGGGACTGTCGGCGGCGGTGGTGTTTCTCATTCCATTAGTGCGAGGGAGACCGCGGCACGGCGGCGGCACGGCGGCGGCACGGCGGCGGCACGGCGGCACCCCTTCAAACGGGGGAGCGGTGCGGTGCGGTGCGGAGTTGTGTGGAGCGGTGCGGTCCCTCCCCTTACAGTGCCACGCAGCCAAGTAATCGGATGAAATTTGCGGGAATCGGGCGGCGAACAATGCGAATGAAGAGCGTTTGGAGGGAAACCCAAGAGAGGGAGGGATGGGAGTGGTAAAGGGAAGGGGGAGAGGGGGGGATCTCGTCGCTCGCGTCGGGAAACTCCTTCTCTTCCGCTCCGCACGCCGCGCACTGGAGGTCAGGTCACGGTAAAGGCGGGTGGCTGGCAGCCGCTATGGCAGCGCGCCCCGCAGCTGCTGGGAGCCCTCAAGCCTCTGAGAGAGAGAGAGAGAGAGAGAGAGAGAGAGAGAGAGAGAGACAGACAGACAGACAGACAGACAGACAGACAGACAGACAGACAGACAGACAGACAGACAGAGACAGAGAGACAGAGACAAAAAGAGCGGGGGGGAGAGAGACAGAGAGAAAAAAAAGCAGTTATCGCCACTGCCAGAGCAAATAATGTGCGCGGCCCGCAGAGCGCCGATCAAACTGTCGACACGCGTTTTGGCACCCGGACTATAGTGCCTCTCTCTCTCTCTCTCTCTCTCTCTCTCTCTCTCTCTCTCTCTCTCTCTCTCTCTCTCTCTCTCTCTCTCTCTCTCTCTCTCTCTCTCTTTGTCGTAAATAAAGAGGCGTTAAGAGAGCCAGCCGTTCGCCGATTCGTCGTAACAAATGGAAATGGCCCCCGCTCTCTCCCGTGGGGCCGCGGGGGCCGCGGGGACCGCGGGGGCGGGTGGCAGCGCAGCAGAAGCAGCAGGAGAGAGATATCTCTGCAGGAGCCGCTGCCGACGCGCGGGAGTTTCTTATTTTCAGGCGAATAGTGTGTGCCAATGGGCGAAATAAATTGGAGCGGGCGCTCCAGGTGAGCGGCTGGGGGCTGGAGGGATGCTGCTGCCTTGAAGACCGAGGGTATTAAGGACGAAGGAGGAATGCCTGGAGAGTACCGCAAGAGCGGGAGGAGTGGGGGGGGGGCTCTCTGTAATCGGCCCAGAGAATAATGAGGCACTTGGGCCTAGCAGCAACAGGCTCGGCTTTTGGCCGCTTCTCACACATCCCCGAACTTCCTCCTCTCCCGCTCTCCCACACGCACACACGCGCGCGCGCGCACGCACGCACGTCCACACCTTCCCGTATCCACCGGCGCTACTGGCGCGACTGGTTGGTAAGTGTACGCTGAAATATGCGAGCCGTTCTATCCGCATCCACCCACGCCGACACGACACGAGAGGCGTCCTTGACTTCGACACCTAACTAAAGCCGGGCAGCAGCAATTTCTCTCTCTCTCCTTCTCTCTCTCTCTCTCTCTCTCTCTCTCTCTCTCTCTCTCTCTCTCTCTCTCTCTCTCTCTCTCTCTCTCTCTCTCTCTCTCTCTCTCTCTCTCTCTCTCTCTCCCTCTCTCTCTCTCCCTCTGGCAGAGTCTGGCAGTGACACCATGAGCGCAGGGCTGGCAGTGAGGGCACCGCGGCATGCAAAACTTAACAAACAGCAGTTCTGTTAGCATTGCAACTGAAACTCCGTAACAGACTATTTGTCAGTTTCCGTATATTTCACAGCAAAATAGCTGTACCGAGCGTTTACGAACAAAAGGAAATAGTGCGAACCATAAGTGGTTGATCGTTGGGTTTGGGGCGTTCTTCTCTATTCCCCGATCGTCGCATAAGCGCGTTTATCACGTCATTTCATTGCCAAGTGACGACAACAACAACAACAAAAAGTCTCTCAGCCGGCAGAAGGGGGGAGGGTATAGAATAGGCCTGCAGATGGCAGTGCTGGCGTCGACAGCGTCGCTCGGCGTCGCCGGTCAGTCCGTGTTCCGCGTCCTCGCCTCCATCCCCCATTATCCCGGTCTGAAAAGGGGTTGACCTCAGCGAGCCCGGAGCCCAGCAGAGCCCGGAGCCGGAGCCAGTCGGCCGCTGCCGCCGCCCTTTCTGACCCGGCTAATAAATGATGGCCGGTTGTCGTCGGCTGCCGCCGCTGCCGCCGCTGCCGCCGCTGCCGCCGCTGCCTCCGCAACTCGTCTCCGCCTTTGCTTTGTGCCCCTCTCAGGGAGGTGCTCGGACAGGGCCTCGACTAATTTATAATGGGTAAGTGCAGGTGAAAAATTCACGATTGAAAAGAAAGAAAAAAAAAGTTTGAAAAAAATGAATCTCGATTTAAATAGGAAGATACCTAACTCGACCAAAAAATTATGTTTATTTTCTAGTTTGCTAGTTTTTAGATTTTTGTTAATTTTTTCTAGCTTTTGTTTTTAATTATCATCTGCTTAAAATCACAATGTAAAGACGCGATAAAGAACCCCGGGTAGCAGAAAAATGATCTCTCCAGCCGCCGGCTTTGTCTTCCGCTGGCCGCCGGGGCGGCGCGGGGCTGGACGGGCGCACCTGTGAACGTGGGCAAACTAATACGGCGCTCAAAGGGACTCGCGAATGCAGCTGAATAAATCAGTGGTGCGACTGGGGGCGCCCAGGAGTTACTCAAAGGAGGGCGCCCGCCGAGTCTAGGGTAGGCCAGCCCGCAGGACAGCGCAGTCCGGTGGTGGCCTACCACGCAGGCGCTCGGCCACCGAAAACGCAAAAACTAACAAATAAATAATATTTTTTTTCTAAAAAAAAAATTGCGCATTTTGTCTGGAACCACCCCTAGGCATCGTATCCACACGCAGTGGCATCTTGTGACACTGGTAACACCCATGACCAGCTATGGGTCCGCTATGGGTCCGCTATGGGTCCGCTATGGGTCCGCTATGGGGTCTACGGTCTGGGGCCGGTCGGAGGTCCACGGCGCCGCGGTCGAGGCCGCCTCCGAGGAGTACAGTGCTGTAGCGGCCCAATTAGAGCAGATTAAAGGGCCGCTCTGCTTGGCGGCCGCCACCGCTGCTGCCGCTGCCCACGCTGAGGACCTCTGAGGACCGCTGAGGACCGCTGAGGACGGCGAGGCCGAGGCCGGGGCATGGCGTTGGCCGAGGTGGAACCAAGGCAGCGGCCCGGGCAAGCCAGTCACCGAAATGTTTCCGAAGAAATTCGGAGGGGGAAAAGCCCGATGGGATGCTTGGCCGAAGCTTCCTATACAGTAGCAACTGTCCCCGTATGAAAAACGTGAAGAAAAATGTCGAACCTCGCTTTCCGGTTTCTTTCAGTAATTTCCTCCGCTCTTTCCAGTCATTCTACAGTCTCATCCAGTCATTTGGGTTTTCAGACTCTGTACAAAATTTTCAGGATTGGTGTGCCTCTCGGCTGCGCCCACCAAAACACTCCCGGTTCCCATTTTTCAAGCAGGCCGGAGCAGCGTCCCTTGTGTTTATTTCACTCTGCGGGAGCCTTGTGCGTCAGAGGAGGTTTTATACACGCACACATGTGTGTGCGTGTGCGGCTTTTCCGGAACTGCTGCGCTTTGAATCCCGGCCCACGTTGTGTGCTGCGCTGGCTGCGCGCGTGTCAAGGCTCGGGGGTCGGCGAGTTAATAAAGTCTGCGGCGCAAACCTGCCATGTTGTTGTCGAACACAGAAACAACATGCAGTAATTCTATGTGCGCTTTTCATTTTTGCACCCAAACAGTGCACGGTGCACGTGCACTGGGTACGGGGTAAGCATGGGACGGGCGAGCGACATACCGTGAAGAAAGTTGGACGGGAGTACCGGTGTGTCTGCACGCAGTGATGTATAGTGTTTGCTTTCCTGTGCGGGTGTCTCTCTCTCTCTCTCTCTCTCTCTCTCTCTCTCTCTCTCTCTCTCTCTCTCTCTCTCTCTCTCTCTCTCTCTCTCTCTCTCTCACCGCCCGCCACCCCCTCCGCTGGAGCCATTGCTATTGATTAATACCTGGTGGCTTGCTCCCATCGCCCCGTCCTGCTGGACCAGAGGGGGAGGGGAGGACCTGGGGAGTAGAGGAGAGGGAGGGGAGACGAGCAAGTTTTTTCCCCCCTTTCTTTTTTGTAAATGGTCGTCGTCGACAGAGCCTTCGGGCATTTCAGCCGCTCCATAGCGAGCAGTTTGTGGGAACATTTATCCAAAAAAATGAAGGGTAAGTAAACAAAGTTGTTCCCGACAGGACAGCAGCAGCATAGGCGCCAGCAGGCCACGGCAGGGGCCCAGAGGCCGACAGAGGCCACCAGAGGCCCGCAGACGAGGGCTTGGAACCGAATTGGGTCGCGGAGGAGTCGGGGTCGGAGGTCGCTCGAGGAGGGAGGCTGCCGCCGCTGCCGCCGCCGCCGCCGCCGCCGCCGCCGCCGCCGCCGCCGCCGCCGCCGCCGTGGTGGTCCGCTTCACAGGTGGTTGGCAGAGCCGGGACCGGGGCTATCTTGGGGGTGGGGGGCAGCAGAGCTAAGAGGCCCCAACAGGTGACAGCGGGGGCGCTGTTGAATCCGCCACCCCCTCGGCAAAAAAAAAGAGTAAATCCGCTTGCGGTGGGAGTGGGGTGGTGCGGGTGAGCGGAGTCAGGTATGTGTATATATATATGTATACATAATCCAAGTGGGTGGCCACACCGGACCACACACCGATGTCAGCGACGTCAGTTCTCTTTCCACTCGTTTTGTAATTTCTGTTGCGCTTGCTGTCTGTCCGGAGCCTGTCCGGGTCTGCGTTTCCTCGCAAACGGCATGCAACCCCTTTTGCGCCGCAAATAAGCAACATTTAATTAGAAGGAGGGTATTGAGGAGGAGGGGGAGGAGGGGGTGGGCTGCCCAGACCTCGGCCAGGCCAGAGCAGCAGCAGCAGCAGCAGCAGCAGCAGCAGCAGCAGCAGCAGCAGCAGCAGCAGCAGCAGCAGCAGCAGCAGCAGCAGCAGCAGCAGCAGCAGCAGCAGCAGCAGCAACAGCAGCAGCAGCAGCAGCAGCAGCAGCAGCAGCAGCAGCTTCTTGCGAGCGGGAACGGTCCAGACCAGGCTTGACGCACCGCCGCTTCCCGGCCCATCGAAATTCATTACCATTAGGACTTATTGCTGGCTGGTCCCCCCCCCCCCCCCCCCCCCCCAAAGCCAGGGGGGCCCTTCCACTTCTGCTCCTCCCGCCTCTTTTTCTCCGTCAGCCGGTTTCTGTTCGTGGAGGAGACAGCCGCGCGGGGATAGAGCGACTCGGGTCGGGTTCGGTCAGCGCCGGAACAAACCCGAAACACGGCGAGAGGCAAGTCTGGCCGAAGAGTTTGTCCGGCCCTAGAATGTCCGCGCACGGCCCCGCCAGCAGGAATGTGTCTCATTTTCAGACTTTGTTTTAAGCAGCTTCTCGCGCAAGAAAAAGGTCAACCTGCCTGCTGCTAGACATCGAAGGCAAAAACTGTGCAAAGGCTTCAGCCGACGTCCCGGCGGACGGAAGCGCCTTATTCACAAGTCGTAATTATGAGATGGCTGCCGCTGGCTGCCGCTGGCTGCCGCTGGCTGCCGCTGGCTGCCGCCCCGCCCAGCGCAGCGAGGCACTGGAGCCTCCAGCAGCCGCTGGAGCCGCTGCAGCATCTGGCCACTGAGACGGTTCTATGGCTGCCGCTGCTACTGCTAGCAGAGTGGGGGTGGGGTTCCCTAACCAGGGCCGGGAGAGGTAGGGTATCTTTTTTTTTCACTGAATCCTCAGTTGTGTGGATTATGTGAGTGTGTGAAAAGGTTGATTTCTTTTTATTATGATATTCACAAATATTCAGAAATTCTGTCGGCGGCGACGGCGAAAATCAACCGGCGTTGGCACGGTGGCCGGGTCTAGTTTCAACGTCAGTTGATTTCGCAAATTGTCGCATTTCATGGACATAGCGATTAATTTGGCGTAATTGGCAAATAAAACATGCGGGCGATAACGGGCCGGGCACGAGGGTGTGCGCACCTTGCTGCCGCCGCCGCTGCCGCTGCTGCTGCTGCCGCCGCTGCTGCCGCCGCCGCTACCACGACTACTTGCGGGGCAGCAACATCGTGTATCCATATTTAATGCGCATACTAAAAGCCAAACGGATTAAATGCTGCGCCGGTGGTGGTGGTGGACGTAGCAGGGGGCTTTGGGGAGGGGGAGGGAGGGGGAGCAGCAGATGGTGTGAGGTATGCCGGCGCGGCGCCATACAGCGCGGGCAACAGGCAGGGGCGCAATATACGTCCCGCACTGGATATCTATTGCATCGATGAACGCCGCGATGAAGAAAAAAGCGAGAGAGAGAGAGAGAGAGAGAGAGAGAGAGAGAGAGAGCGAGAGAGAGAGAGAGACTCTCCACTCCACGTCGTCGCCGGGGCTCCTGGTTACACCGTCATTGCCGAGCGCGCACGGCGCACGGCTTTTGTCTCATTTTTAATGAGCCCTCCACTGCGACACAGCACAACAGCAGGGTAGCAGGGCTAGGCAGCCAGGGGCTTTTGAACGTTGTTCGCCGAGGGGGTCCGGGGAAGAGGGAGGGGAGGGGCACACCTGACCGGGTGGGTGGGGGGGGCAGAGAATTTCAGTCCGGGACGGAGAGGCAATATATGGGAATCGCTTTGGGGGAGAGAGGCAGGGGGAGGGGGGAGCTGAACATGGCACTGTGACGTGTCGACCAAGGCTTAGCATCATCGGTGAGGTGGGCTCGGCACTCGGCCGCCGTTGTCCACTCTGACGCTGCAGGCCGGGCCGCTACATCGAAACGAACTCTAACCCCCCCCCCCTTCCCCTTCCCGCCCCTCTACCGAATGCCATGGCAGCAGCAGTTCACGGGGGCGGGTCGGTAAGTCTGTCACGTTCTGCCTTACCTTCGGCATACCCTCTTCAGCTCAGACCGGTCCTTTTTACCTTTACCTTCCCTGCCTCCTTTCTCGTTCTCACTCGCCCACACATTCACAAACACACTCCTCTCTCTCTCTCTCTCACCCACTCTCACCCCCCATAAAGAAGAAGTGGTTAGTCCCCAAGCGATGTGCGCGGAGAAGAGCGGAGCGTTCATTTATTCAAGTCTGCTGCGGTGGATTCCAGCCCGAAGTGAGCGAGAGGATGAGGATCAGCGGTGCTGGAGCTGGAGCTGGACCTGGAGCTGGAGCTGGGGCCACACCTGGAGCAGCAGCGCGAGCCGGTTCCCGGCCCCTGTGGTCCCCTGGTCTCGTCCGAGTCAACACCAGTCAACAGTCACCCAGCCATAGGGTTTATTTTTTTCCCTAAATTGGCAGCTCCGTCTGACCGCGGTGCAACAATGGTGATTGAGAGGCGGTGGTTGTGGCAGGCCTGGCGCTGCCGCGAGTGCCGTCAGCAACATGGCCATGGCCAGGGAGGTCATCAACCTGTTGGGCCGCTTCAACGTGTTCGGGGCGACGCGGCGCAAGCGGCGCGGCGGCGGCTCCTCGTCGTCGGCGTCCTCACCGCAGCAGGCCGGGGCCGGCGGGGGCCAGGGCGGCGCCGAGGCGGCGGCCGGCGTGTCCACGGCCAGCGTGACCGACGACCCCGTCTCCAGGCCGTCCCCCAGGACCGTGGCGGATAGGCCCCCGCAGCGGCTGCAGCCGCCCGTCAAGTCTCCGCGCGACTACAACGAGTGAGGGCGGAGGGGAGACAGCGCTGGGCTCGCTGTGTTGGGAAGTGTACAGGCCGCCTTTCTCTCCCACCCCGGCAGGTGGCCGGGGCCTGCGGGGCCCGGGGCCCGCCAGCGCCAGGCGGCTGCTAGAGTGCTCACCTCCCGGGATTTAGTCGCAATATATAGCCGAAGTCCGTACAGGGCCGGGGCCGGGGCCGGGGCCGGCTGAGGAGATGGGGTTTGGGGACGAAGCCTCCGAGGGAGAGTGGAGAAAAGCGAGGAAGACATGGCTTCTGGAGAGCGCGCTTCCGAAGTAAAACGAAAACGGTACACGTCGGTCAGAGCAGGGTGGAGCGGAGGGGAGGGGAAAGCCCGGACGCAGCCTTTCTCGTGACGTCGATGGCGCAGGGAAGCTCCGCCTCACCCCGGACCGCCTCCTCCCCTCGGCCGTGTGATCCTCGCTCTGGTGAGGGGTCGCCGTCGGCGGTCCCGGGGGCCGCGGCCGGGCGGGGCGGGGCGGGGCGGGGCGGGGCGGGGCGGAGGAACAGACAGAGCGCCTGGGTGGGGTCATAACTGATTCAAATGACTTATTAAGCCTCGCGGCTGGAAGAGAGCCGGGGGGGGGGGGCTTCGTGGAATCTGCGCCCCGCCCACTCCCCCCGGGTGACGTCCGAGTCCCAGCGGGCTGCGGCGTGTATCGGGTGCAGCGCCTCAAACCCTGAGGAGGTAGCGCGCCGCCGCCCCCGCAGCACACCTGTGCCTGCGCTGTCCAGGTCTCATTATCGGCAGCATCGCCCGCGACGTCAGCTGACCCGATTACCCGGTTCATCCCGGAGGTTGGCCGTGGCCGGCCGGGACACAATACGACCCGTCCCCGGCAGCCCCCGGCAGCCCCCGGCAGCCCCCGGCAGCCCCCGGCAGCCCCCGGCAGCCCCCGGCAGCCCCCGGCAGCCCCCGGCAGCCCCCGGCAGCCCCCGGCAGCCCCCGGCCTGTATATAACGCGGCATGTAATCCGCGCTGCTGACGGTAGAAAGCCAATATCGCCGATATAACAAGCACCCAAGGCGGCATTCTGATCACCGGAGCGGCGAATGAGATGACGGGCCGGGCGGCCGAGGTCGAGACGGCGAAACATCCCACTCCGTCACCTGTTTTCACACTGCCCTCCCTGCTGGAGTGACATGGAAGGAAAAACCCTCTAGTGTACACTTTTTTTTTTTTTGTCAGCGCAGCCCTGAGGCGCCTTGTGTTCCCCTTGTTTTGCTTTTCCCTCTAACCTCCCGTGGCCCCGTTTCTATCCCATCCTATCCAGGTACCGCGTGATCCGCCTGGAGAACGGCCTCACGGCGCTGCTCATTTCCGGCGCCGAGCTGAGCGCCGAGACGCCGACTTACGTCCCGGACCCCCCCATCCCCGGCGACGAGGCGGCGTCGGCCGGCGCGCCCCACAGGCAAGGAGGCCCCACAGGGGGCAGGGGGCAGCAGGCAGCGCCGATGAGGCACTATCGTCTCGCGTCCCCGGCCAGGCACACATTCGCTCTCGGCCTCCGCTACACACTCTCGCCTCCCTCGACAAGAGGACTCGTTAGGTCCGTGCGACGTTTCGGGGCAGGACGGGGTGGGGCGGGGCGGGGGGCGGGGGTGGCTGCCACGGCCAGGACCAGGCCAAACCCCGGCAGCGCCATCGGCAGCGCCATCGGCAGCGCCGTGCCGCGCCACGCTTCCGCCGCGCCATCACCACTGAGGGGCTGCGGGGGCTGCGGGGGCCGCGGGGGCCGCGGGGGCGTCGACACTCACATATTTGCCCACCACCTCCGTACGCAGGCCTGGTGACGGTGACGCTCCTCCGTAGGCCGAGGCCGGGACGGGACGCCGTCGTCTGTTCGTCTCAAACACAGGCGAGAACTACGGCAGTGTGTGTGCGCGCGCGCGTACGTTATGTGGTGGCAAAGAGGGGGGAGGAGATGGAGAGAGAGAGAGAGAGAGAGAGAGAGAGAGAGAGAGAGAGAGAGAGAGAGAGAGAGAGAGAGAGAGAGAGAGAGAGAGAGAGAGAGAGAGAGAGAGAGAGAGAGAGAGAGAGAGAGAGAGAGAGAGAGAGAGAGAGAGAGAGAGAGAGAGAGAGGGGGGGGGAGAGACTGTACGGCCGGCCAATACGGATCGTTGTCACGTGACACGTTCACTCGAGGACCTCTCTCTCTCTCTCTCTCTCTCTCTCTCTCTCTCTCTCTCTCTCTCTCTCTCTCTCTCTCTCTCTCTCTCTCTCTCTCTCTCTCTCTCTCTCTCTCTCTCTCTCTCTCTCCCCCCACACACACACACCGTATACCTCGCATCGGGGGCTGGAAAGGTGACTTCCCAGTACAGTCGCAGTCAAGAAAAACAGTCCCAAATTCGGTGAAGTTTGATCGTTCGGCCCCCGAATCTGGCTTGATAATGCGTGGCGTGAAATCTGTAGAGAGCGGAGGGGGAGCTCAGGGAACCGTCCGCGGGAGTCGAACCCACCGGGCCTGGCGTACACGGGTGTGTACACGGTCAGCAGTGAGCGAGACCACCAGGCCCGTGCCAGCAACAGTTTGCTCCCTGCGCCCCTCTCCCTCTCCTCCGCCCCTCCGCGGGCAGCAATGACAGGTCATTCCGTGACGAACAAGGGAGGGAGACGCGTCGTGTTTTTCAATGCGAACGGCTCACGCGTGCCAGCAGCAGCTTGGCAGAGAGGAGGGGGGAGGGGGGGGGGGGAGGCCGCGTAAGTCTATATACGCGGTGATTCAATTGCCAGCCATGCGTTCTGACCCTGACGCCCCCCCCCCCCCCCAGACACACACACGCACACACACACTCACACACACACTCACTCACACGGGCTGGGCAGGGCTGCGCTCCTGCGACATCTGACGTCAACCCGCCAGAGCAAGGCCGCCAGGCCGCTAGGCCACCAGGTCGCCCCTCCCCCACTCTGATTCAATGCGAGCCGAAGGCAGGGCGCCGGAAACGCGGGGTGGGGACGGGGAGGGGCTGGGAACACGTCCCCGACGTACACACTACTGCCAACCTCCTGAGCTCAATGGTGAGCGGGCGTGCTGGATTGGCAGCCCTGCCCAGCCCCTGCTTCCGCGGTCGGTAACCACATCCACCCTCACCCTGCGCCCTGCTCCCCGCGACCGCAATCTGTCTGCCTGGTAACACCGTAAAAAAATGTTTTTTTTAATTTAAATAAAAAACAAGATTCGGACTTTACAATGAAAATAAAATTCCGACAGGGTGTCTCGTCTGATGGAAACCTCATGCCCGTCGTCCAGGTGTGGCCGCGGCTCGGTAGACGACCGCTGCAGGCAGGCGGACGCCGAGCAGGCCCTGCAGGCCACGGACGAGGAGGACGACGACGACGCCGAGGGCGAGGACGGCGGGGTGGACGGGATCAGCAAGGTGGGAACGGCGTACGTAGCGTGGCGTGGCCCTGCCGTGGCCCTGCCGTGGCCCTGCCGTGGCCCTGCCGTGGCCCTGCCCCCCGCCCTCGCTCACAAAGCAGGGATTACGTTCACACTCGCTGCCGCCGGCTCGGCCCGGGCCCAGCAAGGGGAGCGCAAATCCCTAAAATTAGGCTATTTAGGATAGAACGTAACGTTAGGGGTAGGAGGGGTGCGGGGGAGGTGCCGGCGGGACACGGCCGCCGGGGGTTCGTTCTGGGCCTCACGTCTCTACTGACGGCGGAATGGGGCCTTGTGTCATTGGGGGGGGGGGCGGGGGAGCGCCGCGGGGGTCGGGAGGCGAGAGGGGGTCGTTGAAGGCAGCATTGAAAGCCAGAGACGGGGCGGGCCGTGCCGGGGAAGGGGCGAGTCCATCCAGTGAACGGTCCACAGGTCCACGGGACCACAGAGGCCACAGGGCGCGGCCGAGCCAAAGGGCCGAAGGGCCGAGGGACCGAGCCGAAGGGCGGCTGCGGCTCCCATTAGCCTGTCTCTCCTCTGCTTTCCCCTCCCCTCTCCTTTACTCCCCTCCCCTCTCCTCTCCTCTCGAAACCTCCCGGTGCTGTTGCTGTTGTTGCCGGTGTTACCCGCTCTCCTTTCATGTGGACGGACAACCGCGACAGAGGCTGGCGGGCCACGCAGCCAGCCGCCCGGCAAACTCTGGCTGTCATGCCACCCTACCGCACGCCGCGCCACGCCACGCCACGCCACGCCACGCCACGCCACGCCACGCCACGCCACGCCACGCCACGCCACGCCACGCCACGCCACGCCACGCCACGCCGCCGGGCGATGCTTACTTATGGCGGCGCGGACTCGAAAACTTGGCAGACGGTGTCGGCTGGAGCTGAGCTGCCACCAGCACCGACCCCTGCTCCCGGCTGCTACCCGGTGCTGCAGGCGCGGATCCAGGGGCGGCTCTAGGGGGGGCGATGTACCGCTTTCTGCCACCTTTCAGGCGGATTGTTTCGCGAATTGCCTACCTTTCGGGCGCCCTAGGGGGGGGGGGGGCGATCGCCCCGTCGCCCCCCCTGGATCCGCGCCTGCGGTGCTGGATCGCACCGGTACCGCACCGCAGGCCCCAGGCATGTCCTGCCCAGGCTACCCGGCTGGGAGGAATGCGATGCGTCCAACTTGCGTTGTGTCTCCGTCTTCTGCGGGACTTTTCTCTCTCTCTCTCTCTCTCTCTCTCTCTCTCTCTCTCTCTCTCTCTCTCTCTCTCTCTCTCTCTCTCACGGGGAGGGAAAGAAAGGGGGGGGGGCTTTTCTCTCCCTCCCCCTTTCCCCTTCCCCGGTGTAATCAAGCAGATGTGCTGTTACGCTGCTGCGATGTTGCTTTGCAGCTCCTCGCTAAGAAACGCCACCGCTAAAACCAAGCGTGTTTTTTAACACTTTGTCGCAAAAACAAAAACTTTAGAAAAAGTAAAAATAAGGGGGGAATATGATGAACTAACTGTGGTGCCGGTGGCGGTGCCTTCAGGGGTCCAGCCGGAGCCAGAACGGCGTCATGATCATCGAGTCCATCGCCGCCTGCGGGCTCTGCGTGGGTGTCGGCTCCTTCTCCGATCCGGACGAGTTCCAGGGGCTGGCGCACCTGCTGGAGCACATGGTGAGGTGACCAGGGGGTGGTGACCAGGAGAGCAACAGCGCGCACAGCGGCGTGTCCGGGAGTAGCGGCCTGATTCGAGCTCCATTCTGTCCCCCAGGTGTTCATGGGCTCGGAGCGCTTCCCCCGCGAGAACGAGTTCGACGTGTTCCTCAACAAGCACGGCGGCGAGACGAACGCGTCCACCGACTCGGAGACGACCACGTTCTACTTCGACTGCCAGTACCAGTACCTGTTCCGGGCGCTGGAGCGCTTCGCGCAGTTCTTCATCTCGCCGCTGATCAAGCGGAACGCGCTGGCCCGCGAGCTAGAGGCGCTCGACTCGGAGTTCCAGTCCGTGCTGCAGAGCGACTCCTGCCGGCGCCAGCAGCTCTTCTCGCAGGCCGCTCGAAAGCACCACCCCGCCACGCAGTTCCTCTGGGGCAACATCCAGGTCACTGCGTGACGTAGTTCGTGGGCGCCCCCCCGGTACCCGAGGGCCCGGCCCAGCCCGGCCCGGCCATGTGTCTGTCCTTGTCTGGGCCTTGCGGGCTCCTCTGCCCTCCCACTCCCACTTTCCTGTATTTTTTCCCCTCTCTAACCACCATTGAAACCGGACTAAAAACTACCCCCTGCAAGCAAAAAAAAATATATCCACGCGCCGCGGGCCGGTCTAAAAATTGAATGGACCCCGGCGAAGGCAGGAGGGGAGGTGTTTACCGTTCGGCCCGATGGAGTGACGGGGTTGACCCGCGGGAAGGGGGAAGGGAGGGGAGGGGAAGGACGAAACGGACGCCGCGCAAAGGAGATGAGATAAACCGCCGGGCGGCGAAAACTGAAGTGACACAGCGGGGCGGCGGGTCGCGGGGGGCCTCGGGGGGCCTCGGGGGGCCGTGGGGGGCCGCGGGGGCCGCAGGGGTGAGAGCCTGGCAAGCCGGGCCGTTCGGTCCTCGAGCAATCGGAAGTCGAGTGCCGCTTTTCCGAACCGCTGTGCTTCGCTGTGCTCCGCTGAGCTCCGCTGGCTCCCCTGCCTCCGCTCCTGCGGGTTGGCGGCGGCACAGATCTCGTTTCGGATATCCCGGCTGGCGGACGGACCCCGGAGCCCCGGGCCCCCGGGCCCCTGGACCCCCCGCCGAGCGCCGCTGAGTAGGGCACGTCCTCCGTTGGCACGGCCTGGGCGAAGACTGGGCAACTCTTATTATCAAAGTTTTCCGAAGTTATCCCCTGGCCGGCCCCGGCCGCGGCCCTGACCCCGGGCCCCGGCTGGCCGCACCCCAAATCGACTCTGAGTCGGGTCTGAGTCGACAGGTGTTGAGGCGAAGTGAAATCCAGCCGCCTCGACTGCGGCCTGGACTTTACCCTGCTCCCCTCCGCAGAGCCTCCGCGGCCGGGACTCGGAGGAGCGGCTGTACCGGCTGGTGCACGAGTTCCGGCGCCGCCACTACTCCGCGCACCGCATGACCCTCGCCGTCAAGGCCCCCCTCCGGCTGGACGTCCTGGAGAGCCGCGTGGCGCAGTACTTCTCGCAGGTCAGCCCCGCATGGGAAGAGGGATCGACTCTATATTTATCTATTTCAAAAAAAAAAAAAAAAAAAAAAGGCCATCGGGAGTTGAACCTTGGCCTGACCTGGCCCGGCGAGCAGCCCGGAGCTCATTCGGCTACAGGACGCGGTTGCAGGTGCCTAGCAACTTCCTGCCCCCGCTGGACTTCGGCCGCATGCCAGCGCCCTTCGACACGCCGTCCTTCCGCCGGCTGTACTCCATCTTCCCCGTCAAGGACACCTGTCAGGTGCGCGGCTCGCGTCCATCACGCAGGAAAGTCATTAGGCAGGCCGGTGTTTGAACCCGCGGGCGCGGGATCCAATCCTGCTGAGTACGAGGCCACAGACTCGACTCGACGCTGACTCTTCCTGTCTGTCAGGTGGACCTGACGTGGGCGCTGCCCCCCTGCTACCACCTGTACCGCTCCAAGCCCCACGACTTGGCGGCCTGGGTGCTGGGCCACGAGGGCCGCGGCTCGCTCATCGCTTACCTGCGGCGCCGCCTCTGGGCGCTCGACGTGTACACCGGCAACTGGGACGGCGGCTTCGAGATGAACTCGCTCTACTCCATGTTCAGCATCCACCTCACGCTCACGGACGAGGGTGAGGGCCGGGGCGTGGCGGTGCGGTGCCGGGAGGACCACGGCGTTTTGTTTTTTTTAAAATTTTTATTTTGTCTGAAGCTTTTCTAAATTATCTAATTTTTCAATTATTTGTGAATTTTTAGGGGTGCACATTTAAAAAAAATATTTGAGTGAGGGACCCCTTGCACCACGCTTATCCAAAACGTATCCGGGAATATTTTCACTTTCACCTTTTTCCCCACCGGATATTCCATGGGCGAGGACAAATGATGCGAGGAAGCGTCTCATGGAGGAAAGGCGGCGGCGCGCCGAGTGCCCCCCTGTCCGGGCTGTCACCTCGGCCGTCACTGTCACGCCGGGCGGGGCCGGGCGGGGCCGGGCGGGGCCGGGCGGGGCCGGCATGACGGATGCCTCGCCCCGCTTCAAGGAGAGGAGAGGATGTGTGGCCGCAGGGCCGCCCGCATATAAGTCCAGGGTTCAGGCTGTGTCCCCCTTTCGGTTTTGTCTGAATAATGCATCGCAGCTGCCGGTGATCCCTGCGGCGCGGCTCGGTCTAGATTCTCCGCTCCGCCCTGCTCTGCTCTGCACACTGTGCACCTGCCGGCTGGCCGCGGCGTGCACCTGCAGTGCGGGGCGGGGCAGCGGGGTCGCGGCAGTATCCCGAGGGGGGACGCCGACGGTTCGACGCCGACGCCACGCAAAGAGGCGTCCGCCCCCTCCCGGATCCGCCACCGAAGTCGGCTTAAATATGGATGAGGGGCGCGAGCGGCGAAAGAGTTGGAACACACACGACACGGGGCGGGGCGCGGGGGAAGTAATGTGAGCAGTGGTTGATGGAAAGAGGGATCGGGTTATAGGAATAGAGTCTTGCGGGGAGGGGGAAGGTCGAGGAAATTGGAGATGGGGGCGTGGAAAAAGAGTTATGCAGGGAGGGGAGGGGAAGGGAAGGGAGGGGAGGGGCCGATCCAACAGGTGCGGTGCGGGCCTCGCTCCGCTCCTCTTCCTCCGCCGGGAACGCCTGCGGATCGGTGGGTAGGCCAGCCCGCCGCACACGGGTGCTCGGCGGGCGAGCGCGGTGCCTACCTGCCAGGCGTCCGGCCGGCCCGAGGCCGAGGCTGAGGCTGAGGCTGAGGACGTGCCGCGTTGTGTGCTCAGGCGCGCGCAACGTGCCGCAGGTGGTCGAGGCCGTCTTCGCCTACATCAACCTGCTGCGCGCGTCCGCCACGGCCCGCGGGCCCGACTCCCCCCAGGAGCGCCTGTTCCGCGAGGTGCAGACCATCGAGAACGTCGACTTCCTGTTCGGCGAGGAGGAGTCGGCCGCCGACTGGGTGGAGATGCTGTCCATCAACATGCACATCTACCCGCCCCAGGAGTACATCACCGGCCCCAAGCTCTACTTCGAGTTTGACGCGCAGGTACGGGCGGGCGAGAGGGCTGCGTGATTCTTTTTCATTTCATGTCTCCACCTTTCCCTCCCACTTTTTAAATTAATTTGAATGCCACGCATCTCACAGGCGGTGCAGGAATTCGTGGACCAGCTTCGCCCGGACACCGTCAACGTCATGTTCATGTCCAAGAAGGCCCTGGGCAATGCGGCCTTTGACCGCGTCGAGCCGTGGTTCCGGACGCCGTACAGCGTGCGGGACATCCCGGCCGCCTGGCTGGACGCATGGAGGGCGGCCAAGCCCGGCAACCGCTTCGCACTTCCGGAGCCGAACAGGTCAGGTCCGGGGGCGGGCCGGGGGCGGATGTCTGGCACAACGTGTGTGCGGGGCGGGCCTCGGCCTCGGGCGGCCAACTGGCTGTCCAGCTCAGCAGCGGCGTAGCCAAAGCGTAGAGGGACCTTTGTCGCTCTTCCGGAGCAATGTCTATCCGCCGGGGGCCGGGGGGGGGGGGGGGGGTGAGAGGGGAAGCGCGCCAAAGCAGCCGTGTCAGTGCGGTGAGTCGTGCCTGTCGAGGTGTGTTACGGGGGGGAGTATTTTGGGGGAGCGCGCGCGCGCGTGTGTGCGCGCGTGTGTGCGCGTGTGTGTGCGCGCGTGTGTGCCGCGCCGTCCGGTTTGTCAAGGTAAAAGCCTCTCACTCCAGCCCGGGCTGGGCCACAGTGGCCATGATGGCGGCCGGGGTCCGGCCAGGGTGCACGCGCAGCCACATACTGGGGGCTACAGAGGTTACCCCCCCCCCCCCGGTCACCCCCTAGAGCTCTGGTGACATGTTGCGGGTTGCCGCTGTTGAGCGCGCGGAGGGCAAATTGGTCTCACCGTTCCACACCGCCCCGCCCTGCCAAGCGCGAGCGCGCCAAGCGTCTATTTATAGATTCTTCTCTTCCCTAGGAGAGATGAGATAACCGGGGTGGGGGGTGGGGGGGCAGCTAGAGGCGGCGTGGGCTCCGTCGCGCTCCGCTCCGCTGACCTGGATTGTCGCGGGCGGTGAGGGTGGCAGGGACCCTGGGGGGGGGGGGGGGGGGTGAGGTCGGGAGTGGGGTAGTATTTCGTTTCGCACGATGTGGGGCAGGGGGCAGGGCGTCGTAAGGGTCGTCCTGCAAACTCTCATCTCATTTCGTCGCCCTTCGTGTGGGTAATGAGCCCCCATCGCCATCCGGTCGGGTTTGCGTTTCCCCGCCAGGGGAAAAAAAGGGGAGGGGGAGGGACAAGTATGTGGACACGTGTGGCTGCGTGTTGGAGGGCCGGGGGCGGGATAGGCTCCTCCTAACCCCGCCGCAGGTTTCTGACGACAGACTTCTCGTCGCTGCCGCTGCCGCCCAACGGCAAGTCCGCGCCCAAGTACCCGGCCCGCATCCTCCACGACGGCGTCCTCGAGGTGTGGTACCGGCGCGATGACGCCTTCCAGCTGCCCGTCGCATTCCTCTACTTCCAACTGGTGTCCCCGCTGCCCATCAAGTCGTTGCGGAACGCCGTGCTGCTCGACCTGCTGGTGGGTGCCGATGCCAGGCCGAAGGGGAGGACCCCGTGCCCTTCTCTTTGCGATAAATTGAAAAAGAGGTAGGGGTGGGTCGGGATCGCTGGCCTCGCGGGGCTCCGGCCTCGGCCTCGGCCTCGGTGTAAAGGTCAAGGGCGGCCAGTTCCCTCGGATCCCCATCCCGTCCCAGTGGAGTGGCCATGGCCTCCGGCCCCCGGCCTCCACTTCTACCACCGCTACTGTCGGCTTACCGGGGGGCCCGCGAGTATTCAAACCTACGCGGCTCCCTGACAGCTACCGCCGACGCTACCGCAACCTCCGCCCACGCCACCGAATCCCCTTTCAGGTGACGGTGCTCAAGCAGCAGCTGGTGGAGGAGCTGTACCCCGCCGAGATGGCGCTGCTCAACTACTGTGTCTACTCCAACGAGAAGGGCTTGGTGGTTCGCGTCGAGGGCTTCAGGTAATCTGGCGGCCGCCGTTGGCAGACCTGCCGGGCCGCTGGTACTCGAACCCGCCATTGTGTTTGCCCACCGCGCCGCACAGCCAGAAGCTGCCCCTGGTCCTGGACGCCATCTTCCTGCAGCTGTCGCGTGTGGCGGAACACGTCGACGGGGCGCTGTTCGCCGCCATGCAGGAGAGCCTGCGACGCCTGTACCACAACACGTTCGTCAACCCCACCAAGCTGGCCAACGAGCTCCGGATGGCCCTGCTCTTGCAGGTAGCGGAGCGAGTTCGAATCCACCGTCGGGTGCACTGATTGTGTTTCCGTGACGCGTGCGTGCTGCGCGCAGGTCTACTGGACGCCCGTGGACAAGTACGGCGTCATCGAGCAGACGACGCTGGAGCAACTCAAGGCCTTCGCCAAGGAGTTCATGCACCGCCTGTACATCCAGTGCCTGGTCCAGGGTAACGTGAGCATGGAAGGCGCCCTGGCCATCTGCCGCAAGGTGGCCGCCACCCTGCAGTGCCGCCCGCCCAGGGACTTCCCCACGCTGGCCGTCTGCCAGGTAGCGCCGCGGTCGCGGGTTCGAATCCCGTCGCCTCGCCTCGGCTTTGTGGCGGGGTTGTGGGCGTGGCGGCGCGGCCTTTGTCACCCCTTCCCTTCGTCCTGGAGGTGCCGCTGGGCGAGCGGTGCTGCCGCGTGCGGACGTTTAACCCGGACGACAAGAACTGCAGCACCGTCAACTACTACCAGTGCGGCCGGGCCACCGTGGTCAAGTGCTGCATGTCGGAGCTGCTGGTGCAGCTGCTGGACGAGCCCGTGTTCAACGCGCTGCGGACGCGCGAGCAGTTGGGCTACGACGTCACGTGCCAGCGCCGCACCACCTATAACACCTTGGGCTTCCTCATCACGGTACAGCCGCGGCAGACCTCGCCCCGGGCCTTTCACCCCGCCCGCAGCCCGCAGCGCCAACGATACCCCGCGCTGTGTGACCCGTTCGCCGTCATGGAGGTAGGAGAAATACTACATCCATGTTCGCCGTCTTGCCCCAGGTCAACTCGCAGGCGGACAAGTACACGATGGACCACGTCGACAGCCGCATCGAGGCCTTCCTCAAGGACTTCGGGCACGCGCTCAAGACGCAGTGCACGCGCCGCTTCAAGTTCGTCAAGCGCTCGCTGCGCGACGAGAAGGAGTGCGTCGACTTCGACCTCCAGGCAAGCATCATCGGTCTCCGCTCCTCCCCGTGTCCCAACAGCGCATGCATGAAATTCGCACCCATCCCTGTAGTATTCAATATGATTCGATTATTGATTAAGGTTAGTGTTTTGAATGGTCGGAAACAATATCTTATTTCCTTTGAGTTTTTTCTTTTTTTCCCCCAAGATGAGCAATCTTTGCCTTTTTTCTGGCTTTCGTCGTATTTTGTTTTCGTGGTTTTTTGTTGTTTTTTCGCCTCCGCTATAAACGCAGCCCTTCCTTTTTTAAGACTGATTTTTTTCCCCTTTTCCAAGATGAGTAATCCTTGCCTCTTTCCTTTCTCCGTGTATTTTTTTTTTTTTTTTTTTTTTTTTGGGGGGGGGGGGGTGCCTCTACCATTAACACAGGCATTTTTTAGTTTGACTTTGACTCGTGGATGGGTTTGGATTTGAATGAATAAACATGCTCTGGCTGCTGATTGTAGACTATTTTATTCAGCAAATGGTGGTACATTATTTGGTATCTAAACAGTGTGGCCGTCTTGCATCCTTCAACTCCCTGCTCTGTTCCCCTTCCGCAGGACGAAGTGTCTCGCAACTGGAAGGAAATCACGTCCAACACGTACATGTTCGACCGCGCTGAGCGCGAGCGGCAGTGCCTCAAGAACATCCGGCTCAAGGACCTGCGGAAATGGTTTGTGTAGGCTGGGGCTGAGAGTGGGGGTGGGTCCGGGCGTGACGGTGACGGGTGACGGGGCCGGTAACGAGCATGCCACGTCTCCAGGTTCCTCGCACACTTGGGCCAGGAGACTCGGCGCAAGCTGTCCGTACAGGTAGTCGGCAACCGGAACGGTGGCGCAGGCTCCGCAGACGTGGACTCGACCGCGGGCGCAGCCGCAGCGCCGGCCGTAGAGGCCGCCTCCGGACCCGCCTCCGCCCCCGCAGGAGGCGGCAGTGTACGGGGGCGGCTGTCGTTCCACCCCAGCAGCGGGAGCGGCGGCGGCGGTACGGTTGCACCGAACCCACAACGCAGCAGTCGTCTGTCGCGCGGCGCGTCGGGGTCCTCCGGCGGCCAGGGTCAGACCCAGGGCCCTGGCTTCCACCTGCGCTACGTGCGCACTTCTGACGCTCGCCCGCCCACCTACTTCGTGACGGACGTGGCCGCCTACAAGAAGGCCACTAGCATCATCCACAGCCCCAGCTACAGCCAGTCGGCAACGGGGTCAGGGTCATCGGAGGCTGCCGACGAGGATACCCCCGGACCCGGGCCCGCATCCACATCCCACTGAACTGACGGCCAGTTGCTATTCAACAGCCGCTGGTCGGCGAGATAATAAACTACGTCGCGTCTTATAGTTTTGCCAACCAGCTTGAGTTACTGGGTGCAGTAATGCGAGACGTGGCAGGTAGTCCACTGCAGTTACATCCACCTACGGTCATGTCTCATACCAACTGCAAAACTCTCGGTAGCTGCAGGGGCTGCTTTTCAGCTAAAGAAAATGTAGATGATCAGAGACACTACATTTATTGCATCCAAGTACATGTCTCTCACAGTGACGAGTTTGGGGAGATACCATAAACATATGTGGTTGCTGGTTTGCTTGACTTGCAGTTTCCAAACCACCTCAGAAAATGACTGCAAGACATTTGACCACTAGTGCCAATGTTTTTCATCAGGTACAGGCGAGCATTAGCACACATTACATGTGTTCCACCATATTACGTTAAAAATCTCATAAAGGGTCAAAAATAACAAATTTTTATTATCAACAAGACATGTCCGCATTATCTCATACTTCATCTATCACACAGTATAGTACTATTGTATTTACAAATAAAAAATACATTCTTTTCAGCTTCAACATAACATCCCACAAAAAGACATACATATCTACATGGTAGGCAGTTCCGTCCTCAGTCATGAGGAAATTATTTTTAACTCGTGCTCTAAAAAAGTGCAAGGGCTCTGACGATTCAGAAATGCAAGACAATGCATCATTCGGTTTTGATTCTAAAATAGATGTGATTCTGCTCAAAATTGGTACTAAGCTTGGTGCATTCTTTAGGGTAAATACAGTACAGTAAGATAGTTTA
Organism: Odontothrips loti; assembly: GCA_038380765.1. Lineage (NCBI taxonomy): Eukaryota > Metazoa > Arthropoda > Insecta > Thysanoptera > Thripidae > Odontothrips > Odontothrips loti. The sequence continues at coordinate 9,537,326 of CM076251.1, forward strand.
GGAAAATAAAGACTACTCTAGCTTGTCAAAATCTCTTCGCAGAATCACAGAGAAAAAAAAATGTTTAACAATGCATCATGCTGCATTTAATTTAGAGTACTACTAAATTTATCGTCATTTTTTCTAATGTTCAGGCTATTCTGTTCCGTAGGAACAATAATATATTTCAGGCAAGACTGAGTTCATTCACATCAAGGTGTGAAAACGTTTAGATGCCCAATCAGTGCCTAATCAACAATGAAGAATGTGAAATTGATGCTCTCAGATTCTCATTTTCTTTGTCTTTGTCATGATTGCTTCAAATATTGATTCCAAAGAAAGGTAAAAATAACAATACCATGGATAGAACTCAAGAATTGTCAGAGCATTAAGAGCACCAAGAGTACCTTCATCAATGTTCAAACATACACTTCCTCCAGATAGGGAAATAAATAAGTCACAAAAATAGGCAAACAATGCTTCCCTGGCAATGCCAGGTTAGAAGATGAAAAATTGGCAAACGAAGCATCTGCATGAAGAACCACAGAAACTTCATTTGAAAGCCATGAGCAATCTTTGCTTCACATATCATAGAATGTTGTAACTAAAGAAGTATCAACAATGAATGTTAAAGCAGATCCTCAGTAACACTGATGTTACAATAAAACAAACACAAATGCAAAGAAATAATGAAAATAAACATTCTTATAAAGCACAAAGATCTTGAAGAGCACATGACAATGTTACCATTTATATTAGGTGCAGTTATTGAATGATGGTTAAAAGCATAGTAAAAAAAAAAGTGTTAAAAGCTTCGGAGGTACACTCAACAATAGAATACTTTCCACATCTGATCCATTGAACACCCTGTATATCCTGAAGTTCAGCTTTTAGAAATAATTTGTAATATTCTCAGCTCAACACATCGTAACAACATGAAAACCCCTGGAGCAGTTGAGTACATTACGTACACCTAAAAGTACGCTATGCAACCAAACAACACACAGGACTTCCCATAATAATATAACTTGTAAAACTTTGTTCATAAAGTTAATGGCTACAAAAAGAAGTATCACATACCACAAGATACAGCTTAAAAAGTTAATTTGAAATATTCAGTAAAGATCATTCATAATTAGAAACTTCACAGAAAAAAAATCTTCATTCATATGTTCCAATTTAGCCAGAACATGTAGGAACTTTACTAAGATAAACAGAAGCAAGACCAATCCCAAATGTTCCAGTTCCAGTGATTAATCATGCATCACATGAGCAACTGAATTACATCCAATGTTGCAGTATCCCAAACCCAACATCAGTGCAACAAACAGACTAACACTACTCCAAATTAGGGGAAAAAAAAAAGAAAAAAAATTATCTTGATTGACAGATACTTCATTAGTTGCAATACATCCATACATATTTTGATATGAAGCAAATATTCCAATCAACTCATCTCACCCTGCATCCACTTCAATTCAGACAGATAATAGGAATACTGTATGGTGACGTACTATGATCCGTCTTGGAACACACAACAGGGACACCTATACATACTTTTACCAATACACAATACTTCAGGTAGTAAGAAGAGTCTTATAAACAACTAGCAGCTTTCAAGACCCAGGTTAGAATACAAAACATTTGACAAACATTTCCTGCCATCTGAGAATTGCTAATTTTCTGCATCTTTCTACAGTAGACATATTTGGTCAAAGAGTAAAGTCCCAACAGGCAAAACAGTGTATTTAAACAACTTGAACAATTAGAAAAATTTCAGTATTTACACATATAAAATTGTAAACAGCTCGATGTCTTAATGAGACTTTGTGAATTGTTGCTCGCCTGTTGAGAAACATACAATCAAAAGAGAAAATAATATTGATACAAGAAGAAAGTCAAAAGATGTGAAGTATCACAAGATGAAGACTCTTTAAACGCCCTCTCCATAGTCTCTGTCACCAACATTAATGCGGTCCGGGGCTGCAGTGACACTAAAGCCAAGAATACTCTTGTCCACTTTGTACATTTTTCCTTTCTTGGTTTTCTTGCTTTTTCCCTGGAAGAGAAAAAAAGCGTCAGGATCTATTCCCCATGATGAGGATATTCAAGTCATCAAAGGTTATAGAAATCAAACAAACCTTCACCTCCTGAAAGTCGTGGCTTGATTGCTGGGAAGTGGGGTTGACAGCAGGTGCAGGAGCACACATGTCATCAGCTGCAGGCTTGCTCCTCCTTTCACTGCGCCACTTGCTACGTCTTTCAAGGAATTGACGGGCAAAGTCACTGGAACTCTCTCCTTCACCAAGATATTGACGCACATAATCTTTTACTTCGTAAGGAGATTCAATATCTCTGAGGAAACTCACAAATGTTGGAACTGTAGAGAAAAAACGTATTTAAGTACAGTTTAAAGTATTTGCATAAATTCTGGTTTAATGTTCACATATGTACGGAAAACAACTTACTATCAACAGAGGGCTGCAAGGATGAAAGAGCTTTATGACACCACTGACTAAATTCATCTGTCCGCTGCACAGTTTGCTCGAACAGTTTCATCACTGTAGCTTCTTCCTTCTTTTTTTTGGTAGCACTGTTAGAGGCCTTGGCCGCTGTTGTTACATTTGACGTACTTGCACTTTTAACAGGTGTTCCCTTCTTTACAGTTGGAGCTGCTGGCTTCACAGGTGATACAGCAGGGCTTGCAACTTCATCCCAAAATCCAGGTCCAGAACCTGAAAAATGAAAATTCAACAAGGTATTGAAAAGAAAAACAATTGTTGCGGATTAATATCCCAGATAATCAAGTTTGTACAGACTGGAATTTCCCCAAGTAAGGCTCTGAGGAGCAGAACCCCAAATGCCAACTGATGGAGCTGGAACATCTCTGGCAGCAGCAGCTCTCTCGGCCCTCTCGGCCCTGTCTCGTTCCATCTGTTGCTGTGGAATAAAATTTGTACGGTACTAACAAGAAGAAATAGTCATGATGGTTATTTTGACAGCACTGACCATGACCTACCTTGGCAATTCGTTCCTGTTCTTCCCTTTGAATCTGCTCTAATGTCTTTGCCTCTGGTGGAGGTGCCGGCTTCCTCTCAGCCCACTTCAGCTGCATCTGAGCAGGCTGGGACTGGTTTTCGGCAGCAGCCAATGACGAAGCAAGCATTGCAGACAGCTGGTTTTGCTGGTTCTGCTGCTGAATCTGCTGCAGAATCATTTGCTGTTCCCGAAGCTGCTCATCTTTTTCTCGTTTCTGATTGCGTTGAATTTCAGCAAGACTAAGGCTATTAGGTTGTGCATTGGCTTTGGCAGCTTGTGGTTGGCTCCAGGGAGCAACTTTGGCTGTTTTGATAGCCGCAGCAGCTTGAGCTTGCTTTTGTTGCTGCTCCTGCATCTTACGCAGCGCCTCTGCTTGCTGGCGCTGTTGCTCAGCTCTCTTAGCCTGTTCTTCAGCCTCTCGTGATCTTTGAATACGTTCTTCCTCTTGCCTTTTTTTCTCCTCTTCTTCCCTGCGCTTTCTCTCCTTCTCTTCTTCCTTCCTCTTTTTATCTTCCTCTTTCTTTTTCTTATCCTCTTCTTTTTTCTTTGCCATTTCTTGACGTTTGGCGTCCTCCTGTCTCTTCTTTTCTTCTTCTGCTTTACGTTGTTCCTCCTTCCGTCTGACTTCTTCTTCTTTCCTCTTCAGCTCTTCAGCCTTTTTCCGCTGTTTTTCGGCTTCAGCGGCGGCAGCGACCGCTGCTGCCTCTTCCGCTTCGCGCCGATGTCGAGCTTCCTTCTCAAGGCGTCGTTGGAGCTCCTCCTCCTCTAGTTGTCGTAACATATCCTGTTTCTTCCGTTCTTCTTCTACTAACATTTGCTCTTCCAATATTTGTTTTTCAGTCTTCATCTCCTTAGTGTTAATATCGCCCCAGAGTGAGGCCGTAGATTGGGGAAGCATTGGCCCAGAAGGTGGCACTGACGCTCCAACAAGGGGTGGGCGAATACCTCCGAGCCAAGGTCCTTGATTATAAACAGGGAGAGGGCTCCCCCATAAAGAGTCTCCCTACAAAGAAGGACAAAATTTATGATATGTGCAACAGTAGCATCGCAGAAGGAACAAAACCTGACAGTGCAAAGTAAAATCACAGACTGAAATTGTTAGACTCACCGTTGCTTGATGGTGTTGCTGTTGCTGTTGCTGTTGCTGCTGACCTAACTGCCTCAACAGACTTTGGATTGGATCTGAAGGCAGAGGTTCATTTGAAGGCTGGGGTGCCTGAGCTGGTGCTGGAGGAGGAGACAACCTTGAAGATAAACCACCCATCTGCTGAATCAATGCCTGCAGAGGGTCAAGTTGCTGACCTGACTGTTGTCCTGAAACTTCTTTTCCCTAAAATTAAAATGGAAATTAATTGTGTACATTTAACAAAACATACTATGTATGGTCATAAAATAAAAACAAAGCATACTTGAGGCATGCGCTGTTGCTGGTGTTGTGGCTGTTGAGGTTTCTGTTGGAACTGAGACATCAAAGCCATTACAGGGTTTTGTGCAGAAGCAGGTGGTATAATTGGTGGAACAGCATCCATTGGAGCCATGTGGGCATGCTGAACATATTGAGCCACAAGCTGTAACCAAAAATACATCAATGAAAATAGGAAGTGGGCTGACGGGTATTTGCTTTTTCTTCTATTCTAGCAATAAGTGGAGCACCCTAATTACCTGTTGTTGCTCCAAGGGAGAGAGTGTGTTCCAGCCATCAGTCTGAGAAAGTTTGTTTACAGCTGCTGCTGCAGCTTGAGATTGTTGTTGCCTGTAGGCAATAAAAAAATAATTAATATTCATGGGAAGATTTAAACAAAATACTGAAGAGAACTAAAGAAAACCAACCTTAAAAACATCTGTTGCTGTAAAACTTGGTACTGGTGCTGCATCATTAACTGAATGTCAGGTTCAACACTGGGCATTCCAGGTACTCCAGGCATGCCCGGGATACCAGGCATTCCAGGAATGCCAGACATAGGTAACTTGGGAAGGCCTGGACCTAGAGGCATGCCAACTCCTGGTGTAGGCAACATATGAGGTTCCACACCCTGAAGAACAAAAGAAGGGTCAAAATAGTAATTACCAGTGTTGCAGTCCATTCACAATCTAAATTGATTAAATGAATACCTTGATAGCAGGAACATTTGCATCTGTCATGAACGGAATACCACCAAACACTTTCATAAGATCCTGAAGCTGCGAGAATCTTTCATCTTTGGCACGTCGCACAAGCAGGTTGAGGTTGAAATACCCAAGTCTGAACCACTCAGCCATTTCTTCAGAAGAAAATGGTCCTGAAAATTTGCAGAGCAAGAGTAAAGTACATGGGTAAAACAAAAAGTGGTTTCTACCTTAGAAAGTCCACATTACAAGTCAAAAGTACCTTGAACTTGGCCTTGAGGGTCTCTATAAAACCATTTTTCTGGTTCTCGAACATGAGAACCATGATGTTGGAGATGGCGATGGCCCATTTCCTCTTTGATGGGGCCTTCTTCCTCATCCATTAATTTAGAAACAATATCATCAGCAAATCTATCCATTGCATCTTCAGATTTGTGTTCTGTAATCGTGTTTCGCTGCCTTGAATCAATGTGGTTTTCATGTGAAGCATTATTTGGCACACTTATGGCTGGCATTGATGCTGATGTTGTCAAGGGATGTGGACGATGTTCAGGGGAACGCTGCAATTCCTTTGCGTCATTATTGGATAGTGGGGATGCTTGTGGACTAGGAGACTCCTTTCCTTTCAGATCAGGATCACTCTTGGAATTATGCACTGTTTTGAGAGGTGTTGAATCATGACTTTTCATTTCATCATTCTGAGGTGGAGAGGAGGGTGATGGCACTCTATTATCAGATTGTTTGTCTAAGTATGGAGTGAGTTTCTCACTCACTCTTTCAGCAGATGCTCTATCTGTTGCCACAACTCGTCTAAGATTCGCATTAGAATTGACATCTCTTTTTCCAGGGCTGCCACCACCATTACCTTCAGACATAAGTCTTGTGCGCCGAAGCACACTATTGTTAACAACAGTTCCATTTTGCTAAAATTAAAAGATAAATATTATAATCCTACCATACAGAATTCTAAAGAGACAGATGCAGATAAACTATTTCCTTACCTCCTCCTCATCTGAATAAGTGTGTCCTCCATGGAAGGCACCCGTAGCATCAAAGCTGCCACTACCATCAGCAGCACCATCCACAGCCCTGGAAATTCATAGAAAATTGTGCTAACCTTCACTCTAATAAAGATAATAGTACAACTTCAACAATTGCAAAAAAGGTGCAATAGGGATAAAGATTAATGGGACTACTAACACCTGTCACGGTTGTAATAGACTCACCATTCAGGTAGATTATTACTCTGCTCCCAGGGACGATGAGCACGGTTATAGTTGCCTCTCTCGCCCATTACTTCTGATTCTCTGTCCCTGTCGCGGTCCCCGTCCCTCCAACTTGTGGTTCTTGCTACCCCACTGGCTCCAGCTCCAGCCCACTTCACTTTTTCTGGAGTGATAGACGGCCTCCAGCCATCTTCTTCTTCTTGTCCTGCGCGGTGACGCCGCCAGTTACTATCAGTATTAGAAGAAAAGGTTCTTGTGCCCGTAGTGCCCCCTAGCCCTCGCTCATTAAAGTCCTTCCGAGGACTAGTGGAGGGCCATTCACTAGCGTCCAGGCCATTTCGTTCACCCCAGCTTCTCTCACCCTGTGGATACACGTAAGGATTAGTCTACTGTAGAACACTGACAGAACGAAGTTCGTCGACACACTACCTGTGCCCGGTCGAATGGCCGTGTGCCTCGCGTGTACCCTCCAGGCGGGGCACCCAGACCGTGAGGAGGCCCAGTAGGGGAGTCTCCCCCTTCCTCATAGCTTAAGCCCCTTGAGTACGTGGTGAAACCCCCGCGGCCTCTGCCACGGCCCCTGTCCGCGGAGAGTCCAACTGGTCCAATCGGCCCACCTCTGCTACTCCTTACACTAGTGGTTAACATCACAGGTGTAGTTTTGCCCGCAGCCCGTAGCACAGCATCGCTGTTAATGCCTCGATTCCAATGACGCTGTAAATGGAGAATTTGTACATGAAAAACGTTATGTTTCACTAACCAAAAATATGTGATGGGACACTATCACCAAAAATATCCAAGACAAACTGAACTTACAGTCTCTTCCTCCGTCATTTGGATAAGTGCCAATGGAACTTGAGTTTTGTCTACATATAGACTTGGGAAGGACGCCAAGGGATCTGGAGCTTTCACTAGTTGGTCAAACAATGCCAACATTTCTTCCCGACCATAACGATGTTCTGCCAACTGATACCGAGGCATTGGTGGTGCAGCACTTGGTGCAGCACAACCATCTTGCCCCATGTTGCGCAGCCTGTCAATAAAATTAAGTTATAATATCCTCAATACTGAAGGGTATAAAGATCTCTTACTTCATTTATTTTTGAAGTCAGCAGAGAATTCTTACCATTCCGGCCCAAATTTCATGGAATCAGTCATCTCCAAGCAGATCTAAAGACACAATAGAGGAATAAATGAAAAACCATAACTTTGACCTTATGACTAATAACAGATAGCAACGTCATACAGATTACATAAAACATGACAAGGTGTTAAATATATACCTGAAGAATCAGTTTCAATTACGAAGACTGAGCCAACAGCAAACTTCCAAACACAGGATGAGCAGCGAAGATAGGGGAGTCGAAGACCGCCTAGGGGAGTACCACAAAACTTTGAAAAAGTAGTAGGAACAAGTAGGCAAGTGAACAATGCTGCTCCAGATTTAGGAGCATCACAAGGGATAAAAAACATCAAAGGAGTGCGGGTGTGGTATGAATTTAGCAAGGTGCAGACTGTTATTTACATTTATATATCAAGCCCATACAGAGCAAAAATCGTGTTTCAGATATTTAGTTTCAACAAAAACCACTTCTGCTATGTGGGGTAGTGAAATTCCACGCGACGAGTAAAGTAACGAAAAGACAATTCGAGCGCTGTTCTCATTCAAGAAGTTAAAATATGCGAGAGTGCTTCCCCTTTGTTTAGGTTATTCGCCGTGCAATGTGTACACACAGTGCGGCTCCCCTACGAAACATGGGAGAAGTCAACAAATCGGGCTCAATTTTAAATTCTTAAATAGAACCTGCGATTGAGGAGGGCCGTCTAAATAGCATGTGCTTGTATTTATTGTGAAAAAAAACCGCAGCCAAGGTGGCACAAGCAGGCACAAGCCTAAGCACAAGGCCTAGGCCTGACCTGGCACGGATGGCTAATGCTCGCACCGACAGGTTGCACCCCGACGAGCAGTCCGTCAAGAGAAATCAACGTTTATATCAAGCTGGACCGTTAACTGTATTCTAAAGTGTTTAAATCATGGTGACAAAGTTAATACATAGGTGTCAATACCTTTTTTTCTCCAAACACAAGAGAACAAGAGACACACACCAATATGGCCGAAACATAGGATGAAAACGCATGCGCCGAGCCGAGTCGAATAAAATCACGTGACAGCACCTTATCCAACCTCCTAGCAAAGTCCCGGGAGCAGCATGTTTATCATGTTGCTGCACGGTTAAAAAGCAAAAACGTCTTGGTGCCAATGTTCTTTGCGACTTACGACAAATATTTTTAGTCAAATCTGAAGCCTCTATCAACATTATCATAGGTATACGGCATGCACGTTTACACAGAAAATCTGACAAGATGCCAGCCTGGAAAATTTAAAGTTTGAGCCATTTATGAAGAAGATAAAAACCCGCTAGAAATCTGTGAGAATTGAATTGAGATTCCCCGACGTAGTTATGTGCTTTTCTCCGTGGATAATTTTCGATTAAAAACGTTTTTAATTCCACTTCCGTTCTGTAAGGATGGTGGCTATGAGTATGGCGGTAAATACGAATACCTAGTTTTTTTTGTTATTTTTTTTTTTTTACAATCTAGTGTGTGCCTCATAGGTAGGATATTTCAAGAATTATTGTGTGGGCCAAGAAGTTTACAACAAGTTTATTTTAAAAGTTTTTTACAAAAACATTTAAATTACATTCCTTATAAAATATATGTCACCTGGTAAAAGAAAATATTGATGTAAGGAATCAATCAGTTAGGAACATGAGAGAAAGGAACATTCACTTAATTCTAACATTTCATCACATTCATACAGATTCACTTCAATTACAGACTCTTCAAATCATAGACTGGCAGTGTTGGTCAAATTAGATGCAATTAAAAATCCAGGTGATTTGTAAGAAACTAAAAACATTCATATGTTGATACAGAAGCTCAAAATTGATATTTAATGTCAACAAATGCAAAATGGCAATAAATTGTTTTAGCTTTTAGAGATTCACATGAGATTCATCTTCACTATGATTATCTGACTAGCAAACTACCATAAAATGATTGTGGGTATTAAAACTTCTTTGTCAGTCTCTTAAAGGTACATTTGCATTGATATTTGTGTTTTGAGACATTAAGAAAAGGCTGAAATAACCTATGGATCTACAAAGGAGATCATTATATATCTTGTTCCATTTGTAACTGGAAGACCTTCATGGTAATGTGTTAAACGCCCGGGATGCATTAGCAGCCAACCAAGTCGAGTTTCTGTTACACTGCAGCCGTAGCGGATGAAGTGGCACCCTCCTCCCTGCATGAGAGATGAGTTTTTAATAACACAGCATAAGACAGGAGATCTAGATCAAAAGATGGAAATAGTACCTGATAATCAATGTTTGGTCGATTCAAAGCTAGGTTGATTGTGTAGGTAGAGGAATCATGGTGAGGGCGAAGAGATGGCTGTTCATCAGGGCGGTATCGCACAACAAAATTCATAATTGATCGGGGAGTCTGTCATAGAGATAAGACAATTTAGATGGCAAAACAAAACCAAGAAGTTGTAAGGTAAGATAAGTGATAAAAATAAGAACAGATGGTGATGGTGGTGTGTGATGGTGTTGAGTAATGTGCAATAACTACAAAGGTGCAATTAACTTGATCGACATAATCAGGTACATGCAAAATTGACACAGTAAATACCAGCAATCCTGTGAATGCCTGTAGTGCAACCCATAATTATAGATGAGCCTGTGAAGTGAAGTGAAAAGGGGCAGGTAGTCTATAACTGGAAGGATTAATGAACAGGCTGGGAAGCAGGAGACCTAAATTTCAACTTGATTACATAAACATAACTGACTGGCCAACACCTCATTTCCACAACAGCCATCACCCATACAAAATTCTAGACCCAAACTGAAATTGTTAGAATCTTACATCATCATAGCCAATAAACACAGCCTGTTGCAAAGGCTGGACATACTCTTCCAGGAAGAAGTCCCACAGGTCAGCTAAGCCAACCTGCCTCATGTGTATGTCTCGAGTTGGTACTGCCTCATAGCCACCATCAAGTCGTGGATCCTGGTAGCATTCAAAAACACCATGGGTCATATTACAAGTGAGGGAGGTTTGATATTCATTGCGACTCTCTTAGTGACATAACAGGATGCTTCTGCATATCTGATGTATTGGGGTAACTATTGGCTGGCACAGAAATTACACGGAGCAACACCACACACCACCTCTATCCACATGTTTCCTTCTTTTTTCCTGAAAAATCTGTACATACATCATTATTGTAACCAGTGAACACTCTCTCCACCAAAGGCTTTATGTAAGTCTTCAAGAACTCCAGCCATAGGGGATCTAGTCCAACCTGGTTCATGTGAATGTCCCTGGTTGGAACATTTTCATATCCACCTGCCAATCGATTATCCTGGAAATTTGATTAACAAGCATGATAAATGAAAGTTACATAATAGCAACCACAGTAGCTTCATTTTTCATCAAGTCAGTCAGATCTTAGTTTTCTGAACTGACAACGTTTGGACTAAAAATAATTCCTGTGTACCAACAAATTAAATTGAAGTAAGCTCAAAAGAAACATACAATCCGTAAAACAAAGATAATTTTCACAGATGTCAAATTACTTTACCTTATTTGATCCATCAGACCACTTTCCGTATGCTTCCATGATTGAAATCAACTCACTGCAGAAACGAGGTGTGACAATGGGCAGCCAATAGACATCAGGACATGGCTAGAATATTAAATACAAATAAGCTAAAGAGAGTTAGCAGTAATATGATGCAAAATTATTTCCAAAGTCCTTCAGTAAACTTGAATTACCTGCATAGGAGATTTCTGGGGATCAAGGCTAGATGCATAATCAGGGTGGATGTACCGCTGTTCCCAATCCCAGCGATTGTCGAAGAGGGAGTAAAATTCTGGATGGTTCAGAGATACATCAAAGGTCTCCGAATTGACAAGGTGGCCAAATTCATGAAGATTTGATACAAACATAAAGGTTCCCTGAAAACAATCACAGAACAATTACGTAAGAGCATGGGGGGCCTGCCTATGCCAAAACATGACACAACTATCTCTGTACCTTTTCCCTCAGGTGGTGACAGAATGCCATGTCAGGGTCCAAAGATTCATAACTGTAGGTGGGACGAGTGTCCTTGTCGGACAAAAGAGAGGCATTCACCAAGTAGCAGCTGTTGATGTATGGCACATTCCACAGCCCACTGAAACAGGCGAGGCAAAAACATGGTCAATCTGTCCGCAAGGATCGAGTAGCACCAGTAGCACCCTCAGCACACCCCAGAACCATTCCAGCTCCACGCCTGCCCAGTGCCCAGCCCCGACCCCAGCCCCTAGCCGGTCTATTTTCGTACACGCAATCGCAGGCAGCGTCGGAGTATTTTCGAGTGTGTGTGTGTATGTGTGTGGGGGGGGGCATGTATGTGTAACTGGAGGGAAGCCCAACACAACGGCGGTGCGGTAGGGGAGACTCGATGTTCTGGGCCACTCTGGGCTGGATATGAGGGAGGGGACGGAGGGACAGGACACACAGGACAACAAGCAGTGGGCCCCACCAACACGGCCACACACACACACACACACACACACACACACACACACACACACACACACACACACACACACACACACACACACACACACACACACACACACACACACAAAGACACAGCATCAGCGCGTAGCGCGGCGCGCCGACAAGTCGGCGTGAAGCGACGCGACGCCTGGCGACGCCGAGGACGACACCAATCCAATCCCGGCAGGGAGCGGAGCCTGCGGCTGCTGCTGCTGCTGCGGCCTGCGGGTGCTGTGCGCCGAGCTGTGCGCCGTGCCGAGCCATGCGCGTGGACGTCGTCGTCCTGGTGGGCCTGCTCGCCCTGGTGCTGGGGCCGGGCCCAGGACGAGGCCCCGGCCAGGTGGAGGCGCTGCGGGGCACGGGTACGCGCGTCGGCAAGGGCCGCGGCATGCGCCACCAGTTCAAGTCACGCCTGCCCGTGCTGCTGCACAACAAGGACCCCGCCGTCGTCCAGTACTACGAGCACCGCGACGTGAGTGTGTGTGTGTGTGTGTGTGGCACGTGGCGCTGCGAGGAAGCAGCAATTAACTTCCGCTTGGACAGGATTCGAACCCGCGGAACGGGGCCGGACAAGGGTTTGACCGCACTAACTCCACTGACTGCCACCAGGGCGCGCGCATCATCAAGTCGTCCCACTTCGAGCTGGACTACATGCTGGGCCGCAAGATCACCTTCTTCTGCATGGCCAAGGGCTTCCCCAGGCCCGAGATCACGTGGTTCAAGGACGGCATCGAGCTCTATCACCACAAGTTCTTCCAGGTGAGGACGGTGAGGTGCGGTGCGGGGAGTCCCTGGCCTGGCCGCCACTGCCGGCGCGGATCCAGGGGCGGCTCATACAGGGGGGGGGGATGTATCGCTTTCTGCCTACTTTCAGGCGGATTGTAACGCGAATTGCCTGCCTTTCGGGCATCGCCCCCCCCCCCCCACCTGGATCAGCGCCTGGCCCACTGCCCACTTTGCCTTCACGCGACAGGTACACGAGTGGCCGATCGGGAACGACACCATCAAGTCCAAGATGGAGATCGACCCGACGACGCAGAAGGACTCCGGCTTTTACGAGTGCCAGGCCAACAACCAGTACGCCGTGGACAGCAGAGGCTTCCGCACAGACTATGTAAATGGCCAATTTTCGCTGACGGTGATCTCCAAAAGGTTGGTAAGTTTGAGGACGGGCGTGTAATGCGCGGCCTGATGCACCCGCCCACAGGACACGCCGCTCTGAGGGATCTGCCGATCTGCCGCGCCAGCGCCGCTGCAGCGCCGGGGACTTCCCAACAACGACGTGGATCACCGCAGATTTGCCAACAAAAACATGCGCAGTGTAATAAAACAAACCCCGAATAAAAGAGCTTCGCACAAACCAAACAGAGACGGCCCTCATTTCATGAACCTCCCCACTCCTCTCCATTCGCAGTCGAGGTCCTCGGCTGCGAACAACGTACGAAAAGCGAATACAACTGGAACATGGGAGAACCCGCGGGCACCCGTACGGGCGATATTACACGAGGGACAGCGAACCTTACGAACTCCGACGATTTGGCACCCCAACCCGCCTAATCTACCCTGATTTCTTTTCCGATTTAGGAAAAGCATTGGGAAGTAGGGGCTGTCCATAAATATCGATTAAAATATACCTTCGGTCACCGATAGGATTTGGTGTACCGACAGTCCCTTCCTGGAGAGGGGGAGGGGGAGGGCGATGTACAGTCTCCGCCAATTGAAGTCATGAGGCTGACATTGCGCAAGGGTAAATAAGATGTATACATATATATATATATATATAAACATTTCGACGTAATCACAACTTGTCACCGGCGTGGTGTCACCTCCATATCAGCTCAGCTAGGCCAACCCCCCCCCCCCCATGACATACGTGATCCTAAATTAACCCCCCCCCCTTTCCCCGTGCTGATTCGACTGGACGAATCATGCATTTTTTTTTAAAGCCAGTCGTAGTGACTTCCTTAAAAACAGTTACTACGTGCTACTCAACGGACATCGAACAAGAGGCGTATTGCCCGAATCTGATGGGGGTGGTCGGTGGAGGAATTCCCTTTCCTTGTACGAGCCCGCGGACCCGGTGGTATTAAGATGGGTAGCGGGGGCAGGAAGCGATGGTGCGTCGGGGTCAACCTGCCCAGGGCTGGGGTCACGCACGACTCCCACCCGCTGTGCGGCGGGGCCGGGCCGGGCGGGGCCGGGCAGGGCGCGAGGCGAGGGGTGTCAAGTCGGGGCGTGGCGGGGGAGGGAGGGAGACCCACCACACTCACACAGGCATGCACAAGAGGAAGGGCCCCATTACGGGAGGGGAGGGGCGGTGGGCTCCACACGCCCTCCCCGCCCCCGCGTTCCCCCTTTTGCAAATCAGAGCAGGGCGGGCAGGGCGGGCAGGGCATCACCGTCCTGGTCCCACAAGAGTGTCGACGATCCCCACGGAGCGGAGTCGTCCAGAGCGCGAGTGCAGCGAGTGCAGCGAGAGCAAGGCCTGGCCGGGAGTGGCAGCCGACAGCTCAGCGTAGCGCCATGAACCGCCACCTGTGGATGTGCCTGCTGGTGCTGGCCGCCGTCAGCCTGGGCCCGCCGTCCTGGGTGCACGGCCGGCGGGGGCGGGGCCGCGCCAAGACCCGGAGCCGAATGCAGATCGGGCTGCCCGTGACGGGCAAGTACCGCGACCCGGAGAGCGACCAGTACTACAACCACAACGGGGTGAGTCGTGGCGTCCGGCCCAGCCTAGAGCCCAGCCCCGCCGGCCACTAGCATTCCCCCCGTGACGTGTGTCCGCAGGGCGCCAAGATCATCCAGGCCTCGCACTTCGACTATGAATACACGCTGGGCCACAAGATCTCCTTCGTGTGCGTGGCCAAGGGGACGCCTCGGCCACAAATCACGTGGTTCAAGGACGGCGTCGAGCTCTACGCCAACCTCATGGCCACGGTTAGTGAGCACCCAAAGTTCCACCCCCCCCCCCCTCTCCCTACCCCCTGACAGACCGCCCGGGCCAAACTCCAACTCAGCACGACGCCTAATCCGTTCCAGGTGCACGAGTACATCCTGGACAAGGAGCAGATCAAGTCCAAGCTCGAGATCGACCCGGCGACGCAGATGGACGCAGGCGTGTACGAGTGCTCGGCCGACAACATGTACGCCATCGACAGGCGCAGCTTCAAGACAGACTTCTCCATTCTCTTCGACTGAGCTCCGCTGAGCTCCCACCGAGCGCCCCAGGCGCCTGGCCACGGGCTTCCCGAGATATGTACACTTTCATACGAAAAGATATTGATAAATGGAACAATGTATGCGACATGTTAAATCGACTTGATTGCACTATAACATCAGATCTAAGACCTGATAATTTTCTTGGTGTAAATCGGACAAATGACAAATAAATTATGGTGAATCCTACTTACCGGCGTTCATTGTTGACAATTTCCATGTAGTCAGTAGACCTGGCATAGAAGCCATCAGTACTGAGGGCTCCCCAGAAATTAGACCAGGCTTTGTAGGGCCGGAGCAGCAAAGGGGCAACCACTCCCCGATTTGTTTCGAGCAACAAGCGCAATGTCGAAGGGTTGTCCAAGTGAGCTTCAGAATCAACATTCAAATAGGCATTACATCCTTTCTGAACACAGTAGTCCCTAGAAGGAAGAAGCAAAATCTTCAATTAAATCAAAACAAGCGAGAGAATAAGCAGAGAGTAATAAAAACAAAGAGAAGAAAAATGAACTTACATTGCAAGCTCACGAGATTCACTGTTACTTATCTTGTCACCAAAGTCAATAGATTTAACAGAGCGGTACTCTTTGCCCAGATTTGTCAAAAATTCTTCAACTACGGTTGAATGATACTCCACCTGTGCACAAATATTTCCACAAATGAAATTGATGGTAAAATTACATTTTATTTAGAAAAAAAATATCCATAAAAGAGATTAAGGTTTACATACAGCATTATGCACAAACAGGGATAGAGAACTTTTGGGGTAGTCCAACTTTCCAATTTTTTCAAAAAACTCTTCTAAGAATGGTGTAGGTTGTTGAATAAAAACAGATATCAGTACATATGGCAGCTCCCCTTCCTAAAAAAATGAAAAAATAAAAGATAATTTCTTGCACAGGGATTTTTTTTTTCAAAGGTCCTTTGAAAAAAAAAAAAAAAAAAAAAAACAATGCAGTCACCTTCTTATCAGACAGGTCAATGTGGTCATCTTTACATGAATGGCAGCCTTCCTGCAGGTCCCAGCTTTTGGCAATATAGTTACCCAGTGCGTTGAGAACCGTCTTACTTGGACCATTTCCATGAATTACCAGAGGGGCTGTAGCATATGCTGTGTTTTTAATGTAGGAGTTCTCAGCTTCCAGGCGCAACTCAACATCAGCTGAAATAAAAATTATTTCACAATCTCAGAATAAAATTAAATTAGTACCATTTCTACAATTTTTTTCATGAGATACAATTAATCTTACCAAGAGCTCCATTAAGATTTTGGAATATTAGTGAACGATGATCCAACTTAATGTTCAACTGTTTCCGCACTTCTGGGTCCAAATACAAATGGGTGTAGTAAAGTTGGTCATCATCCGTGTCTTGGACTTCCTTTGCAGTCACCAGCTGGTATAGCTCAGTGGCATAGCCAATGAATCCTGATGACACATTAGTTATGTACATGACTTCCATCACAAACATCCATTTTAGCTCCACCCATTATAACTACCTCCTGAATTCAGATATCTTTTCCCTCGGGCCACAGTCGGGTACCTGTTCGCAAGGCTTTCATCAGGCCAGCAAAAGCCTTCAGCAGAGAACACAATGCGGGCATCCAAATTGCGGAACTGCCGAGCAATCCTATCAGCATTGGCAAGAATAACCACATCGTATCTGAAACAGAGGACGAGGGGTTGGTGATCAATGGGTCCGAAACTGTGCCACCCGGAACTCAACAATAAACGCAGGCACAGCCGACTTACGCATCCGTGAACATGATTATCTTATTCGGGTCGGTTTTGTACTTTTCAAGTTCGCGCTTCAACAGGTTGATTTTGTAACCACCACCAGGACGCTTCATGTCTCCACCACCCCATTTTTCACCCATGCCAAGAACCTGCAAGACACACACCACACACACACACACACACAGATGAAATGTGAGAGGAAACGTACAGTTTCCGGCATCGCCCCCATCCCCCATCCCATGACAGGGAGGTGGGGGAGATAGGTACAGTGCACAGCAGCGCACGGGCCCCGCCGCCTCCACCACGGTTCCGGCCGACAACCACCCATGGCAAATCCCTAAGTGCGGCCACTCGCGCTCTCCGATCCGAGGCGTAGATTTCAAGAAACAAAACAATAAACAAATGCAAAACGAAAGGAACGAGGGCAGAAGGCGGCGTTGCAGCCGCAGCGCGTGGCGTCGGCCTCTGCGCTCTGCTGCGCGCCCGACAGGTAGGCACGCGTGAGCCAGGTGAGCGCGGCGGGCCTGCCTACCCATCAGGCGGCAGACCGAGGCGGAGCGGAGCGGAGCGGAGCGGAGCGGAGCAGCAGAGCCGGGCCGGGGCCGGGGCCGGGGCCGGGGCCGGGGCCGGGGCCGAGCCGGGGCCGACTCTGCCGCGAGACGCTGACACCCACCTTCATGGGAACCTCGAAGGTGCGGGCGGACCTCTCGAACCTGCGGAAGCCATCGGTGGGGTCCGTGGCTACTGCCAGCAGCAGCAGCTCTGCAAACAGAGAAGGCCATAAGATGAGGTGCGAGCGGTGCTCAGCCGCGGTTAGCGGCGCGGTGCAGATCCGTCACGTCAACTGATACCCGATGGGACAAGACCCCCCCCCCCGCCAAATTGGGATGGCCTTGCCGCCGGAATTCGTTTGAATCATTTTCTACTATCCCGATTTGATTCGCGTCATGACACTGTCATTGTCTCCGGACTTTTCATCCGAATCGTCCTACTCAGTCATACAAGCAGTGTGGAAATTACTAGCCATTTTGTACACATTTAATTTATTGTAATTAGGTAGACTTATAAGGATATGCGTGTGTATACTGAGCGCCCCCCCCCCTACCCTCCGCCTACGACACAGAGTCAAGCTGAAAAACGCGACGGCCACCGAAATCATGAGAACGATCCAGAATCACAGCAGCAAGCGGAACAGCGGGGAGGGGGGCAGGCTGCCTAGGAAATGTTTTACAATGTGTATGCGTCGGTCTGGTGTCGGTCTGCCCTGCCCTCCCCGCCCGCCCGGCTTCCCTCCCGGCTTCCCGCCCGGCTTCCCTCCCGGCTTCCCGCCCGCGGGCTCTGTGGACGGACGGACGGAGGAAGGCGACGTACTCGGGTTCCACCACACACCACGCGATCGGAAGCTGTGGCCGACGCATAGGCGGGGCCGGCAGGGCAGTGCAGGACTGCTCGGCGCGGAGCGAGAGAGAAAAGAGAGTGAAAGGAGAGGGAAGGGAGGGAGAGGGAAGAGAGAGAGGGAGAGAGAGGGAGAGAGAGGGAGAGAGAGAGAGAGAGAGAGAGAGAGAGAGAGAGAGAGAGAGAGAGAGAGAGAGAGAGAGAGAGAGAGAGAGAGAGAGAGAGAGAGAGAGAGAGAGAGAGGAGAGAGAGAGAGAGAGAGAGAGAGAGAGAGAGAGAGAGAGAGAGAGAGAGAGAGAGAGGGAGAGAGAGAGTTGTTCGAACGTGGCATCTGCATCTGCTGAGATAATCAAAGCGGCCAGTGCCAGAGGGAAGGCAAGGGCCCCTGCCGCCCCTGCCACGCCACGCCGCGCCCTGTTGCCATGTGTAGTTCAGAGCCAATCCTTTGACGCGCCGCGCGCCGGCCGGCCGGCAGCCGGAGGGGCCCAGCCGGGCTCGTCCATAAATCGCGTGCCGCCATACCGTCATACCGTGCCGCCCCCACAAGTCGGGGGCGCGCCGGGCGCTCGAGCGCCCCTGCGTCATTTGTGAACGCCCCGCGTGGGATTCGAGCCGCAAGTTGACGCCCGCGGGCACCATGCGGGCACGTGCGAAAGGGAACGCGAGACAGTTGGCGGCAACGAGGGCCAGTCATCGTGATTTGTGAAGCGGGTTTTGTGCAAGTTCTACTGCTGCATTCCGGAAATGTTTAGAGTTATCTCCCGGTTGATGACTGATATCCATCCCGGAGCGTCACGTGGTGCAACGCGACGCGACGCCGGTCGTTCTTGCTCTGACCACGAGGGAGACAAGGACGGAAGACGGGGCACCACACCACGCACGCACGCACGCACGCAGGCCATGGGCAGCTGCGAGTTACTTGACCCCGGCCCATTACTCACGCTCATGCACATGCCATGGCGCCCTCGGCCCTCGGCATGCTGTTTGCGAGCTGCGTCCGCGGCCATAGCGACGGCAGGGAATAAAGTGATGAATGCGATCAGGGGGGGCTGTCCAGGACCGTCAGGATGAATAGAAAATTACAGAAAAACGAATATGTGTCATCAACACTTGTGTGGCTAAGAGTTTGATGAAAATTTGGAGGCAAAACAGAACGTCGCTTAATTTTCTGAACGAACGGACTTAACAGAGGACCCATTCATTACAATTTGAGAAAATAGAGCAATGATGGAAACTTGAAGGAAACAACAGAAATTAATTACTCCTTAGCAATCATTTTGTACTTATAATATTGACTGATCATAGGATGACATGCTCTTCAAAACCTATCGATCTTAAGTCAATCATAATCTTCAGTTTTGAAAGAATCGAACGGGTTTGACCGAAGCTTGGCAAGCTCGCTCGCGCACACACTCGTGTCTATAAATAAAGCAGACTTAAGAGAAATGTAAACAATGCACTTTCAATGGGCTCGCTCCTTGAATGGCGTTTAGAGCCAATCTTCCGATGCCGCTTGGTGCAACAGCTACGACAAAACGATAAAAAGTATGGCTGTCTTTCACAAAAAACGCCCGATTCAGCAGGCGAAAGCCAAATGAATGGAGATGGTAGCAGAAATCAGTCCATGAATGGTTGAGGTTAGGACGCTCCGGACGGGACGGGGTGGTCCAGTCAACAACCGGGCAAGCGGGGCGGGGCGGCAGGAAGGCCATGGGCATGGAGACAATCACAACGTCCTGCTTACCTGCTTTCTGCGTGGCCAGGACGACATCCCCGGCGACCCCGGAAAGGGCCAAGACGAGGAGAGCGAGAGCCGGTCCTGCAGCCGCCATCATGACGTCCTGCCTGCACACTGCACGCACGCGCCGCCCCGCCACCGCTCGCGCCCGCACACACACACACACACTCACACACGCCCCCCGCCGCTGCCTCCACCCCTCCGCCCCTCCGCGGGTCCCGGCCAGTGGTCCCGGCCCGGCCGCTGTCTTGTGGCCGTTGCGGATTGGGTTGGGGCTGCGTTGCGTCGTATGTGTCGTATCAGCATACCAGCTGCCGCTACCACTAGAGAGGAGAAGCGAGAGGCCCCCACGCCCCCCTGGACCCCCGCCGGCTCCTCTGCCTCTCGCTGTAGAGCTAGATCTAGGTACCTGTCGTCTGGTTAGCGGGCTGGTCGTGGCGCCTCCTGTCCCGGTGCGGGTACGAGTAGCCCAGGCCCGTCCAGCCCAGGTACTCGTCGGGGTCGGCCTCCGTCTCGTGGTAGGGCAGCAGCCAGCGCTCGGCGGCGTCCAGCTCCTCCAGGTCCACGTCCAGGTCCACGTCGGCGTCCGGCATGTCGCCGCACAGCTCGCGGATGTCGCCGCGGGCCCGCGTGGCCAGCACCAGCCCTTGCCCCTCCGCGGCCGCGGCGCCCGCCCAGACCGCCGCCACTGCAACATGAAGAGCGCCGAGCTCGGGTTGGATGTCGGAATGGCGCCGGTAGCAGGGGTCCGCAGGTGTCGCGGGCTCGAGACCGTTCCGTCGGCGCTGCCACTGCCGCTGCCGCACCTGCAGACATCAGCATGGCCCCGCCGATGGCCAGTTCCAGCGGGGTGCACTGCATCCTCATCCTGATCCTGGAGGACTCGGCCGCTTGATGGAGACTGTGGAGTGCAGCCGCCAGCCGCGCGCTTCGGAGTACTCGGTACAGGACAGGACAGGACTTCCCCCGCGAGTACGGCAACCGTAGCAAAAGTAGGAGGGGAAGTCGGCGTCGGCGGGAGGAAAGAGGCGGAGGGAGGGAGGAACCGGAGGGCCCCTGTGCTGTGCCTGTGACGGCAGTACGCAAAACCGATTTGGTGTCAGCGTTGTGTGATGTTTTTTCGCCGCCTCCTTGTTTCGTCGCTCTCACGGGTTGCTGACCACGGGGGGCATAACGGGGGTGCAGCCCTTGCAGCAGCAGCAGCAGTGTCAAGGTAGCCGGTTAGCCGGCTTCGGCTGCTTCCGACCGGTCCGCCCCTCGCTACACCTACACTGTAAGACCAAGGTATCCAAAAATGAGGCGCCTCGAAATAATGGTGTCAGGCGCCTCCGTCGCCTGGATTCGGAACCCTTTTCCGCGCAAATTAGGCGTGTCAGGCATGTTTGGCGCCTCCGTCGCCTGGTTTATGGACACCTTTATTTTACAGGGTAAGTACCCAGGTTCAAGTCCTCACTGATGGCAGTTCAGAGGACAGCTCAGTACCCACTCCACTATGGTTACGACTGGCAGGTACTGCAGGCGCCGTCATAGACTGCTTGGCCGCACAGGGCAGGCGAGGCGCGTGCTACGGGCCAACGCTCAGTAGCATTGCGCAACGCATCAATTCAGACTAGTCGCGACGCTGGACGGCCACGGACATTGCGAGGTCCGCCTTGGCCCGCCAGCGCGAGGAGGGAGTGGAGGGGGCGGGTGGAAGGGATCTCTACTGGAGCGGGACTGAACTTTTTCTACCTCACCTTTTCGGCAGGAAGTAAGTAGATCAATATATTGTGGCATGTCGTGGCAATAAAGGGGAGGAGGGGGCTCTCCAACAGTAAAAGTAAAATCTGTCAAAATGCAAAAAAAAAGGCAGAAATTTTAAAAATAGTTTTATTATTTGAACAGTTGTACATTTGTCATAAGATGTTTTTAAAATGATTTAAAATAATCAAATTGCACAATTTTGGATAGGGTCACAAAGATTTCCTATACGTAGACAATTCACAAGACCTGGCACTCAATACACAACAAGTAACAGTGCCATGCTTGCAGTGGTTATTACACAAACCCAAAATGCATCATGATCTGTTGTCAAATTCTACACAAAATAAAAGTATTTTACAGTAAACATGTCTGTACACACGGTTGATATTACAGAAGGATACCAAACCAGGATGTCTATTGATAATGTGGACTTTGAGTTAAATTTTACCAATTGGTTATAACAATACTTCCAAGATGTTTTATTATCTAGAAGTACAAACATCAGGGGGCACAAACAGTCCACACGCATTTTGAAGGCCGGCTATAAACAGATAGAAAAAGAATCGTAGAAAAATTATGGATATTTATCGCAGTAAATACACAAAATTAAATAGAATTTAACGCAAAGAAAATATACACAATCCACATCATTTGCACCAATCACACATCTTTCATGATCAACAATGGTATGCATTTCTACATTCAAAGTATATGCAGTTAGTCATCACACACAGTACTTTGGTAATATTCATGATTACCTACGACTGCTAGTCAACTCTTTGAACATAATATACCACACAGGTACTAAGTAAATTTATAATCTACAGAACTGGGGTAAAAAATGTAAGTTTGGGAAGTTCATAAATATAGGGAGCTATAATTAACCACCATTAAGATCTAAATAATGATTATGTACACATGATGGAACAAGACTTCCTAAAAGCTTGACATTTCTGGGAACGTTTGTCTCCATGTAGATGGGAAAGGCACTTTCAAAATTTTAACCCTTGTGTTGGGCAAGAGTTGAACTAAGAGCTTGTGCAAAGTCGGGATTGGGAGGATTCTAACAGGGGGTACAGGGTTGGACTCAACTTGTTGGTCCATTGAAGACAAAATGCGGAAATCACGTGCAAGACTTTCCACTTCTGCGTCAGGATCATCATTCTTCTTCTCATCATTCTCTTTACCCTCTTCACTCTCTTTCTTTTCTTCATCCACATCCATTTTTTCATTGTCCTTATTGTCTTGATTGTCTCCATTCTCAGGCTGCTTCTCATTCTCTTCAGACTGCAAAAAATTAAGAAAGGCTCAGTGAAGTTTATTTAAGAGACACCCATGTAAATTACCTGAAAGTTTGAGGCATCCTAAACTTACCAAAACTGGTTTAACAACAGGAATGCACTCTCCAGGATATTTCAACTTGGTTGAACTTGGGACACCCTTTCGTGCATCACACTGGTCAATGAAGAGATCAGTCACTCTTGTAAGCTCTTGTGTCAGACCCCAAACTAAGTACTCCAAAGAATCTGCCAGTAACGGCAGACTGCAGAGAACTATATGATTTGTTGATGCAGACTGAAATTAGAAGTCATCAAATTACCTTCTGCTTCCATAAAGGATATTTAAATAACAAATACAATTTCAAGAAGTGCACCACTTACTGTTGTAATATATGTAGGAATAATAAGAAGCCTTCGTAACTGCTTGCACATTGCCAAAGCTTTGTCGAAACCCGGCTTTACATCAAAGTTAATTATCTCCAGTTGTGTCAAAGCAGGGAGTTGAGCAATACTCTCCATAATGGAGATGACGGGGCAGCCTGGTACCTGTCCCTTCTCTAAACGTAAACGCTGCAGCTTAGTCAACCTGGGGGTGAAAACAAAGTACAGAATATAGTGAACATAGTGAATATAGTGAATATAATGACACATTCGAAAGGCAGTAAGACAATGTCCAAGTCACTCACTTTGAAAGATGGTCAGGTCCAAAGGAACTACTTAATTTAACGCATTCTCCAAGTTCTAATGATTCCAAGTTCTGCAGCTCACCAATTATCTCAACATTGCATGACCCTAAATTCTTCACTGATGTTAAAGACTATAAGTGTATATTTAAAAAAAAAAAAAAAAAAAAAAAATAGAGTCAATGACACAGATCACAACACTCCACTAAAAATACTGTATAACTAATCATTTCTTACCAAGTGCTTCAGTCTGCAAAAATGTAGGGGCTCCAGAGATTTAGTAATATTCATTCCATTATGACTCTTCAGTCGAAGTTCTTCAAGCAAGGGAACATTTCGGATGGGTTCTAAGTCTACTTCCTCACTCCTAGACAAAAAGTTTTCATTTAAAACAAATGATTGGTAGAAGTTCCATGTCCCTGACAAGGTCAAAGTTACTACAAACTTACTTAATGGCTACTGCATTAATTACTCTTAACTGGGGGCATTTTACTGCCAACTGCTCGAAAACACTAGCTGGACAGCGAGACAACTCAACTCTCTGTAGACTGTCAGCTTGACCAATTACACGGCAGAACTCAGACCACATGTGCTGAATATCTTCAGCAGAGCCCGGGGCAAGCATTTTGCGCAAATCAAGAACACGAGTTCCCCTTGCACTGATAGCAGCAGCAAATCCATCCCAGTCGCTAACTTGGGAGTTCTTCATGCGAACGGTGTGCCACTGAAATTGAAAGAATCCACTTAGAACACATACAAAAATGCAAAATAGGTGTTTAACTCTAAAAATTTGCAATGGTACCAAGTTTGGATGAAGCGAGAGATCACGCCACATTCGGCAGACTCTTGATGCTCGTAGGAGTTCTTGAACTTTGAGATAACCCATGACATGGAATAGTGCTCCATAACCATTAGAGAGATCACTTATGAAGTTTTCCATATTTCGTTTTCCTTGAGCTTTACCCTGAGAAGTTGTGGTAGAACTTTCCACAGTAGCATCAGCATTATCAGAAAGCTTGACTCGCTTGGACCTGTTGGGAACAGAGCATAACACAGACATGACAAGACTGAAATCAACCCAAAATTACAAAAGTTTGCAAATAATTAGAAACTAAAGTGGCAGTCGAGTGGTGTGGGTGGAAGGGGGCAGGGGAGGTAAAAAGGGTCAAAGGCTGAAAATTCTGGAAAAGAAAAAAAAAAGGCAATTAAGACATAGTGAAACAAGTATCAAACTAAAACCAAAGCAAACAAAAGCAGCATTAGGAAAATAACTTGGTTTTGATAGAGCTCAAGTTGATAAATAAAGAGCGAAACAACAAATGACTACAGCAAGATCAGTGGATGAGGAGGGGAGTAAAACGTGAAACTTGCTTACAAAGGGCAGCCCCCCTTCCACATCCACCCGACAGGCACACTGCTTGACAATTTTGAGATCTGATGGTCTGTGTCTGTACTTGAAAATTTCATGATTATTGCTGAGCCTGCACATACAAGAATAGAGTCAGTGTTTTTTCTTCCTAACCATCAGCTACCAGACCAGATCCAACCAGAAAGCAAGGGCCAAGGCGTCAGACACTTCTGTTTTTTTCTGAATTATCACTTACGCCAGGTAGTCGGACGGATTGCTACTCGCCCCAACACCC
This sequence comes from Odontothrips loti, assembly GCA_038380765.1. Classification (NCBI taxonomy): domain Eukaryota; kingdom Metazoa; phylum Arthropoda; class Insecta; order Thysanoptera; family Thripidae; genus Odontothrips; species Odontothrips loti. Next base: position 9,562,721 of record CM076251.1, read on the forward strand.
GAACCAGGCAGGTAATATACGGAAGGCGGAGCAGGGCTTGTCATCGCGATGCGATTTGCACCACCAGGGGTGACGGCCAACACATTGTGTTTGGGGACCACAATGAACTTCTGGCCCCCGATCGTGGCCACTGTCTGAGGAGGGGCCGGAGGCTCGGACAGCGTCAGGCCAGTTGCAGTGGGCCGGGCGGGCGGACGCGGCGCGGGCTGGTGGCGCACATTGCTAGACGGGACAACAAACCCTTATAATAATCAGGGATCATGGAAATGATGATCTGGTATCCCCGATCAACGCAAAACACACGCAAACACACACAACAGCACTGCAGCAAAGAGAATGTGTTCATCTGTGGGAAGATCCATGTCAGCAAACTGCACCTGGTGACTTGTGGAGGATGGGAAGGGGGATAGGAGCAGGGAGAATGGAGAGACATTACCACTTGAACCCACACCACACGACAGCTGCTAGGATGCCTTCCAGAGCTTAGATCAACAGGCCACCAAGAGAGTTCTGAAGCGAATACTAATGGATTAATTTAAAGACAACAGCCAATTACTCACTTGGCTTTCCAACCAGCGCTAGCGTTGGCAGAATTTAGTTCTGTTCCTTGCTGCTCACTGGAATCCCAGTTGGATGACAATGCTCCAATTTCAGTTCCTGCCTCACTTACTTGAGGAGTGTCCTTTTCCTTCCTAGGCCTGCCAACTAGAATGGTAAGATGTGCTTAATACAATCTCAGAAGGTTATACAGTAATTTCTCTTGAACTGCATGTACACTATTATTTACCTTTCCCTTTAGTCGGTGGAGACTCTGCATTAGATTTCCTGGAAGGGGTTATTTTCACTTTGGGGCCTGGTTTGGGACTTTGCTTTTGAGTTTTCAAAACAACTCTAGGCGTTACGGCCTTGGCTCCAGATGCATCCTTTGGTGGGCTGGCACTAGGACCATTGGATCCAGCAGCAGAGGCATTAGATGTGTCATCAGACACAGCGGGCGAGTCTGCTGCACTAGCGCCTTTTCCTGCCCTCTGCTTTGGTATTTTAGGCGATTTTTCCCTTTTGGCAGGCACAGCATCCTGAAAATATTAATAAAATAATGAGAAGAGACACTAAAAATTTAGATTAACAGATAAAATAAATTATGGTTCTTCCATAGAGTAGCTTACCATGCTTAATTTCTTAGCAGATGCATCTCTGACAATCTCTTTGGCAGGATCATCAACACCCAGAGGCTCTTTGAGAAAACAGAAGTTATCCACTTTCAAATCTGAACCTCTCACTGGGGAAATGATTCAAACATTAGAAATGGGATACGACGTTCACTACAGACTGAGGATTGAGTCTATACTTACAATGTTCTAAAATCTCTACACGAGACCGAACTTTTTTCCCTTCTGGAGTGTAGTAGTAAATGTCAGCAGTTCTTTTGCCGTCTTGTCCTCTGGGAGCAGTCCCTCGATAAACTAATTCTCGCTTCCACCCTAAAGCAACAAAAATAGTTTCAGACATACACCAAGAAGAAAATAGAAAAAGACCATTCTCTGCCTTCCAGATACCAACCTTGATCTAAAGGTTTCAGAAAGATAGGATCATTAATGTCCTTGGTAGCGTGCCTTCCACGTCGAGCACTATCACTATCCAGTGACTTCTTTCCATGACTTCCTGAACTTGTTACATCAGAACTAGGTTCTTCTTTGGCTACAAAAGGCAAAAACAGTAAAAGAAAAAGTCAAAACAAGCATACCAATAGAGCACAAAATTTGACCACTTTCCTAGAAAAATACAAAAAATAGGAAGCAAACTGGAGTCATCACTAACCACTGTCAACTATCACTAATTCTAGAGCATCTAAGAGAACACAGCAATTCCTAAAAGATGTATCAACCTCCATATCTGTTGCTATGGCAATAATAATACTGTTGCTCACAACAATGCTTCAAAGAAGATGCCTCTCCTGTATATTACTATGCAGATGTCCCTCTACACAGTGTGAATTCCCATTACTATAGCAGTAAAAAAAAAAAAAAAAAGAAACCACACCATATACCTTTATTTTTCCGGGGAATATCTACAGAGCTTGTCACCTCTGAAGAAACTTCACTCAGTTTCGTATTGTCCATGCTATCTCCAGAGGCTTCCCGTAACTTTGCGGACTTTTTCCTGGCTCGCTTAGCAGGGGGTGTTACTGGTTTTTCGTCATCATTGAATTCTTCAGCAAGCTTTTCTAGCGGTCTATAATTGAAACAATCAAGACTTTAACAAGTGCCAAGAAACTGAATCCAAGAAGTAAACGCTGTTGTTGATACTAACCGCTTTTTAGAAGATGCTTTGACTTGTTTTGCTCCTTTAGCCTGTTTTGGAGATTCATCTTCACTGTCAGTATAAATATCATGTCCAAGAACTTTGTGCCCATCCTGAGCATCAGACGTAGGTGGAGCTGGTTTTTCCTCTTTCTCTGAGGGTTCATCTCCCAGATCAGCCTCATATTTGCCTATGCAGAAAATGCTCAGTACAGTAACAACTCACAAACCACTACAGACAAAAGATAATGAAAACAGTTAACGTACCAACAAGCTCATTAAGGACAGATGCCCCACTGGCATCCGGAGGCTCATCAAAGCCATGAAACTCAGATGCCTCAGAGTTGTTTGGTTTATCATCCTCTGCTGATGGCTCAACCTTGATTTGTGGTTCTTCATGGTCTGATGGTTCATCAACATTGCTTGCTTGTGGTGTGTCCTAGAAAAATTAAATACATGATTCACAATTTCCACACATCAAAAATAATGGTACATTAAAAAAAAAAATGCAATAACCAACCTCCGGTATCTTTTCTTTGTCTGAACCACCATTAACTAGTTCGGAAGTGGGAACATTATCTTCAGACCCACTGTTACGAACTGCGCCATACTTGCTTTTGCGCCCTTTGCGAGTAAGTGCCTTCTCCATTATTGCAGGCAACCGCTGTCAAAACTCTGAATGGAACAGATACTGCTCAATCTGAAATACAAAGAAAGCACCTTCAGAGATACACAATATTATAATGGGCATTCCAATGGCTACACATACTCAAAAAACAAGAACCCACAAGTGATTTAGGAGCAATTCCCTACTTAATTTTTCTGACAAGTCCTAAAATGGGCCACTATCATAACACTGCATCTCAATGAAATTATCAGAGCAAGAATTTTAACAAATTCCTTTTTAAAAAGGGAATGGGAAACAAGCTCTAGGGTTCAGTGCTCTTGACAATCTAACCAAAGCAAAGTTTGATACAAATTGCATAAGTGCCTACCAAACAAAAGGACCAGAGCAGAAAAATGAAGGCCAAATCAGGTTTGAAAAGAAATAATTGAACACCACGAAATTCCAATGACGTGACGCTAAACCACAAGAATAATACAAGGGTGAAAGCGGCTGGCCGCTAACCTATGTGGTACGGATCCCGAGCCCGAGCTACACTACACAAGCCAAAAACGCGGGCATGCGCGGCATGAACAGGAACGGAGGACTGGCAGCGTCACCATTCGAAAATGTTACGTACTATTAAGTTTAGGTATCCTAAGACAAATGCCACGGCGAAAGACGTCGTAACATGAAGGAAACAGTCGATAACCTGGGTACTGGAGCTGGCAATGGGCCACAGAATTGGTATACGTTTTGCTTCCAAGCTACCGTGTCAGCATCACCGAAGAACTGACGACCATAGCCCCACTAAGCCAAACTTTGCCATTTAAATTGGGATGCAACGATGTAATGGAATACTTACATTGCTCGTAAGGTTGCAACGATATTATCATTTTCTTCCCATCCGTTTACTGCTTATTTCAATGGTTAAAACACAATAATACACAAGACAAACTATGCAACTTCAAAGCCGACCATTGGAAAGCAAGAAGAACAAAATAAACTACGTGATACAAACAAACGACGCTTCTCCCGCTTCCCTAATTTGCAATCAAAGAGGCCATGGTCAAAGTAATAAGTAATATTTTGGCTAGTATCAATCCCTAGAGCTCATATAAAACTACTTTAATTGAGTGAAAAGCCTTTGATTACAACTATTTGGGACCTGCGATTACTGAAATTCCTGGTACGTCAGAGCTTGTATTCCAGAATGCCGTGAAAAACTCACCTAACCAATCTGACTCCTGCTACTTTGGGCGGGAGCGGGAATAATGGCTGTTTTGTGGGAAGGGTAGTAATGCGATTGGGATACGTGGGTTTTCTTTTTCCAATGAAGCAAATTGATTTAAAAACACATTTATCTCTCCAGAACGTATTTAATGAAGAACTCCAAAGTAGTCACATTAGGACACCAAGAGTATTCACATATTCACATATCATACATGCTATGAAGTCATTAGTTAACTTAACACAGTGTGCAGTATTTGCAGACTACAAGAGTAAGTACAGTACAATGGATACAACTCGTTAATAAATTCTAATTTAAAATTGCATTCTTAAAAAAGCAACATAACCATTTGCTTGAATTAATCATAAAAATTGTAATTATAAATGGCCTAGCACATAGATCATAAACACATTAGCGCAAAACCTTCAATGGTGATTTGTTGACAGTAACACGAACACCCTTTTGTTGACAGAGCTCACAAATGTAACTACTGAGTTTCTCCACATCAATCACTCGTCCCGCTTTGCGACAGCATTCTGTAACCAAGTATAGCAGAATTAAAACCTGACATTCTAATGAGTGTACTGTCTATACAACTGTACATTATACAATAAAATGATATGCATGAAAGGCATGAACCAATAAAATGGCAGCGTACCCGCATGCATCCAGCGATCACATATAGAGCAGTTGATAAGGCCTTCCTCCTCAGGTTGATTTGTGAAGCACTTCCAACAAAGACGGCAGTAGCGCCCCTTTCGCCACAACCTGTACAGTTAATCGTTCATGCATTGAGTACCCTGACAAAGCTGGTGACTTGCAGTTTGAAACAAAGCTGTTGTATGCAGTTCATAGAACTTACTTGGAACATGGCACACACAGTGTCCTGACATAAATGCGTGCTCCTTTGTCGCCTTTCTTGAACTGGAAAAGAAAAATAAAATAAAATGAAGGCTTCTTCCAAAAATATTAAGTACACAGCAGTAAAGAAACGTTGGGTTGGGTTTACCTCATGTTGCCACTGAGGGGAATCTGCTTTCGAGGGAGTGTCTTGGGATGTCTGATTCTGTGAGGGTTGCTCTCCAGTACCGCCTGGGTCTCGAGCTCCACAAGATGCACACAAAGCACATTCTTGGCAGTGCCATCTACCCTCAGGTACTTTACGGAGGCCAACACAATAAATGTGGTACCTTTAAAAGTGAGTGATTGTTCAGTTATGAAAGACCGAATGCAACAAAAAGCAATGACGGTAACAAACAAAGGAATGAATTTTTAATATTTTTTTGATAGTTGATTTGGAAGGGAGTTTTTATCTTACCCTCGATCACACATATCACAGAAAAGCATCTTGTCCTCATCTGCTGTGTCATTGCACTGCGCACAGAGTTTGCAGTCAGTGCAGTGCCACGAATACTTTCTAATATGAGGAATCATATCTGGCGTTAAATCAAGACAAGAAGGGTGACCTGTTTGACAAGCCCAATTAAAATAAGAATAAAATAAGAACAGACTTGGACCTCTGAAAATTCACATTAACATGTAACAGCAACATTACCACTTTTGTCACAGCTGGCACAATGGACAAGTAGTTCAGGACGCCCAAGTTTATTTTTATGTCTGTCACCATCACAAGTTCTGCATTTTGCATCTGGCCGATCATCTGTATCTGGACACTCTTCATTTCCAGGACCTGTCTGACTTAAAGACTCATCCCCACTTTCAGAGGAGCTGTCAGAATCGCTGTCAGAGTCACTACCAGAACTGTCAGTATCAGAGCTACAAGTGTAAAATAAAACCAATATTAGTAACATGTACTGCGAAAGTAAACAAGGAGTGCGTTAGAACCTTGACAGATACCTGGAGCTATCAGATGAACTTGAGTCAGATGAATCAGTCTCGCTTCCATCACTTCCACCAGCACTAGTTCTCATTTCATGAGGCAACAGGGGTCCATATAATACAGTGTTAAGAGGGAAGTAGCGCAGTTCTGCTGATGTGTACTCTTTGTAATAGTCAGTGTATTGGCCAGGCACAAGGGCTATGGGGTATGGGCCAACTCGTGGGGGATTGGGTACAGTCATCCGTTGCCGACGATGCTCAGGGTAATGCACAGTAAAGTTTTGGAGATCAAAGCAGCACCGACGTTGATCTCTTCGGCTACGATTAAGCATAGCATTGAAAGATGCCATATTTCGAATAGCCTTACTTTTGGAATCTTCTTTACTCCCTGCAGCTAGTAGGGCTGAAGAAATAAAAAGTTCATTGATAACATGATGGTTGATATAACTAAAGCGTTACAAGGAGACCACTTCATAAGTTACTAACCTTTTTGTTTACTTGAGAACTCTTTTTGGATTCTCTCTCGAGTGAAGCGTCGATATTCCTCAAACTTTTCAGGGAAGTCTGTACAGAGTACATCTAAAACTTCATGGCTAGGTAGAGCAGTCAGACCTGTGAAAATAACAGAAATAAAAATATGGCAGGCAAAAAGCAATATTCTGAAAAGGCCAGCAATAGAAAGAAAAAAAAAATTCAGCCAGACACTAGTGTTGCCAATTATTACTTGCTTACCCAAATCACACAAACTTTCAGAGACTAATTTACGTTCCAATAAATACTGGCGCTCATCATGATCTACAGTTCTTCTTTGCATATTTGGATACTTTCGTTTAAATGATTTTACACCTAAATAAGATGAAATTTGCTCTTGAATCATGTATGTTTCCCCATGACCATCATTCAGTGGCCAGAGGTATTCCGCAATCATGTCAACAGTTAATTCAGCTTGCCTGAAGAGAAGTGAAGTTTTTAAAATGCTACCCAGTATTATTAAACCACAGTTCATAGGGTGCCCAAATCAGAACTTACGCATCTGGATCAACATTAATTTCCATCCTGCCTTTGCGATTTCCTCTATTCGGGGTGTTCTCAGTAGTGGAAGATATCAGGCTAACACTACCTTGTGAGGCCTGAGACTCTTCGTTGGAGACAACTGGACCTGGGCTATCAACAGGGGTCTCCAGGGGTGTTGTAGTTGCAGAAGTGTAGTTGGTAGATAACCGTGAAACCAGAACCTTAGCAACCAATCCGTTGGAGGTACTGCCCACCAAAGGCACCACCGGTGCCACTGAAGTCTCAGACTGATTACCACTATCAGCACTCATGCGAGTTTCCTCCTCAAATAACTGCGGCTCCTCAGGCTGCATATTCTGTTCTGCTTTCTGTTTTGCTGAGGCTAATAGAACGAAAAGTTAATATGGCTTTCATTAAAGCGAACAATGTTTGAAAACAGCTGCTATATTAACTTACCAGCCCGTCCACGAGCCTTTGCAGGCTTTGCTGGTTTTGGTGGTGGCTTTTCTCTACCCTTACATGACCGTTTAGGGCGATCACTTTCTACTGGTTCAGGTCGAACCTTTTCTCTCTTTGGCTTTGGAGTTTGTACTTGAGGTGCCTCTTCAACCACAGATTCAGCAGGAACTGCAACAGCACCTGGTGTCAAAACTGCCTTTCTGGGGCGTCCTCGTGGTTTCCGTCTTGTAATTCTTGTTGTTGGTATTTCATCCTCAACATCAATAAGAGGAATACTAAACAGGACAAATATAAAAGATAATTAACAAAGGACATAAACAAAATAACAAACAACCCCACATAAAAATTTGTACAACCTTTGATCATTAGATTCAGAGGCAAAGGGATGAGCCCCTTGTGAGTCCTCAGAATCCAGCTGAATGACCTCCATGGGTCCTTCAGTTGCAGAAGGCAATGTGGTTGGTTCTCCAAAAGCTCTCTCTTCTGCATCCTTTGGCTCAGCTGACATTCCCTCTGATTCTGTTTCAATAGAGCAGTCAACATCCATCTTTTCATCTTCAGTCAAGTCTACTTCTTCCTCTGTCTTTTGCACTTCCTGGGTGGAAACCAATTCATTCTCATCAGACTTTTCCACGTCCAACAATTTCAGTCTCTTGGCAGAACTTGGGATACATTCTGGAGTGTCAGTTAAGGCACGCTTCGGCCTTGATTTAGGAGTTGCTGGGTCAGATGGTGATGGGATATTGTCTGAATCATTTGACTTAATGGACCAGCTCGAACGCTCATCAATGACACCCACAGGACTTGGATGGCCACCAGCCTTTGAAAGTTTCAGTGTTATGCGTTCTTTTTGAGGCTCTACATCTTCGCAGCGAGATATAATTAGTGGTGATAATGGAGAAAGAGGTTTTTCTTCTTTAGCCAATTTGATGCCCTTTTTCTCTGGCACAGGTGATGCTGGCTTGACAATGCTAACACTTTCTTTAGAGAATTTAAATGTTATTTTCTCCACTTTTGTAGTATTATCAACATCACGTGCAGATTCATCATGTTGCTTCCCAGTAACTGCTGCAGTTCCATCTTTAGACATTTTTAATGTCAATTTTTCAATACCAGCACCAGTAGGCACAGGTGATGATGGTTTCACAATGGAGACATTGTCACTTGACAACTTTAAGGTTATTTTTTCAATTTTTCCAGGCTCGGGACTTGCTACACGTGCTGCCTGGGATGTAGCATCTTTGGGGCGGACTATACACACATTATCTGAGGAAACCTTCTTCAAAGTTAATTTCTCTACCTTGGCACAATCTGCGTCTGATGAGGATGAAACAGATTCAAGTTCCTTCTTCTTCAATATACATGGGTTTTCACCCTTTGAAAGTTTTATAGTAATCCTTTCCTTCTTTGATTCATCCACATCATCTTGACTCAGAGTTGAAGAGAATTTGTTAGAGCCTTCATCTTTGACCAATTTAAGTGTTAATTTCTCTGGTCTACTTTCTGATGGTTCATCCACACAAGGTTTAACAATTGTAGCCCCCTCTTCTGACAACTTGAGAGTGATCTTCACTTTTCCTTCCGAGTCTGTTGGAGGCGCTGACTGAGAAATGCTTTCAGATGACACTACCTCTAAACCCTCCTTGCTTTTAGCAATTTTTAAGGTGATTGGAGATAAAGGAGGAACAGGAGAGGGTGTACCCTCCTTAAGTTTCTTGAGGCGCTTTGTTCCTCCAGGGGAAGATGTCATATCAGATGGACCAGTTTCAGATGGAATTTGAACCTCAAGTTTGGACATACTAGGGTCTAAAATTTGCACAGATTCTCTTGATATTTTCAGTTTTATTCCCACTGGTCTCTCACTGTCAGGGACACTTGTAACTTTATTGGGGATGATGTCAGATTCTTGTTCTGAAGCATCATCAGAGTACGTGGACATTTCTTCAGATATTGATGAGAGTTTTCCCTCCACCAAAAATGGGGACTCCGAGTGTAAGCTTTCACTGGGTGTGTCTTCTCTTGCAAACTGAGCACCAGAATGAGACCCAGAGTCAGAAGAGCGATCATGGCTTGAGGAGTGACCTCTTCTAGGTCGGGTAGTTGATGCCTTTTTACTTGTAGCAGAAACATCAGCAGTGTCACTTACTTTGGCAAGGGCACATGCTATTTTAGCTTCTTTCAGATTTTTTCTTGTAGGTGTAACAGCAGCTACAAAGGCTGCATCTGCAGCTGCCTCAGCAGCCTTCACAGAAGGATTGCGAATCTGCCGCAACTGTCGTCCTCGTCCTGTTGGTGTTGAAAATTTTTCAAGTGATGGACTGCACTTTTGAATTTCAGAATGAAATTGTTCATCACTTGTGACTGTTTCAATATTCAGTTTTACACTTTGAGATATCGTAGAATCATCTAGCAGGTCAAATTCAGCTGGAGTTGATTTCCGTTCACATACTGCTGCATCTTCTGCCACACTTTGTTCTAAATAACTAACTGCTGCTTCTGTGCCTGGAGATGCCTTTTCTTCTGTGCCATCTGTCGATGTAGAGCTGTCTTCTCGAACAATAGATTTTATTTGCTTAGAAGCAGAAATACTGGAAGTTATTTCTGAATCATCAATTACTTCATTATGTGTAATGTCATTCGGAGGAATACATGCTGGCTCATCTACATCTTCCTCGCCAGTTAAAGAACCAGATGGTGCCGATTTCAGACAGTTTAGATCATCCAATGGACCTGGTTTGTTTTCAGGAGAGAGAGTTTTGTCTTGCTCAATGTTTGCATCAACCTGACTCTCATTGGGTAGACAAACATTACCATCAGTAGAGTAATCTGAACATTGCTGCTCTTCTGTAGGTGGTGAAAATTCAACCTTTCCAATTGCACTGATGGACTGGTAACTCTGAGAATCTTGTTGACACTGCTCGCTGTCCAAATCTTTGTCACCACTGGGCGTTTGATCAGAATCTAATACATTTCCAGTCACCCCTACAACGGGAGGATCTGGGATAGGATCAGCAGTGTCTACGGAAGGAGATCTTTTTTCTTGCAAAACTTCCTCTGAACGACTTACTGCTTCTTGTGTTTCTTCCGAAATATTTTCAGTTGTATTTGGAGGCAACTCAGATTCTGCTTGTGGAACTTGACGCGAGTCATCATCATCTGACGTTTCTGGGCTGCTTCCATACATTGCCACCAAAGAATTGGCAAATGACGGTCTGTTCGCGCTCATGATGGTTACCTGTAAGGTGGGAAAAAAACGATTAGACTGAGGATAAATATCTAGGGACAATTCCAATTTAAGAGGCTATGTGCTATCATGGCGGCAGCCGATGTGATCTATACTGTGAATTCCTCTTTTCATGGCGAATTGACTTGAATGAGAAAAATACAGCCTGTCAGTCCTAACTTTACCTTAAGAATATTCGATGGTCACTGGAAATTAAAAGGGAGAGGCGCCTTTAACAGACATCATTCAAAACACCGCCTAGACGCCATTTCTGTAGCGTCCGCCGTTTACGCGATTGTTGGAGAGCGGGTAGCGGGCGGCTCCTGGTTGGGCGCACAGCGGCGACGTTGCCGTTCCTCTGTTTCTGTCTGTGGGTACAGAAATTTGGATTTGTGAACTTCAGTGCAATTCTGTTGACAACTATGACTACCTCAGCTAGTGAAGGAACAAGCGAACCCATTCAGTCCTTTGAATTAGGACCGGAAAATGAACTGCGGTTTGAAGTGGATGGGACAAATAAGGTCATTCTGTCGGTACGTTTTGTTGTCGCCGGAACAACGTCTGTCAGGAAACGAAAACCTAACCTTACAGAAGCATAAAATTTATTGTTAAATGTTTTGTACATGTCTACTATCGTTCGACTTAATTGAAGTTCCCAATTTCGATGCTTACTTGTATGGGAACCTAACTGTCACTTGCCTGGTTCCAATTATTCTGAAGTAAAATCAGGTACATTCTCAGCTTCACATGAACCAAAATTATTTTTATCTAGGTTCGCAGTGGAATGGCAGAGGTTTTTGGAACCGAACTCGTGAAAGAAAAGGAATATACTTTCCTCGCTGGTGCTAAAATAGCTGTATTTACATGGCAAGGTGCCACAGTTCAGCTCAAAGGCAAAACAGAAGTCAGTTATGTTGCCAAAGAGACTCCCATGGTATGGTCTTCATCTGTTTCTTTTTTGATCTGTTGGTTTCCTCTTGTGTTTCACTCGTTGCTAATTTTATTCAATACTTCAGGTCATGTATTTAAACTGTCACGCTGGTTTAGAGCAGATGCGTAGGAAAGCTGAAGAAAACACTGAACTTAACGGGCCGGTGCTAATGGTTGTTGGGCCACAAGATGTTGGTAAATCTACACTTTGTCGTCTTCTTCTGAATTATGCTGTTCGCATGGGGCGAAGACCAATTTTTGTAGACTTAGATGTTGGTCAAGGTCATGTATCTATACCGGGCACCATAGGTAAGTCTACAATTGCACTGTATGGTTAGGATTTTATACAGATTTGCATTAGCCATGACCACTACTAAATCTTTGATTGGCTTTCTTTTCTAATATTTTGTCTGATTTCAGGTGCACTTTTAGTTGAAAGACCAGCAGCTGTGGAGGAGGGATTTTCCCAGCAGGCTCCAATTGTTTACCACTTTGGACACAAATCACCAGGTAACAATATAAAACTCTTCAACATTCTTGTTACTGCCTTGGCTGAATGTATCAAGGAAAGAATGCAGGCTAATCGGAAAGGTATTAGAAAATGGTTTTCAAATTTATTATATATTTATTTTTATGTGAGGAGTTGAGTTCTCATTTATTCTCATTTATTTTATTTTTAGCCAACGTATCTGGAACAATTATTAATACCTGCGGGTGGGTCAAAGAAAATGGCTACAGATCATTAACTCACATTGCCCAAGCATTTGAAGTGGATGTGATTGTTGTATTAGATCAAGAGAGACTTTACAATGAACTTGTTAGAGATATGCCTCCATTTGTAAGAGTTGTATTCCTACCTAAAAGTGGCGGGGTGAGGATTCTTTTAACTCCTGAGATATGAGTAATCAATCACTGTTAAGCTGTGATGCTATCCTCTTAATTTAATTTCTCTGCATTCAGGTTGTTGAAAGGAGTCAAAAAACTCGTTCACAGTCCAGAGATTCAAGAGTTAAGGAGTATTTCTATGGTTTGCGTTCCCCTATGTATCCACATTCGTTTGATGTCCGTTTTAGTGATGTTAAAATTTTTAAAATTGGAGCCCCGTCACTCCCAGATTCATGCATGCCATTGGGAATGAAAGCAGATGACAACAAAACAAAACTTGTTCAAGTTCCACCAGGTAAATAACAAACTTGCTTTCCATCAGATATTTGAGAATGACAAATCTGAAGTACCAATTCAACTACTGTATTCATTATTATGTCTAATGTTATTACTCTTCAATATTTTGTAGGAAACAGTGTTTTAAATCATGTATTAGCTGTCAGTTTTGCTAACTCCTTAGAAGAGGAGGTGATTCAAAGCAATGTTGCTGGATTTATATGTGTGTAAGTACCTGTTAATGATTTACTTTAATCAAAGGGTTTGCTTGAGTTCTCTAATCAATATGGAATTTTTTTTCAGTACCAAAGTTGATACAGAAAGGCAAATGTTGACTGTATTATCACCACAACCACGGCCTCTTCCTCAAACTTTATTACTTTTATCAGAAGTTCAGTATATGGACAGTCAGTAGTAATGTAAAGATAATTATTGATAGTGTTTTTGTTTACTTTGTTTCAGTATCAGATCTAAATTGACTGCATCACTGTCAGAATTCTTGAAATGAATTGTTTCTACAGCACATGAATCTTTTTATATTTTTGCAGTTTTTTTGTGAATTAAGAGCAACTGCAAGATGTTTTTTTTAAAAAGGTTTTGATTTGATTTGTTTTTGTTAAATATAATTAGTTATCAGCACCTCCATAGCAATGTTTTCCAGGCACCAGTGACCTGTGACCAAAATCCATCTATCGTACATTTCACTGAAGTCACCTAGATCGGAGCCAGTCGGAACGGCACCACCGAGGAGTCGCAACGCGTTGGCAGCGCCACCTACCGGCGGTCCAGTGAACTGCCTCCGCCTCCCCTTCCCCAGGGGAGCCTAGGGGAGCACGGAGAGAGAGGGGAAGGGGGGGAGGGTGGAGATGTGGACGCAGTTCACCGGGCCGACGGTAGGTGGCGCTGCCAACATGTTGTGGCTCCTTGGTGCCGTTCCGATCTCGCGTACTTCAGCGCAGTCTAACATACTGATTTTTAAATCAACAATGCCAGAAATAAATTTTTCACCTCTTTTTCGACCTCTACTAACACTTGAATTTCCTGATTTTTATCAACATTTGCATGTTACCACCAATGATTCTGTAGCCTAGCGTGGTAACACTGCGGGGCGGAAGTTGGCCTCAATATGAGTTGTGTGGTTGTTGTGTTGCGGTCACGTTTGAAATGTGCCATGGGCTAATGAAGGCCAAACAGGACTTTGAAGAGGCGAAACATGAAACTGAACCCCGTTCTGACTAATTGTAGAAATGCGCTTACCAGAGGTGAGTTTTTATACTGCGATCCAACATCATTAATGTCTTTCTCTCATAAACTCATTGGTCATGCTGTAGCTATGTGACACCTAACCTGTACAAGCTAGTATTCCCGTATCTGGTGTTGTTATGTAACGGATAAACGTTCAAAATAGTCTCTTGTGGTACACCTCAAATCGTTACAGTCATAGCCTCATCCATTTCCGAGGGTGTCATGTGGATTAAGACGTAAAGTTTGGCGTTTCGTCGATCCTGCCTGACCGAACGGCTGACAAACACTCGTGAGGATATTGGCGGTTGAATAAAGAGGGAGAGTTCCTCAAAGAGTTTTGGTTCTAAGACCAATGTTAAGTTAATTATTTTAATATTTTCTTGTCCGTTCTATAATTAGTAAACAATCGACGTATATACACAAAATTCTTACAGTTCGTCTTTTATCAACAGCTTTGCACTATCTGGGGTGAAGCTCACAAAACTTGATGTACTGGTGGCTGTCAAACGACCTTTTTTTGGTTTATCTTCAGCAGCTGGATCAGCATCTTCTAAAATTATTCTTGACGTTATTAAATCTCTGAAAATAAAGAAATACGAATGATTGTAGAAAGATACACTATCTTTGCAACATAGGAATCCACTGACCCTCCTTTGAGTACCTGTTTGTTTCTAAATCAGCAGACATAGCATAAGACTTTGGATTTTGAAAATCACACTCTAATTTGAAGGCAGCATCACCCGGCATTATAAGCTCATCATCATACTGAACGACAATTGTGTTTGTGTACACGTTGTTGTCCTGAAAATGAAAGAGTGTTTCATTTGGGCAACTGTTAAGTCATGGGACAGAGGGGAGGAACAAAATCTAAGTGTTGTTATGAGGTGCAGGGTTACGAGACACTGGAGTAGGCGATACTTTTCCATACTCACGTTTCGAGTGTTGCACTTCGCGAGCGGCAATCGGAGGGTGAAGTTGCGGCCGCCGCGCGCGTCCAGGAAGCAGGGCTGCTCCTGGCTGTGGAAGGTCCCCCGCGTGTAGAGGACGCCGTCGAAGTCGTCCTCCATCTCCACCTCGACCTCCATGTGCTCGGCGGCGCAGCGGAGGCCCACACGCCTGTACCCCGTCAGCGACGTGCCGATGTTCATCGAGTCCGTCACATCGCTCTGCCAGTTCTGCCACTCCTTGTCCGCGCCTGGGAACGCAACAGTTAAAGCCGGGCGGACGGGTGGGAATCAACTCTCGCCGGAAGGGGAATGCCAGCTGAGTGCCGTGAGGGCGTTGGCAACGCAGATCAGTACAGTACAGGACTTCCCTCCCCGTACTTTTGGCGCGTAGACAAGTCAAGCCGTCGGGTCGGGACCGGTGGCCCGGCGGTCGGGTCGGACTCGGACTCCCCTCTCCCGACCGACGACGGGCCGGCCGGCCGACGGCGGCGTCATGGATTTCTAAATGAATCATCGTGTGCAAACTCACCGACGGCGGTGGCGGTCCAGTGGAGGCAGACTGCTGCCGCCACCAGGGCGCGGAGGACGAGTGCGGCGGGGGACAGTGGGGCCATCCTGCTGTCCGAGCTCCCCGAGGCTACGTGGTGCTTGACTCCTGAGCCGCTTGACGGGCGCGCGCGCTGAGCCACGCCAGCAGATGATGCGGGCAGGGCAGGCCGAGCAGGCCGGGCCGTCACCTCACGCCTGACGGCCTCTTTGGAGGGGCACCGCTTCCTTCTCCTGTCTACTCTTCTCTTCCAGACAGAACTGCCGCCTCAGAATCACCGGCACGCGCCGACTGAGACTCGGGTCTGCGCTGCACCGTAGGTATAACACGCCTCCGGGCCCGGGCCGTGTGGTCGGAGTTTCTCCAGCAGACGAGACTAGAGGACGGCAGACAGCAGGCGCTCTCCACGACGGCAGAGGAGCCCAGCTGGAGTCCCGCGGAGTCCCGGTCGGTGACCCCCCCGTCCCGTTCACTACCGCTCGGCCGCCGCTCACCGGCCGGTGCACTCCCCCCCCCCCCCTTTGCCACTCTTTCTCTCATGGCGGCGCGGAGGTGTTCACACGAAACGTTCGAGGGGCCTGAATTCCATACTAGTTTGCTTTCAAGTACACGATGGGACACATTGGTTGCGCCTGACACGAGGCCGGCTGCTTATCAGGACCAAGGACCTGAGGAGATCCTCATTGAAGTGCCGAGTCTAAGGCCGCGATTGCGAGAGTAAATACTTAATTACTGTCTAGTGTGCGGGAAGACAACATGTAATCCCTGCTAGAGCGAGTGAAGATGAAAATGAAAGCCCTGCCCCCTCCTCGCACGCCTTCGGGGGCTTTCGGGGGCGGCTGGGAAGGGGTCTTCTTCGCCTCTCGTAGCGGGAACATGAACCCGCCGGGCCGAGGGCCGCGGACCGCGAGCCAAGTTTTCGTTTGGGACTGTTTGTTTCACTCGGATCACGGGGGCATCTTTATCAGCGGCGGTGCGCGGGTGGGGGATAGGACAGCAGCGGCTGCGTTTGGTGTATGGTACGGCCTGTCGTCACATTTCATAAGATGCGGCGATAAATCCCACCACTGCGCCACCGAGAGGACGGACTGGTCTAGTTCCATTTCTCCCCTGTACAGTAGCCTGATGCTGCTGGCCGGCGCAGGCCTGTCAGGCCTCGACCGCGGGCCCTTGCCGGGGTTCATGGTGCTTTATTTATTTTGCTCGTGGACATGCAATTAATTCGGCGCTCGTGCTTAAAGAGGGCTTCGGATCTTGGATGCTGTTGGTTGGGCGACCGCCCAGACCGCGTTGCTTTATCAGCCAATCAGCCGCGACAGAGCGCCAAGAGCCTCCGCCGCGACCAGTTTGTCTTCACTTTGTGTCATCTGCTCCCGAGGAGTGTGCACATGGTGAGAGACCACGCGGGGCAGGGGCCGCGGTTGTGGCTGTGCGCGTTTGTGGGGGGGGGGGGGCTAAGCTCCCGGAGGGAAGTCCTCCGCCCCGCCCCGCCCGGCAGTCCCGCCCCCGCAGTGCAGCCGTGTCGTGTGTGCGGGTTGCCTATCCCCGCTGGACCCATCCTGCAGTTTTTGCGGCTTCAAACGTTGAAGTGGAAAGGGGAGCGATGTGTGTCCTTGGTTTTGACGCCTTGCCTTGTCCTCCTCTCCCGTCCCGCAGGCCGAGCATCTGGTAGTGCAGCAGGCTGGAGGGTCCGGCGGGGTCGGCCCGGCTGCGACAGCGGGGAGCGAGCCCAGGACGCCGACGACGCTGTCAGATGACAGTGTCCTGGCCAGTGGCGGCGGCGGCAACAACCGCCGGTCTGGCCTCCTCCAGCGTTTCGTGCGCGCGGTCTCGGTCGAGCCCGTTCTCTTCGCCTACATGTTCGCCTTCATGCTCACGTCTGTGGTGGAGCAGACGTTTTACGTGGACCGCGCCTGCCGGGTGAACCTCAACCTGACGGACGACATCTGCAGCAACATCCATAACGCGAGCCGCAAGGATGAGCTGGACCAGGTGCAGAAGGTGGTGTCGTCCTTTCACCAGTACAACGGCATCGTCTCCAACGTGGTCCCCTTCATCCTGGCGCCCTTCATGGGCTCCTGGAGCGACCGCCGCGGTCGCAAACTGCTCGCTTTGATAGGGCTCGCCGGCCAGACGTACTACTTTGCCATGTTCATGGTGGTGACTTCACAAGGTGAGGCCAAGTGATGATAATTTGAGTTTCATGAATTTTCTTCTTTTCCCCATGTTGTGGTGCTGACTGTCATTGCCCGTTCTACAGAGACTTGGCCCTTAGAGACGGTCCTGGGTCTAGTCAGCTTCCCCACCTCACTTACTGGCAGCAATCTGGCCATCTTTGCGGCCGTCTTCAGCTACCTGGCCGACATCACTTCGACGGCGGACCGAACACTGCGAATCGCAATCCTGGACGGCACTTACCTCGCCTCCATGCCTTTGGGCACCTACCTAGGTAGGCAGCAGCATGCAGCAGCAGTTGTCATGCACTTGGTTTCAATAAAAACGCACATTGTGGCTAATTTCATATATTTGTAAATATAAAAATATATGTATTCTTTGACAGGATCAGTGCTCTTTGAAAATGTTGTGAATAGATCATTCACTGCCATGTTTGCTATAAGTTTTTGCATCATGGTGAGTGCGCTTGCATACAGCTTTTTCCGCCTTAAATGGCAGACTGCAGATTCTCAAAGACCATTGAAGGGAGGTGAGAGGTTTCTTTTTACCTTTGATGGCATGTATTTTTATTATTAGTAAGTTCTTTAAGCCTTAATTTTCTTTTTTTCTCCATCAGTCAATGTTTGTACGGATTTCTTTGACTGGAAACATGTTGTGGATTCTGTGAAAGCAGTTGGCAGACCTAGAGCCAATCATGGCAGACTTTACCTCCTCCTAATTATTCTTTCCATGGGCCTGTATACTTTCCAGCGGAGTAAGTTTGTGAAAGTCAACTGATTGTCACTCAGCACTTTTTGTTCCATGTTGTCAATTTGCTCAATATTTTTGACAGATGAACGGCAGATGTCATATTTATACACACAAAAGAAATTCAACTGGAACCAACAAGAATTTAGTAACTTTCGCACATTTCAGACAGCGGTCTATGTTGTTGGTAAGGCTACTCTCCTCAAATGTCTTTGTGTTGAATTAAAAATTGTAATGTTTGTACGGAAATGGATGGATGGTTTTAATTTTCTTTCCTATTTATTCAGTGACATTACTGGGAGCACCATTATTAACTAAGATATGTGGCTTAAAAGATTCTGTCATAGTTCTTATGGGAGCTCCAGCTCATGCCATAGCAAGAGTTATTTTTGCTGTGGCACAAGTACCTTGGCTATTTTATTTTGGTGAGACTCTTATGACTTTTCATTTCCAATGTCTGACAGATTTTATGTTATTTCATTGGTATATTAATTGTGTCTTCAGGAGCTGCTGTATCCTCACTGGGTCCAACTGTAGCACCAGTTCTTAGGTCGATGACATCCAAGGTTGTTTCAATTGAAGAAAGAGGTATTCTTATTTTGGGCATAAATTTCTGATGTGTTTTAAATAATTTCTGAACAAGAGGTTTTTATCGCGTTTCTCTTTTTTGTAAAACCAGGGAAAATATTTGCCATTCTTGCAGTGGCAGATAGTGCAGTACCCTTAGTATCCAGTACTATATACAGTCAAGTATACAATGCAACACTGGAATCATACCCTGCTGCAATTTATTGGGTTACAGTTGCATCTCAGTTTCTCGTATTTAACTTCATCTTGTAAGTATCTCCAAAAAGTGTTGTGCTGTGTAAACAACATTGGAAATATACTGTTAAATTTGTATTTGTTGCAGATTTGTACATTTTTCCATGAAGAGATCAGTAGACTCAGATATCCAGACATTAGATGTAGAAGAAAAGTTAAGGTGAAGTATTTTGAAGGTGTTAGATTCTTTTAACTGAAGCATTTTAAGTATGCTGCTGGCATTATATGGACCTGCATTTTTTACTGTGTTCTTAAATTTTGTTTTTTTGTTATCATCAGTTGAACTATTATTATGTTTGGTTTAGATTTTTGTGGAAAGATTTTGAAAGTGCTCAAAACATGGCAAAACTGTGACAACCATTATGGAATTCACATTTCCCATTTGTTGTGTGATCTGTTAAGACTTTTGATCTTTCTCTTTCTTTTTATTATTTTACATGTAGAATACTATTAATCGATATGCTCATTTTAGGTGCATCAGAACACCAGTGATCTTTTTAAAGTATTTTTGTAACGACAAGTGGCAGAGGTTTTCGTACTCATGTTTTTGCTGTAAGAGTTTTTTTTTTTTTTTTTTTATGCTATTGAAGAAAATATCGATCTCCTCCCCTACTCTGTTTATTTGATCAAATTCAGTATGGAGGATTTCATTGTTACCATTCGCATGTTCATTTTCCTCTGTATTAAATAACTGAAATGTTCAACCATTTATTGTTCCTTCCTTTCACTTTTGTGAGATTGCCAGCAGCTATGGGTATTTGAAAGCATGAGAGAGCTCAGTGTAAAAAAAAAAAAAATTGAAGCAATATTATTTTTATTGAAATTGCGGTTTATTAAATAGATATAATTATAAAAGGCTATTTTTTTAAAAAATCACAAAATTTAAGGGTTAAAACATCAATGTAATAAATATGTTACATGGTTAAAACATCTCACAGATTAAGTTTAGGTCTCTTTTTCTTGAGAACCTTTACCACATTGCTCTCTGTATTCACAGTTTGTGTTGCACTCGAGGCAGAATTTCCTTCCTCTTCAGTCAATTTTTCATCTTGGGAAATATCTGCCTTCATGATCCCTGGTGATTTATTAGCATGAAATGTAACTTGACTGTCACTTTTCTCCTGACTACATAAAGGTTGATCAGTGACCGAATCTTTTGCATTGCACAATTCTGAATGCGATTTTGACAATAAACATGCTGCATCTAGTATTTTCAATATTCCTAGGGAAGGATTGGAAACGCTAAGTTGTGCATAAGGTTTCCCTAGAAATTCCCTTCTTGAAAAAGGCTGAGTTACTACACTGTGACGTTGAAGACATGCACCCTCTATTTGGTATTGAGCTATTTCTAAATCTTTCTTTTTCAGTAAATGGCAAAGACTGTCCTGCTGAATAAAAAGTTCTTCAACTGTACACAGTAAAGGTACAGTTACTTCCTTAAAAAACAAATGAGGATTTCCTGGAGATAATTTTAAATGCAGCTTGAGTCTCTGGCCATCTATCACAGTTTGAAATTTCAACTCCATCACCATAGTTTGTTCCTCAACAGTCAATTCAAGAGAAGATGATGATGTCACTTGCTTATCTTCTAAAAACATTTCAACTAATGACCATATTTTGTGAATAATACCTGTATCCTTACATTCAATTAGAGGATTCAACTTTTGGAATATCTGAAATACCTCATCTTCTATGCTTTCCCTAACCCACACATGTGTTAAGTCTGATACTACAACCTTGAACACATTCTGGTCACTACATTTTTTGATGATATAGGTAGTCGGCCCCTCCTGAAGATGTCGCCATCCGGCCAAGGATTGCATGCTAATTGATTTCTTTGATCTCGAGGAAACCTTATTTCCCTCTTCAAACTGCTCCAATCTTCACAAGTGCAGGAACTTTGCAGCAATTCACAACACAAAAAACATTTGAACTTGATCAGCGACGAGGTGAAGTAGGTGAAGTCTCATGTGCTTGCTGGGAATGACCAGGAATGACGATCAGTTGATGACGAATGACAAACGTCAAAAGTCAAAAAAAAGGTGGAATTAAATCAGAAATGAATGAACGAAAGAGACGACAGACGACCATACAATGTACCAACTGACCGCAGATGTTCTCATGAAAAGAGCTTGATTTCTCATATCAACCCTTTGGCCCCTCGGGTCGGCTTTTTGACTTCACGTCCAAAAGAAGGCTCTGTTTTGAAAATGGCTGGAGTGAGCGAGTGCTTTAATATTGGAAGTATTGTTGCTTGTAAAACGTGCTATGAAAAAGAAATCGAGGGAGAAGTGCTCGCCTTCGATCCACAGACTAAAATGCTCATTTTGAGTATCCTTTATGCTGGTGTATTGTGATTTCATCCGTTATTTACATTCTAGTTAGACAGCGCAGGGTACTACTTGACATTTGCTTTTCATTTAAATGTCATCTGTGCCTTTCATGGAGCTGGCGTGAATGTGGTCATTTATGACTATGATGGCTATAATGCACCGTTAAACCCATATTTTTATTATTTCTATAGATATTACTTATACGTTCAGTTTGGTTTGAGGTTAGGACAGCAATGAGGTTAAGTTCTGTGAGAGTTTTCAGGATCTGTGTGTCATTGGGTTTAAATGATTATTTCACATTGCATGTAGACGTTTTGTCAGACACACTCAAGCTTAGATTCGTAGTTCTCTCACTCCTCTTCCGATTATTTTACATGAAACTTGTGACTGAATGATTGCTGCCATCTTGTGTCAAGAAAGTCAGTTCACTCAAACAAGTGGTAATTACTTCAGTAATTACTCCCTCTGCTGTAGTCATGTGACTTCACCTATATGAATTTACAGTGCTATGTGTTTTCTTTCTACTGGTGGCGTTGAAAGTCTAGCACTTGCTCTGACTATGTGGTCACTAGACTGTCCATCCTATCTCTCTTGGCGAGTCATCTTTCACAATGTATGAAGGAAAATGTTTTCCACCATCCTAATTTCCTTTGCTGACCCACTTAGTTTGGCTTTCGTTTTATATTTAACAGTGACTTTCAATGCACTACTTCTTACCGTTCAACCATGTATATCCTTAACAGTATTCAGAATGCCCTGCCTCAAGCGGACGACCTTCTCGGAATGATGTTCATATGGTAAATCTATCTATGGTCAGTGATGTTCAGGTTAAAAGAGAAGCTACTGCCCCTCTTGAACCTCCTCAGTCATTGAACCTCCAAAGGGTAAGTGATGATTAGGAAAGTTGTGTCAGACAAACTTCCTACTACAATTTTGACAAAATTTGATTCGTCTTCAGTTAATTTTGTAATGAATTTACTGGAGTGTGAAGATTTAAAAAAAAAATGTGATGTCTTTGTAGTTAAATACACGACTACGAAATCAAATAGAAGAAAAACGGAGGTTGGTCACAGCACTTGCAGCAGGAGTCTCACCAGAAGGACAGAAATTATTCCTCACAATAACTAAGACGTAAGTAATGTTCAAAATGTCAAATTCATTTCTTTGAAATGAAAGTTATGCTACACAGTCTGTTACTTTTTATGCTTATTACTTTCCTCCAGTATTACTGAAACAACTTGGCAAGGTCCCAATATTGTTGTTTGGAACTCTGTGACAATTTCACCACCATACACACCAGAGAATGTGAAAGGTGCTGTAGATAGTAAGGCATATTTGCACATTCGAAAAGTGGTGAGTACTTGTGCTCCTGAATTTATTAACCTTGCTCCACTGTCTTGAAATTATTTCCTGTATATTATCACCTCTCTTGTATTTCTGCTAGGTTGAAAAACATACAAAGGATATGGCAGCAGCAGAGGCTTCCTCTCGAATGAGTGGGGCATCATCTCCAAATGCACAGCCACAGACATCGTCATCCCCTGGGCCAGTAACTGCCGCAGCTGCTTCTAACTAGCAATGGCACCATACAACCAACATGCGATTTCCATGCACACAGAGTAGTCCAAAATACAGGGAGATGTCTCAAAGTTGGGATTTGTGGACTCCTTTGTGTGAGGTTTTTTTTTTTTTTGGAAACTTGTCTGTGTACCCAGCTCTTAGTAAAAATGTTGGCGTAAATGCCCACACTGACTGTACTCTTGGAAATCTCCCCTCATGTGATTTTAGTTAATTCCTGGCCCATACTGAGCAATAGTGGCAACTGTAATTCCAAAATCATAGGATATCTTAGATAGAAACGTATTGTCGTCTTTGGTACACTGTCATTGGTAATTTGTTAATTACCTTTGGTTTATATCGCAGAAGATGGAATTCCTAACTCATTTCTGTTCTGAGCACATGTGATCTGCATGGTAGCTTTATTTCTGTGGCTTCCAAGTGTGGTAAGCCTTTTCAATGAAGTGTTGCAGATTTTTTTTGTTGTTATTGTTGAGGAATAATGTATTTGTGTGTAAAGCACAAATGCATATGAAAATGTTGTTTGAGTATGAGCAACTCTAATAAACTTTCAATACAAACCATATTGTCCATGCATTGTATTCAGTTTCTTTTTTATCCTCCCCAATTTCCTTCTCATGTTTTTGCTTTTTCAATTAGTTTTCAAAAATGCATAGACTGTGATGTATGAATTTGCCGCACAGTTTAATGTGAAACACGTTGCATTTAGGTAAAGAACTAGGAACTGAAATATTTTCTTCTTTAGAAGGAGCTGAACACTTGAATGAAGGCGCTCAAACTATGCCGGTGCCGGCCGGCGTGGACCAATAGTATTATAGAGCCCAGAGCACCGTTCTCCTTTCGACCAATCAGCTTTCGCCACACATAAAGATGTCTGCCGGGCAGGTTGTCGGCACTTGAAATCTGTCTGCAAGGCATCAAAGTAGACCGCTTGTACACATGCTGTTACGTGGATGTCCGGCATCGCGTAATTTTGCGTTATAGGATTAGAAACTGACAGTTCTTTTACTGCTATTCTTCAGTGGCCGTATGTAGTAAGTTTTCTACCGAATATTAGGCATATTCACTTTAGCAGCTGCTATGGGGAGGTTAAATATGGCTATGGGACTCTTTGGTTGCTAGAGAAGTATGTCTCGATTTGATTCCGTTGAAGTGTTTGTGTAACCTTTTACGTTAGCTCCTACATTAGACTAGACTGTTCGTCCGGGCACTATATCATGCTTCATTTACACGTTGCCAAGTTTAACCGGTGGTTAGGTTTTGACATCTTGAATGGGAAACGTCAGTGTCTTCCGATTGTTGTGCTGTCTCTTTTCTCCCAGTTTTCGAAACATATTATTCGATGTCTCATTTATAAAAAAAAAACACGTTTTTTATGAACAAGCAGTTTTTGTAGCTTTTTCGACTTGTCTAAATGATGTCTGCTTAGAGAACATGCCGTCTGCTATTCTAACCTCTGAATGAAAATTAGAAAGTTTTCTATAGCATATACTTTAGCTTGTAATTTTTTTTTCAGGGCGTGATGTAACTCTCTTAATAAATGAATTTCATAATAATCTGTTTCTTCCACAGGAAAACAATGGGTTCTTACAGAAATAGTTTTCTTCTTTGGCCACTGGTGACTGTGGTTTTAGTATTATCATCTCTTAATTATGCCCACTCCCTTGCTGTAATAAGTATTGATTTGGGAAGTGAATGGATGAAAGTAGCAATCGTTTCCGTAAGTACTTGTTTCTTCTATATTGCTATTTCTTACTGCTTATGTTGGTTACTTAGATGTGTATACTTTTTTATAGAATCAGTTAATACTGACCTATTATTCTAATTTTATATGTGCTCATTTATGATTTAAGCCGGGTGTGCCTATGGAAATAGTTTTGAACAAGGAATCTAAACGTAAGACGCCTGCAGTTTTATCATTCCGAGGTGAAGATCGCACCTTTGGGGAAGATGCCATTACAGCTAGTGCTCGTTTCCCAAAACAAACATATGCTTACCTTCTTGACCTTGTCGGCAAAAAAGTTGACAACCCATTAGTCAAACAATTTCAGTCAAGGTTCCCCTATTATGACATTGTTCCTGACCCTGTTCGGGGAACAGTTCTCTTCAAACATGATGAGTAAGTTCAAAGTAACCAAAGGATATATCAGTGATAACTATCAAGTGCCCCTGTTAAATCTAAATTTCTATGATTTCAGGAATACAAACTACACCCCAGAAGAATTGATAAGTATGCTTCTTCATCGTGCGAAGGAGTTTGCTGAAGCATCAGCGGGACAGGCTGTCAATGAAATGGTTCTAATTGTTCCTGGGTATTTCAACCAAGCTGAAAGACAAGCTATGTTGCAAGCAGCAGATTTGGCTGGCTTCAAGGTTCTTCAATTAATGAATGATTATACAGCTGGTAAGTCATCTTTTTCCTTTGAATTGTGGCTATTGTGTCAAATACATTATTTGCTAAATGCACTAAATATAATTTTTTTACAGTTGCCTTAAATTATGGTATTTATCGCCGAAAAGACTTCAATGAAACTGCTCAGTATGTAATGTTCTATGACATGGGTGCAACGAGTACAACAGCTACTATTGTGAGCTATCAAGTGGTGAAGACCAAAGAAAGAGGATTTGTTGAAACACACCCCCAAGCATCAATAATTGGTGTTGGGTTAGTTCTGTTTCCT
Source organism: Odontothrips loti (assembly GCA_038380765.1). Classification (NCBI taxonomy): domain Eukaryota; kingdom Metazoa; phylum Arthropoda; class Insecta; order Thysanoptera; family Thripidae; genus Odontothrips; species Odontothrips loti. The sequence continues at coordinate 9,588,557 of CM076251.1, forward strand.
ATTTACTTAAAGTTTTTAACTATTTCCAAAACCTGAGATTATAGATTGTATTTTCATTTAGCTCGAAAAAGCTATCACAAGAGGAGTGTTCTTGAAAACTTATTTCTATTTGCTTTATTTTCTTGCAGGTATGACCGCACTCTTGGAGGCCTTGAAATGCAGCTGCGTCTACGAGATTACATTGGACAGAAGTTCAATGACCTCAAAAAGACACCTAATGATGTTTTCAAAAACCCACGTGCTTTGGCCAAGCTTTTCAAAGAGGCTGGGCGTGTTAAAAATGTACTTAGTGCAAATGCTGATCATTTTGCTCAGGTTTGTTTAACTGGTTCCTTCTTCTTCATCACTGAACTGCTGTTTTCTGTGACAAGAACTGTCACATATTTTGAAGATATAAACAGTTAAATTCCAATTCTGTCTTATTTCAGGTTGAAGGTCTCCTTGATGATATCGATTTGAAAATCCAAGTGACTCGAGAACAGCTGGAAGATCTTTGCAAGGATTTACTTGATCGTATTGGAGGACCTGTTGAGCAAGCTTTGAAGACATCAGGGCTTACAATGGATGTTATCAGCCAGGTAATTTTACTCTTGTTTGGGTTTATTAATAGTGTTAGAGAACTGAGATTATGCATCCCAGACAAGCTAATATCTAATATTCTGAACTGACTTCATTATTATCTTGTTACAGGTGGTTCTGGTTGGAGCAGGTGCTCGAATGCCAAAGGTGCAAGAACGTCTGCAGGAAGCAGTGAAAATGGACTTGGCCAAGAACATCAATGCAGATGAGGCAGCTTCGATGGGTGCTGTCTACAAGGCAGCTGATCTGAGCACTGGTTTCAAAGTGAAGCCATTCCTTACCAAGGATGCTGTTATTTTCCCTGTTCAGGTAGTTTTAAAGTACAGCAATGATTTATAGATCAGCTAACTAAATCACACATCCACACTGATTCATGTTCTTGTCTAAAGGTCACATTTGAACGGGAGGTGGAAGGGCAAACCACTCCAAAGCAAATTAAACGACTTTTATTTGGTCCAATGAATCCGTATCCCCAGAAGAAAGTTCTTACATTTAACAAGCACACTGATGACTTTTCATTTAATGTTAAGTATGCAGATCTGGATCACATCTCATCAGATGAAGTGAAGTAAGTGAAGTTATGACTGCCTTATATTTCTTATAATCGATGGGTAAGACACACTGCTAAGAGTCTGTTTTTGTGTTGTTGTTTTTCTTTTCTCCTCCAGAAATATTGGCGATCTTGATTTACGTACAGTGACTTTAACGGGTGTTGCTGATGCTCTTAATAAACATAAGGGCCCTAATGCTGAGTCAAAAGGCATCAAGGCTCATTTCTCCATGGATGAAAGTGGCATCCTCAGTTTGGCAAATGTTGAGTTGCTTGTTGAAAAGAATTCTACTGATGATGAAGAATCAACTTTCTCTAAGTTGGGAAGCACCATAAGTAAGTTGTTTACCAACCCAGATGAAGCAGAGTCTGATAAAAATGGGGATAAACAAAGTGGTGAAGAACCAGAAGAAGGTGGCGAGGAAAAGGATTTGAAGGATGGCAAAGAGAAGGAAAAGAAGGATGAGAAGAAAGATGAAACGAAGAATCAGGAATCAAAGCCTGATGATAAAACAGATGAGTCAAAGAAAGAGGAAAGCCAAAAAGATGATGGTGACAAGAAGACTGAAAAGAAAACCTTGACTAAGATAGTGAAAGAAAAAATTTCTACTGAAGAGGATCAGCTCGGAGTACTGCCTCTGAGCAAGGAGACATTACAGGAAGCCTTTAAGAAGTGAGAGCAGTTTATTTGCTTACTGTGGTATGGATTGCCCTGTAATGTAAACTGATTCACCTGATTTTGTTCAAATTTTCCAGGATTCAAACCCTCAATGAATATGACTTTCAACGAAACCGCCGGGAAGGTGCTCTCAATGCCTTGGAGAGCTATGTGTTTGATGCTCAAAATAAATTAGAAGAGAATGAATTTCAGTCTGCAGCAACAAGTGATGAAATAGAAAAGATTAGACAGGGCTGTTCTGAGGTTAGTATTGTTGTATCATATGCATACCTCTATTGTTCAGAGGTTTTCTTCATTGGTGAGAAGGAATTTTCTCCTTTCTATTTACTTACTTTACTTTTGTTTGTTTGCAATAGGTCTCAGATTGGTTGTATGAAGATGGAGCAAATGCAGAAGCAGAAGCTTATGAAGCAAAACTATCAGAACTTCAGAAACTCACTAAATCTCTTTATCATAGAGTAGCAGAGCATCGTGAGAGACCAGAAGCCGTAGCAGCATTGCGCCAGATTTTGAATGCCAGTGCAGCTTTTTTGAAAGATACTCGTAATGTGACTGCTGCAAAGCTTGAAGCAGAAGAAAGTTGGGTGTTTACAGAGGTTGAACTCAACACACTAGATAAATTAATCAAGGAAACTGAAGAGTGGCTGGTCAAAATGGTGAAAGAGCAGGCAGATCAGAAACTCTCAGATGCACCAAAAATGTCAATAAAATCTATAAGTGAAAAAATTAACATTTTGGATCGGGAGGTGAAGTACCTTGTTAATAAGGCAAAAATCTGGCGCCCACCCAAGCCCAAAGATGATGTGACTAGCGGTAACTGCACCCATTTTCATTAGAAAAACAATTCAGAAATTATTTTGAAATTTGCCATACTTAAAAAATTTACATTTGTTTTTTTTTCCCCAGACGGTAAAAATACCACCGAGAAGAAGAAGGAACCTAAGGATGCAAACACTGAAGGTTCATCCAAAGAAAAAGTTATTGATTCTGCTACTGCAGACGAGCCAAAGACCGAAGAGGTACCTGAAGGCAAGGAAGTTCCAGAGCCCTCCAAGACCGGTTAGTACTTTCGATTGTATGGTCGTTTTAAAAAGCAACCTAATCACGTTTATTGGAAAGTCTAAGAAATTTTGCTAACCAGAACAATGGACTTCTCTACCTTGCCTTCTAAAGATATTTAACTGTTTTCTCTGAAAAGCATTTTTAATTATTGGTTTGCTAGTAGACACATCTTTAAGCCACAAAAGTTTTGAGCTGGCTTTGGTTGTGTTTTTTCTTTCAGGCGAAACTGTAGAGGATCCCTCCATTGTTGCTGCTGCTGTTGTAGTTTTAGTTATTCACATGATGTTCCACTTCATTTGATACCCACTCCCACATGAGCTTTAGTGAGTCAGTCATTCATTGTGATTTTCTTTGCCAAGCTCTATCACTCGGTTTAGGATCATATTAACATTGGCTTTTGGAATCAATTTCGTTTATGGTTCTTCGAGTGACTCATCGTTATTATTGTCACACTTACCCTATCCTTGCTAGGGTTGGGGTTATGATATATTTACAATTGAGTCAGCTCATGAAAGTGCATGTGGATTGGGAGCTTCATTAATATTTTGTGCTGCTGTAAATACAATTCTCAGCCTCTAAAATATTGAACTTGTCTGAAGAGTCACTGGATTTATGATTTCCAAACATGTTCTGAAATGTCAAGCATAAAATGGTGTTCTGTTCATTTTATCTCACTATCCATTCCACCTTTTGTCGCTTGCACTTAATTGTGTTCAGGAAAGCTCATAACTTTCATTTGTTTCCAGGTGAAACCCCAGATGTACCACACACAGAACTGTAGAAAATGAAATCGTAAGTGAATGTTAAAAATCTAGTTCTAATTGGATGAAGATGATTTTCTGTATTTATCATGTATTGGGACATAATTTTGCACAGTTAAATAAAATACATTTTATCTCGGAGTCCCGTCAACTCTCCAATTTTGATTGATCCCTATTGAAAATGAAGCAAACAGTCCTTGAGATTTTGAAATATCAAGGCTAAACTTAAACATAGTTGCAATTTCAAACTTTTCATTTCAAAATAAAATAGATGAAATAAGTAAAGGGGTTACATTGTGACAAGCTGAGCTCATTTTAATATGCTCCATTGCTGTGATTGATTTTATGTACATTACCTCTACCTCATGTCTTCTTGTGTGAACACATTTTTATCAAATTCACAGAAATTAAGGATGGTTGATAGTGCAAAGAGGAGTCTTTCACCCCATTTATTTGTGAAATTTTTAGAATTCTATATTTAAAACAATGACAAGAGACTGACATTGAACTTAAATGAGTTCTGTTTATTGAACTCAAATGTTATCAGGAACTATGAAGGTGTGATTTTCCTTTCTTTTGGTCTAGTTGTTATTTTTGTTTGTGTGGTAGTGGAACTGAAGCAGGCATCCGCCTATCAAATACGGAGAACATCTCCATGTTTCTCAGCATTCTACTTGGTAATCTTATTTTTATACTGCCTTGGTAGAGGAACATGTTGACAAGGACTAGTTACCTTCTTTCTAGGTGCAATAGATACATGTCTGATTCAATTTAGGCATGTGACTTTTCTTCCTCTCATCCCAATTTAAGAGTAGGTTTCAAAAGAATTTTGATCAGATCTACATGAAATTTTATTAAAATTTGCAGTTACTGCTATTAGTGTTAATTTGATTTGAAATGAAATTGTTATTAATTTTCTTGTCTGAAACAAAAGGCAAGGAAGCCTGGTTGGATCACCTGTTGATGTGTGTACTGTCTTTGTCACAAGTAGATCACATTATGTTGTCTGCATTGCATACTTTAGTGAGTCAGCGTGACTTTGTGTCTTGTAGATTTTTCTCTACCTACATAAGCCAAGTGGTTTGTCATAATCGGTTGGTGTGAATGTGTTGTGAAAACTTTAGTCAATGTGGCATTGTCTTCAATTTCTGTGTATCATATAGATGTGTTCAGTACTATTCAGCTTTTCATCTTTTGAGATTTGCAACCCAATCTATAGTAGAAAAATAAAATAAAAAGGGATGTGCAAAATCTATGTGGTATTTTTGTTCATTGCATTCCAACCACCATAGTTTGTTGTTGATCTGAAGCATTGTTTTTTATGAATCAGTAATGCATGTGTGTGTGTGTGTGTGTGTGTGAGCTGTATCTATATCTTGCATAACTGAATTAAAGTGAAAAGTCCCAATCTGAAGGAACCTTTTCATTTAGAACCAGCTCAAATATGATTGACCAAGAATCTGAAAGAATGGTGCAATCTACACCCTACCAGAATGAACGAAACAAATACTAAAATAGGGTATCTGTTCATGGAATTCACTGTAGTACACCTAATGAAATTTCTTCCAACAAAATAAGGACTCATCTGTATTAATGCTAAGATTTAGATGTGGCTTTGTCGTTATATTTTATACACAGTTGCATCTGTGTTTGATTTCTGTGATTTACTGTTTTCTGGCTGTAAGCCTGCTTGAACAAGCAAGATTATTGTTGTGGAAACTATTCATGTACTTCTACCTGAATGTGAGTAAATTATGATAAATTATTGTCCTTTGTGGTTTGATTCCTGCTCCCGAGATTCCTACCTCATGCAAAGCACATTCAGTTTTACAAACCTCGTAGACTTTATTATCATAAAAGCCTGTTTCACATGACTACATGAACAGTCTCTTCAGTTCCTTCATTTGGTGGATTTTCAAATATATCGATTGGTGTAACTCGGTCTCTTTCCTCTGTTAACACTGTCCCAGGTTCAGTTGTTTCATTTTCTTTCCACTCTCTAGAATAAAGTTCCCCCAATTGGACAACAAACTCTTCTTGAAGTTCCAGTAATTCTTCCTCAGATTGCTTATTAGCTGCACACTCTTCCGCAATCTGAGAAATGATTCAAAAGAAATAATTAAAATAAAAGCCACAGAGCTAGGGAAACAGTATTTTTTTTTTAAATGAAGATACCTTATCCAGAGCAGAGTTAAGTCTCTCACATATTAATGTACTTGACTGCTCAGCACCCGCTAAGTAAGCCGTTTCTGCTGTTGAAGTTACCATCTTCTCCACATAATTCATGAAGGAAACAAGTTCCTGAGAAAATGTTAGAGGTCAATTCTTGACTTTCAATTAACTTCAAACCAGTAGAGAGAAAATTCCTACCAGCAATACTCTCCGCTGTTCTTCCACAATGAGACGCTGCTCAACAATTAAATCTTCTACATCATTAAGAGAGCTGGTGTCAGAATTTGTGATAAGAAGAATGTTCCTATCCAACAACACCTTAAGTTCTGAAATTGCTTTGCTGTGGAAATGTGAGAAAATACGGCTAAGAATTATGAAGTAATGATAACTTGAGAACAGAAAACTATTGCGGGAGATAGTCTTACCGATATTCTTGGCTTGTGTCACTAATAGCTACTAGAACTTGAGTCAGTAACTGACTTGAAGAGTTAGTAGTTAATGTACACGCTTGTTTTATAAGAGCTTCATGTGTCATTTCTCGCTGATCTAAAAGCTGAAAACAAAAACCATTGATCGAACTGCACCTCAGAAAAGTCTGAGGAATAAACATTAATAAGTATTGATGACAACTGCTCAATATTTCACCTTTAGTGGTTTGGGACTGTTGGACTTTGAACTGGAATTGTCTGAAGCACATGCTGACATAAGCAGGAAAGATACTGAAGTACATGGTCGTTTCACGGTCTGTAGGGCTAGCTGACATAGGTTTCTCAGCTAAAATCAAGATTAGTATTTAGAGACAGTGTTGTCAGATTGACAACAATCAACTACTTGAAATCTAACCTAAGCCAATAAATTGGAAAAACAAATTTAAAACTGCAGCAAATTTAAAGCTGAAAGTAGTCGACGAATCGAATGAGTATCTCTGATAATGACAACCACTACAAAAATGGGTGAATACTGGAATAGTGAGAAAAATATCATAACCTAAGCACCATCCTCTTAAATAAAGGATTTTACTGAATTATTCTTTAATAACAAGATTCAGAATTACTGATATGGCTCTAGTTCACATTACCAACCAGTTGTCAATTAACGATTTTTTTTAAAAGCCTTAAAATTATTTGTTGATTTCTCGACGTACCAAATTCAAGCGTGACGCCATTTTTTGTTTCAAAAAGAGAGGGCAGATTATTGCCAAATACGATGAAATAATTTGTATAAGTCACATTTCCAATTTATTGTTTTCGGGTTTGATGAGTTGATTGATAATGTCATAGGTACAGTAAATTAAAAATACATAGGTTTTCTTATGATAGGATCATCGAATAGCTATTATAAAATTCATAATGAAGGATTTGTTCAATTGTCGATATTGGTATGGAAACATTCATTGACTCTTCCCTTCTCCCCTCATTCCCCGCACCCCGTCGCATCCCCGCCTGTGTTTGAATGAAAACAGGTTGGGGCAGCTGCGTTGTTAACCTCCTCCCATTCTGGTGTGACTTTTCGGCTCTCTCACTAGAGATCCAGGTGTTAACATCTACCAAAAATCCACTGCAAAGTGGGGCATCTTTTCGCCGGAAAGACCTGGTTAACCGAGCTTCGACATGGACTCGCTGAATCTGAAATCGACTGGCATGCAAGTAGCCGGAGCTGCTCTCGTGGGTGCAGGTGTAGTGGCCTCCTACCTCTTACGGCGCACCTGCTCTTCATCCTCCTCGCCCCAAAGCCCGAAGACGACCAAAGCCAACCCCGGCAGTTTGGTGTTTTTCTTCAACGAGGAAGGTTCACTGTGCATGTCTCAGCGTGGTCACAAGATGAATGAATGCCCGCTTCAAGAATGTCAACTGAGACACCTGAGGTTTGCTGCTCCTTTATCCCTGTGATGAGAACACTTACGAGTGCTGACGTTGAAGAAATCCTGTATTTCGATTTTCTTGTTTCAGGACCATCAAGAAGATTGTAGAGAAAGCAAAGTCCTCTGTCGATATGTGTTTGTACAACTTAACTCAACCTGACTTGGAGCAAACACTGATCCGTTTGATTCAATCAGGGGTACGGGTAAGGTGTGTGGCTGGAGACAGGGAAGAAGCAGAGCGTACGTTTGTTACACGGCTCCGATCTGAAGGTGTGTTCTGTAGGCACTGCGTGGCAGTCATGAAAATTTCTGTCTGTGTTCTTATACAAGTTGATCTCCCTTATGTGTAATTTTCCAGGAGCATTTGTGTCAGTAAAGACTTGTAGACCACCTGAAGGATTGCCATTCAAGTGCAATGAACTTCTTATGCATCACAAGTTTGTGATTGTTGATGATAAAATTCTGATAACAGGATCTATGAACTGGACTAGTACTGTGAGTCATTTCAAAATTTTGGAGTTCCTGTTTGAGTTTGGGTATATATTAAACTGTATCAGTATCTATCTTATGTTGTACCTTACAGAGCTTTCAGCGGAATTATGATCATATGCTTATTAGTGTAGATCCCCACCTAGTTCAGCAATTTCGTGAGGAGTTTAATTATCTGTATTCCACAGTCTGTGAAAATGAAAAGTTTGTATTATACTTTTATTATACTTCTTTTTGTTTACAAGAATATATTTTGAAGGTCTTATCATGGAATTTTTGTGTATGCTGATATTTACTTATTTCTGTCAGGGCATATTGTATTCGTCCAAGAGGAGACGTTCCTTTCCAAGCTTGTTTCTTTAGAAGATCTAATATAATGTGTCGAACTGATGCCAATAAAAAGAGAAAGTGTGGCAAAGAGGAATGTATGTTCTTTGTGTACAAGTATGTAGTGTTGTGTTTTAGTGCAGATACAAGTCAATGAAAATGTAATTTACCAGTTTTTGAATGTAATGCATCTTTTTCCTCAGGTCTATTCTTCATAAAATTGTCTCTGCCTCTGTTAGTATTGACATTTGTGTACAGCAGATAACAGTGGAAGATCTGGCAAATGAATTGATATTTGCTCATGAAAATGGGGTGAAAATACGAGTTGTCAGTGAGGAGTTCTTTTCCACTGGAACAGGCAGTCAAATAGGAGTCTTTATCAGAGCAGGTAATGTATCAAAGCGTGTTGAATTTTCTCAATGTGAATGTATATTTTTATTGAGACATGCATCCTTATCCATAAATTTTCCTGTTTCTGTCAGGTATCCCAGTTCATTTGCAGACTGGAGAAGGTAGTTTGCACCACAAATTCATTATTGTGGATGGAAAAATTTTACTATCTGGATCTCTCAATTGGACCATGCAAGGATTTTATGGCAATTATGAAAATGTTCTTCTGATTTCAAACAAGGATGTTGTTTCAAGATTTCAAACTGAGTTTGACCGACTGTGGGAAAAGTTTCCACCTGCAGTTGGCAGTTTGGGAGTTACACAGACCACACCAAGTTTCCTTTAAGGAATTACTTACTTGAAATTGGTTTGTGTAATGTTTTTGGCCTGGGGGGTTGACTTAATTCATCGTGAATTTTGTGTCTGAATTTTATAGATTTTACTGTATTGAATTATTTTATTTTATCATTGCTCGTAGAAATGTGATTAAGACCTGTGAAGAAGATCATTTAATTTATAGATTGTACCATTCTGCTGATTTTGCTTATCCTTGTATCTTTATCTCTTTCTCAAATCATTGTTTTTTTGTTGTATTTTTGGTACATACTGATCTGACACTTGTATTTTATAACTGCAGATTAAACTATATTTCCTACATAGCAGCCTTTCAATTTTCAACCTCAACCCGCTATTCGCTTTTTTGTTGCATTTTTCTGGGTGGCGGTTGTCACAACAATCTTGTTGGCTACTGGGATGCCCCAGTGAGGGGGTGGGGGGTGGGTCGGGTCACACCCCCAAGAGGTGGGAAAAGAGGGGAGGGGATGGGAAGGAGGGGGGAGGTCTCGAGGCAGCTCGGTGGAGCCGCACAAATCGAACCTTATCTTGTCGAGCCCAGACGCTCAGTGTGCTCCCGTAATAGTGGGTGGCTCACACAGACACACACGGCTACGAGTTGCTCCGGCGAGAGGGGATGACGTAGTGCTGCAGTGCTACTCTAGAGCAGGCAGGCAAGTACGTAGTGATCCGCAAATTATCACTTTTCTTCCTAAATTTGGACCCAAGTCACTTCACCGAATTCTGATAATGTGAAGCAAGCGGGATGACTTAACTAAGTCACCTTTAGTCCCTTTAGTGAGGTTTGAGAGTTTTCTAAGACCATATGGCTTTGTTAAACACGGCTGGTTTTGCCGCGCTGCGGCGGGTAAAGTTTGGTCGATTGGCACAGAGAAGGCAAGGGGGAAGCACAAGGCATTTTTCAAATGCGATTTTTATACCAGGCCGAAGCCTGCCGATGCCTAAACACGGGGACGTCCGGCGGGATTGCCTACCCGACGGGCGTTCCACCATGAATCGAACGAGTGCCCGACATTCTGACCCGATCCTATTCGAGATCAATCAGGGGCCAAAACCGCGCTCTGCGGCGTTGATACATGCGTCCTATTAGAGAACGGAACGAATCGTGTGGTTACTGCTTTCTAGCCAGCACTAGAACTTCCTAATTAGGTTATCCAAGCAGTTTTCGCTTCATGGCGCTGAACACCAGGTTGCGCACCAAGGGTGACGGAGTGAGCATGAAAAGAAAGAGATGGTCTGAGAGAGAAAGAGAGAGAGAGAGGGGGGGGGGGGGGGCGCACACGGCTGATATGCGCAGAAGAAAAGTTAGCGGCGCTGACGCCGCTCGAGCGAAAGGCCGCACCGAGAACAGCGAGCCGGCGAGCCGAGCCCGAGCCTTCCGGCTGCAGTCACTGCAGTGTGCAATGAGCGTCCCTCTAGACAGTAAACGGCATCACGCTACGATTTGCGCATACCATCGTTCCCTGGTTCAAATACCACCAATACCACCATTTAAAAAAAACAGTTTTCGTAAGAGATCTGAACGCGCGGGATTTGAGAAAGACGAGGATTTAAAAAAAATAATTACAAATTCACCGTTTTGTAAAGAAGTTGTCTGCGTGGATTTATTCGCTGATCCGTGCGGCATCATTCACCAGGCGCCTATCCCTATCCGAATCGAGTAAAGAAATATGGAGGCGTTGGCAGGTTGACCTCGCATTGGCCCCGGCCCGGCCCGGCACCGGTGGCCGGCACGGGCACGGCAGGGGCAGTCCCTGGGCAGTCAGCACCCCGCCGCACTGCCGCGCCCGCCCCCGCCTTATCAGCCTGGCCTGGCCTTAGCCTGGCGACCCCTGCACCGTGCCACCGCACCCCGCCAGCGCCAGGGCGAGGGAGCATTGTACTGGCGCTCTGCGGGGCCGGGGGCCGGGGGCCGGGGGCCGGGGGCCGGGGGCCGCGAGGCCGCGCACGCAGCACGCACGCCGCCCGTAACCTCCAACCCCCAACTGCGCCCCCCGCCCCCACCGATTCCCCCCCACGACGGCGGGGCGGACGGGAGAGTCCAGTCTGGCCGCAAGCGCGCTGCCGAGCGGAAGGAAACGGGACGGAACGGAAGGCGCCCGGTGAGGCCCCCGTCGAGGGCCGAGCTGCCGTCGCCGTCGGCGGCCTACATGTGGTCCGGAGTGTTCTGTGGCAGCAGACAGCGTCGTCGCGCACCTGCCCTGTCGCCGCGCGCGGGCCATGCGGGCCGCCACCGCCGCCGGCACGGGGTTATGTTGGTAGCAGGACATGGTCAGCACGGCGCACGCCCGCGACACCACCATGTCGCTCGTCGAGCAGAAGAGGCTGCAGTGGGCCCGCGAGAGGGGTGAGTTGTTGACGCCGCCAGCCGGTGTTTGAACCGGGACGACAGTCATGGGTTCAGATACCGGCCCGGCAATTATTTGTCTTGTTTGCCCCCCTTTTTAATTATTTGCGAACGCACACAAAGAGGTCGTCCGTGAAGTACGCCCCTGATACTGTCGCAAGGGCAGACCTGGTTTGGCCAGTCTTATGGCGCCTGGTGGGTAGGCAGCCTCGACCTCAGCACGCACGCGTGTCGTGCGGGTCGGCCTACCCTCGCGTTCGCAGGCGCTCGGCGTCGTGGTCGGAGTAGATTCGGTCGTACTTTTTGGACGCCGCCTTACCCGCACCGGTAATTCTCAGGTCGGCTCCCCCCTCCCGCCCCCTTCCCGCGGTGGCCGCGAACCAGAACCCCCGCTGCCAGGCGCTCACAGGCGCCGCAATGGTTACCTACGCTGCCGGCGCAACGACCATCGATTGGCGCGTGTCTACGCGTGCCCCGGCGCGTGCCCCGGCGCGTGCGGGGACGGTGACAGTCACGGCGGGGGCGGGCGGGGGCGGACGGGGGTAGCCTCCCACTTTCTAATAGATACGATGGTATCGCTGCCGCAGAGGAGATGGTGGGGCTGTGCGGGCTGTGGGGCTCGGACACGACGCGCCCCCGCGCGGACCACATCGGCGTGCCGGCCGGCCCGGCCAGGCGCGTGCTGGCCGTGCACCACGAGGCCTACCCCGAGGACGGCGCCGTGCACGCCGTGCACCTCACCCTGCAGCGGAGGCCCAGCCTGCCGCCCATCCGGAGGCCGTCGCAGCCGCAGGGACCGCAGGGACCGCAGGGACAGGTACGCCTCCCCCCGCCCCATCCCTCCGAATTGATCCGGAGCCGGTCGGGGATCTGGTCTGGTAGTCTTGGTTAGGGTGGTTAAAATTGTACACGCGACCCCCTGCCGACGCCGCCCGCCGCCCGGCCGTAAGTGGCACCCAATCACCACCTGCCTCCGCTTCTGCCAGGCCGGCTGGCCATTGATTGAATCTCGGTCGGCAGGGAGACAGCACCCCTGAGGAGGTCGGCAACCACCCGGCGGGACCGGTGGGACCCGAGACGGTGGGCTACCCGGACAGCTACCAGGTAGCCTACGCCGACGGCTACCCGGCGGGCTACCCACGGGCCTACCCGGAGGAGGAGAGCTCCGGCTACGCCAGCGACACCGCCGCGGGGCCCGGCCACGACCAGTTGCTTTGGGAGAACGCCGTCCACCAGCAGTTGCACAGGTGAGGAACGCCGTTCGGTGCGGACATTAAAAAAGTTTCTTTTCTAAATTTATTGAAAATTTTAATTCTGTGATCACAGACACGTGCCCCCCTCGGCACACGGCGACTGGCAGGAGCGGCCCTGCATGCAGCCCGCGGGCCCAGCCCCAGCAGCCCCGGCCCCGGGGTCGGCGGCTTCCCAGGACCGTCGCGGGAACGGCCGGTACGTCCTGAGGGGCGGCTGGACGGCGCAGCAGCAGCAGCAGCACGCCGAGAACACCCGGCTGACGGGCACGGCCGGCTCCGGGTCCGGCAGCAGCGTGTCCTCGTCGTCCTGGGCCGACGAGCAGTCCACCCTGGCGGGGCGCGCGCTGCGGGGGCGTTGGGGGGACCGCGGCGTGGGCGTGGGGCACCTGTGGGAGCCGTGTGAGGACGGCGGCGGCGGCGACGGCGGCCCCAACCGACTGCCGCCCGTGCTGCTGCCGCTGCGGGGCGGCGCGCCCGCCTGGCTGCACCGCGGCCTGCGCGGCATGGACGGCGCCACCAGGTGAGAGAGAGAGAAAGCAAAGCCCGCAGTACAAATCCCTTTCTCATCCATTTTATTCTCCTCTTTTTGTAGACATTTCTATACATCTCTAGGATTTTAAAAATAATAACCGTATAGCATATTTGCTATTTTAAATTTCAATAGGTGCTGGTTGATTTTCAAAAAAAAAAACATCTTACTAGAAAATTTTCTTCTCTAGGCTGCAATGTAAAATAGGCACCTGACGCGTGTTTCATTCTTTCTGTGCACCCTAATACACACAACGAATAATAAAGAAACATGTAAAACCGTGTTAGCATTTAGGCCGCAAAAGCCGTAGCCTACCTCCAGCATGACCCCGTCTCTAGAACTGGGGCTGGGGGTAGCTGGGGGTGTGGCTGCAGCATGACGCTCTTCCCCCAGCTCCCCAGCTCTCCCGGCCTCGGAAAGGGGATGCATCATGTGGAGGGTGGCCCGGGGTGGCCCCCGAGGCCCGGGCTTGCGCTGCGCCTTGACTAGCGCCCCAAAGGCGGGCGGGCGCGGCCGCCCCGGGCCCCGGATCGATCTCAACCCCTTTTTATGGAAGGCGTCTCGCGGCGGCGGTGGCGCGGCGTAGTTCTATTTACGTACAAGAATGTAGAGCATAAATAAGACGGCGTCTTACATCGCAGCCTTTTCTAATCCACGACACACACAGCCCACATCCCACAGCCGTGTACGTGTCGGGTAGTTGTGTACATAGCGGCACTGCCCCGCACTGCTTGTTGTAGTGAAGTGACGTCACAAGTCCTGGTCGTGAGCCACCCCGACTCCCCGGGCGAGCAGGGATCGCCCCCCGGCACCGGCGAGCTGGACGACAGCGTCTGCAGGTATTACTCCACCCTCATTACCTTCCGCACCTTCGGGTTTTGGTGTAAGATCATTCGTTTCTGACAAAGAGTGTGTACCTCCACGGCGCACGGGGTAAACAACCTTTTTTCGTGTTTTTTTTTCAACTTCTTGAAGTTTGTAGTTGTTTTCCCATCGCCCTGCCACGGCGCCACTGTTTTCATTTCCCTCGGCCGGTGGCCGGTGCCGGTGCCCTCAGGTCGTTCCTGCGGGGCCAGAACGTGCCGCTGGAGGCCGACATCCTGGAGGAGCGCGCGCGGCGGCGCGCCAAGGCGCTGGAGCACCAGGCGGCCATCCGCAAGCAGCTGGAGGAGCGGGACCGGCGGCGGAAGGAGGAGCGGGAGCGGCGGCAGCGGGAGGAGCGGCAGGAGGAGGAGCGCCTGCGCCGGGAGCAGGACGAGCAGCGCCGCCGACTGGAGCGGGAGCAGCGCCAGCAGCAAGAGAAGGAGGCAAGTCGTCTCAACTGTCCAGAAAAAAAAATACAGGGTGAGTCCTCTCATTCTGTCAATAATTTGTGGGTAGGTAGGGCACCCCTAGGGTATCGTTTTTCACCAATGAACTAGTGGGCGCAAACGTCTAGGTACGGAGATAATTGCCGTTTTGTAATTGACTTCCGCGCCGGCGAGTTAGGCAGCCCGCAGCGCGTGCCCGTGCAGAGGGCTGCCTACCCCACCGGCGCGGCCGCCGGCGGAGCGCGCCGTACGCCTAGCAGACGACACCCTGTTGTCCGCTGGCGCTGCCTTCGCTGGCAGCAGACGACGCCTGTGCTACGGTGACAGAACTGGGCAGCACGTGCCGGCGGCGGTCATCGACACAAATCAAACCGCGCAATGACAACATGGACCGGTTTACGAATGAGGAACTTGCAGACATGCACCTCGTAGACGGTGCAGCGGGCGGCAGCAACACCAGGGCCCTCCGGTTGTACGAGCAGGAGCATCCAGGAAGGGTGCTACCGGATCGCCGTTTGTTCGGGCGGCTACACAACAATCTGCGGGAATCAGGGAACTTACGCGTGAGTGGTGTTTGTTGTTGTTTTTGTTGTTGTCGTCGTCGTCGTTGTTGGTCATGTTCCGTTCGCAGTGCACGCTCCAGGGTAACTGACAGGTTTGTTCAATGCAGGGACCAAGGCGTGATCCCCCTCGCGCTCGTCCTGTCCGTGACAACGTTGAGCTGCAGGTTCTTGGCCAGGTCGACGACAACCCTCACACCAGCACGCGCGAGATCGCAGCCAACGTCGGCTGTTCTCAACGGACGGTTATGAAAGTGCTCAAGGAGCAGCTCCTCCACCCCTTCAAGCTGGTCCAGGTGCAGGCGCTTGGTCCAGACGACTATCCTATCCGCCTGCAGTACTGCCAATGGATGCGGGATAGGATAGTCGAAGTTCCTCACTTTCTGAGCATCGTCGCGACCACCGACGCGAAGGGCTTCGCCAGGGAGGGGACCTTTAATGCCCACAACAGCCACTACTGGACCGAGGAGAACCCCCACGCCATGCACACCCGTGGCTACCAGCAGAAGTTCCGGGTCAACGTGTGGGCGGGCATCGTGGGAAACCACCTCCTGGGTCCCGTCATCCTCCCAGGCAACTTGACCGGCCCCTTGTACCTGGAGTTCCTGCGCACCACCTTGGAGGACCTGCTGATGGACCTCCCACTTCCCCTCTGGAGGGACATGTGGTTCCAGCAGGATGGCTGCCCTGCACATTGGGCCCTCGCCGTGAGGGCATATCTGAACGCGAGGTTTCCAGGTCGGTGGATTGGTCGAGGTGGTCCTGTGGCGTGGCCGCCGCGGTCGCCGGACCTCACCCCTCCGGACTTCTTCTTGTGGGGGGCCATGGAGAGGCTTGTCTACGCCAACCTCGTGGAGAGTGAGGAGGACCTCATGGGCCGGATCATTCTGGCCGGTGAAGAGATCCGCCACAATCCGGGTGTGTTTGACCGCATGAGAGAGAATTGGCAAAAACGGATCGACAGGTGCTTCGAGCAGGCTGGTGGACATATCGAGAACTTCTAATTTTTTTTTTTTTACAGTTTTTTTGTTACTTCCTTTTGTCAATTTGTTGACCGCGTCCCGTTTTCTTTCAGTTTATTGCTTCTAATTTTGATTTTGTTGAGTGTGGACCGCTGTTTTTTAACGGCTTCATTTCTGTTTTTTTTTTTGTTTGTTGTTTGAGTCGCGGCACTGAGTGCAAGGCAATAAAAGAGTAATAACGAATGTGAGGCCGAGTTCGAAACAAAAGCCAACACGCGGCGCTGGGCGACGCTGAGCGGACAACACGGTGTCGTCTGCTAGGCGTACGGCGCGCTCCGGCGGCGGCCGCGCCGGTGGGGTAGGCAGCCCTCTGCACGGGCACGCGCTGCGGGCTGCCTAACTCGCCGGCGCGGAAGTCAATTACAAAACGGCAATTATCTCCGTACCTAGACGTTTGCGCCCACTAGTTCATTGGTGAAAAACGATACCCTAGGGGTGCCCTACCTACCCACAAATTATTGACAGAATTAGAGGACTCACCCTGTATTATTGCGTTAGCAAGTGCAGAGAAAGGGGCGTTTTGCGTCCGTAACAAACTTTTGTCTGATCCACCGAAATGTTAGGTCTTGCAACTAAATATATTGCTTGTCTCGAAATCACCGGAAAATAGGCTGGGACATCTAATAACTTTTTTTTCGCCCGTTGTCACGTCTTCAGGAGCAGGAGTCCCGAAAGGCGGCGGCCATGCTGGAGGCGCTGCAGGCCGCCGAGCGACAGGCCAAGGAGAACAAGAGCAAGCAGAGCCGGAAGCACGTCGGAGCCAACGGCGAAGCCACGGCGTCGGCGGATAAGGCCGGGGCCGGAGCGGGGAAGGGGAGGCCGTCGCCAAAGGTGTCCCCCAGGACGTCCCCGAGGAAGTCACCCCGCACTGCGCGCTCGGGGTCGGCGGGGTAAGACAGGGGAGAGGCTGTGCCGCTGAGCCGCAGGAGAGCAGCTGGTGAGGTGTTGAAACTCCTCTCCTGACTCCAGCGACAGCGGGGAGGTGCGGCAGGAGCCGACGGTCGTCAGGTCGCCCAGAGGGAATGCGGCGGTACCGTCGCCGGCGTCCACCGCCGTTTCCGCCGTGCTGGACACGGCCCCTGACGAACCCAGCAAGTCCCCCGTTGCTGCACGGCGGCCCGGGGCCGCCGACGCCGCCGAGCTGGCCGAGAGACTCGCCTCCATGCACGTGGCCGAGTCGGCCATGGCGAGCCAGGACGGCGAGCGTGGAAGCAGGCTCCCTGACGACACCCCTCTCTCCAGCGGTGGCCGTCCGGGGCAGCGGCTGGCGACGCCCGCGTGTCTGCCGCAAGGCCCGACCCCCGACGCCGTCAGGATACCCCCGTCGACGGGCACGGGTGTCATCGGGGAGACAGCGACGGGGTGGTTCCCCGTCCTGGAGTTGATCCAGCCGCCGACTTCGGGACTGCCGCAGGAGTGAGTACGGTGCCTCGCCTCAGCCTACCCTGCTTGGGGCTCGGGCCTCGCGTGTCAGTGTCAGAGTGACAGACCGGGCCGGGCCGAACTAGGGCACGGCGGAGACAGACAGCTCTGACCTGTGTCGTGTCCGAGTGGGGGCCATCACTTCCCCTGCTCAATGTACACCGATTTAAGTCATGGCTGATTCTTTTGATATATTTTTTTGTTCATTCGTAAAAACAATATTGGTTTAAGCCTGATTGTTTTTCCCTCTCTGACTATTTTGATTTTTCTTTGTCATTTTTCTGATTTTTTGATCCTTTTGTTTCGTAGATTTTCTGTACACTTTACACCGATTTTTTCAAGTGAAGTCCCCCTCGCGCAGGCACAGCCAAGCCCAAGCAGCACTGACCTGCGGTCTGAGCGCCTCGCTGGGTAGGCAGGCCCGCAGCGCAGGCCTGTCGTGCGGGAGTGCCTACCCTCCGCCTCGCAGGCGCTCGCTCAGCGCTCAGCTCCTGGTCTAAAGGTCGACCCCGCCGTCCTGCTCTCTGCTCCTGCAGGTACAAGTCGGGCGGGCCGCCGCTGCTGCCGCTGGGGGACGGCCTGGCCCTGGTGATGCCTCACGCCCTCAGCTCCGGGGACTCCGGGCACGCCACCTCGGTGTACTCCGGGCACGGCGGGCCCAGGGTCATCGCCACCCCGCAGCAAATGGCGCTCTTCATGTCGCCGATGTCGATGGCCTCCGCAGACCAACCTCCACCGACGGCGGGGCCGGGCCCGGGGGCGTGGCCGGGGGGACACCCGCGCCTCCTCACGCCCACCAAGTTCCGGCGGCGGCTCCGGGAGGTGGCCACGCAGACGTCGGCGGGGCTGCGGCGGCGCGGCGGCGGCGTCAGTTCGGGCCGGAACAGGTACGAGGGGGACGGAAAAATCAGCAAGCTAGAAAAAAAATCATTAAAATGTCTGAAGTCCAAAAAATACAATTTAAATTCCCGTGGGTGTACAAGTAAGAATCGAAAGTTATTCCTACCCGATGGTGAGTCTCACTCTCTCTCCCGGGAACGTGCAGGCTCGGCGCGCACGGCCGGCCCGCCGTCGGGGAGAGGCCCAAGTGGGGCGTGAACCGGCCGGGCACCATGTACCGCACGCAGAGCGAGAAGGACCCCAACTACCACCAGCAGAGGCTGCAGCGGCTGCAGCGGCTGCAGCAGCGCATGCTGCGCCACCTCCGCTCCGGCGGCAGCGGGACCACCACCGCCAGCAGCAACAGCGGCGCCGGGGGAGGCGGAGGACCCCGTCAGGACGGCGACGGCAGCGGGTGAGTGTGGCGGTGTGGCGTGGCGGCCGGCGGGACTCGAACCCGCGTCACGCCGACCCGTCATGGGCGCTGGGCAGGCCAGGGGAGGCCTTTATTACGCGTGGCGTGACCACCTAGAATTTAAGCGTCGCCTACGGCGGCCTGGGCACCCCCGGCCCTTCGCATCACTTATTCGGGGCCGGCTGCGGCTGGGTCAGCTCTGGGGTCAGACACCCCTTCCTTCCTTCCGTGTTGTCTTGCGGGCCGCCGGGCCGCGGTCTTGTCGGGGCCCTGCCTGCCCTGCCCTGCCCGCCCCGCCCCCTGCCGGGCCCTCACTCACACCCGGAAGTGCCGCCGCGGCGCGGGGAGCTTTTTGGCGGGCAGTTTAAATGTTTGTTGGACAGAGGCTATCGACCGCGCGGCCGGTGCTGCTGGCGGCGGACGACGGGGAGCGGCCCGCGGGGGGTCACTCCGCGGCCCCCGCGCCGCACATCTGGGAGGGGACGCCCCCTCCCCACCCCTCACCGGCGGCATGCATTTTTCATGAGGCCACCCCGTGCATCCGCTAAGCGGCGCGGCGGCCGCTGACCCCGGCCCGAGGTGCCCGGGGTGGTGTGTTGTGTCAGAGGCACCCCGGCACCAGCACGTCCTGAGCCCCCCGCGGCCCGCCAGGGTCCGAGCCGAGGCCGCCAACAGACCCACGACACGCACACGGAACATATTTCCGTGAAGGAAGGGCACTTTTTGGGGGTGCCTTCCCGTCTTACCCCGGCCCCGGCCCCGGCCCCGCCCCCGGCAATGCGTTGCACCACCCTCCGCATTCCGTCCGATTTCTGTCCAGATTTCGCTTGTTCCTCGCGTTCGCAGCGTTCGCAGTCACGCCAGTAGGCCAACACGCGCGCCACCACCACCGCTCCTTTATCGCTTCATTTTACCATTTTACCACCAGCACCACCACGGCGGCTCGCGGCCCGTCGCCGCCCACGCAGCGCACTTGCCGTGAATGCAAATTAAATCGCGGGAGAAAAAAAAGGAATATCACAATAAAAATAATCAGGTCAGTGAGTTCGCCTTGGCTGCACAGCCGATAGCACACGCTTTGAGCCCCAGCCTCCACTCTCTCACACACACACACCGCCGCTAATATTAACGAGGCAGTAAAAGGAAAATGAAAGGTGAACGAAAACAGCGATGCATAAGCGCGCTCTTACACTTTACCGCCGCGCCGATGCCGTGATGGATAGTGGTAAGGGTGAATGTACATATTTTAAAAAAAAAATTGTCATTATTTTTGGGGTCAGTATTGGACGCTCCGGTGACTATAACAACGGCCTTGGGAGATATCAAGGACGCTGCCCGCTTCGGGTACGCTGCCGCCACCGTCACGGGGGGGAGGGGGTCGAACAGCACGCAGCCGCCGCCCCTGGCCTGACGCAGGCCGCCCGCCGCCCTGCCCTGCCCCGGCTGGCTACGCGCCCTTCGAACCGTAATCGACTCGTAATGAGTGGTGGGGGTACGGCGTACCCAGGTGTACCCCCCCCCCCCACCCCTCTCGGGATGCTTGACCCACCGGCCCCGGCAGCGCAGTGAGGTATAGCTCATCCGGTCCGCTCCCACTGGTATTGCTTTCGGATCAATGCCGGCCCGGCCGTGACACCCCCGCGACAGGGACTATTTTCCGTCGTTTTTCCATCCTGTTGTCCAATCCGAACCCCCGTGTGGCGCCTGTGGGGCCGAGCGGAGCGGGGCAGTTCTAGATGGTTATCGCCGCCGGCCCGGGCAGCGCCCCCCGCCTGCCCCCCTGCCCCCCCCCCCCCCCCCCCCCCCCCATTTCTCGGCTGACAGCGACACATGACGCTTTTTTGAGGCTGTCATGGCAGCAAATCGATGTGGCCTGACCGTCTGTGTCTTGCAGTAGTCAACCCCTTTGCCCCCCCTGGGCTGGAGGTCACTGACCTGCAGCAGTGTCGTCCCGCCGCCGCCCGATCGACGCGGGCACGGTCCGCAAGGTCGATACCCCGCGCTCGAGCGTCCCAACGCCGCGCCGTGTCCGGTATTTGAACCCGCGCGCGCGTGCGTTGCCATCCACCCCCCCCCCCCCTCCCGCACTCCTTTGTTGTGGTGTGATATTCCCGGGGCGGGTTCAAATACTACCGTGGGAATGCGTGCTCGATTCGGCCGACGACGGCCGCTCGCGGGTGTTACACCTGCCTATTCGTGAGTGTGTGTGTGTGTGTGTGTGTGTGTGTGTGTGTGTGGGTGGGTGGGTGGGTGGATGTGTGTGTGGGTGTGGGTGTGGGTGGGTGGGTGCGGTATTCGCAGTAGCCGGTTCGGCGCGGGTTATGAAGTAGTGCGCCTCTCATCAGCATGCGTCGTACCGTGAAGAAGAATGGGATTACTAAAGCACCGCGCCACGCCACGCCACGCCACGCCACGCCACGCCACGCCACGCCACGCCGCGCCACGCCGGGCGGCACGACGCTATCTCGGCACACTGACCGCGATATACACCGTGCTCCTGGACGGTAGGCCATCCTTCGTGCGCGGCGGCTCCAGGACCACTATGCTGCTGCGCCGCCCTTCCCCCGACTGTGTGCGTGAGAGAGAGAGAGATAGAGATAGAGATAGAGAGAGAGAGAGAGAGAGAGAGAGAGAGAGAGAGAGAGAGAGAGAGAGAGAGAGAGAGCGAGAGAGAGAGAGAGAGAGAGAGAGAGAGAGAGAGAGAGAGAGAGAGAGAGAGAGAGAGAGAGAGAGAGAGAGAGAGAGAGAGAGAGAGAGAGAGAGAGAGAGAGAGAGAGAGAGAGAGAGAGAGAGAGAGAGAGAGAGAGAGAGAGAGAGAGAGAGAGAGAGAGAGAGAGAGAGAGAGAGAGAGAGAGAGAGAGAAAGGGGGGGGGGAGATGGAGGTGGAGGCGGCCCATATCGGTATGGCGTACCGCGGCGAGACACGGCACGGTATGTATGGCGCAAGTAGATTTGATAGCTGTGTGCGTCGCTAGTCGCGAAGCAAGAGCAGAGCAGAGCGGTGCAGAGCGGAGCAGAGCGCAGACCGGAGCAGACCAGCGGCGCCGCGCCCGGCCCGGTCGGGATTGGAAGGGAATGGAATGGGAAAGGCACTGACTTACAATAATGTCGCAACGGAGAGTGTTAGTCGGTACAACAACAGCAACAGCAGCAGCGGCAGCGGCAGGGCAGCGGCAGATATATTGTGAGCAGGCCGAGATGGATGCAGCCGCTGCTATGCCTCGCTGTGCTGTGCGGTGGCTGGTTGCGCGGGCGCGGCCCGGGGCTGAGCTGCAGGGCCTAGCGTGGCCTGAGGCTCGACTTATATTCGATTCGCAGCAGTAACGCGCCCGCCCCGCCCCGCCCCGCCCCGCCCGGCTCCCGCCCGCTCCTCCACGCCAGTGCCTCGGGCCACTTCGATGATGGACTGTCGGGTAGTTCAGAAAAAACGCGGGCAGCCGAAATGAGGAATGAGGAGCGCGATGGTGGTCGGGGGGGGGGGGGGGGGGCGTGCGGAGGATAGAGACGTCAGGTTAGACCGCGGGGGCCCGGCCCGGCCAGGCGCGGCTGGAGGGATATTGAAATGAGCGGGCTTGGGTGGGAACGCGCCATACGTACCCTGACGGCCCCTGACTGCCCCGCCGTCCGTCTGCGCAGGTCGCCGTCCCCGAGGGGCAGCCCCGGCTCCGGGGACATGCTGTCCCGGACTTACCGCATCTGCCGCGCCGACGAGACCATCTCCACCTCGTCGACGTCGTCCACGTTCCGGCGGCACCCCGGACAGCAGCCGCCGCCGCCGGCTCCAGGATCGCGTCAGGGACTCCGACAGGGGCTGCACGACCACCTCTACCGCCTGGCCGCGGCGTCGTCGGGTGTCGACAGGGACAGCCCGCCCCTCCTCAGCCGCCGGGGGGCCGCCTCGTCGCGGTCCTCGCGGCCCGGTCGCTACTCCGTGCGGGAGGACACCGGGGGTAGCAGCGGCGCCAGCCCCCGGGGCAGCCCCGGCGACGAGGATCACGTCGAGGCCGGCGACGGCTCCCTCACGGAGGAGGACCTGCTGAAGAGGCTCAGAGAGGTACGGGCGACAAGAGGTGGGACTTCGCACTTAAAAAATAAATTGGTGTGCAGCGGGGGAAAAAATAAGAAAAAAATCAAAATAAATCAGGTTGAGAAAAAAATCAGCCCTAATTTAATTGGTGTACATCGGCGAGGTGCAGCGATGTCCCCGGCGCTCTCGTTGTCCATGGGGTCATGAGGTTACCGATGTCTGTCTGCTTCCAGGGGCTGCTGCTGCGGAGGGACCGGCTGGAGCACGACATCGAGGCCACCTCCCTCGCCTGATCCGGCCGGATCTGTCCCGACCCGACGGGACGCCCACTCTTTGTATTTCCTGTTCCACTACGAAAGACTTCCCGTGTTCATGTGTCCTATCTTTGTCCTTCCAAAGTACAGCGAGCACCCGGCGGCCCGTGGTGCCGGGTAGGGTGGTGGGATTCTTCCAAACCGAGCCACCCCCGTGGTAACTCTCCAGCTCTCCAGCCGAGCGGTCTGCTGCTTCCAGCGTATCATGTGTGCATTTGCTTTTGATTATGTTTAATAAAAAAAATAAGTACCCTCTGTGACATCTCGGTGAATGTATTACCTACTGCTCCTGTAACCACACACACTCTCTCTCTCTCTCTCTCTCTCTCTCTCTCTCTCTCTCTCTCTCTCTCTCTCTCTCTCTCTCTCTCTCTCTCTCTCTCTCTCTCTCACACACACACTCATTCTCGCTCTGTCTCTGACACATCAAAGACGAAGTTCAATTTTCTTTTTTGCCATCCAGAGTGCGGGTGAGGAGAGAGAGCCGGCACCATGGCGGGCATCCGACTGGACGACTTCCTCACCAAGAAGAAAGAGGTGGCCCAGGTCCTAGACCTGTCCAAGTCGATCGCCCGGACCAAGGAGGACCTCAAGAAGCTGCTGGACAAGGTGCCCGAGTTCAAGAGCAAGGCCGAGAAGGTAACCGTAGACGACTCCCTCTCCTGCCCCCTCAATTTACGGACGGCGTAATTTCCACACATTGTCGCCCTGCCGCTTCAGATCCGCGCGGAGGACATCAAGATCCGCGACAAGGACTGGACGTTCAAGCCGACCAAGAAGGAGCTGCGGCACGTGATCGAGTACACTTTCGCCAACCCGGTGCCCGCCGACATGCGGGCCGTCAAGCTGGACGACCTCATCTCCGTGCCCATCGACTGGCGCATGCTGACCACCCTGCGTCCGCGGACCAAGATGGAGGAGGAGTACTTCTCCAGGTCACCGTCTCACTGTTGACATTTCCATTTGAAAGAAAAATAAAAATATGAAAAATCCTGCCGTCGCAAGCGCGGGGCATCGGCCGGAGTGCGTGTGGCCTCGCGGGGGCTGGAAGCTCGTGGACTCGTCGCATAATTTGTGAACGGGGGCGTTGCTTTCGCAGGCTGATCGAGCTGGGCAAGCTGACGCGCGCCACGCTGCAGTACGAGCGGCAGCGCGAGGGCCCCCGCAGCACGTACGCCGCCACGTCGTCGTCGTGGGTGAAGCGGTTCAAGTCGCGCAGCGGCGTCGTGGAGACCAAGGCCACGACGTGCGTGCAGTGCGGCGACGAGTTCTGCGACGGCGCGGCCTGCAAGCTGTTCACGTACGACTGCTTCGTGCGCACCAGCATGCTGCCGCAGGGCGACGGCGCCAAGGGCTCCGGGGCCGGGGCCGCGGCCGACAAGGCCGGGCTGGCAGCCGGCGCCGGCAAGGAGCGCGGCCCCGGCCGCAGGAAGAAGCGACGCGCCCGCGCCGCCGTCAAGAGCGCCAAAGGTGCGGTGCGGCTCGGCCCTCGGCCACTCACAGCTCTGCTTCTCGCCTTGCCGATAATCTACCGATATGAACGAGGGATCTCTCACTCAAATAAAAAAAAAAAAAAAATAAAGGCACAGCTTAAAAAAAAATTGGGAAAACATTCAGAAAAAAATTATCAATCAAGGTGGGAAAAATCAGGGGAAAAAAATCAAATTGATCATGAGTGATGGACTCCTTGAATTTAAATCGTGGCTGGTTTTTATTCTCCTGCTCTCATGGTTGTTTTGGGATTCCAGCCGTCTCGTCGCAGCCCCCGAGCAGACGGGGGAGTCCCAGCAAGAAGACGCGGTCCGCCGGGGGCGGCGGAGGCGGCGGGGGCGGCGCGCGGGCCTCGAGTCAGGACCGACGGCGGGACGCCAGCCGCCACAGAAGCGCCAGCGCGCCGCCCGCGCCCCGCAAGGCCGCTCCCCGGGCCCACACCAAGAGTGCCAAGAAGTAGATGCCCTGGCCTGGCCTGCCCGCGTCACGGGGCTGGCGCCGCCGCTGACGTCACGCGGCATCCGGAGGGAGGGGCCGGGCGCAGTGGTCGGCGGTGCCCGGTGCCCGGTGCCCGGTGCCCGGTGCCCCCGTCGGCCGACCACCGCCACTTTCCTCGCAGCCTCGCTCCGCGCCGCGTGCCCTAGAAACGGACCGGAGCCCTGCAGTCACCGCAGCGCGAAGCTCGGCCATGTCCTCAACTCTTCTCCTCAGAAATAAATAAATAAATAAATAAACCAATCAGCAATGACTTCCACACCGCTTCGCGCCTGCAGTCCATTCCCCGTGTACCTCTCACACGATAAACTCGCCACAATTACACGACGCCCCGCCCCTCTCGTAACTTACTCGGCGATAGTAGAGGACTGGCCGCCCCGCCCCGCCCCGCCCCGCCCCGCGCTGCGTGCTCGCGGCGCACGGCGCATGTCCCGCGGGTACACTCCCGCCGGGCAGATAAGGCGGTCTCGATCGTGTTCAGAGCTCGGATTTCGTGTCTGCCAACTAACTGTCGGTCATTGCTTTCCAAGCGATTTCCAAGCGCGGCGCAGTCCATGTACAGCGTCCGCGACGCTGAGCGCGGCGCGGGCGGACCGAGCCTGTATCGGCTTACACACAGCGGGGGCCAGCGGCCATCGGCCGGCCGGGGGTAGGGTACAGTCCCCGGCCGGGGCGGCCACCGCAGGGGTACAGTCACCGGCCGGGGCGGCCACCGCAGGGGTACAGTCACCCCCACATGCTCGTTGATTCCGCCTTTCTACAAAAAGCCCGATACGCATGGCCGTGCCCCACATCGGTGGATGGCGGATCATAAAACGATGCGCACCGTGTTAAGCCGGGAAAGGCGCCGAGCGCTGGAGCAGAACAATCCGAAGGGCCGTGCCCACAGCCGTGCCGAGCCGCACATCCAAACTGAACCGACCGCGGCCGTCGACTCTGACGCACTGTCCTAATGTGAGCGAGCCTGAGACTCTCGCAACGTAAGTCCCCGCATGCATGGCGGCTAGCGCCTGGAGGGTAGGCAGCACGGACTGCTGCACGCACACGTGCCGTGCGGGTCGGCCTACCCCCGAAACTGCGGGCGCCCGCGGGTGGTTGACAAGATGTTGACGCCCTTTGTGGCGGCCACAACGCAGCGCGCGGCCTGTCGCGGACCTCCCGGGGGTGGCGGATCGTGACGGTCGCCGCGAAGCGCGACCTGCGAGTGGCGCCGTGCAGCTGGTTGGAACGGCGGCCACTAGAGGTCAGCGCTGTCGCGAGAATTTGCCGCCACTTTGTTTGCTTTCTTTGAATGGCTTCTCTATCCTTCCCAGTGCACCCAGAGGGGGGCCCGCCTGGGCTGCCTGGGCTGTATATTGTAATTTCTTTTTCTCTGCGAGGTTGGCGGCCTCCGCGACGGAGATTGCCGGCGAGACAAGGGCGCGCGAGCAGAGGTGTTCGGCGGGGTGACAGTGGCAGCCATGATTTCACAACCATCTGACAGTACAAAGCAAATGAGCGGCGCGGCGCGTGGAAAATGGCGAGCCGCCTAGGGTCCGGCGGGGTCCGGGTAGTGATTTGGTTTGGCCGTGTAATGAGGCGGGCGGTGACCGCCGCACCGCACGCATGCGTCGTTACAGGAGAGAAGTAAAGGCGGTGACGCCAGCAGCAGCAGCAGCAGCAGCAGCAGCAGCAGCAGCAGCAGCAGCAGCTGCAACAGCAGCAGAAGCAGCAGCAGCAGCAGCCGGGCGCGGCCACCCGTTTCACTGCCAATGGCACGGAGAGGGGAGGAGGGGCAGAGCAAAGGGAACAAGCACAGGTTTACGGAAAAATAATAGTCTTCATTTAATATCTCTTTGGACAAAGGTACTGTGCAGTCGGGTAGTGTTTAGCACTCTCTAGTAATGGGAGAGGGCCAGCAGGGGCTGGTGGGCGGCGGCGTGCACGGCGTGGCCGGAGTTGGTGACGACGGCGTTGAAGCCGTTGTGGTCGTCGGCGGTGTAGTGCACGGTCCTGGTGGTGCCGTCGGGCTGCAGCAGCGAGTACTCGCCCTTGACGACGTCGCCGTCGCGGCTCTCGGAGGCGCTCTTCACGTCGCCGGTGTGGGCGTCGTGGACGCCGTACTGGAAGGCGTACTTGGGGTGCGCGTCGTACTCCTCGTGGCCGTAGCCGTGGTCGCCGGTGATGTAGGTGGTGGGGATGAGGCCGGGGTAGGCGGAGGCCACGGCGGCGAGCGCGACCAGGGCGGCAACAACCTGCGGAGGCAAAAGGCGAGGGTGTGAGAAGGCTGGCCGGCGAGGAGTCGGGCAACGGCAGGCCCAGCAAGCCCAGGAGGTGCTCACCTTGAGGTACTGCATGTTGGCGACGGGGTGTGGAGCTCGGTGTGCTCGGTGCTGGAGATGAACGGTGAGTGATGGTTCGGTGAGGGAAGAGGGCGCCTTAAATATACAAGGATGGCTGCAGGCGAGAGGAAGGCCCGGCCCGCCGGCCTGGAGCAGCTGGAGCAGCTGGAGCAGCTGGAGCCGGTTTGGCAGCGGATGCGCTGAAATTCGGCCGGGCGGGTTGGGCTGACATAACGCCCACGGCAGCCGCCTCCCACACATCGGCTACGCTCGCACCCCTTCAAGCGTGAGGCTGCGATGCGGCTCAGAGGCTCTCTGCACGAAAGTCAGATTCATTTCAATATTTAAAAAGAAATAATCGTATTTTTCAAAATTTGTTTAATCATTCCAATTTTTCCTACTTATGGAACCCGCGTGGGCGGATTGGAGGGCAAACTGTCGTTGGCGCTGGCCGGAGTGTTCTGCACTCCAGGCCAGGTGGGTTCGACTCCCACAGACGGGCCCCCGCACGTCCCCGCTGGCTCTCACAATTTGCGTACTACATTTTTACAGCGGGTATTCCGCTTTTCTTTTCGCTCGCCGACTAGTGCGGCTAGATACGTTGTTGAAGATTGTGTCGTCGCATCATATCGCTAGATGGCAGCACATGCGGGGGTGGACGTACGGAACATGTACCGCCAACTGTCGATCCCCCCCCCCTTCCGAAATTTTCAAACTGTAATATCTAAGTAATAGTAGTTAGTATGCTCAGTCAGGTTTTTGTTGAAAACTCATCGCTAGATTAACGAGAGCAACTCCTGGAAGCACTGAAAAATGTCGCCGTCCATATCTCTTCGAGTCAATTCTTTTCGCTTCTCACGATTCTCTGGGGGTCTGTGAAGTGAGGGACGCGCTTATCTGCGAGCGTGAGTACGAGTGACCTGGCAAAGCAGGGCGCCACGATATCAATAATTTGGTAAAATGAGCCCTTGTTTTCGGCGTTCTGCTCAGTGGGGCGACAGTGGCAGAAGAACGGGAAGCGCGCTCCCGCCATTACACTGTCTCGGTGGTCGCATGTGTAAGCGGACCGATTGGCGAGCGCCAGGTCCGGGGTTCAAATCTTGCCAGCCGCTTAACTTTTTCCTCTGACGCAGCTCGGAGGACCGTGCCTAAAGTATACTTCCGAACGTGGCTACAGTATAGGAAGCTTCGGACGGTTGTTATCGTGGCACGTTAGCCGTACCGGTTGAGGCGCTGCTTCAAACGGTCGGTGTCGCGGGATCAACTCTTGCCTCCGCCTCCAAATTTTTTTCTCACAGTTCAGCTCTACTCTGTGGAGCCAGATTACCGGGAGCGCAGCGCTCAACATCGTGGCTCGGTAGCCGCATGGGTTAGTGGACCGGTCGGTGAGCCACAAGTCCGTGGTTCAAATCTTGCCGGTTGTTCAACTTTTTCTTGTGACACAGCTTGGCGGACAGTGCCTAAAATATACTTCCGAACGTGCCGTAGGTATGGCTGTCCAAGCGACCGTGCGGGCTAAGGCGCCGCCGGCACAAACCCCCGGTCCCGAGGGTCTAGGGTTCAATTCCCTAGATTCGAGGGTCCCGCCCGGGGGGGCGTTCTGTGCCTCTGGAGAAATCCAGGGGGGAGACTCGGGGGATGTGCAGAGCTTCTAGGGTTCGAAGCTTCTGTTTTCCTCTCTCTGAATCTGGCAGGTGCGGACATGCCGCTACTCGGTACGTAGCGAGTAGAGTACAGCGGCTTCGGCCGTGTACGAAGGGAACCTATATCCTCCAAATCTTCGCAGGGGCGGACTCCCACGACGAGTGGGGCCAAACCAGACTGCGGTTGAAGGGCACTACAGTATAATGGAGTCCCGGAGGCCGTGGTTAGCGGAGGGGGCCTCGCGCATTGGCGCGGGCTAGGGGTTGCCGGGAGATCCGTCCGGCGCAAGCCGGGTAGCGGGTTCTAGTGCTGTGTCCCGGGGCCAACTAGCAGCCGTAAAGCACCGGTTCCCGTAAGATCACCGAAGTTGAAGGCAGGGGTCCTGGCGGAAGCCGGGACGATATAGGTTTTGTCCCCAGCGGTGAACAGACCGTCAGCCCATCATTTTTGAAACCATAAATTGCGGTTAGAAAAAGGGCAGCTCGCAGATCCGCGCGTCGCTAATTTCATAGACCCTTCGGTAGACGTGTGATCCGGGGCACTGCGTCGCAGTATCGGACTGGGAGATCGGCATCCCGAAGGCCCGCTACTGCCCGCTACTCGTTAGCTATGAGAGGAGAGGGTGTCCAAAGACTACCTCTCCCTTATAATTTTTTTCCAGCCAGAAATTGACAATTTAGTGTCAAATGTTAATTGAAGTGATTACAGACACTCATTGTTCGGATAACGAGGGTGACTCAGTGCTTGTAGCACTGGACTTTTCGATGCTGTTTTGGAAATCAGTACTATTTTAATCACGTGCTGTAATTGACAGATAAATCCAACGAAGTTGGAGTTCTCAACAGCCATAGTCGAGCTCATTTGTGTGGGCCTTGCGTGTTCGGCTGTTAACTCGAGCCGATTTTCGTAAGTGGTCTAGTTTGACGCAAGCTGTGAATATATTTTTTTTTTCCTTCTCCCGGCTGCACCGATTGCTCCATTTAGAAATTACCGCCAAAACGGCCAAGGTTGGTGGTTCTCACTGAGCACAATAGGGTGGGGTTTGGGGGGGGGGGGGTGAGTTTCTCACCGCGCAGGAGGAAAGTCAAGACAGCACAGATTCTTCTCAACACATTATATAATTTATTTAATCACAAACACGCCATTCAGTCGGTTTCAAAGTAGAAGCTTTGGGGGGGAGTGTCGTCTGTTGAGTCCTCCTTGACTAGGGGCTGTGGGGGCGCCCGCCTGCGCGCATCTCCTCAGTAGTGGCCGCCCGCGTGCACGGCGTGGCCGGACAGGCTGACCTGGGCGTTGAAGCCGTGGTGGGGGTCGGCGGTGTAGTGCACGGTGCGGGTGATGCCGTCGGGCTGCACCAGGGAGTACTCGCCCTTGACGACGCCGCCGTGGGAGGTCTCGGAGGCGCTCTTCACGTCGCCGGTGTGGGCGTCGTGGACGCCGTACTTGAAGGCGTAGGGGGAGGGAGGACCCTGGAAGAGGAGGACAGAGACATGAGGACGGTGGCGGACAGGGGGCCGTGCGAAAGCCAGGAACAGTTGCCGAAAATCAGTACAAGGTGCAAATCAATTTTTTTTTTTTTGAAAAAAGTGATGCCGCCTTACATGGTGCTCCTCGGCGTGGACGAGGGGAGCGGCGTGGGCGATGGGGGCGGCGTGGATGAGGTGGGCGCCGTGGTGGGCGACGGGGGCATGGTCGATTTGGATGTAGCTGCCGCTGTGGACGCCGGCCAGGGCGCAGGAGGCGAGGACGGCGGCCAGCGCCAGGGACAGGACGATCTGCAAGGCCGCCAGCACTCACTCGGTTAGCACCGCACTCACTCGCTCACTCGCACACTTGGCCGAGATGTCATTCACACCTTTCCAGACATGTTGGTTGGCTGCTGCTGTACTGCTCCAGAGGACGATGAGACGGTATCTGCCTTGCCGAGGCCCCCGGTTCCCGTTTTATACTGGGCGGCACCGACCGGCGGCCCGCGCCGCCACCCCCAACCATGTAAGGCGAGGGGTCCGCGGGGGCCCGGCTGGGAACGGCGGGGGGGCAGCGGGGGCCGTGGGAGGGAGGGCCCGGGGGCCCGGGCACCCAGAGGCCCGGAGGGACCCTTCCCAAACGGTCCCGAGCCGTGTTCTGTACGCTGGGTATGAGAATTACCCTTAAACGACTCCCCATCCGAAAAGTGACCGGAAAGGCCTCGGATGCGGCCCTCAGCGCAGAATGCCAAGCTTCGAAACTAATCATATGCAAAGATTCGCTGCTTGGGAGGAATCTTGTGTACATTTTGCACTTTTTAGGGGGATCTGCCCCTGGTTAAGAAACTGGGCGAGATGAGGTGAATATTCCCACTCGTACGCAACCTAGTGGTGTACACAACACACTCACACTCACACACACACACACGCACACACACACACACATGCGCTCCTTGCGTGTAACGGGCGGAACTGGACTCAATCATCCAAACGTCGTCAGGAAGGAAACGGATTCCGAGAGTCATTCGCACACGCACCGCCGGGACCGGTGCGGCTGCTGGCTGCTGGGCAGAGCGGAGCTGGGCCGACACAGCGTCCCCAAGCCATACTCACTCATCGGCACAGTTTGACGCAATCCGCACAGACGAGTGTCCCCGGGCAATTTGTCGCACGCAAACATGTGCGTGTGCGGTGCGTGCGTGCGTGTGTGCGTGGCTTTCGCTGGACACCCGAGAGACGCCCCCCCCCCCCCTCAGACACACCTCCGCCCAAGCTCCCTGGCGCCGCCGTGTCTCTTGGGGACAAACGGCTTCACACGGCGAGACAACATCCCTATTATGCCCTCCCCCCCAGTTGTGGTGTGGTTGTGAACTGCTTCCGTCGCGCAAGCGGAAATGCAGCAGGACCTACGCCCCCATGCCCCCCCCCCCCCCCAACAAAAAAAAACTAAGGCCCTACACATATTATACTGACTGTTCGCGCCCGCGTCGGCGAATATTTGACTCTTTTCATTTTTTCTGACCCCAATTTAAAATATTTTTTTTTGAGCCGGAGCTTTGCGAGGTGCTCTTGGCAGCCTGGATGCGTTAGATTTTTTTCTGATTTTTTTTTCCGCCTGTACGCCGATTTCTAAAGTGAAGTAGTAGTGGTGCCCCTGGGTGTCGGCAATGTCTGGGTTAGGAGGGTGCTGCTGGCGTCGCCGGCGTCGCTGCCCGCACCGCACCGCACGCCCCCTTACTGGGTTGGCTCGGACTCGGGCTCGGCAGGCGTGGCCCTCCAGCTCCGGCCGGCCACAGGCGCCACAGGCGCCACAGGCGCCACAGGCCCGCAGGCCCGCCTTCCCATTTGGCGGTGCGCGGCGTGTGCGCGGCGTGTGCGCGGCGTGTGCGCGGACTGCTGACCGCCGCGGTCCGCCTCGAGCCGAGCCTCTCCGATCTCCCTGCAGGCCCTGGCGGAGCCCTGGCCAGCCCTCCTGGCCGTGCCGCCGATAATGTGCGTCCAGTTTCTTCACATATTGCACCTCCAGCTCCAGGCTCCAGGCCCCAGCTCGCCTCAAACCTTTTAAGCCGCCCCTGTGTAGACGGCGTGCCGCCGCCGTGCCGCCGCCTGCTGTCCGGGATTACTCCAGTGCTGTGGTAATGCTCAGCAGTGCGGGGCAGTGCGGGGCAGTGCGGGCCGGGCCGGGCCCCGGGGGCCGCGGGGCGGGTGCGGAGCGGGCAGTAGAGGAACACCCCGGCCCCTCCTCGGCCGATGCCGACGGGGACCTCGAGTGCGTACTTTGGCACTCCCCCTCCCCACCGCACCGCCCCCGGTCGCCGCGCGAACTCATCGGCGCTTACCCCTGTGGGGGCGTGGCCGAGGGCCGTGGCCGCTGTGCTGGGGGCGGCGCGGGGGCCGCGGAGGCCGCGGAGGCCGCGAGGGCGTGCGTATTGTAGCGAGACGCCGGCGGGGGTGTTGTAGTACATTTCCTCCGCACTCCTGCCAGAGCAATGTGTATAAATGCGGAGGCGGCCGGCTACCGAACATCAGTCCAAGTCCAGCGTCCATCCCAAGCACAAGCAGCCCAGCCCAGAGCAGCACTCAGCAGCAATGGCCATCAGCAAGGTGAGCTAGGCGTCGACGGCCACCCACCGCCCCAGTGCTCCCATCACCCCGGTAACGGTCTTCATGTGCTCGCAGGTTACCTTGGTGTGCGTGGCGATGGCCGCCCTGGTCGGCGTGGCGCTTGCCGGCCACGGCAGCAGCTACATCCACGTCGTCCACGACGACTCCCACGGCCACGGCTACTCGGCGCCGTCCTACCACCACGAGGAGTACCACCACGTGAGTACGCCGTCGGCAGCGGCAGCGCGCAGCAGGCCAACAGGCCGCAGGCCGCATCATCACCCCCGTGCTCTTGTTCCAGGCGCCGTCCCCGTACTCCTACAAGTACGGCGTCCACGACGCCCACACCGGCGACGTGAAGAGCGCCTCCGAGACCTCCCACGG
The DNA here is from genome assembly GCA_038380765.1 of Odontothrips loti. NCBI lineage: Eukaryota > Metazoa > Arthropoda > Insecta > Thysanoptera > Thripidae > Odontothrips > Odontothrips loti. The sequence continues at coordinate 9,622,264 of CM076251.1, forward strand.
CGGCGTCGTCAAGGGCGAGTATTCCCTGCTGCAGCCCGACGGTGTCACCCGCACCGTGCACTACACCGCCGACCCCCACAACGGGTTCAACGCCCACGTCAGCCTGTCCGGCCACGCCCACCACGCCCACCACTACTGAGGTGCTCCGGGAACTATCCTGGGCTCCACCGGGCTCCACCCCCTGCTGTGTTCCACTCGAGGCTTCTGTGATAAAGGCACCCAGTCAACACTCATCCGCCGCGCCCGACCGCCCCTCAAAGTCGTCGTCTGCTGGCGTCGTCTGCTGGCGTCGTCTGCTAGCGTCGTCTGCTGACGTCGTCTGCTAGAGCCGTTTGCAACTGTTTGGATCGTGTTTAGACCCCCGAGGAGGGGATGGCCGGGACTTGACTGCAGCCCTACGTGTATGTGTGTGTGGAATGTACGCTTCGCGCCTTGCTCTATATTTTTGTAATAAACGGCTTTAGAGACTGACTAGTGTGTGTGCCTCACTGGCTGCCCCTCCCCCAATCCTCCTCGCCCTCGCGGCTCCCACAGAACCATTTCGTCACATTTGAGCAATAATGCATATTCTGCGTGGGGCGTGGCAGCACTGCTCCGCTGGAGCGGAGCGTGGCACCGCCTGGCCAAGTGACCACAACTGACCGCCGCCTGGCCGGCCGGGGATCCTCTCTTCAGTACCCTTTGAAAAAAAAACTTTAAAAAAGGTCAGTCCAAAATTATAAGTTTTTCGAATTTTACAAATGCAAGATTTGACCATATCATCCACATGAAACACGCAGCGAGAGACAAGAAAAACACATTTCCAAAATAAAAGCCGCTGGGCTTCGTGTTCTTCGGGTGCAGCGCTGCCGTCACACTACAACGCCCACCTTAAAGCGGCGGCAGCAGCAGCAGCAGCAGCGGTCTGCCGGCCCCGGGCAGGAAAAGAGTTCTAGACGAGGATGAGGGTGTTGCTCACTAATGACCGATATTGCACTCCGATGGGGAAGGAAATGTGGAAAGGAGCGCGGGAGAGGGGCGGGGGGGGGGGGGCGACTCGCTTGGGCCGTGTACACAGTGAATATACAACAACGGATTATCACTTGCGGGTTATCATCTGCAATCATGACATTTCATAGTATTTGTAAAAAAAAAACAAAAAAAACAGTCAGGGCCGGCAGGCACAGCCTTGCTGTTGCAGAGCTTCCCTGGGTCGCCCTGTCAAGGTGGACGCCGGGCCTCCGTCTCCGTGGACTTTATGGAGCCGAACGGGCGACGCACCTGAGTATAAGACCTGCGGAGCGGGGCTCGTTCGCGGCGATGGCGATGAAGGTTACCAGCAAGTATAGGAGTGACGACGCGCGTCTCACCCACTCAGTACCTGATTAGCAAAGTAGTTGTGTTAAAAAGAAAAAAAAGGAATTAGTTGATGACAGCCCGCACCGTAAGCAGGAAAAAGTAGATTCAGTTAGGAGCAGGATCAAACAGTAAAACAAAAACAAAAAACAGATTTGAAAACGACTTGATGTGTGTCCCTCAGTCCGCACTGAGCGGGGATGCCGGTGAGCAGATAACGCGCCTTGTATATGTTTATGCACTCCTAACGCGGCAATGAAACGACTCACTTCCCGAGCTTGCCGAGCTCTCGCGGGATGCCGGGCGGTGAGCTGGCCACTGCGCATGCGCTGCACACGGTGCATGCGATGCAATGTCCGTTCGGGTGCCGAGTGAGTGCCGATCCACTGCCCATTAGCATCAGCAGAGCCTACAGCTGCAGGTGGTGGTGGTGGTGGGGGTGGTGGTGGTGGTGGTGGCGTAACGAGCGCCGCGCACGCCGCGTGCCATCTGCATATCGCCAGATTATCTTGTCTTGTTTAACTGCGAAGGAAAAACACGACGGGAAGAATGGAAAAGTCGTGCCTCAAAACGCTTAAAATAGGCTTCTTATTTCGCTACTGATTTTCCCCCGCAGGACATAATCAGTGTGTGTTGCAGGGCCTCTCCCCCCTCCCCCTCCCTTCCACTCTGCATACGGCCAGGGCCGCGTGCGTCGGGCATGCGCACTCTCCTATCACCCTTTCGTCACTTTCCGCCCAGCCCCGCCCGGCTCGGCTCGGCTCGGCTCGGCTCGGCTTGGCTCGGCTCGCCTTGTCCTCCGGGCCATCCGGGTCTTCTGTAAAGTTCGGGACGCGCGTATCTGCAGGCGTGCGTGCGAGTGACCTGGCAGAGCAGGACGCGACGATATAAAAGAATTTGGTAAAATGAGGCATCGTTTTCGGTGTTCTGCCTGCTCTGCGGGGCGAGAGTGGCTACAGTACCGGGAGCGCGTTACGGCCCCGGGCGCCACAGCGGCTGCGGCAGCGGCGGCAAGGGCATCCTGGCAGTTGGCAGGCCTGGCCTATCTGTCAGGGTTGGCACGGCGGTGGTGGGGACGCTAGTAGTACTAGGTAGTACTACTGACGCTGGTGGCGGCTGCAGCAGCTGCAGCGGCGGCAGCGGCGGCAGCCCGCCGGACGGCCGCGTCCAGTGGGAAGCCTGCCCGCCCGGCGCAAGGCCGACGGGCGCAACGACTTCATATTCTTACACAAAAAATTCCAAACTCAAAATTCACAACCAAAAAAAAAAATTATTTTTTTAACAAAAAATATCACAAAATATTCAACCAATTTGATTGAAATCATTAGGGTGTTCCTTTAAAAAAAATATTGAAGGTAACTCCTTCTCGCGCACGGCACGGCCTGGTCTGGGGAGCTGCTGCAGAGGGTGGCTCAAGTGGACCGCGCCGCACGCGCTGGGCACGCGCTGGGCACGCGCTGGGCACGCGCTGCCGCCGAGAACGGTCCGCCATCATTTTACGGCCGCTTTATGGCAGAAAATTCTTCGCTTCATTCCTCGTTGCGGTGCAGCAGGGCGGGCCGGATTCCAGAATACACAATGGCGCTCGCGGCTTTACTCACTGTCGCCGGTATTAACGTTAGCCGAAACTTTTCACGGTTGTTTTTACTATCGCATCGCTACCCTCGCCTTTCCACCCTTCCCTCCCCTTCCCTCTCCCCGTCAGCAGGGCCGCTCTTATTGTCTTTGTATTCGGGTGGCGCGCGTATAAAAGCGCGGGGTGGGATTTCAGAGGGCACCAGTGGACAGCCGCTTTTTGTCGAGATACGACGCCGCTCCGCAGTACAAGGCGCTCCGTTCCCTCCCGCAGGCCGACAGAGACCACCATGACAGGGGTTCAGGTGAGCATCGACACTTCCCCGTGCCGCCCACCCCGCCCCGCCCCGCCCCGCCCCTCACAGAGGGGCACGTGGTGACCGTGCCGCATGTGATACCTAAGTGCCGTTTACTGTACGTGGATGGACAGGCAGATAAGTTTCGTCATCGGCAGTGTGGTGGCCGGCCCGCCGCCGGCCCGCCGCCCCGCCGCCGCCGCACGAGGGCCCCGTCGACTCCTGCCCTGCGCTTGCGACTGTGCGAGCGCGTGCGGACTTGTGCAACATGTTATTATTTTCCCAAAACCAGGAGCAGGGGCCGGGCTTGACGACGGCCGAGCAGCAATCGCCGGCAGAGAAGGACACACGAATCACGCTGCCGCGTCGCGGGGTCTTCCTGCGTACCGATATGCCACGCAGAGATTAAGTCAGCACTGTGATTCGTATTCGGGTTCACTGTTTGCAGAGGCTCCTGCTCGCCCTCGGCCTGGCCGGTATCGTGAAAGCGTCGCCGGGTCTCCTGCACGGCGGGGGCGGCCATGCCTCCGGCCACTCCACTGGCCACGCCACCGGCCACGCCACCTCGTACGTGTCCTTTGACGGGGGCCACGGAGGAAGCGCCCCCAGACCCGTCCACCTCGCCCCCGCCCCCGTCCACATCTCCGGTGGACACGGTTACGCGCACGCTGCGCATGCTGCACACGCCCCCGAGCCCGTGGTGAGTGGCCGCCATCGGCGACCTCTGCTAAGTAAATATCGCCCCTAAACCACCTAACCCAAACTCCTCCGCCAGGCCTACCCCAAGTACGTGTTCATGTACGGCGTCCACGACGCGCACACCGGCGACGTCAAGGACGCCTCCGAGCACCGCGACGGCGACGTCGTCAAGGGCGAGTACTCGCTGCTGCAGCCCGACGGCACCAAGCGCACCGTGCACTACACCGCCGACAAGCACGCCGGCTTCAACGCCGTCGTCTCCGTCAGCGGCCACGCCGTGCACCCGGACACCAAGGTGGTCCACGAGGCCGTCGGCGCCGTCGGCAAGCCCCTTCTGGTGCCGCTGCCCATCGCCGTCGGCCACGGCGGCGGCCACGGCGCCACGTCCTACGCTAGCGGGGGCCTGCTCGCCCACGCCGCCCCCGCCGCCCCCGCCGCCTCCGGCCACCACTACTGAGACTTGAGACTGTACCACGGCAAAATGGATGTTATTAAACGAGTGCCATGGAGTACGGGTCGGGTATATCGATTTGATTTCACCACAACCACTGCCGCCGCCGCGCCGTTCGCTGCCCTGCACAGTAAGCCAGCACGCGTAGCGCTCGCCGCGGCATGCCGCTGCCGCTGCCGCTGCCGCTGCCGCTGCCGCTGCCGCTGCCGCTGCCGCTGCCGCTGCCGCTGCCGCTGCCGCTGCCGCTGCCGCTGCCGCTGCCGCTGCCGCTGCCGCTGCCGCTGCCGCTGCCGCTGCCGCTGCCGCTGCCGCTGCCGCTGCCGCTGCCGCTGCCGCTGCCGCTGCCGCTGCCGCTGCCGCTGCCGCTGCCGCTGCCGCTGCTGCCGCTGCAGTCCCTACGGAGGCGGGGCGGGGCGAGTTGGGGCTCGCTGCCAAAGCAATACCGCTGCCAGCCCTCCGCGGTCATCTGCGCGGCCAGGCCGGGCCACGTTTTCATGATCATGCTGATTACCCGCTGTGATTTCGGAGAGGCCATGCCGTGGCGGGCCGTGCCGGGCCGTGCCGGGCCGTGCCGTGTGCATCTCGCTGTGCAGGGCTGAGTTGGGATTGCAGCGGCCGCCGGGAGCGGAGAGGAAGCTTCGCACCCGCCCAGCTACGCCCAGCCTACCGGGCCGGCCCGGGTCCGCCGGGGTGTGTTGCCCTAGAATGCGGCCCGCCACACTCCCGATTGGGACCCCGCCGCGCGCCTCGGTCGCATTATTATCCTTGTTATTTTGCGGCATTTGCAACAGAACGGCGCACTCGAATGGTAACTGGGCCATTTATTCGTAATGTCCGCGGCCTTGGTGCGCGCGGTGCGGGCAGCCGGCGGTGAGCCTCAGCCCCGGGGCAGCGGTCCGGTCCGGCTGACGGATAGAGGTGTTTTTTGTGCGCTCGGCGCCGGCGGTGTCGATTATTGCATTTTATGTACAGAACAATCGCAGTTAATGTACAAAACAATTGCTATATGAACGCAAGCGTAAAGAAACACGGGGCGTGGGGGAATACTAAAGGAATGCTCAGTGGCCTTTCGATCGTCCACTCCCCTGCGAACTCGTGCACTGGGAGCCAGATATGACTCTAGGCCATGGCCCCTACCAACTCTAGCCCCGCAGAGCAGAACATCAAAACAAATTTGGAAGGCTGGGCAAGGGTTGAACCGGCCAATATTGCAGCATTTGTCACCAAAGCCGAACAAGGAGAAACATGTTGAGCCTCTCGCTCTCTACAGTAGTCCCTTTCAGTAACTTCCTCCAACTTTTCTCCAGCCATTCCCCAGTCACATGCAGTCATTTGGGAGTCACGTTCAGTCATTTGGGAGCCGTATTCATTCATATAGGATTACAGTCACCGTACAAAATTTTCGGTCCTGATGTTCCCCTCCACGCGCGCAGCGCTACACGTGAACGGCGATCATGTTTTTCGCACCTTCGACACCTTTCGCTCGTTCTAATGACGCCAGGTCCCACGGCACGGCTCATTCGGTTTCGGGAGCTGCCGCGCCGCTTGTGTGTGCGGGTGGGTGCGTGCGTGCGTGCGCATGCGTGAGTGCGTGGGAAAGACAGTGGGGAGGGGGGGGACACCCCTCAGAGGCATGCGGGGCTGCGTCCAGAGGAGGGGGGATTCGGAGTCGTTCGTTCTCTCTCTCTCTCTCTCTTCTAGGATTGACGGACTGGTGGAGGGAGAGAGAGGGTTCTGTGTTCTGGCGTGATCGGCCGTCCTTAACGCAGCCTCACTCCACGCCGGCGGCCTCGGCGGCCTTGCCGATCGGCTCGGCGGCGCGGGGGAGGTTTTGGCGGCGGCGGCCGGACGGGCTCGGGTGTATAAAACAGTAGCCGGCGGTCTGGGGGAGCATCAGTATCGCCAGGACCGTCAGTGCCCCCGCCCACACGACCCTCACAATGTCTTGCCTTCAGGTACGGCCTCCACCACTCCGCCACCGCCACCAAGAGCCCCCAGTGCGAGCCCCCAGTGCTAGCCCCCAAGTTCGCCGATAACGTGTGTGTGCGCGCGTCGTGTGTGTGTGTGTGTGTGTGTGTGTGACATGATCGTCGACGACGTATGGGATTATGCAGCGGTTCAGGAATATGAGAAATTCCCGCTGCACTTCATAGCAGCGAGAAAATCCAGGCCACTCCGTGTGTGAGCTATACGGTCCCCCGTGCAGTGAGGATGTTCTACTCAACCTCCGGCTCCCCTGCTGCTGCTGCTGCTGCTGCTGCTGTAGCAGCAACAAACAACAACACGCCAGGACATTGGCCGCTTCCCCTTGGCCGTGGCCTCGCTGGCGGTGCCTGGTCGGCCGTGCCGCGCCGCGCTGCCTCCCCCCCCCCCCCCGCACTAGCCGCTTCGGAAGTGGATGTCTCTGATGCAACAGCGGCGGCGTTACTCTCGCTTTCGCTGGCGATGCGCAGCTGCTGCAGCTGCTGCAGCCGCTGTCCTGTTGTTGCTCTGGTTGTTTGGCCGTGCGCTGAGCTCCCTACACCTGCAGTCATTACTGCCCGTGTTCTTGTGATCCCGTTGTTTTTTTGTTTTTTTTTTTTGTCTTTTCCCTGTCACTTTGTGAGCAGCGTCATGCTGTCCCGGCTAATCATATTGTGGTCATTGTCAATGGCGCAATACAGCCAACAGCAGGAAAAAAGGAGTCCTAAAGAAAAATACTCTCTAGCCACTTTTTTTTTTTGGTGAACCATATGATGCCAGTGGTGTTTGAACTGTGTTGGGGTTGGCAGATCGCCGTCCTCCTAGGAGTGCTGGCCGTGGCGGCGGCCCGGCCCGGCGGCCACGCCGAGTCGTACGTCTCGTACGGCCACGCCCCCCTCGTCCACCACGCCCCCATCCTGCACCACGCCCCCATCTTCCACGCCGCCCCCCTGGTGCACCACGAGCCCATCGTAAGTACGCGGCGCCCACAGCCACCTCTAAGCCAGATCCACTCTCTAATCATCTTCTCTCGTTACCACCCGCAGGCTCACCCCAAGTACGCCTTCAAGTACGGCGTCCACGACGCGCACACAGGCGACGTCAAGGACCAGTCCGAGCACCGCGACGGCGACGTCGTCAAGGGCGAGTACTCCCTGCTGCAGCCCGACGGCACCAAGCGTACCGTGCACTACACCGCCGACCCCCACAACGGCTTCAACGCCGTCGTCTCGTACAGCGGCCACGCCGCTCACCCCGCCGTCCACGCCCCCCTCCTCCACCACTACTAGAGAGTCGTCATCGTGAGCATCGATCATCCGACATCGTCATCGAGCATCAGTCAGCGTTTTCACCCCGTCATGCGTATCACTGCCCAACACCCCCTCCCCTCAATTGTGATATTTTCTCGTGTGAGTGTAAGTGTGTATATAAATGAGGAAACATGCAATGCAGGATAAATGCCTGAAAGTACAAAAAAAAAGACAATAAATGATGAGAGTAGAAGAATACACATTTCTTTCTCTTTTTACGCCGTTTCTCCTCTTCTGCAATGCGACAATGCGACACTCTCTCTTCCGAAACACATCGGGACCACGGGGCTGACCAGACCCTGAGCGCAGACGGAGAACACCGCGCGCAATTCCGGCGCTGTCCGAGAGACAGCGACGACTGGCGAATGGGACAAGGCGGCTGGCCAGGCTCAGCGCGCGGACAGAGCACACTGCGCGAACCAACGGTGGTTCTGCTCTCTGCGGGACAACAGTGGCTATAGTACCGGCAACGCACTACGCATCTCCATCGCAGCTCCGTAGCGTAGTGGGCTAGCGGACCGGTCGGTGACCGCAAGGTCCGGGGTACAACTCTTTGCCGGAGTAAAAATTTTTCTGAAGTCTGCCGACCGAGGATGGTAGGTAAAATATACGAAAAGAACGTGTTCAAAGTGTGTTGTCTGAGTGACCGCGGACGTTGGGCCGCGGCCATTCCCCGGAGGTTGAATACACTGCTGAGGAACAGTGGTTCGACGCCCAAGCAGGGGAATGGTGCTTGCCAAGACTCGGCAGAAGTTAAATGTAGAGGCCTAGGGTTCGGCCTTCTACATTTTTCAAGCGTAAGGCCTCGGAATCTGGAGTAATCGGGCAACACCTACTCGGCCGGTCCTGCCTCGGGTTAGGCTTGCTGGGTAGAGTACAATCGGCTTCGGCCGTGTACGATCTGGGCATCCTACCTCCCTCTCAATCCGCGAGGGAGTGGCTTTAGGGCCACAGACCAACTGGCTGGTCGAAGGGGGCTGACTCCTGAAATCTGGTCAGCGGAAGGGGCGATGTTGGCCGTTGCGGAAGCCTGCCTACCAAGGTGGCTGCGTCGTGCCTGTGTCTTAGCGGCGGTCAACTCCTGGTACACCGGTTCCCATCCGAACACCGAAGTTAAGCAGGAACGGTTCCGGACGGAAGTCTGGGACGAGGTAGGACCCACCCATTTTTGCCGTTTTTTGTTGTTGTTGTATTTTTTATTTACAGGGTCTGAATCTTGATGATTCAATATACTTTTAAATTTAAAACAAAAAATTGAAATGAAACGCTTTCTACCAATTAATAGGGAAAAGAGGAAAACCGCGAAAAAACAAATACAACCAATAGTGCATGAGTGTAACAAGCTCATCACTTTAAAAAAAAAAATCAAAACTTTTCATCATTTGAATTTACCTGGACAGTAGTGGACATTTCGTGAACCCGCCTTCCCCTCCAAGTGTCCACGTGGTATCTGAACAGCCCCAAAGAACGAGCCTCTGTCCTAGAATGGTAAAGCGTTTTCCATGCCTGTCTTGTTTGCATTATTATCGAGCCAGTTGTGTATCTGGCTTAATTTACACAATTCATTTGAAGCAAATGTAGTATGACCTTTTCATAATGCGGCGTGGATCGAGCCCTTCTGTGCTCCGATCCACTTTAAAAGTAGTGACCATAAAATATGCAGAATGAAATTTGATTTACAACTGCGGCTTGGTTCCTTTACAGCATAGCCGTTGGCCCATGGCACGCTCGTCACGACTCTGTCTATCTGTGCGAAATGGAGGTGGAGCCGGGTCCGGGCTGGAGCGGGCTGGAGTGGGCTGGAGCGGGCTGGAGCGGGCTGGAGCGGGCTGAAAGCAGGTCCAATAAGCAGCCTACTTCATCCACTGGATTTTCTCCAAACCCCCACGGGGTGGCACGGAGGGACGAAATGACAATACAATAAATTCGACTTGCAATGAAATTGTGTATTTTTATGGCTGTATGTACAGGTGAGCAATGGGGCGAGGACCATAACGATGAGGATGAGGGTGATGGTGAGGGCGCGTCGCTAGTGCCAGGGGCCGTAGGGCCCGTAAGGTCCGGGGCCGGGGCCGGGGCCGGGATGGACGGGGGCAGGTGCGTACGCCACCAGCGGCGCCGCGGGCGGGTGCACGGCGTGGCCGCTGTACGAGACGACGGCGTTGAAGCCGTTGTGGTCGTCGGCCGTGTAGTGCACGGTGCGCTTGGTGCCGTCGGGCTGCAGCAGGGAGTACTCGCCCTTGACGACGTCGCCGTCGCGGTGCTCGGAGGCGTCCTTGTAGTCGCCGGTGTGGGCGTCCTCCACGCCGTACTTAAAGGCGTACTTTGGCGGTGCCTGTGAAAGAGAACAGCGCCGCACGTCCGTGAGTAAAGGAGAACCAGTCCGGGCTGAGCTGACTGCAGCGGCAGCAGCGGCAGCAGCGGCGTGCACCCACCACGGGCTCGTGGACCAGGACGGGCGCCGCCTTGTACAGGATGGGGGCGTGGTGGACACCGTGGACAGGCTCGGCGTGGATGGGCGCCGGTGCGATGTGGGATATAGAGACGTACGACTCGGCGTGGCCGCCGGGGTACGGGACGGCGCTGGCCGCGGACACTATCACTGCTACGGAAAGCACAGCCTGCGAACACAACAAGACCCGTCAGCGGCCGAATCTCTTTCTCTCTCTCTCTCTCTCTCTCTCTCTCTCTCTCTCTCTCTCTCTCTCTCTCTCTCTCTCTCTCTCTCTCCCCCTCTCTGTCACACTCACTCACACACACACATACACACACCCACACACACACACACACCCACACACACACTCGCCGCCATCTTCCCACGCACAAACGCACTGGACACTCCACAGCAGCAGCAGTAGCACTATTCCCGCCACGAATATCCCTTGGCGTGTGGCGCGCGCACTTAGAGGACGGCGGCCAGGCGGGCCTCGCGGCCTGACGCACGACGCACCTTCAGGTCCATGATGGTGGTGGGGTTGGTGGTCGCCGGGGTGTTCCTGTGTTCCTCGCTCCCGCTGCTGTCTTGATCACTGGCCGGCGACCGCCCCGGGGCCTGCTTTTATAACAAACAAGCCCTGCTGTTGGGGGCTGCGGGGGCTTGCGGGGGCTGCGGCGGCTGCGGGGGCTGCGGGGGCTGCGGGGGCCGTGTCGCCTGAGCAGGGCCCATCGGGGGCAGCGCCGGCCCCGCCGTGCCGTACCGGCAGCGTGACTCAAGGACGGCCGTGCGGACTCCAGGGGGTGCTGTCACGGGGAGGGGAGGGGCGGCGCTGGGCCCCGGCTCCGCCTCCTCCTAAGGGGCCGACGGGGGCCGACGGGGGCCGACGGGGGCCGACGGCGGCCGACGGCGGCCTGCAGGGCTGCTGCGCTGCCCAGTCCCCCCGCCCCAGCGGCCGGCACCGTCCTGGGGATCATCCTTAACCACGTCCACGATACGATACACTGTCGTGTCGCCGAACCTGTTTCGGTCAGTCTGGCCGGGCGCGTGAGGCGCCTGGAGGGTAGGCCACTTCGTGCACGCGTGTCGTGCGGGTCTGCCTACCCTGGCATCCGCAGGCGCTCGGCGGGGACGCAGTTCGCAGCTAATTAAACTTGGCGGAAAATCGGAACGCATGAGCGGTGCGTTGGCGAGTCCTCGCAGCTGAACAATGTCGGTGCGGAGGTCTCGGTCCCTGCGAGCTGGTCCAGTTCCGTTACTCCCACGAGGTGCCGGGGGCGGGCTGGGGGGCGGGCGGGGGCGGGGGGCCGGGGGGCGGTGATATCAACACTGCAGTAATGAGCCCGAGCCGCGAATGAATAATGTCCGCCGCCTGTTATCAAACCGCTGGCACCCGCCGCACTGCAAAAAAAAATGAACCGCGTCTGATCTCTCTCTCTCTCTCTCTCTCTCTCTCTCTCTCTCTCTCTCTCTCTCTCTCTCTCTCTCTCTCTCTCTCTCTCTCTCTCTCTCTCTCTCTGCCCCATTGATAGTGGACCTCGAGTCGTCGTGATGGCGGGGCCCGGAGCGGGGCCCGGACGGGACCATTTGGCGCAACACGCCGCCGCGTATGCATGCGCGTTTGCGCGCCGGCGCCCTGCTCATATTGTCATGTCCACAGGCCGCACCGCGTATAGGAGCGAGTGAGACGGCGGCTGAGCCCTTGCTGAGCCAGTGCTGAGCCCGTGCTGAGCCAGTGCTGAGCCAGTGCTGAGCCCGTGCTGAGCCTGTGCTGAGCCCGGCTTAGCCGCTCGCTGCCGGCCGCTTGCTCTGCTTGCTCCCATTGCGATGTTCCAGGTTAGCCAAGACGTCGCCGGGTTGGGCTGCAGCCGGGCGCCCCGCCACCGCATGCCCATACACTGCCTCACCGCCCCCTGCGCGCCGCGCGTGCGCAGACGGGACATTCTCTCGGCCGGACAGCGACACGGCGTGAGAACAGGGCGGGCCGCGGGCTGTGGGCTGCGCCTCCTCGAAATCACTTGCGGAAATCCAAGTCGGGGGGGGGGGGGGGGGAGGAAGTCTGCGGGGACAGGTCTGCTTTCAAGAGTGGCACTCGTCTGGAGAGGGAGGCGATGGCTATGATTGCCGCTTTGCATGCGGCCCGCCCGGACCATGATAGCCCTCATTGGCCACAGTCCTCATTTGGTATTCGCATTCGAATTTGACATCTGGAAAAGGGAGGCAGGCGTTGTGTCACCAGGATCGAATACCAGAGTGCTGCCACCTCAGCGCCGCCTTCCTGGTCGTCTGCCTGGCGACACCTGGGCGTCATGCGCGTAGCCAGACTTTGCTTTTGGGGGGATATGTCGCACTTATTGCCTACATTCAGGGGGTTTGTCATGCGGGCTGCCTACCCTATCTACCGGTCATGGGTTTTTACCCCCCCCCCCCCGACCTCGACGCCGACGGGAGCCTCGACGGCGGCGGAGTGTATGCCTCGCTAGTTCATCTCGACTCAAAAATTTCACTCCCGTCCTTCAAAGTCTGGACTGCTGTGCGCTGGCCGCTGGACGGAGAAGTGGTTCGTGTTCTCGTGGCTGTCGTGCTCCTCCAGCGCCCAAGTCTCCTGCCGCCGCCGGCAGCAGCTGCTGCAGCAGCAGCAGCAGCAGAGGTAGGATGGGTGGCCTGCCTCCACGGCGCTCGGCTCGGCCCTGCCTCCAGCCCCGCTGCTGCTGCAGCTGCAGCTTTCTCTCCTTCCCTGCTGTCCACGGCGGCCGCTTGTGCCGAGGAGGGGAAGGGGATCCCGATCCTGGGAGGACTCCCCGACTGTTGGTGGCGTTGGCAGTTGGCACCACTGCACTGCCGGCCGTTGTCAGGGTGGCAGTACCTGCCCTGTCCGGCACAACACACGCTCACTTCCCGGCGGACTCTGCCTAGTGCAACACTGCCCGCGATCGGCAGCACTCTGATGGCAAAGAGCAACTGGGCGCCCCGCCCCCCACCACCACCAGCCGGGCCGGCCATAAGCAGATGATGTGGAACAGCGGGGAGGAATCCATTCCGAGTACGGCGCGGCAGCGAAACTGTAACACGCGTGACGCGCACGTCCCGGCCAGGGCGTAACATGTGTGGTACGCGAAGGGGTTCCACACTCACAAAAAAAATGAACAAAAATCAGATAATTAAATTTTGATTTTTAATTATATTACACTTTTGCATCACTTGTATCTCTCTCTCTCTCTCTCTCTCTCTCTCTCTCTCTCTCTCTCTCTCTCTCTCTCTCTCTCTCTCTCTCTCTCTCTCTCTCTCTCTCTCTCTCTCTCTCTCTCTCTCTCTCTCTCTCTCTCTCTCTCTCTCTCTCTCTCTCTCTCTCTCTCTCTCTCTCTCTCTCATCGGATTCCTCGCACTGCTGAACTTTGATTACGCGCCTCTTGACCAAATGTCACGCCCGTACGGGAGCCGTTGCCACGTTGGGCGTCGCTCTCATCCTTGGAAAATCAAGTGGCGTGGCAGGGCGTGGCGGAGCGTGCCCCTCGCGTGCCAAGGCCCGGCCGCCCCGCCGCCCAACGCTCAACGCGCCGTATCGGCGACCGAGAGAGTATTCGGTGCAGGATGAAACAAGACAGGCATGGATATCGCTTTACCGTTCTAGGACAGGCTCGTTCTTTGAGTTTTGAGGGAAAATAGGTCTGTTGTGTGAAGTACATGTACAGGGAGGGGGGGGGGGGAAGTATATTTAAGGCAGCTCTGATTGATATTCCATTTATGCTCCGGCCAATAAAGAAAATTCAAAGGAAGAACAATGCACAGTGTGTCCGAAGCACATCCGTCTCCACACGGAGAACGCATCACCGGTGAATATTGGGATTGTCCCTTCCGAAACACACCGGGACCAAGGGGCTGACCAGACCCTGAGCGCAGACGGAGCACACCGCGCGCAATTCCGGCGCTGTCCGAGAGACAGCGACGACTGGCCAATGGGACAAGGCGGCTGGCCAGGCTCAGCGCGCGGACAGAGCACACTGCGCGAACCAACGGTGGTTCTGCTCTCTGCGGGACAACAGTGGCTATAGTACCGGCAACGCGCTACGCATCTCCATCGCAGCTCCGTAGCGTAGTGGGCTAGCGGACCGGTCGGTGACCGCAAGGTCCGGGGTTCAACTCTTTGCCGGAGTAAAAATTTTTCTGAAGTCTGCCGACCGAGGATGGTGGGTAAAATATACCAAAAGAACGTGTTCAAAGTGTGTTGTCTGAGTGACCGCGGGCGTTGGGCCGCGGACATTCCCCGGAGGTTGAATACACTCGTTGACTCAGTGGTTCGACGCCCGAGCAGGGGAATGGTGCTTGCCAAGACTCGGCAGAAGTTAAATGTAGAGGCCTAGGGTTCGGCCTTCTACATTTTTCAAGCGTAAGGCCTCGGAATCTGGAGTAATCGGGCAACACCTACTCGGCCGGTCCTGCCTCGGGTTAGGCTTGCTGGGTAGAGTACAATCGGCTTCGGCCGTGTACGATCTGGGCATCCTACCTCCCTCTCAATCCGCGAGGGAGTGGCTTTAGGGCCACAGACCAACTGGCTGGTCGAAGGGGGCTGACTCCTGAAATCTGGTCAGCGGAAGGGGCGATGTTGGCCGTTGCGGAAGCCTGCCTACCAAGGTGGCTGCGTCGTGCCTGTGTCTTAGCGGCGGTCAACTCCTGGTACACCGGTTCCCATCCGAACACCGAAGTTAAGCAGGAACGGTTCCGGACGGAAGTCTGGGACGAGGTAGGACCCACCCATTTTTGCCGTTTTTTGTTGTTGTTGTATTTTTTATTTGCAGGGTCTGAATCTTGATGATTCAATATACTTTTAAATTTAAAACAAAAAATTGAAATGAAACGCTTTCTACCAATTAATAGGGAAAAGAGGAAAACCGCGAAAAAACAAATACAACCAATAGTGCATGAGTGTAACGAGCTCATCACTTTAAAAAAAATCAAAACTTTTCATCATTTGATTTCACCTAACCACTCCTCATATTTTTTTCGGACTTAGCCGCTGGCACTCCGCTAGACCGCGACGAACAAAGGTATCTATTGTTGACTCGAGGCGGCGCCTTATCCCAAGACAAACGACCGCCCATCTACGTTCTCTAAAACGGCTGGAAACTAGATTTTATTTTAACTATTTAAAATGTCTTTTGTCATTTTCAAAACTAAATCAACAACTGATCAAAATTTCGCGATAACGCAACACTTGCGTTAAGCGGTTTGCGAATTGAAAGGGGGTCTTAACGGACAGGGCGAGTGCAATACTCGTTGTTTTTTGCTTCTACGTCGTAGCAGTAGTAGTAGTAGTAGTAGTAAGCAAAGAACGAGAAAAAACTATGCTATTGGGCGCAAAGTTAAGCATGATGTTGTCTTGAGCCCCCACTGTGGGCGGGGGTGTCAGTGGCAGCCAGTAGCAGCAGCAGCAGTCTAGGCGGGCGGCAATCTCAGCCCGTGCGGCAACACAACACACCCGGCTGAATAGTATAGCCGGGCCGGGCTGCCTGGCGGCTCATCCTAACCTCCGACACGTCCGAGCCCCGTCATCTTTCCGCAGGGCTGCCAAAGCCAGCAGGGCCGCCACACCCACGGCACCACCACCACCCACACCACCATCATCATCATCGAACACACACTCTATCTCTCTCTCACACACACACTCGCACGACTCGGCAGCTCTCGCAGTTCGCAAGCAGCACGGTCCAGTTTGGCGGAGTGCACGTGGCGGCATCTCAAGTTTAGCGAGTGCAAGGTTGGCCAACCTGGCCAATGGCGGGGCAGCGGGGGCGTGCGGGGCGGGGCGGGGTGGCCGGTGATGCGCCGAGGGAGGTCGACAGCGGGTGGCGGCACTGCGGGGGTGGTGCGGGCGGGTGGCAGCAGGGCGGCCAAAACGACTACTTTCGAGGCGCCGTTCGAGTATGTAGTAGAGGAAAGCAGATCTATATAAGCAGACGTGGCCGCCGGTGCGGCATCAGTTCGTGTCGAGGAGACCTGCGGAGGACCACTGACATCTCGTAGCAACACCATGGCGGCCCCCGCGCAGGTAACAGTCGGCGACAGTGTCGCGAGTGTTCCACGGAGGAAAAAGATAAGTGGTCGCAACTTATTTTTAAGCTGATTTTCAGACAAGCAGAAAATTTTTGTTCGGAGATCTAAAGTTTTGTAGGGGGAACTAAATTTGAGTTGCTCCAACAACGAGGTCAGTTGCGGGCACTAAACAATTTTTTTCTGCTTTTTGCTCTTTCAGCGAACCTTTGCGTTTGGCCTACTAAAATTTAGTTCCCACAACAAAATTTTAGTTCTCCGAACAAAAATTTACTGATCGTCTGAAAATCAACTCAGAAGTTAGTTTTTCTCCGTTTCTACGATGCGCTCCATCATTGATTAAGTTGAGCAATCACCGCCGTCGCCCTGGTGATACGGACGGCGGACGGTATGCAGGGTGGTTCGGGGAAGGCAGCCGGGCCGACCGCCGCGGTCCCCACTCTGAATACCCCTCACGTCACTCTCTCTCTCTCTCTCTCTCTCTTGCCTGTATGTCTCTCTCGGACGGACTGTCGTCTGCTTTCCCACGTCGTAGCCGCGCTGCCGTCTGTCGGCATTTCTACGATGCCGATGATGTCTCGCTGTCTCACTCTATTGCGGGATTCACTTTCTGTTCCACGGCCAACCCCCCCCCCCCCCCCCCCCCTGTCTGTCTCTCTCTCGCTCCCCCACTTGCTCCGCTCCGTCCGGATGCTCATCCTCGCTCTCTGTCTCCCGCGTTACGTTCGCGTCTCCCAAGTTCCTGGCCAGGCCGCCGCCGGGCGAAGCGCCCTGCTGTTGCAAGCGGCCGGTGCCTTATAGTTTTGCTAATGAGCCATAAAACTCCTAGCTAACGGGCCGGGGAAAAAATTCTTTCGACATTCTAGGTCAGTGATGATGTGGCCTGACACTAAAAATGGGCCGATTGTGACCAAATCAAACTGTTTCCTTTTCAATCTAAAAAAAAAAGTTGAAATGACCGCATTGGGGAAGGTTGTAATTTCTTTGGCAAAACTTTCAGATTCTGGTCGTTTTGGCGTTGCTGGCGGTGCTGGCGGCCGCAGCGGCCTCCCCCGTGGAGTACGGGCACGGGCACCACGCTCCCGCCACGTCGTACGCGTCCGTCAGCGTGCCTTCACACTCGCCGTCCTACTCCCACGCGCCCTCCTACTCCCCTGCCCCCTCCTACTCCCACCAGCCTTCCTACTCTCCTGCCCCCTCCTACTCCCACCAGCCTTCCTACTCCCATGCCCCCTCCTACTCCCACCAACCTTCCTACTCCCCTGCCCCCTCCTACTCCCACCAGCCTTCCTACTCTCCTGCCCCCTCCTACTCCCACGCCCCCGTCTACGCCCCGGCGCCAGTCTACAAGCACGAGCCCACCGTGAGTATGGCCTGACAACCACCATCGTCTACCGAGGTGAGCTCGAATACTGGACGTCTTTTTTTTATTTTCCCCTCCAGGCACCCCCTAAGTACGCGTACAAGTACGGCGTCCACGACGGCCACACCGGCGACGTCAAGGACGCCTCCGAGCACCGCGACGGCGACGTCGTCAAAGGCGAGTACTCGCTGATCCAGCCCGACGGCACCAAGCGCACCGTGCACTACACCGCCGACGACCACAACGGCTTCAACGCCGTCGTCACCGTCAGCGGCCACGCCTACCACCCGGAGACGCCCAAGTACTCTGCGCCGACGTACCACCAGCCGGCCCCCGTCTACCACGCGGCCCCCGCGCCCTCCTACCACGCCCCTGCCCCCTCCTACCATCAGGGCGGCTCCTCGTACTCCACGAGCCACTACTGACGGCCGGCCCCGGCCACCTCTAGTCTCTCTACTCTACCTCGCTAGTAACACAGGACTTCGACTTGTCAAAATAAAACCACACCAACGTTCTGACTCCCCCACAAAAAGTCTTTGTTTTTTTGTTTATTTTCGTTGTTCCCTCTGGAACTCACACACACAAACACACACACACACACACACACACACACACGCATTTTGATGAAACCCTCTGAAACTCTAAAGCCTACAGAAACACGGGTTTCACATGATCCCTCCTGGCAGCCTTCACGGGCTCATGAGAGCCACCGTTACGTTCCGAAGCGCCGCCGCCGGCACACACACACACACACACACACACACACACACACGTGCGAGCGCCGCACATGCATGAGTTATCCTCACTCACACACGTGGAGGGCGCGCCGTGCGCGTTTTCTCATTACGGAAAGTTCAAGGCGGTTCGAAGAGAGCAAATCACCTATTCTCGAAGTGGAAGAAGGAATGATGATGGCGCCCGAAGGTACTAGAGAGAGGCAAGAGAGACTTAGAGACCCTCGAGTCTCTCTACGCGGAGCCAATAGCCAGACAGCCCTTCTGGGTCTCTCGGTCTCCCATCAGCCTGCTCTCTGTCCTCCCTGTATCATGCAGTGTGCCCCGTAAGGACGGCAGACACCGCCTCCTGTGTTTTCTTGCGGTTTTATTTTCAAAAACAGAAGGGGGAATTCAAAGAGTACGCAAAGGTATTATTTTTTGGTTTGTATGGCAGGTCAGTTTATTACAGATGAGATGACGTATGCGTATCCAGGTACATTGAGGTCAAGAGGTTGTTCTTGGTTGTTTGAGGTAATCCTAGCTCAGTAATGACTCAGACCGTGACCCACGCCGTACGATACGACGGCGGGGGCGGCGTGAACGACGGGGGCGGCGTGGACGACGGGGGCGGCGTGGACCACGGGGGCGGCGTGGACGATCTGGGGGTGCACGGCGTGGCCGGAGTTGGTGACGACGGCGTTGAATCCGTTGTGGTCGTCGGCGGTGTAGTGCACGGTCCTGGTGG
This sequence comes from Odontothrips loti, assembly GCA_038380765.1. Classification (NCBI taxonomy): domain Eukaryota; kingdom Metazoa; phylum Arthropoda; class Insecta; order Thysanoptera; family Thripidae; genus Odontothrips; species Odontothrips loti. The sequence continues at coordinate 9,641,198 of CM076251.1, forward strand.
TGCCGTCGGGCTGCACCAGGGAGTACTCGCCCTTGACGACGTCGCCGTCGCGGTGCTCGGACTGGCTCTTGACGTCACCGGTGTGCGCGTCGTGGACGCCGTACTTGAAGGCGTAGGCGGGGTGTGCCTGCGGGAAGGCAGTGGTCAGTGTCGCCGAGAGGCTCCCGTCGGCAGCAGCACCCCGTCAACGGGCTCGGATACTCACCACGGGCTCAGCGACGACGTGGTGGACGGGGGCATGGGCGACGGCGATGGGGGCGGCGTGGGCGACGGAGAGGCCGCCGTAGGCGAGGCCGCCATGACCGTAGTCCACGATGCCGGGGTAGGGGGCAGCGGACGCGGCCGCCACCGCAGCGAGGATCAGGACAACCTGGACAACCGAACAGAACAGCCTTCTCAAACTTGTGCTTCTCACATGCCAAACCGGCATTCCCGGCGTTTTGACTCTGAAAAATGGCATATCGAGAGCCGCGCGCGGCCTGCGGCTGCGGCTGCGGCTGCGGCTGCGGCTGTAGCTACGGCTGCGGCTGCGGCTGCGGCTGCGGCTGCGGCTGTGGCTGTGGCTGTGGCTGCGGCTGTGACTGCGGCTGTGGCTGTGGCTGCGGCTGCGGCTGCGGCTGCGGCTGTGGCTGTGGCTGTGGCTACGGCCTCCCCGCCTGTACCGCGTACCGCCCTGAACTCGGCTCGGCTCGGCTCGCCGGCACGCCGCGGCACGCATTCCGAACGTCGTCCATATCGGGCAACCACCTCGAGGGGGCTGCGTGCGGAGTGCGGCGCGGGGCGGAGCGGGGCCCTGGGCTGCCTGCGGGGGGGCTGCGGCTGCGTCCGGGGGGACATGCCGTGCCGCACCGCGCTGCCCGAGTGCCCCCCGATCAGTCCGGCCCGGACCGGCCTGCGTGCAGTCACGTGCCAAGTGCTGTTGCGCCGCAGGGGGTCCCCCGGAGGGGGGAGTCAAGGTCCACACGCCCCCGTTGGTGGCAGCCGGCCGGCACCGCAGTACTGCAGGGGGCTGCGGGGGCTCCGGGGGCTGCAGCAACGCCCATGTGACGCGAATATTGCGTCCGTCCGACGTAGGGAAAGAGAGGTCCGTGAGCACCACGAGTACCGATCGCTGTTGTGATGACATGACGCACGGCGGAGACAGGGGGACGGACAGACAGGGGCAGACCAGACAGGCGGCTGTAGTGACAAAGTTGACCACTAGAGAAATCAACTCTGGGTCTCCATTCACGGGAAAATTAAAATGACCACTACGTCCAACAACCACAAAAAAAGGGGTAAGAAATTGCATCCAAACTTCTATGATCGAGAAAATTTAAAATTTCTCACAAGCCTAGACAAGCCCTCAGCACGATGATGGCGACCACCACACTGTCTCGGAGCTGGGCCCGGCGCACACGACGCACAGATGTAACACGGGCTGGTCTGGACGCGCGCGCGCACACACACACACACACACACAAACACACACACACTGGCTCCGCTGAGCGGGATATGAGGTTCGGTTCTCGCGGCCTCTCTCACCTTGAATGCCATCTCGAATTAGCTAGGGTAGTACACCTCACACACACTGAACTGCTGTTGCTTGAAGACTGAATGTCCAGCCCAGCTCCAAAGCTTTTATATACGGGAGGTGATGGGGCGGCGGCCGCGGTGGCAGCGGCCGCAGCGGCACCTGCCATAAGGCCCCCCACCGCAGCAACAACAACGGGCGGTGCGGCGGCGGCTGCAGCGGGACCTGCCCCAGGATGCCGCCGCCGCTGCCTCCGCCGCTGCCTCCGCCACCGCCGCAACGCCGGCTCCAACAAAGGTGGTGGCGGTAGTGTAAGGCTAAGGCTGCCGAATAGCCTGCAGCCGCCGCCATCGCGCCAGCAAGCCTAGCCAGCCCAGGCCAAGCCGAGGAGGTGGTTGTAGTCGGCCCTGCCCCTGCCCGCGGACCGCCGCAGCAACGCCGGGGTCCCGCCCAGCCCTCCGCGGACGGCCCCCAGCCCCCGCCAACGACACGGCAGAGTGCCAACGCCGCGTCCCACCGAATCGCCAAACTACCACGGTGACGTAGTATCTGCAGGGAAATAACGTTTGTCGCCAGCTGCCAAATGATGGGGTCCCCTCCCTTATCCAGCCTGGCAGGCCGGAACAGTCTGTACGGGCGCGGCCGGGCCAAATGTCGGATTGGGAAAGGCGTCCTGTGATGGCCAGGTTTTCTGCGAGAGAGAGAGAGAGAGAGAGAGAGAGAGAGAGAGAGAGAGAGAGAGAGAGAGAGAGAGAGACAGACAGACAGACAGACAGACAGACAGACAGACAGACAGAGATTTAAGACAAAAATACTAGAATAATAGATTCAAGACCAAAAAAACACCTAAATGAGGAGTCCTCTCTCCGTAACACTAAACGACACGATGATGTGACAGGCCGATGGCGGGAACGGAACCAGAACGGGATTGGCCAAACTGGCCCCCGGCGGCCGGCGGGCGCGGACAGGAGCCAATAGCCGACGCACCGCTGACGCCGCTGACGCCGCTGCCGCTGACGCCGCCCTGGTTAGACGCGGAAGAGCCGGTTCGTCGCCGGCCGCCAGAACCCCTTTACCGCGTTCAGGGTTTATGACAAATTTAACGGCAACGTCGTCTGAGCGTGCGGAGGACGTTTCCTAGCCGTGAAGGAGATAAGTGGAGGGAAATGGAATCAGGATACACGCTAATTGCGGCTCAGCCAGGAAGCAATAGTGATTGTGGACGATCGTGACCGTACACTACTTTGGGGCTGCAGCTGCAGGCCGGCGCATACACCGTCAGCGGATGAACCTCCGACTTATTTTCATACACCGGCGCTCGAAAAAAGTGAAACACCAGACGGCTCTGCCGGAGCGGGAGAAGCTGCTGCCGCGGGGAGGGGAGGGGGGGGGGGGAGGGGGAGGGGGCAAGGAGGAGGCGCGTCCTCGGAGGGCTCCTCACGGCCACTGCCAAGGACCCGCGGCAAGGACCTCCGTCAAGGACAGCACCGTGCCCTTGGCGGCCACGGCGGGGCGCATCGCCTGAAAGGGTGAAAGGGACGGCCGGCCGGCACGGCACGCAGCCCCGCACGGTCCCCGCACGCCCGCCACGCTTACGTAATGCCACGCGCCGCGCAGTCAATGTCTCTGATGAGGGCGGGGCCGCGGGGCCCGCGGGCCGTGGGAGTCATGCACGGACCGGAAAAGAAAAAGAAAAGAAGAGTACGAACGGACTGTCTGAGCGTGATGCGTCCTTCTGCCAGATCGTTGCCCTCCCCGCCCCGCCCCGGGCTGCCCAGGGCTATCCGAGGATGACCACGCACAGTTCTGGACGATGATAAGGAACTGACCGACTGTCTGGGGAGCGAGGATGTTTTGAAAACTTATTCCCCTGGCATTCGGGATCGCAGTCAGACTTAGCTCAGAATTCAAAAACGCTGTCACGTAAGCTTTTCTAACGTCTAACTTCCTCAGTTTCATTCGACCACAGTTTTGGAAATCCTGGCGCCAGTCTGAGTCTAGCTCAAGTCTAATGCCAGGCTGTCGAAATGTGGCCTCTTCAGGTTTTTCCTTTTTATTTTTTTGCCATCCTGTACCATTTCCACCCTGTTTTTGCATTCGCTCGGCAGGCACCGTTTTACGTCTTGATTGCAGTTCGGACCGTGTCGGCGGGCCCCGCGCGTTATTAGCCCAGATGGAGATACGGAATAACACGGAGGGGAAAAAAAAGAGCAGTGAAGTGAGCGAGATAGGGGCGGGAAAATAAGACCGCTTGTTCGATCGATATTAAAAGCTAGTGCTGCTGATTGACATTCAGCAAGATAATTGGCCGCAGATAGGAGCCGACCGGTGCACTACATCACCTGCAGGGCGCACGCACGTCCGCGCGAAACCTCCGGATTAATAATAACCGGTTGGGTTAGGGTAGGTCAGGTAAGTGAATGTCATACGACGGCAGCAATGTGCCCCGGCCGCCCCGGCGGCGCACGTGGGCGGCGGCAGCGGTGGGGCGCGGAGCGGAGCGGGGCCAAGTACAGAGTGACCCGGCGACGCCTCATCCCCCCCCCCCCACCAGCGCCCCACCGGCCCGATTTGAATCGGTGCAGCCATTTTGTTAGAGCTCCGAACTATGGCCGCGGGCTCCGCTGACCGATAGGAGTGATCGGGACCCTTACGGCCGATCGTTAAGGATAAAGCATGTTACGTGCGCTGTGCCGCGCTGTGCCGCGCTGTGCCGCGCTGTCAGAGTGTATATGCAGCAGGGCCCCTGCGAGCGGCGGGGTAGGCCAGCCCGCACGACACCCGTGCAGACGCGTGCCGCGGTTGCCTACCCACCAGGCGCTCCATGTTGGTTGCTAAAACCCACGGATTTTTTTTTTTTTTGTGTGCTGAGAACGGGGTAGAGAGGGAGGGAGGGGGGCACGACCGTCGGCGGGGGCTGCGCGCGGCGTTGGCGGCGTGCGGCCGAGCCGTCTGTGGCTGCGCTGCCCGCGCTGCCGGCACCGAGATCAGCTGACAGCGGCCGACGACCAAGGACGAAGCGGCAGCCACTGCCAGCGCGTACGAATGCTCCAGATAAATATGACTGGAATGCCCCCACCCCGCCCGCCCTCTCCTCTCCCCACCCCGCCCCTCGTCCGCTAGTGGCCGGCCGGCCGTCCTGGTCGCAAGGATAATTCGAGAAAATGGAGAGTAGTAGGGAGGGGAAGTGAGGGCTGCGGGGGGCGGCGGTGGGCGCGGCTGCGGGTGCGGTTGCCGGGGGCTCGCCGGCCACGGCCGCGCTGTGAGTGGCGGCGGCGGAGGTGGGGCACGCCGATGATGACCCGCGCCGCTGAGGCCGAGTCGAGGCCCCCGATGACGGTTGGCGCTGGCTGGCGCTGGCACGAAGGTGTGCATGTTGTTTGTGTTTGTGTCTGTGTGCGCGCGGCCCTCGCCGCCACTCCGCGCCACGCCCCGCGGCATGGCCCCGCTAGGCCCCGCTGCTCACGAGCCTCCAGCCCCGGCTCCAGCCAGGCTCCAGCTCCGGCTCCAGCTCCAGCCTCGAGACGAGAGGTCGCAGTCCGGCCTGCACTGCACCGCACTGCACTGCGAGGCGAGGCGCTGGCCGCAGGAGGGGGAGGGTGTGTCCGGGACTCGGCCTACGCGCAGTCACAGCGGCCGCAGTCGAGGTGGTTCGCAAAGCCGGCGCGCCGCCGCTGCCGCCATGTTGAGTTGCTTTGTACCGAAGCCGAGTCTCACGGCTCTACGACTACGTAGTACGGGGATTTTGATACGCGGCTTCGGAGTGCCGCCCCTCCCCCCTCCTCCCCCCCGCGCTGCCTGGGGAGGGGAAAGGGGGGGAGGGGTGGGGAGCACGGCGCACGACAAGGTCGTTTTAATAATTTCTAGGAGAAAATCCCCCTCGCGCGCGTGTGCGTTCGCACCGCACGTCAATGGCAGGTGGAACGACCCGGGCAATTCATCTGTGTAGGCCGTCGCCGCCGTGTGCAGAAAAGGAAACGCCCCCCCTCCCCTCCCTCCCCCGGTGGAGGTTGGGAAGTGCACCATCCCCACCGTCAGGTACCCTGTCGGCGGTCAGAGAGTCCGCTACCGCCGGTGCCCGTTACGCATCGACCGACCAAAGTGTCGTTCCACACCTTTTTTTAAAAAATCGCTCAAACTGTTTTGACGTGAGGTGTGATGCAGAAGGCGATCTTAATTTCTGCGCTCTCCCCTCTGCTCCCCCGCCGTCGCAGTGCCTGCTGCATTCCAGAGATATGGTGCCCCCCTCCCAGCTGCCAGAGCGTATCAACATGAAGGATACCCCAGCACACTCTGCGGGTCCCGGCTGCGTTCGCTTGCCCTCTCGTTCGTCTCGTGCGTTGGAGTCTCCTGTAGGGTCATTATAGAGCTCTCGCGGGAGCTCCCTCCCCGGAGAGAAACTCCCGAGGAGCTCCCGAACCACCGTAGAGAAGCGGATACGGAAGTCTACGGTATGAAAAATTGCGCAGCTTACCTCTCGCTGACGATATGTCACGACCATTTGGTAGAGTCAAACAGCGCCGGACCTACATAGCGTGGCCCGAGGACGTGCATCTTTAGACCGCGCGGGGTAGTTCCGGCGCTGTTTGACCCTACCAAATGGTCGTGACATATCGTCAGCGAGAGCTAAGTCTCCCGATTTTTGAGTCGGCTCGTGGCTGACGGCGCGGCACGTGCTGCGTAATTTCTCATACCGCAGACTTCCGTATCCGCTTCTCTACGGTGGTTCGGGAGCTTCCCGGGAGTTTCTCCCCGGGGAGGGAGCTCCCGCGAGAGCTCTATAATGACCCTACAGGGGGTCACGGCGGTCGGCGGCTCAGTAAGGCAGATAGTACATTCAACTCAGCGGAACAAACCGACGGCGCTTACTCTAGCGTCCTTTAGCTCACGAATTTTACACAATTCAGAATATCGAACTTAATTTCTTACACTGTAATCGTCCGGACGAGAGTCGCGGAGCGGTGGCGGCTGCCCGCGGCTGCCGGGCCTGCCCCGGGGCGAGCAGTGCCACCAACCCGCTGCTCGCCATCTGGGAGGAATGCATCGCCTAGCTCGGTTCGGTTTATGACCCGAGTTTTTATCGAGGTCCCCCCGTTGTTGTCGTTACAGGTTGGCCGGCCTGACATTGACGAAGTCCTGCAAACGACCGGCTGCCCGTCTGGACAAGGCGCCCCGCCGCGAGCACCACCCTGTGGGGGGGCCCTGTGGGGGGCCCTGTGGGGGGCCCTGTGGGGGGCCTGTGGGGGGCCCTGTGGGGGTCCCTGTGGGGGGCCCTGTGGGGGGCCCTGTGGGGGGCCTGTGGGGGGCCTGTGGGGGCCCTGTGGGGGGTGGCCGGCGGCGCTCCCACTGGCTCCCACGCCCACTTCCTGCGCGCAGTTGTCCTTCCACACCTCATTTAGCGCCACCCTTTCGTCTCATTCCGCTCGCGGTGGGCAAAAAGAGAACGTTTCCCCTCCCGTGTTCATTACCTTCGTTGGGACTCGGGTCCTGTGCTGAGGCGACCGGCCGGAACAGAGAACCTACTGTGGGTTTTCATTGATTTTTTTTCCAATAAGATTTTTTTTCCTAAAAATAACATAAAAATATTTCTCGACCTTTTCCTCACAACTTTTTTGTGTAGTTATTATATGTTTTCAAATTATTTCGTGTCGGAAATTTGACCTTTTCTTGTCTTGATATTTCGTTTTCTTCTTCGGCCTTCGTACACTGAATTTTCTTAAAAGTGGAGTCCCCCTGATCGGTGGCGCCCGTCACCCGGGTGCCATATTTTGCCCCCCGCCTTCCCTCGGCCGATGCGCAACGTATGTGATGGCTTTATGGGACAGTCGGTCCCGGGAGTGGGTGGACGTTTTCATGGCTTTCTGAGGCAATGTTAATCAGCACGCGATCGGGAGGTAGTGGTGGTGGTGGCGGCAGTGGTGCCAGTAGGCCAGCGGTAGCCAGCAGAGCGGAGTCAAATGGGATGCCCACCTCACGGGCGCAGCGCGCACGCCGCCGCCTTGTGCCGACCGCTGCAACTCCGCTCTGTCCGTACCGATGCAGACGACGGAGGAGCCATCGTCCGCAGCCAAGCTGGGACAGAGTTTCCAGAACGCCTAAGTGTTTTCTCGTACTTTGGCTTCCGTTTCAGGCCGTCGATAGAGTGACCTACTCTGCGGGCTCCCCGACAACAACAAGGCCTTCGCGGAGTGCATATCGGGTGGCGGCCAGTGGTGCCGCGCCGCGGATTGACGGCCAACCGCGATACTTCCGCGCGCGTATCGATTTACCCTCACCGCCCGCTGCATAACACGCCGCGCACCCGACATTTTCATACACCCGTTCTGGAAATATGAGAAATTAATCCCGGCGATTCCGTCGGGTTCTTCCCACGTGCGCCTTATACTTCTCAGGCGCAAAAGGCACATAAAGTCTGCGCGCCCGTGAAGACGAAAGGAGTTGGTCGGAGAAGGGGGAAGGGAGCGAGACTGTGCCGCAGCAGCGGGGGCGGGCGGGGGCGGGCGGGGACGGGCGGGGTCCCGCCGCGGGGGCAGCTGGCACTGCCGCCTAGCCGCCCCCCGCCGCACCGCGCCACGCTGGCTGGCTGACCGGCGAGGTGCACTTGGCATACTGCGAGCGCAGTGTAGGGCTGTGCGCTACACGGCACCACGGCAGGACTAGTTGTGCCGGCGGTACAGCCAACCCCAACAATGCAGGCCGAACCTTCTCGCACGGCGCCAGATATCGCGTATCGCACGTGTGCTCATGCCAGTGCCGCCAACATTGATAAGGCGCGAAAAAAAAAGTGTGGTCAGTCGCGCAGCGTTGGATTTTTTTTTTAATTTTATTTTTTGTTGTGTTAATGTGGCATTACTGCTGTCTCGACCCGACCAGTTTCGGACAAAACTCGTTTCGCTGCGCATTTAGTAGCAGCCCAGTCTCGGTCACATCTCGGCGAAGGCTGTCGCTAGATTGACAACGCGCGTTAATAGAGTATTCCACTCAGGGTTGTGGCTGAAAAAATAAATAAAAGTAATAACAAGAAAGACGGTGGCGTCTGTTGGCGGCCCTCTGCCCTCGGAGGTACACTCCGTTTGGGAGCCCTACCGGAGCTGCAGACCCTTCGTAGTGTAACTCGGGACCCGGATTGTTAGAGAGGAATTTTAGTTGGCAACATTGGCCGTGCACTCCCGCGCGGCGCCGTGTGCAGTGCAGTGCTGCCACCACACGACCGGTTACACTGCCGCCAACACCGCCCCGAGCGAAATCGAACGTCGTCGCGGAGCCTTTGTCTGGGACTGGCGCGGATCGTGGCCTGTGCCGTACCGTACCGTACCGAACCGAACCGAACCGAACCGTACCGTACCGTACCGTACCGTACCGTACCGTACCGTACCGTACCGTACCGTACCGTACCGTACCGTACCGTACCGTACCGTACCGTACCGTACCGTGCCGACCCGTACCGTACCGTACCGTACCCTCCCCACGACCGATGGGAACAGAAAACCGGGGGGCTGGTGGGGCGGGGCGGGGCCCGCAGCCACCGAAACTAAACCTCATGCAACGGACGCGCACAGCGATACGCCGAAATGAAGCTGCCGGCCGCGCCGCCGCCACCGCCGCCGCCGCCGCCGCCGCCGCCGCTGCTGCTGGCCGATCGGAAAGTGAACTGCCTCAAATAGCGTGTACGGAGTGTACAATCCGACGCGGGGAGGGAAGGCGGGGCGTTGCGAAATCTAGGTTAGGTAGCGCCCGAGCGGCCGGGCAGGGCTGGGCCCCGCTGGGCCCCGCTGGGTCCACGGGACAGCGGCGTAGCGTACGGTCCGCTAAGGGGGGGGGGGGATGGGGGAGGGGCAGCGAACACAGCCTGACGACGCCGACGAGGCCCCGTTCAACGCCCTGCTTCTTCCCTCTGCCATCTCTCATACAAAACGAGCGGCGCTTAATTCAATCGCAGAGCGGGCGTGGCTGGCCGCCAAACGTTGCCGCCGCCGCCGCCGCCCACGGCCTGTCCCCTACCGGGCCTACCGGGCCTACTGGGCCCCTACCGCCCCATCAGAGATAATATTAGCCGGCCCCGCTGCCTCCTGCCCGCGCTCACCGAGTCCAGCCGGCGCAGCTCCGCGCGGCCCAAGCAGGTCACGCTACAGCGGCGGCAGGAGGCGCATTACGAGCCAAATGCGACGTAATTGGTCGATCTGTATCACGTGGTGTGCCGTCACAGAATTACTGCTGGTCGCTTCTGGTGGCGGCCGCCGCCGCAGCACCGGCAGCGGCCGGCAGCCACTCAGGCGTGGAGTATGGCCGGAGACAAGCGGGGCGCAAACAAGGGGCGGATCAGTCTCAGAGGGCCGCCGCCGCCGCCGCCGGCCGCCGCCGCCGGCCGCCGCCTCCCGGACTGCTTTTTTTTGTGCCGTTCTGCTGGCCGCTGGCCGCACGTGGTGACGGCCGCTGAAGGTTACGGAGCACGGAGCTGCGGGTTCTCCAGGCCGATCACCGATGGCCGACGGCCGCCCCGATGAAACGGCAAAGGCTGCTCTCCGCGTCGGTGCGGCGCTGTGCTGTCCGTTAATTGCTGCCAGGACGCCCTGGCGGGGCCTCTGACGGGGGCCTCGGGCGCCGTGGGGGCCCGTGCAGGAGCCGCGGAGCCCTGCCGTGGCTCCCGCTGTGGCTCCCGCTGTGGCTCCCGCCGTGGCTCCCGCTGTGGCGCCCGTCGGCAGACGTCTCAAGTTTAATGGCCATTCCAGCAGACGCTATTGACTCCTCCCGGCCATTCCAAGCCCGCGTCGCCACCGCCGCCGCGTCCATGCTGCAGAAACCGCCACCCGTGTGTGGTGCGGGGCGGGGCGGCGGAGGCGGCGGTGTGCCGGGCAGCCGAACTGATCGCAGCAGCAGCAGCAGCTGTTGTGGAGTTACATAAGGAAGCGGGGAGCAACTGGAGCAGCTGGAATAAATTATAGAGAGGGCGGTGGTGGGTACTGCGCAGGACTGTACCTAGGACTGGGCCTGGGACTGTACCTCTGAGACTGCGCCGTGGCTCGAACCGCTGACCTTTGTCCCGGCCGCAGTGTCTTTCAGTGTGATTCGGCCCAACAGGAATGTTTGAAAAACATTTCAGGTTTTGGGTGCGTGGAACATACTCGGCGATGTGGGTCGCCAACCGCCTCCGCAAATTAGCAACCACTTTACCTCTAGTCGAGGTGAGCGTTTTGTGAAACGCAATCATATGACCCAAGGCGGTCAAAACCCACGAAACGTTTCGTTGAAATTTTCCCATGAAAAATGTCTTCCTCTGCTTCACTTATCTCGACTATTAATCGCGCCGCCGCGATGTGTCGTAGGAAGGAATGGGCGGGACACTCATGAGAGGACACGGCGTGGCCACGGCACGGCCACGGCACGGCCACGGCACGGCCTGCCATGGGAGCTCTTACTTTCGCTGTGGTGTCGGTCACCATATGAAATATCCCAGCGCGATAAGAGCTCTGTGGCGATAAGTGGGGTGATTCATAATGGCCGCCAGGCCTGCCAAGCGCCGCCGCCGACACCCGCATGGATCAGTGCTATTACCAGTCGACTCTTGACTTTTGATAACGATTGCGGCCGATCGCCGGATCCGCTCACCGCTGCAGAACCCCTCGAACCCTGGTGGTGCCTTTGAGCTCCGGAGCCAGGGCTCACAACTGTTACACAGACCAGAATAAATGTCGCCAAGAAGAAAGAGAGTTTGTGTTCGGACCCCGGTATTGTATCAAAACGACAACGCGTCGAGTGTGTCTTTGACGGTGTCCAACTGCGTGGAAGCGGCGAGTGTCGTGGTGACGTAGTGACGTGCTGGGCCGCAGTCTGCTGTGTCTCGCGGGTTGGCAGCGCAGGTCGCGCATAGCCTTCTCTCTCTCTCTCTCTCTCTCTCTCTCTCTCTCTCTCTCTCTCTCTCTCTCTCTCTCTCTCTCTCTCTCTCTCTCTCTCTCTCTCTCTCTCTCTCTCTCTCTCTCTCTCTCTGCTCTCTCTCTCTCTCTGTATCTCTCGGGCGAAGGGACGGAGCAGAGGGCGGTGGTGTGCGGGATATTGTCACTGGCGGTGCATCTCTCTCTCCCTCTCCCTTCCTCTTTGTATAAAAGCGGCGCGGGCTGGCGCCTGCACTGCAGTCCTTGGAGTCCTCTAGTCGCCCTAGCACTACCCATGGCGCGCTTTAGGGTGAGTACGGCAGGACGGCACGGAGCGCCATGCGCCGCGTACCTGCGCCGTGTGTGCGTTCGTGCGCGCGCGCGCGCGCGTGTGTGTGTGTGTGTGTGTGTACGTGTGTGTGCGTGACTTTCTGAAGCGGAGCCGTGCGTTGCAGGCGACCAAAGAAACATAAAATAAGGGATGATTCGTGAAGTGACCGCCATGACACTGCCGTGGCTGGACGAACCTGTTTCGGCCAGTCCTCGCGCACAGAGCGCCTGCTGGGTAGGCAATACCAACGTCTCCATGCGCGCGTGTCGTGCGGGCTGGCCTACCCCAGCAGGCGTTCGCGGTCCGCGGTCACCCCAAAATTCGGACGGCGACCAAATAAAGTACAACTCCTATCGGAGTGGAAATGTGGCAGTGCCAAAATAAAAATTGAGGATTATGTGGCTGTTCTAGATACGTATGTACCTCCTACTACTAATAGTGGATACAATTTCATTTTTTTATCAAAATCCTGTCGTCAAGCTGAGTCTGTAAGTCGACGGGGATTGGGCGGTGGTCATGGCTCTTCCACCGACAGTGGAGGTGCGCGGACAGGAGCGGTGCGCTGGGCGGTGGCTGATCCCCGCGGGGGGCCGGAGCCGGGCGGAGCCGGCCGGAGCGTCCCGCCAAGTTGCCACCGTATCCGCCATTGATCTTGGCCTACCTCACGTCGCGTCACTCGGCTCGGCTCGGCTCCGCGCGGGCAACGCCATGCAATGACCTGCCTCAACGCTCCCCGCTCCTGTCGTCCCCCGCCGCCTCGCCGCCCCTCCAGCTCCCCCCCCCCCCCCCCCCCCCACGGACCGCACGGACAGACGCGGCCGAGGCCTGCCGCAGACCTGCGGAGCCTGCGGAGTCTGAGGTGGGGGAAGCCGCTAGAAAACCTGGGCCACCTGGTGTGTGTGTGTGTGTGTGTGTGAGAGAGAGAGAGAGAGAGAGAGAGAGAGAGAGAGAGAGAGAGAGAGAGAGAGAGAGAGAGAGAGAAAGAGAGAGAGCCTCCGTCCGCCGCTGGAGCAGAGCGGCTGAGTGGCCGAGCGTGTTGTGAATGAGGAATCTCTTGGCCCCCGTCCCGTCCCGTAGTACCGTCCCCGGCGGCGGCGGCGCTCACACTGCCGTCCATCACCTTAACCTCTCCCTCCCCCCTCCCTCCCCCTCCCCCCTCCCTCCCCTTTGGACAGATAAACCACCGCGCCGCCGTGTCGGCCCAAGTAAGCCCTGTTAAACTGCCCGGATTGTGAATGAAGCTGTCGGGTTCGGGAGGGAGGAGGCGCTTCGGCTGCGAGGCTGCGTTCGGTACTGGCCGTAAAGCCTCGTGTTGTGAGGTCGAGGCCCCAGTGGGTCCCAGTGCGAACCCCGGGCCGGGCCATGGGGTTGGGTTTCGGCCCGCGAGGCGGGGGACGCGTTCGGAAAAACGCCCACTCTTTCTGCAGCCGTCTCTCTATCTGTGCCCCTCCTTCTGACTGTGCCGTGCGACAAGGACAGCAGCAGGCCGCAGACCCGCACGCCACCCGCAGTCCGAGCGAGCCGAGCGGGCCGGGGCGGGGCCGGGCGGGGGCTGTGTAGCGCTGCGCGGGAAAGCTTGTTACTGGGGGGGCGGTGATGCAACTGCACGCCACGCACTGCAGAGGGCAGCACCGTCGCAGGCCTTGTCACGTGGGAAAGAGCGGAGAGGAGATTGACTTAACGGTCCGCGACGGCTACGTTTTGTTCGCTGTAAAACGGTTTAAGCAGCTGCAAGGTATGCCGCGCGATGAGTGTCGAGTGCAGTCCTTCCGTTTGTGTTTGGATTTCAGCAGACGGTGTTGCTGGCGGCGCTGAGCCTGGCGTGCTGTTCGGCACGGCCGGGAGACCTGGGACACTATGGGCCGGTGGCCTACGCCCCCGCCGCCCCCGTGGCCTACGCCCCCGTAGCCTACGCCCCCGCGCCCGTCGCATACGCCCACGCCCCGCCAGAACCGCCACCAGTAAGTAGACCTCGCCGTTCTCTGCGCGCGCAGGGCTGTGTTGTGGTATTTCGGGGTGGTGGTGACGGTGACGGCCTCGTAGTTCTTCCCCAGCGCTGCTGGGCCCGGACCCAGTCCTGTCCTTTTACTGCAGCGCGCTGCGGGCGGGTCGGGTTCAATGTTGTCCGTTGTGACCGGTTCAGCTGAGATCGCGGGCATTTGCAAGTCAAAGACAGGCCGTGGGCCATGGCAGCCGTGGCGTGCTCAGCGCCACAGCCAGAGGCAGCCAGAGGCAGCCAGAGGCAGCCAGAGGGGATCAGAGGGGACTAACCTTGGTGCGCCGCGGTGCAGCGGCGGTGCAGCGGCGGTGCAGCGGCGGTGCAGCGGCGGTGCAGCACCAGCGTGCAGAGCCGCCGCCACCGCTGCCACCACTGCCGCACTGCAGTCAACTCCAAATTATAATGAACGCTTAAGAAGTCGGCGCTGGTACTTGCAGTGCCCCCTTACCTCTCCCCTGCGCCGCGCCGCGCCCAACCTGTCCATTGCCAACCAGTATGTGGAGCACCATAATTATTAATATACACGGGGACTGTAAGGGGGCGGGCGGGGGTGAGGTTAGGGTGGCCGCGAGGTGGCCGCGAGGCGCGCTGTATGTTCCAACGTGATGGATTGCAGAAGTGAGCCGTTGAAGCGCCATAAAATCCTGCTCAAGATTAGGGTTACGGTCCCATTTAGCGGCAGGGCGGGGCGGGGCGGTGGCGTAGTCGCCTCTACTCCTTCCTCGCACAGCCGTGGCCTAAAAGAAATAATGTCCCGGAAAAGAAATCACGTCCAGTTCAGGGGGGCGTTCTCATCGGGGACCCGGTCGTCTCTGTCCCCAGGCCCACCCCAAGTACGAGTTCAAGTACGGCGTCCACGACGCGCATACCGGTGACGTCAAGAGCCAGGTCGAGCACCGCGACGGCGACGTCGTCAAGGGCGAGTACTCGCTGATCCAGCCCGACGGCACCACCAGGACCGTGCACTACACCGCCGACGACCACAACGGCTTCAACGCCATCGTCACCAACACGGGCCACGCCGTGCACCCGGAGGCCCCCAAGGTGCGTGTCCAGTGCTGCTAACCCCCCGGGCCTGACTTCCCGAGTGCCGTCGTGGGTGTAAATCACACTCTTGTCCGCCAGGTGGTGTACGCCCCCGCGCCGGCGCCCGCCCCGCTGCTGTACGCGCACGGCCCGCACGGCCCCGCCCCCGGCCCGTACCTGCACTAGCACGCCAGCGCCCCCGACCGCCCCCGGCCGCCGGCCGCCGCCAACGGGGATGAGAAAGTCAGCGGAGGCGGGCCGGGTATGAGGAAGGTGGCCAAGTGAGCTGAGGTCGGCCCCCGGAGCGAGCCGCCGCCAGCCGCCGCCGCGGACCGCCGGCCGTGCCAAGTCGCGGGGAAGTCTCCAGCGGCGCCCTGGCGGCGTCCTGGCCACGTCCTGGCAGCGCCCGCCAAGCGAACGACATTCCCCCGACGACTGAGGCGGCCGCCCCCGCCGCAGCCGGCCGTGCGGGGGAGGGGACTTATGCAAACCTGAAGACGTACAACGACTGTGCAACGCTGGACCTGCGACACGAGCATGCGGCAGGGACCCCAGCAGGGACCCCGCGCAGGTGCAACTCATTTGTACATATGTTTTTTTTTTTACTTTACAATAAAGTGTTATTTTTTTAAACTTTTCTTCTTGTGATGCTCGGGCAGGGCACACTACAGAGGTGACTCTGCCGGAAAACAATACATCCATTGGCGCAGACCGATATGCGCGCAGGCGTGGCTATGAAAAACATGCCGTGACTGCACACCTGTCATATATCACGATATGACGCATAGCGTCATACGTGACGGTCACGCCCGTAACCCACGTCACGTGTAAGAACTATAACGTGATCCCACTACTTAGGTCAGGCCTGAGGCTCTCCATAGCAGCCAACTGTCGCGCCGTAAGATCTCCGGTCCCTCGGGACGTGGATGTACGAAGACGGCGCCACAATGCCTGGCCGGTCAGCAGCCCGAGTCGCGTAACGTAACATAGAGAAACGACCACTTTACCGCCATGCATTTTCTTATCACTGTAGCGGTACAGATTACAGACCCCTCAACACCGTCAAAAAATGCCATTAAAAGCTGAAAAAGAGAAATTGTGATAGAATCGTTTTTTGTGGACTTGACGAAGCTGAGGTCCGCAATTGTGACACAAACTGCCATACTGCAATTTTCTTTTTCCGAAACCAACTACCCAACTGCTCAATTAGTAATCTCTGCGAATAAAAATTCGGATGAAATTTTTGACTGTGTAATGCGCTTGAAGGCCGAGGCATTTCGCCACGACGGGTGAGTGAACGACGTCCTACGTGAGGAGGAGGCACCCAGGCACCCTGTGCGCCCTTCGCGATCCCCGCCGTTGTCACACGTGAGAGTCCGGCAAGGAGGCCTCGGCACTGAAGGCTGCAGACTCTGACTCCTGCGATCAGCCAGGTAGGCCAGCCCGCCCGACACGCGTGCATGCAAGAGTCGAGGTGGCCTACCCACCAGGCGCTACGTAAGGAGGAAGGCCCGCCGCCGCAAAAGGCCCTAAAGTTGCGGAGTCCTCCCCAAACTAAGGTCCATTTTTGTGACTTCAGTGTCGTTCTGAAAATTACCGGGGCCTGCAACCACCTAACTAGAGTGGATGTTATCCGAATAATTTCGGATGAAATATTTGACAGTGTAGCGCACCCTGGGTGAGGCCTGGCGAGGCCTTCTCAGCATGCACCGCACTGCACCGCACTGCACCGCGCTGCACCGCCGGGTCACCGCTCTAGGAACTGGAGCAGGTGTGGTCTAGTGGGGAGCTGGGCCGGGCGGCCAGGGTGGGGTGGGCCGCGTGGGGTGGTGGCGTATTGAGTATAAGAGGCGGCTACAGCCCCAGTCCTGACGCAGTCCACAGCCACGGCACGAACCGACACCAACCCAGACACCACAATGACACCTGTCCAGGTATGTAAAGGGATGAGGGACACCCACGCATCGTATCGACGGAATTTCAATCGTTCTATCACGCGGGTGGTGGTGGGGGAGGGGGGAGTCAGTGTTTGTCTAGATCGCAGAAAAGGCCAGCCCAACAGAGTAATAATTTTCGGACGAATCAGAAAGAGCAATTTTGTTTTTCTAAAATTCGTCCAAAAATATTTAAAAAAAAATGGAATCAGATATTTAAAAAAAAGTCAGGATAAATAGATTTACCTTCATGTATTAATGAACGAAAACGCAGTCAACTTTACCTGACACACTGCGGTCGGCATCCGCCCCCGCCGCCCCCGCGCGCGGCCCTTCTGATCCCGATAGCCTAGCGCTGCGCTCCGCGTTGCCCAACAACGGCGTCGTTGCGTGCATGAGTCACGACGTCTAATGAGAAGATCGTGTTAACATGTCACTTACCGCCGCCCGCCGCCCCGGCTTACGTAAGACGCGCCCTATTCGCGACACACAAACACACTCACACATTTTTCCTCCTGCGCATGCGTGCGCGCGCGTGTGTGTGTAATGGCGCTGGCAGAAAAACAGGGCAGCCAATAAACGTAGTTCCGCGTGCGGGGTGGTGATTCGCTGCTGATTGCGCGCCGCAGTCAGCTGTGCGGAGCTGTGCGGACCGCCCGACGTCGGCCGTGATGACCCCAGGCTGACGCTGTTCTGATGCTCATTTGCAGATCCTCGTGGTGCTCTCCCTGGTGGCCGCTGCCGCCGCCCAGTACGGCCACGGCCACGGCGGTCTTCTCCTCGCACACGCCCCCGTGGCGCTGCACCACCACGAGCCCGAGCCCATTGTGAGTACCCGTCCGGACCAATGTGTTACCCCGCCGGCCGGAGCACCGCACTGACGCTGCCTCTGCTTCTGCCCCTCCCGCAGGCCCACCCCAAGTACGCCTTCAAGTACGGCGTCCACGACGCGCACACCGGTGACGTCAAGGACCAGGTCGAGGAGCGCGACGGCGACGTCGTCAAGGGCGAGTACTCCCTGCTGCAGCCCGACGGCACCAAGCGCACCGTGCACTACACCGCCGACCACCACAACGGCTTCAACGCCGTCGTCTCCATCAGCGGCCACGCCGTGCACCCCGAGCAGCCCAAGATCGTACACGCCGCGCCCGTGCTCTCCTACGGCCACGGACACTACTAGGCTACGACGGACTCCCTGCGGACCCACTCCAGGACGCCGTCAAGGACATCATCATCATCTTCACCCTTCGTGTCATAACGTGTGTGTGCGTGCGTGAGAGAATGTGTGTGCGTGTGGACGCGTCTGTCTGCCTTGCCAGCGATACTCATGTGACCCGGGGGACCCCCCTGACCGCGCTGTACAAACAAACGAGGACACGATCTGGCCGTGTCGTCGGGGCGCAGTGCAGCCCGAAACATTGTGATATGAAATAAAATTAAATAAAGAAATTTATGCCAAAAAAAAAGCAATAAAAAAGTGATGTTAATTCAGACCGTCGGAGGAGGAACGCCGAATGCCATACTCTTTCCCATCATCAAAATAAATACAACACCGCGAGTCTTTGGTTCGATACTTCGACCAAAAAAAAAATCTCAATTCGTGCGTCTACCAATCCAATCAATCCGTGAAGCGCAGTGCCCCGCCCTCTTTGTTGCAATGATCCTAGATCTGCCATCGTCGTCATCAGCATTGATACGTTTATGGCGGGGCCATAAAGCCGGCCGGGCCCGGGCATAGGCAGAAGTGGGCGCTGAGCTGCGCTGAGCTGCGCTGAGCTGCGCTGGGTAACGGTGCCCATGCCCACGGCGGTACACTGCTCACAAAGCGCTTTGACTTTTGTAGGATTCGGTCATGACTCGCAATGACAATCTTGACGGACATATGTTTTTTGTTGTTGTTTTTATTTCCCAATTTTATTTTTATTTTTTATTTTTAAATATGGATCGACGCCTGACGCCTGCCCTTGCTGCCCTGATCCCGTTGACCGCAGACTGCTTATGGAGTGCCGAATCCAGGAGCGACAAGCCACCGGCGTACGTGCGGTCAGTTAGAGGGAGTTAGACTGAGAGAGAGAGAGAGAGAAAGAGAGAGAGAGAGAGAGAGAGAGAGAGAGAGAGAGAGAGAGAGACCGTGCCGTGACGTCACGGACGCCGGCTGTTGACCCCCGCGCAGCCCGCAGACGCACCGCCCGAGCAGCGCGTCATATGCACTCTTGCACTCGAAGTCTACCGAACGGACCGGTTTCGGGCTTCGGTTCCGTTCCGTTCCGTTTCGGTTGCCGGGGCATTCGAGAGTCGTGTGGCAGTAGCCCCGCCTCTATAGCCCTCGACAGCCCTCGGAGCAGCAGCAGCAGTGTGTCGACTTTTATTTAATTAAAAATAAATAAATATGGAGACGCAGGAGCTGGCAGCCGACAGGAACACACCCACTTTTGCTATATGACGACGGGCTTTTTACCAGGATAACAGAAACGGTGAGCACCGCTGTTACAGGCGGAATGTTTCGCAGGTCGCCTACCTTTCAGGTGTCCGTCGGCCTCCGTCTGTGCTCTACGGGGGAGAGAGGGGGGGGGGTCGCCCCGTTGCCCTCCCCCTCCCCCCTCTGGATCCGCGCCTGAGTGGTAGCAGCGCGGCAGTGGCTGAAGGGATTAGGGGGACCGCGGCCCGCGGGCCGTGATTGGTCCACGGCTACACGGTGCCGAGCCGCGCCAGCCAATCCCAGATGTGCCATTCACTGTACTACTCGCGCGCGTGCGGCGGAAGAAAATGACTGAAAGGATCTGAAAAGGAATATGTGATGTAATACCCTCTGCTCGACCCATATGGACCTCCATATGGTAGCGACCGCGCGCACACTCACCCACACACACACACACACACACACACACACACACACACGCGCGCGCGGCAACATGCTCGCCGTGACTAATCAGAGGAACGGGATCTACTTCACGTGTATGAGAAATTTCACGTCCCAGAGAGGTCTCTCGTTCGTCCTTTGGGCCGAGTTAGCTATGGCGGCCGAGGCCCCTGTCTGGAGGGGTCGTCCGCAAACTGCGTGACGCGATCGCCACGCCATCTGTGGGCGGCCCCCGGCGGCGGCACGCGGCGGCGGCGGCGCCCGGCCTGCAGCCCCCCACCAACCGGCGTCCGGATGTCTGCCGCCGGAGGCAGTGAGAGGGAGAGGATCGTCCCTCACACCCCCGCCACCCCCGCCGCGCCGCGCCGCCCCCGTCCCACCAAAGGCGGCTCTGATTTCTTTCCCAAAACCGGAAACTGGAGTGCGCAGCTCACACGCTCCGCCGTGTGTGCGTGCCTTGGAAGCGGGCGGTGAGCGGCGGAGCGGTGCGGAGGCGGCGGCGTCTGCGCGTCTCCGCTCCCCCCCTCCCCTCCTCCTCCTCCTCCCCTTCCCTCCCCGCTCTCACTCTCCCTCTCAATCCTCTGCTTCGGCCCGAAAAATGCACCACCATCTAGACATATCTGTTTGCGCCACTCTGTGTATATGTGATGAGCCAACCAAGGACGCACACAGGCTCTTGTTGAAGGTCCGCCTGGATGCATGTGTGTGTGAGTGTGTGTGTGTTTGTGTGTGTGTGTGTTCGTACCTTACCCATGAGTTATGATTTCGCGCTTACTAATTAGCCGTTCTCCCGTTTCCAATTCGACAGCTGCTCTACCGCGTCATAGTGCACTCTGGAAGTCTACGTAAGAAAAAGAAGAAAAAAAACAAGACGAGGGAATCGAGTTCATACTGGCGCGTTTTCTCATCACTCTTTTCTTCCTAAGCCAAAAAATAAGAATAAATAAATCTGGATTTTTTTTCCTGCTTCTGGCGCCATTATCATGCCGTTGCATGCAGTTACGCCCGCAGGCCTGTGTGAACGCGCGCGCGCGCGTCTCTCTCTCTCTCTCTCTCTCTCTCTCTCTCTCTCTCCGTCTGTGTGTGTATTTGGAGGGGCAGTGGCGAAGACGGGACCGCTTTGTCTAACTTCCTCAGTGCTGGCTGGATACATGACGCAAACAACGAGACAATAGCCCCTAAAGGGATGCACACACACACACACACACACACACACACACACACACACGCCGTAACCTGGAGGCCGACTAGAGGATAGGAAGGTAAAGTGGGTGCGAGGCCGAGGTCCCGAGCCGCTGAAACAACTAACTGCGCTGCTGAAGAAGGCCCCGGGCCCCGGACCGGCGGCCGGGTGACAGCAGTGCGTGACACACCGCCAACAACAACAACGGGCATGATGTGTTAAAGCGTTCACATTCCAGAGAGAGAAGGTGCCATGACTATCTATCACGTACACACCCGTTGGCGCACTACCTTCCCTTCGCTTTCCTAACGCACACACACACACACACACACACACGTGTGTGTGTGTGTGCGCGCGCGCGCAGGCATTATATGGACCAACTGAGCGTGCCGCGCAGTCCTGGTCCTCTCATGGGACGCCGAGGCCCGGCGTGGCATGGCGTGGCGGCGCGCCGAGTGACGAAACGCCCTCAAAATGCAACACGCCGCGGCGTCGCCGGCGCGCTGCCGCTGCTGCCGCCGCTGCTGCCGCCGCTGCTCACCGCCGCCGCTCGGCAGTCCGGTCCGGTCCGCGACGACTATAACAATCTTAACACGGGAACGTGATAACGATAACGGCGAGCAGTAAAGCCTCTAACATCACCGCACAAAACCTCTTCACATCGCAGGCGGTATGACACACTGCTAGCGCCTGCGAGCGCTAGGGTAGGCCAGCCCGCACGACACGCGTGCGCGCACAGGCCGGGGTTTGCCTACCCAGCAGGCGCTCTCTCATCGTGTGTGACGGGCCGCCGCCACTGCTGCCGCCGCCGCCGGTGTGCTCGCCGACACACAACTCTCCGAAATCGCCAAGGCCGCTTGGCGCCGGGCGGGCGGCGCCGGGCCACGCCACGCCACGCTGCGTCACGCCCCTGCCTGCTTACCGCCGCGCCACGCCACGCCCGGACTGACCGACTACCCGACTTTGCGTTACTATTTGGGTTACACCGGCCCCCGGCCCGGCCCCGGCCCCGGCCAGCTCCCAGCCTGGCGTCGGCGTGGTCCTCCCACGACCTTGTGGCGCCTCGGCATTCGCGATAGCCATGTGCCCTACCGTTATTTGTTATTTGCTCCAGGCTGCGGTCTGCTCGGCTCTGGTCTGGCCGGGCCGGGCCGGGCTGTCGGTGCCGCTGTTGCCGAAATCACGCGACCGATTCGAAGCGTCGACGAACAGACAGCACGAGTCGGCTATCGGGGCCCTATCGGGGCCCTATCGGGGTAGGCTATCGGGGGGGCATCGACTGGTACCAACCCGCCAAGCTCTTCATTGAGGTATCGCTCTCTCTCTTTCTCTCTCTCTCTCTCTCTCTCTCTCTCTCTCTCTCTCTCTCTCTCTCTCTCTCTCTCTCTCTCTGTCTCTCTCTCTCTCTCTCTCTCTCTGTCTCTCTCTCTTTCTCTCTCTTCTCTCTCTCTCTCTGTCTGTCTCTTTCTCTGTCTGTCTCTCTCTCTCTCTCTCTCTCTCTCTCTCTCTCTCTCTCTCTCTCTCTCTCTCTCTCTCTCTCTCTCTCTCTTTCTCTCTCTCTCTCTCTCTCTCTCTCTCTCTCTCTCTCTCTCTCTCTCTCTCTCTCTCTCTCTCTCTCTCTCTCTCTCTCTCTCTCTCTCTCTCTCTCTCTGCTCTCTGCCCTTGGCGGACGGCGGCTGTGGCGGCGTGCTGCACCCCGGGGGAGGGAGGGGGTGCCTCACTCTTCGCCACGCCGGCGGGCGAACAGTGCGCGCCCTGTGGCCGTGCCGGGCCGGCAGGCGGCGGTGCTGTGCGTACGCAGCACGGCGCGGGTAGCGCGGGGGGTCCAACGAACGTCCTTGCACGCCCTTGGTCCCGTCCCGCCCCGGCGGGCGCAGCGTCCCGGGGAGCGCAGCACCGCTACGCACCGCTATGCGACACACGTCGGCGGCGGGGCGCGTCCCGGCGAGGCGTGCCGCCGTGCCGCCACGCCGCCGCCGCCGGCCATGTTGTCACCGTGCGCGCGGCGTCGCGGCGTCTTTGGGACCGAAAAAAAAAATGGTATCATCTGGCCTTTCGTGGACGTCGGCTGCAGCAACTCCATCGGCCGAACGACAGCACTCTGTCCTCACTGCCACTCCCCCGCACCGGGTGACGGAGATGAGAGTGCGCAAACGTGCGAAGCCCTCCAGGAGACAAGACACCGGTCGGTGCCCCGGGCCGTCCCGTCCGCAACGGGGGCCGCGGGGGCCCACGGGGGCCCACGGGGTTGGGAAACTCTCGGCTTGTTATACTTTATGGCATTTTCATGCTGGCCGGTTTACTTTGTGATTTCGGCCGGCGGAGAGTCGAGTCCGAGTCCACGCTGCTGCTGCTGCCGCCGCCGCCGCCGCCGCCGCCGCCTCCACCGCGGCAATCCCAGCCCGGCCGGCGGGAGGCAGAAGATGCGCTCAGAGGGAGGACAGGCCGCGCACGAAGCGGCGCTTAGGTTAAGGTCACCTGGCCTCTCCGGTGCTGGGCCGGACTGTACCGCGTACCTCCCTGCGCCCCCGGCCGCGCCAACAACACCTTCGTCCAGGAGGCGGGGGACCGTCGTGGGGGACGCGGAGGTGCACCCATATTCGCACAGCGTCGTGTCTTTGGCGAACGGTTCTCCGAGCCGCCCAGGCCCGGCCGCTAACCAGCGCGGCCGGCGTGCGGGAGGCATGGGCACGACCTATCGACACCTGCCCGTGTGTGTGTGTGTGTGTGTGTGTGTGTGTGTGTGTGTGTGTGTGCAGACTTTCGCCGTGACGCACGCCCGTATGTGGCGCATGTCCCTATGACACTCGCTCACATATTACCCGGCGTGATTCAGCCGAGTTGAGCCGAGTTCAGTTGCGGCGATTCAACGATTCATCCCACTGAATACAGAGCGATTCAACGGTCCGCCACTTTTCATTTCGCTGACAGCAATAAGAAGCACGCGGCGGTGGTCGGCAAGTCAGCCCGACGAGCTTAATGGACGGACAGTGCGCAAAATCGGCACCTCTCCTAAACACCAGCTGAAAATAAATCGCCATCCCAGTTTCTCATACCCGCCCCTTTCCCTTCCTGACAGTGTCTTTCAGTTACTACTTCCATCTCGGGACGTCAAACTCTGGCCGCGGCAGACATGTCTGCAGCCATCAGACGAGCTGGCGCCGCCTGCTGCATATTAACGACCCGGCGTTACAGACAGACTTCATAGACGGCCCCCGGCTGCTAATTGGAATGGGAACGGAACGCGTGGCCTGTGGGTGCATGCCGTGCTACACGGCCAGTGATGCTGCCGCTGCCGGCTGCCGGCCACTGCCGGCTGGATGTGAAAGGAAGGTCACGCAGGGATCGGGGATTCGGGCGGGCAAGCGGGCGGCAAGGGGCAGGGCTGGGCACGGCTGGGCACGGCTGGGCACGCCCGACGGGCCGCGCAACAGTGAGCCTAGCCCCGCCTGGCCCCGCCCGCCCAGCACGCGGACCGCTCACATGGGCGAATTGGAGAACGCCGTGGGTTTGATCGTTTATCGACGTTTAATGTCAGAAATGAGTATTATTGCCATTCTCTGCAGGTTTTTGGGTTATACACAAGGCGATAAAATGATATGACTTTTTAACCTCTCCACATGAGTAAAGGGAACGCCGCGCGAATCGACCGTTTTTTTCCCCATTCGGCAGGACGTGACGAATGTTGTTTCATTCCCTCTCGAATAGAGAACAAGGCAGACGACTGCGATTTTGTAGAGCTTTTCGAGGGACAAGTTTGGGAATAGAGTACTCTGGAGAGGCTCAGAACGGAAGTGAGAAGTCCTAACGAAGAAGGAGAATTCGGAATAGAGGTTTTCAATTGGTTTTTGTTCTTCAGCTTCCCGTTTCCAAAGTATCATTAGAAACCTCTATCCCACTGCCCTTCGAAAATCACGCTATTTCTCGTATTTTCTCCAGGATTATTCTTCTTCGTTCCGACTTCTTACTTCCGATTCGGGCTTCTCCGGAGTACTCAATTTCTTGTCGAGAGTGTGTTGCTGGTTCGGATTAACCCGCTTCCGCACTTGTCGACTCTCAAGCGCCACGCCCTTCGCGCCCGCAACAATGCACCGCCCTCCGAACAACGCAGCGCTGCGAATCTCAAGAAAAGGTAATATCAGTATCCTAATTAACCCGCCACAAAGAGCTGTGTACGTAAGTTGTTTTTTCGGGTGCCGGCCGTGTGCATTGTTTGAACGGGTTCCCTTTCCCGCGTGCTCGCCTGCACGCCTCTTCATTTCAATGCCCCGCGGCGTGGCGTGAGCCCCACCCCCGATAGCCCCCCTCACCCCTCCCCCCGCCTGCCCGAGGTGCTACCAGGTGCTACACGGCCAGGCATGGCGCCGCCCAGCCCGGGCCAAGAGGACCCCTTCCCCTTCCCTCTCGCCCGCGGCAGCCAGCTGCACCAGCAGCAGCCGAATTTTGGAAGTGGAGCAATTTTTGGGCGGTGCTCAGTGCCCCTCTCTTTCTCGGCGGAGACCGCGGCGCGTATATAAGCCCGCGGCCGCGCTGGTCAAAGCACAATCCAGTCCTTCGCCTCTTACCGAGCAGTAGTTTTGTGTGTGCGGTGCACTCGTGTTTAGAATGGCGTTCTTCAAGGTAGGCACCACCGGGCACAGCCGGGCACGGCCGGGCACGGCCCCCGCCCTCCCCACTTTGGATTACGAACTGCAGCGCCCCGAAGTGAAAAGTGCCAACAGTTGTTGAACCTGTGCAGTGATTGGCCGTGTGTTCGCCACCCAGCCGCCAAGACAGTGCTCTCACCCGTCCGCCTTGCCTCTGCTCTGTGTCCTCTCCAGGTTCTGAGCTGTATGGCCGTGCTGGCGGTGGTGGCGGTCTCGGCCGCTCCCGGCTACCTGGAGCAGCCCGTGTACGCCCACGCCGTCCAGGCCGCGCCCCTGGCGGTCGCCCACCACGAACCCCAGGACTACTACGTAAGTGCCGCGGTGGAACTGGCAAAGATGGCCGTCTGCGAGCCCGGCCTTAACCTTACCCCTCTGTGACAGGCTCACCCGAAGTACGCCTTCAAGTACGGAGTGCATGACGCCCACACCGGCGACGTGAAGAGCGCCTCCGAGCACCGCGACGGCGACGTCGTCAAGGGCGAGTACTCCCTGCTGCAGCCCGACGGCACCACCAGGACCGTGCACTACACCGCCGACGACCACAACGGCTTCAACGCCGTCGTCACCAACTCCGGCCACGCCGTGCACGCCGAGGTGCACTCCGCCCCCGTACTCCACGCCGCCCCCGTCGTGCACGCCGCCTCCTACGACAGCGGCTACAGCCACCTGAGCTCTCCCTACGCCCACTACTAGGCCGGCGCCCCTGGGCCGTCACCATCATCGTCATCGTGTTCGTCATCGCGTCATCCTCGTGGCCTCTTCACCATGACCACCACCATCATCACCATCCCGACGAGTTCCTGAAGGGTCACGCCATCGTCACCAATCCTCCTCGCTGCACGTCCGTGCAACCTAGTCAAGAGAGCTCATCATATATTACACCTAGTGTGCTGTTGAACGTACGGTGAAGCGAAACATCTTTGCGTGAACGGAAAGAATACACTCGCTACGGAAATTGCTCAACCACTTGTTCCCCTTTTAATTCCCTGCCCAAACACACCGCCACCACGTCATCCAGGAGGAAAAGCACTCCAGACCCCTGACGGCAAAAGCCGCTCACTCAAGGCCCCCGAAACTTGGAAACCATACTGACTACCCTATTCGGGGCTGTCTGGTAATCCAGAACTTGAACCCGCTCCGAATCACAAAGGTTCTGGCACAGCCCCCTTTGCCGCATCTTCCCCCTTCTAGCCCCGCCCACAACTCGCATTACCAACCGCTAAAAGAGAACAGTCCTGACCAAAGGGGGTTTCATCGAATACTGAAACGGAGTGAAGAAGTTCGGCTTCCGGTCGGTATAATATTCCCTCCCCGGCCTTCGCAGGCGAGGCACCGCGTAGGTCTCGGGATTCGACGGAATACCCTATTCAAATTTCAAATGTTCCCGCCTCGCCGCAGCTGCAGCCGCCGCGCGCTCTGGTTGGCGCGCACAAACAGTTTGATAACGACGGTGTGAATGGTGCGATCGCGTGTGGCCACGCAACGCGCATGCGCGCCGCGCCACCGCTGGTGTGACCAGGCGGGGCCTCGGTGAGGGCCGGCGGGGCCCCGGCGGGGGAGGGGGTTTCTTAACACCTCCGTGTTGAAACAAGGGCAAGAGACTGCAGTGCAGTGCCCCCCCCCCCCGGCCACGCCCCCCTGACAACAACAATGACCCCCCCCCCTCCCCGCGCCCCTCTTTGACACCCAAGTGGGTATCATCTGCATGGCATGCCTTTGCGTGCTCAGCCTGGCGTTGCAACGCCACTCTCGGAGGGGAAGTCGCCGTGCACACACACACACACACACACACACACACACACACACACGCGCGCGCGCGCGCGCGCGCGCGCGCGCGTCGTTGTCCCCGCCGCATTGCAGACAAAAACTGTGCGCCCGGCTAGCGACTCGCGAATACGGTCACGTCCAAGCAAGCCGTGCACTGTCTGGCCGCGTCGTGTGAAGGGACGCGGAGTGAGGCCTCTCAAATCGGCGCGGAGCAAGTGGCAGAACAAGAGGGCACTGCTTCCGAAGCGAAAGAGGCGCGAGCAATGTTGTAAAACGACGCCGTCATTGAAACGGGCTTCTCACACTCGCCGTGGATAAACATTGCTCAGTAGCCACGATACACGCCTACGGGGCGCTACCCCGCGCCCCAGCACCAGCACGGCACACTGGGTATCTGCCAGCGAGGGGTATCGCCTGCACAGTGATGCCAGCTGTCGGGACCTCACTCAACTGGGGCCCCTATCGGTCCAAGCCGAACCCTCAGAACCTATCGATGATTCAGTTCCAAATTTTCGTCCTAGTGGGAGGGGAGGGGGAGGGGGAAGTGTGTGGCGAAAGTATCCCCAGCTCCAGGTGCCATCACCGACCCCGCGTCCCCCTCCCCCTCGAAATGAAGCAAGAGAGTGAGAGAGCTTCCGGTGGATGACACTTTCACACACACACACAGAAACGCACACACACACACTCGCACACACGCTCACACACATACACACACACAGACACACACGGTCCCACACTGACCCGTTCGGTCCGCGCACTCTGCGTGTCACTCGAGCGCAGCCCTCTGGTGTTCTCCGCGGGCGTTCTCAGCGCACGCAGGCCGGAGAAGACCGCTCGCCTCCGACGAAAATAATGTGAACAGGCAGCATTGCACCACTGGACGTTACGTTACGCGGAGGAGCAGTGCAATACAATCATACATCACGATATTTTTTTTTTCATTATTTTTTTTTATTTTTAAAAATGAATGCCGATTCCGAATGGTGAGAATCCAGAGGAAAAGCAGTGTGTGTGTGTGTGTGTGTGTGTGTGTGTACGTGCGTATGTGTGTGTCTGGTAAACAGGAAGGCGAATTTGACGGCCGGGCGACAAACACCGCCTCATTATCCGTCTCATAACACATCTTCCTTCTCCTTCCCCTCCACTATTTCCGCTTGAACAGCAGCCAGCGTGGAGTGCGAAAGAGCGCGAGGCATATGTGTTTGCGAGCGGGTGTGACAGAGAGAGAGAGAGAGAGAGAGAAAGAGGAGCGTGTGTGTCGTCACTCCCCGGGTGGGGGTGGGAAACAGAGCGGACAGGGATGGCCCGGGTGGGGCGCTAGTCGGGCGCCCCTCGGTGGAGGGGGATGCTTTGGCGCCAAAGTTGGCGCACACATATATATAAAGCCGGCGCCGAAGACGAGTAGCGCCAATACAGTTGTGGTTGTTTTAGACGTAGTGACCGACCAGTCCCTCCCAGCAGCTATGGCTTTCCTCAAGGTATATAACCCATCGTGGTCTGCTGCGAGTTCAGTGCCCGGATACGAAGTGCTGAGTGAAGTGCTCGTCAGTGTCAGGCGCGTATTTAAGAGGGGGGGGGGGTCAAGGGGTCGTTGAGCCCGAAGGCGCCCGGAGGGTGCCGCCCGGAAGGTAGGCAACCCACATGGCATTCAGCCTGTAAGTAGGCAAAAAGCGCGACGTGACCCCCCCTCAAAACCGAAATCCTGCGTACGCGCCTGGTCAGTGTATGACTGTGTTCGTGTGATAGTGAGCTACGGCGGCGTTAGTGACAAGTGACCGAGTGAAGCGGTTCGGTTCCACATCCCAGAGGTGCTGAGGACGATGCTAGTGTTTCTCATGGCTCGCCGT
Source organism: Odontothrips loti (assembly GCA_038380765.1). Taxonomy (NCBI): domain Eukaryota; kingdom Metazoa; phylum Arthropoda; class Insecta; order Thysanoptera; family Thripidae; genus Odontothrips; species Odontothrips loti. The sequence goes on from CM076251.1 coordinate 9,670,173, forward strand.
GTGTTTTCTGGCTGCCGCAGGTGACTCTCGTCCTGGCGCTGGCTGCCGTGGCCTCCACCCTCGCCTACCCGTACGCCGGGTACGAGGAGCATGAGCAACATGACATCTACGTGAGTGCAAAAGGCTTCCTGCGAACCATTGTTGTTGATTGGGCCTCGAGTTAAATCCGATGGGCCCTACGAACAAAGTCCGATGTTGTGCGCTGCCGTTCAACAAAGTCCGATCTCTTCCGAGGCCCGTTAACAAAGTCCGATGTCTCCGCGGAGCCTCCTCGCCCCTCACCATCCGATCGCAAGGGAGGAGCGAGGAGGCTTCGCGGAGACATCGGACTTAGTTGAACGGTGGCGCGCGACATCGGACTTTGTTCGTAGGGCCCATCGTAATCGCCCATTGCGTTTTATTTCATACTGCTCAATTCCAGAGCAGTAATTTTTCCTGGGTAGATATTTCCATGCGAATGTCATGCCGCAAAAATCAGCTCTCGGGATTTCTCGGGATTGACGAACCGTCTCTGTTCCCAGGCGCACCCCAAGTACTCGTACAAGTACGGCGTGCACGACGCCCACACCGGCGACGTGAAGAGCGCCTCCGAGCACCGCGACGGCGACGTCGTCAAGGGCGAGTACTCCCTTCTGCAGCCCGACGGCACCACCAGGACCGTGCACTACACCGCCGACGACCACAACGGCTTCAACGCCGTCGTCACCAACTCCGGCCACGCCGTGCATGCCGAGGGGGGCCACGGACACGGCCACGGCGGCCTCGGCGGCCTGTACTAGACGCCCCCGGCCTCGGCAGCAGCAGCAGCAGTGGCAGCATGATCTCACCAAAGCAAGCCTACTCGTGCAAGGGAAACTAGTCAGCATCCAAAAGAAGAAATAAGAAACCCATCCATATTGTTAGTATTCTGAGTCTTTTAAATATATGCCTTTTAAAAAATGTTCATTCCTCTTGTATCACCCGCCTCCGTAACCGTGCGTGGCCGAACCTGACCTAACCAGGAGAGCGGTGCGGCCGGACTGGGGACTGGGGACTGGGGACTGGGGACTGGGGACTGGGGACTGGGGACTGGGGACTGGGGACTGGGGACTGGGGACTGGGGACTGGGGACTGGGGACTGGGGACTGGGGACTGGGGACTGGGGACTGGGGACCGGGGACCCACTCCTCATCCGCCGAAGCTTGTCGCAGCTGCCATCGGCTATTTATACTCTCCTCTCGCCCCGCCCCGCCCCGCCCCGCCCCATCCGACGTGTCCAGCTGAAAAATCACGACTGGTTCTTTACTTTCACTGCCGCAGTCTGGGACTGGGTGAGAGGGACAGAGTTAGAGGGGGAAGGGGAGGGGGGCATGTACTACGAGACAAATGGCGATATGCAACGTGATCCAGTTTCAGCGAGTCCACGCGCGCCTGGCGCACTGACCTACGCATAGATCTATGCACAGAGCACGAAAGTAGCCGTCGTAAAAACAAAAGTAACTGTATTGATACGGACATTAATAAAAAAGTAGCGCGTGTATGAAAATTAGGGTAGGATAGTTTTGTTTTGTTTTGGAGAGATTTACTTTATGCACCTTCACTCTCCAAATTTACAATTCCACATTATTTTTTAAGCGAGTAAAAAAATCGACAGCTACCCAACCAATAATTAGAAGTGTGAGCTTATATGCCGAAGAACGCCAGTTATTCGTGCTGTCCGCGTTTGTAATGACGTCCGTTTCCACGCACGCCACTCCAAGTGAACCTCGTCTTACCGTCCATTACCCCGTCTTCTTCGCGACATAATTAATGACATGATCAATAAATTATCGTATGCAATATGAGAGCAACACGTAAGCCATATGGGCGCATGTGTGTGTGTGTATGTGTGTGTGTGTGTGTGTGTGTGTGAGAGAGAGAGAGAGAGAGAGAGAGAGAGAGAGAGAGAGAGCGAAGACAGAGAGACAGGGAGAGAGAGAGTAGTGTACACTAGCACTTCATTATGCTAAATGTCCACTTTTTCGAGGCGTACAGTGTCTGGGGCAGTGCAGCGCAAATGTGTGTCTCTGCCTTGACACATTTCACGCACTGTAACAGAGCAAGAGCACTACCCTGAAAAATGAGCGAGTTATCTGACGTTGTAACCAGTTTGCAAAGTACCCGAGATATCTTCACAGTCGTGGTGACCTGTAGGAAAACTTTCATTGCCAACTGCTGCAGCGGCGGACACTTGCCTCGTCCAGGAACACCGGTCCATCCAGAAACGCAATCTGGACGCGCGCTCCAGTGGCTGCAGATGCTGCGCCGTGGAGGTAGGCCACCCATCGGGCGCGCACGGGCACAAGCAGCCGCTCCCGCGGCGCGCTCCAGCGCTCCAGCGGCCAGAGAGCGCCTGGAGGGTAGGCAATATCGGCGCTGGCGTGCGTGTGTGCCGTGCGGGCTGGCCTAACCTGCCGCTCGCAGGCGCTCCCCGGCACTTTGCAAGGGGTCGACCCACATGGCCCGTGCACGAAATATTTCTTTTTAAATGTATATAATATCTTTTTTTTAATGCAAGAAACTCATGGTCCATTTCGTTTCTGAATGAGAAAGGAGAAAACGTCGACAGGAAGTGGTGCTTGTAACACCACAGGGAACCGAGAGGGCAACGAAGAGGCAGACAGACTTTTGGCGCTGTTTTTTTAGCCAGTGAACTGACCTGACTCGGGTCCTTTCACTCCACCATTATGAGTACTATGAAATATTATCGGAGGTACTTAAGATTAAGAGTGGCGTTCGGAGCATTTAATTTTTTTTTGTTTGTTCTGACCCAACCAAGCAGCAAATTAAAAAAAAAAAAGTTTGTGGCCTGTGGAACCTTTATCTACACTCTGCACCTGCGCCTGTCTCCTACCAGCGGCTGGATGTGGTTGTGAGTGGGGGCTGCGCGCGCGCACGCACACGCACACACACACACAACCTTGCCTTTTCCTTCGCGTGCACACCGGTCTTGTTTCCATCGCGATGCTGTAACTTTTCGGAAACGGAAGCCGCAGCGGCAGACGAGTGGAATCCGTCGTTGCGCGCGTGACTACGCTCTGGCAGGCGGTGGGGGAGAGAGAAGTGGGCGGGGGGGGGGGGGCTCACGCTGTGGGTGGGGGGCTGAAAAGGTTCTCCGGATGCTGCCTATGCTGTCTTCAAAAACGGTTCGGATGTTTGGAAGTGGAATCTGCGCAAAGAAGCCGCCAAATCCGCTGGACTCCGGAGGAGCCAGGCTGAGCTGGGCTGAGCAGCAGCAGCAGCAGCAGCAGCAGCAGCAGCAGCAGCAGCAGCAGCAGCAGCAGCAGCAGCAGCAGCAGCAGCAGGAACAGCAGCGGCAGCAGCAGCAGTAGCGGCGGCAGCAGCAGCAGCAGCGGCGGCGGCGGCAGACCTGGGCGGGACTGGAACGCCAGTCGCACGGGAGACAAGCCGGACCGGCTAACCTCACGCGGCCTTTGCTGTGTGTCCCGTCCCGTCCCGTCCCGTCCTGTCCCGTCCCGTGTGTCTAGTCTTCTTCCCGGCTGACCAAAGCGGGCGCGGTCTTACTCACGTGAGTTCCGTTTCCGGTCCGAAGGGCGTGGCGTGGCGGGCAGACAACCGAGCGACACTTATATCCTACTACACGCGACCAGAGATGTGATGGCGGGAAAACAAAACAAAAACCAGAAATCCCCGCCACAGGATGGTGGTAGCAAACTCATTCGGAATTTTCTCCCCGTGTCGAGCGGAGCGGGACGAGAATTTTGGAGCGCGACGTCGAGAGTTCACAGGGGATTTAGGAAACAAAAAAAAAAAAAAAAAAAAACTTGCACACAAAATGGCGGTATCTGAACCCGGGAATTCGGGAAAGGAGACCGTCGGCGTCCGCCCAAATCCGGGAGCGCAGCCGCGGCGCCCGGCTGCGTGTCACTGTGACCCGGCGGCCGGACGGTCCGAGCCCTAATGGCGGCTGGGGCTGGCCGCCCCTGTACATATGGGCTCGGCTCGGCTCGGGGAGCGTCAAGCCAGCTGATGCAACGGCGCCGCGCGCTTACCCGGCCGGCCGGTCATAGCGCAGCATAGCGCACACCGAGAGCCCGATTGCGTGAGACAAAGTGAGACGCCGGGCCGTCTGCCGCCGTGGCCGCCGCCCCCGGGCCGCCCCCGTCGTCCCCGTCCGCCGGCGTCCAGCGGGGGTCCTGTTACGGCCGGTTTGGCCCGGAGAAGCGACCACCTTGACACGTTCAAGGCCATGACCACGGACCGGGTCGCAGGCCGGTGGGGCCGCGGCCGCGGCCGCTGCGTGGGGGAGGCAGTCCGCAGACTCGCCGGGTGGGGCCGGGCCGGGCCCGGCACAGCTGGGCGTCTCCGTCGCTCCCGCTGCGGCCGCTGGGGGACCGGCAACATGCCGTCTCTCTCTGCCGGGTCCGGCCCCCGCGACCGACCGCCCCTCCTTCTACCGGACCGGGGCCCCGGAGGCCGGCCGGCCTGCAGCACAATGCGAGCAGGGAGGTGCTGAAGTGCAGCGGGCTCTTTGCATCAGCCGGTCATCGGCCACGTGACATGACCAGGGTCCTCGGTGCAAATATATAAGCGAGCTGGGGCCCGGAGTGCAGCATTAGTCCGCCAGCAGCACCAGCAGCAGCAGCAGCACCAGCAGCACCCCGACGACAACAAGATGGTTCACATCAAGGTAGGTGCCGAGGCGACCACCGTCGACACGGAGACCTAAACGAGCGGCAGCACAAGAGCGCCCGGTAACTGAGCCGTGGTTCTGGTTGACAGATGTCCCTGATCGCCGTCCTGGTGTCCGCCCTCACGCTGACCCTCGGCACCCCCATCGGGGGCTACGGCGGCGCCGAGTCCTACAGCAGCATCAGCTCGGTGGTGGCTCCCGTCGTGGCCGCCCCCGCCGTCCAGTCCTACGCCGTCCCCGTCGTCAAGTCCTATGCCGCCCCCGCCGTCGCCTACAGCAAGGTTGCCGAGCCGGAGATCATCGCCTACCCGGCCTACGCCTTCAAGTACGGCGTGCAGGACAGCAAGACCGGTGATGTCAAGGACCAGGCCGAGGAGCGGGACGGCGACGTCGTCAAGGGCGAGTACTCCCTGCTGCAGCCCGACGGCAGGAAGCGCACCGTCAGCTACGTCTCCGACAAGAAGAACGGCTTCAACGCCGTCGTCTCCTACAGCGGCCAGGCCGTGCACCCCGAGGTGGTCCAGCTCGCCCCCGCCAAGGTGGCCTCCTACGGCTCCGTGTACTAAGTCGCCTGACCCATCAACATCCTCGCCTGACGCACTGTAAATATCTCATCGTCGACCAATAAAGAGTACCTATTTAAAGTGACAAGTGTCTTGTGATGTGAGAACCACCCCTGTACCTTTCGTGGACCACCGTCTATCACCACCAGCTCTAAATATCCGTTTCTCATTTAGAAAAAAGTTAAGCTTGATTTTGAAAAAAATAATTAAAATGAAGCCTGACATATCTAGGCAACGCGACTGTAATATCTCTAATGATGAATTTATCGTTGTGATTTCACACTACAAGGAGTACATTGATAAAACAAAGGTTCCTGTCAACCCTTGTCCTGCCAGTGTGTGTACTCCTTCTTAGGGTATATCTGCGCCCATATTTATAGAGAACTATACAGGACCTTCAATGAAAATTGCACCCATACAGTGAAAGTACTGAAACTGTAGCAGAACTATGTCAAGAGACGCCAGATTTTCCATATCGTGGCCCTGGGCTGGGTAACACTCTGTGTTACTCTCTTTCGGGGTGCCATAGGCTCATCACCGACCCCAGTTCACGATTACTTCAAACAGTGGGTTGAAATTAACGGAAACAAGGCCTAGAAATGATTGAGATGCTTTTATTAAATCAATGAATTATATACAGATGATTTATCACGGGATGAGGTGCAGTCTTTTCTTGAATGGGAGGTTGGTGTCATCACTGGCCGTGGCCATGGATCTCGTGGTGGCCGTGGTGGACTTCGGGGTGGATGGCGTGGCCGCTGTAGGAGACGATGGCGTTGCAGCCGCTGTGCTTGGTGCACGAGTAGTGCACGGTCCTCTTCCTGCCGTCGGGCTGCAGCAGGGAGTACTCGCCCTTGACGACGTCGCCATCGCGCTCCTCCTTCTGGTCCTTGTGGTCGCCGGTGTGGTGGTCCTCCACGCCGTACTTGAACTCGTACTTGGGGTGCGCCTGCGCGGGTGAGAATCATAGACGTACTTTAATAACGATCCCATCGGGGACGGCCGGGGGCCCGGGGGCCCGGGGGCACGTGCTGACTGAAGCCGAGGGCTTGCAAAACGTTCTCAGCTCGTAAAAGAGGCCAACGGCTGCATGATTGACGGGAGCCTAGGCAGATCTACTATTGTCTGCCGCGGTCACTTTGCCGGAGGCTTTCCCGCTGCAAAAACAACACAAAGCGCTCTTTTCCCACCAAACTCGAAAGTGTATTCCCAGACAGATCACCAAATTCCAAAGTAGGAAAATGTGGACCGCACCCTGTTTTAGTACGACCATTACTGACCATGATGATGACCTCCTCCTCGTGCTTGTGGCCGCCCAGGTGGCTCAGGTGGCTCAGGTGGCCCAGGTCGCCGCCTTGCTCGCCACCGTGCTCGCCTCCGTGTCCCAGCGAGTTGAGGAGGCTGACGCTGGCGTACGACTCAGCCACGCTGTGGCCGTGGCCGGTGGGGTAGGCCATGGTGGCGGCCAGGACGGCGCCGAGGACGAGGAGGGTCTGGACAGAAGAGCTGTGCTGCAGAGACTGTGGTCCGGGAGGCTGCGAGGCTGCGGGGCTACTTACTCTGTACAGGGCCATCTCGGACTGCTGCTGGTTGCTGGTTGCTGTGTCTGGCTGGGTCTGCAGCACGTGCCGTCCGGCTCACAGTTTTATACCTCGGCGTAGTTAACATGGTGGGCCCCTCTCGTGTCAGCCCCGGCGGACCGTGCTCGGGGGGCGGCTAGGGGGCCACCGGGGGCGGCCGGGGAGCGGCCGGGGGCTGCAGCGGCAGGCGGGGGGCCACGCCCGACCAGAGCCCCTGCGAGTGCTGCTGCTGCTGCAGCTGCTGCTGTTGTTGTGCAAGGCGCCGGCCGCACACCACCGCCGCCCAAGTTCAGGCATGGCCCGGCGCCAACTGGGCTGGCAGGACACTGACAGCTCGGGCCTCTTCTGGTGCACGGCGGCCGTGCAGTACGGTGCGGTGCTGGACCCGACCGATCGCTAAGAGACCAGGACAGTTGCCCTCTCTCTGCCTCGGAGCGATTAAAAAAGGCTAACAATTAAAAGTTTAACGCGCAGGGCCCCAAGGCGGGATGGCGTTCTTCACACCTCTGCTACCCTGCAATATGTGCCCAATTGGTTTTGTTTTTTTTACTCGTTCTTTGCTTCCTCGACTATTACTATGACGTAGAAGCAAAAAGAAAAAAAAGAACGAGTATTGCGTTTGCCCAGTCAGTTAAGTCAATTAATTCATCTCGAAAACTACGGAGGGATTCTGTTTTGGGGGCGTTTTGGTTGGGCATTGATGTAGTTTTGAAAATGACACAAGATTTCTGAAAAACAAAAATACTCGTTTTTAGAGACCGCAGATCGGTGGAAGTTTGTCCTGGGACCAGTCGTCGCCCGCAGTCAACAACCACTTTTCCGCGTACTCTGCAAGGCTTGGAGTAATAGATCAGTGGTTAGGTCCAGTTAAAATGTGATGAAAACACAGAAAATATTAAATACTATTCCAAAAATTGTTTGGAAATATGGGAACATTGAATTATGAAAATCCCAAATACCTTATTTTCCCTCAAAAATCAAAGAACGAGTCTGTCCTAGAACACTAAGCGTTCTCCATGCCTGTCTTGTTCTGAACGCTCATCGCGGTGCGTGGCCAGGCGTGGCCGCCGCTGGCCGCTCCACATAGTTGCCGGCCCGGCCCGCCCTGCTCTTCCCGGCGCTGCCAACCTTCGCGCCCTCTCACTCGCTCGCTAGGCGCCAGGCGGCACCAGGCGGCACCTGCACTGCGCTAGCTGACAAGGGAGGGCCACCAAGTGTAAATTAGCAATTTGGCTCATACTTTCAAAATCCATTGTACTATCATAAGAATGAATGACCGTCACAGAGTTTTCGGCGTAATTTGATTTTTAGACCGTTTTTGGGAACATCAAAAATCAAAAAAATTCAAAAAAAAATTCAAAAAAATTGTTTTTACCAAAAAGTTTCTTACTTCATAAAACGTCGAGAAATCACAAACTTTTCCATTTTTGAGACACTTGTTTTTTTCTTCTTCACTAAACCCGCGTACGGGACTTGTAACTTTTTTTGAGATTTTCAGAAAAAGTGCGATTTACGCGTGTTTCTGCCAAACGGCTCATCTGACGAGGAAAATGAATCACGATCTTCACCTTTTGTTCTCTTCGTGTTTTTGACTTCTGCAAAGGATTTTATTCATATTCACTGTCCTCGTCAGATAAGCCGTACTGCTTGGCCCAGATCAGGAATATCATATACCGTATAAAAACGGTTCTTGCGGTCTACACCTGCACCTAACACGAAAAGAACAAAAGGTGAAGATCGTGATTAGAGAAAAAATTATATTCATTTTCCTCGTCAGATAAGCCGTTTGGAAGAAACACGCGTAAATCGCACTTTTTCTGAAGATCTCAAAAGAAGTTACAAGTCCCGTACGCGGGTTTAGTGAAGAAGAAAAAAACAATTGACTCAAAAATGGAAAATTTTGTGATTTCTCGACGTTTTATGAAGTGGAGAAACTTTTTGATAAAAACAATTTTTTTGAATTTTTTTTGAATTTTTCTGATTTTTGATGTTCCCAAAAACGGTCTAAAAATCAAATTACGCCGAAAACTCTGTGACGGTCATTCATTCCTATGATAGTACAATGGATTTTGAAAGTATGAGCCAAATTGCTAATTTACACTTGGTGGCCCTCCCTTGTGAGCTGCTGGACAGCCCTCCGAACTTGACACAATTTGAGGACATCTTCGCCTTCCGAAGGCAATGGCAAAAAATATTTTTTCGGATAAATTTTTTGGCACGGGACATTTTTTTTTTTTTTAATAAAGCCGAACATGGCTGAGGATTTTGAGCGGGCGGTGTGGCGTGCTGCGCTGCCGGCTCTGTCAACAAACTTAGGCAAACGGAGCGATTGATTTGCTACCCGGAGCGTGACGGTGACGGGCTGCAGTCCGTAAACGAGGCGGCCGCCCCGGGCCCTGACCACGCCACTCCGCGCCGCACGCCACGCGCCGAGAGAGACGTCGGACCCAAATATGCAAAATTGAACGGCGCTACAGCCGCCCTGCCCCGCGATCTCGTACGCACCGCACCCGTGTAACCCAGACCACCGACAACGGCCCTATTGTTCCTCCGCCTTGCCGCAACGAGCACAGCCTTGTGCCCCAGCGCTCGTTTTTATCGGTACCGCCAATTCCGACACGCGCGGCCCTGGCTGTCCATAAATGTCGCGTTTCGGGTGTTAGAAATACGCAGAACTGTCCGATACGGGGCGGTTGGCAGCTGGTTGCTGACGAACGTCCCCTGATAGCGAATCTCTCCAGTTGGTACACCTGCTCTACCTAATCTACGCACGGCCCCCAGGTGAGCCGCCTGCCCGCAGCCTCTGGAGCCTGGCAGGCGGCGAGTGTGACACACGCAGCGCAGCAGCGCCGTGCCAGGAGTGGCCACACTATGTTGTAGTACACATCCCCTTCCCTTGTTCCAGAAAGGCGCTTTATAAGATTTCCTTGAAAATTATTAATAAGAACCAAATTTGGTCGTCATCGCAACACTAAACTCTAATTTACATGTATTATAAAGACGGGGTGGGAAGACGGGTGTATATTCGGGTTGCCAAAGTACCGGACCGCGACCCGTAACATTTTTTTTTCTTCTTTGTTAAAGTCTGATCTTCATTTTCTGTAAAAAAAAATATTATTCTTTCTTTTGCCATATTTGTACACCGATGTTATATTAATTCAATTTTGTTTTTGTTTGGAAAGTGAAACCTAATTGAGGGTACATTTTCGTAAGGCAGGCTCGGCAGGCTCGTCAGGCTCGCCTGGAGCTTTCAGCTAGGAGTTTTATGGAAAAACACTTGTAAGAGCAATCAAATTAAAAAAATAGACATATTTATTACCGTATTTAATGTTAGCAATCATTTTCACTCATGCATCCCGCATCTCCCCTAGCTGAAAGCTCCAGGCGAGCCTGGCGAGACTGGCGATCCTGCACAGCCTGCCTTACGAAAATGTACCCAGCCAAGGATTTTCAGCGCATGGCGTGGCCTTGTTATGCACTGTACTTACACACGCGCGGCTTCGCCTGCTTCGCCTGCTCCACCGAGGTCCACCACTCCCGGCTGATTATGACAAGTGAAACACTGGGGGTGTGACACGTTGCTCCACACACGCACGCGCCACGCGCCGCCACGCGCCGCCTGCTCTGCATAAGTGCGTATGTCGCGATTGAGGTAAACGAGAGGGCGCGCCGCGCGATTTGGCGTCGGGTCCGATTTAAAGACACTGATTTGGCACTCGGCGGCACCTCGGTGCAGCGGCGGCGGCAGCGGCGGCGACGTTGCTGCAGCAGCTTGCTGCAGTTGGCGTGGCGCGGCGGTGGCTGCAGCGGCAGCGGTGCAGCCTCCTCGGGGCTCTGTCTCAACCACCGCTGCACCAGAGGGGCGGGATGGACACGAACACACACACACACACACACACTTACTCAATACAGCGAGCCCCATTGGCCCCTAGAGCTAGGCGGGCGGAGCGGTATTTGGTGGGTGGTGGCGGTGGTGGTAGGCCGGGTATATAAAAGGCAGTCGTGGCGGCCGTTAGCAGTGTGTGTGTGCCTTCCTCGCTCTCCTCAGTCCAGCCGAGTGGAACCAGCAAGCAGCTCGTGAGAGATGGCGTACTTCAAGGTGTGTCTCTGTGTGTGTTGTGGCATCGGCGGGAAAGTGATTCCGAGGCAGCTCTCCTAACATGGATAATCAGTCACCGATCGTTGTCCGCGGCGCCGCCGATGACGGGAAACGCAGCGGCGACCGCGTGCCGAAGAAAGGACTTCCTGTGTGTGCGTGTGTGTGCAGTGTGTGCTGCGTGTGTGCAGTGTGTGCGTGCAGAAAGAAAGTGATTCCTTTCGTCTGCCCTCCGGCACCAAAAAAAATAAATATTGTTTTTCAAAAATATGTGGTGATTTGTTGTACCTGGCAGGTCCTGGTCGTTGTGGCGGCGTTGGTGGGAGTCAGCCTGGCCTTCCCCGGCGGCCACGCCGAGTCCTACAGCTCCGTCATCCAGCACTCGCTGCCCGTCCACGTCAGCCACCACGAGCACGTCGCCATCCCCGTGAAGCACGAGGAGCACGAGCACATCATCCTGGTGAGTCCACGACGGTCTGCAGGAGGAGGGACGCGCCCCGACAACCCTAACCTAACCCAACACTGGCACCGCCCCGCAGGCACACCCCAAGTATGACTACAAGTACGGCGTGGAGGACCACCACACCGGCGACATCAAGGACGCCAAGGAGGAGCGCGACGGCGACGTCGTCAAGGGCGAGTACTCCCTGCTGCAGCCCGACGGCAGGAAGAGGAACGTGCACTACTCGTGCACCAAGCACAGCGGCTGCAACGCCATCGTCTCCTACAGCGGCCACGCCATCCACCCCGAGCAGATCCACCATGGCCACGGCCACTAAGCTCCGGACACCTGGACACCGTCACGACCTCCCGACGCGGCCCGCGTCACCGTAGTCAACCTCATCCATCACCACTCCTCGCCGTCATCATCCTGTACATATGTCGCTAAAAATAAAACAAACCAAGACTGAATGTCGGACTCCACTTCTTTTCCCACCACATTTAGCCGATCGCGTTTAGCGCAGTGACCTACCAAATGAAATAATCCCTTTTCTCATCGCGGCACATTCACCGTGCTGCCGTGCTGGTTCAGGCGTTGTTCTCGGACGAACAGTGTACCGGGTTCAATTCTTGCCTTCGCCTTCCAAATTTTTCATACTCCAGCTGGAGCGCCGCTCTGCCGCCGTCGCGGACGTAACGCGCCCCGATGGCGCGTATTTATTTACACCCATACCATACCGGCCTAGCCTCGTTTCGCGATGAATTCAAAGTGTGCGGTTTGGCCGGCGTGCGTCGTACTGCCCCTGCCTCCTGCCTGCCGGCTCGGAGCGGCCGTCTCTGTCTCTCGCCGGTACGCCGCGGCGTGTGGGAGCGGTGTCGGACCTCTCGGACGCGGCCCGCGGACTCCTCTGGACTCCTCGGTCCGCGGGCTGAACTTGATACTCGGGCCGGGCGCCGGTGACCGCAGGCCCGCAGCCCTTGCGCCACACGCGCTGCAGGCCGTGCTGCAGGCCGTGCTCCAGGCCGTGCTGCCAGGGGAGTATTATAAAGTGTGGTGATCGGCGCCGCAGGGCATCAGTCTTCGTCGACGCCTCTCCGACACAGCAGACCAGCACAGCCGCCACCATGCAGCCCGTCAGCAAGGTAAGGGGCCGCGAGGACCTGCGCTCTGGGCGGAGCTGGACCCTACTGACGCACCTTCATCGCAGACCCTGGCCGCGGACATGCTCCTGCTCCTGTCGCTGGCCGCCAGGGCGCTCTGCCACCCGGGCCAGCACCGCTACGTGCAGCAGGCGGCGCCCGCCACCTCGTACTCGTACTTCAGCATGTCGGTGCCGAGCCACCACTACCACCAGCACGGGCCTCACGGGCTGCTGGAGGCCGCCGACGGCGCCGCGGAGGACACCTACCACCACGCGCCCGCCGTCAGCGTAAGTACAGGGGGACTCGGTGCTGCGAGAAGTACCCACCCCGCGGCCAGATCGAGGTCATGCTGGCCGTCAGCATGGCGCGCGGTTACTGGGCTATACGATGACAGGAAGTTAGCCGATGGGCAGCGCGCGCCTGGCCCGGGTCCCGGGTCCCGGATCCCGGCTCCGGAAGGCCACAGGGTGAAAGTCGTCCACAAAATCAATTTTTCCGGATTCGCTAACAGCCATAACGCGAGGAAGACTCGCACTCATGCGGAGGCGCTGGAGGTGCGAGAGGGATAGAAAGGGTGCGAGATGGTCGGGGCACGTCCTCGGTCCGGCGGGGCTCGCAGCACCTGCCCGCGGCCCCCGCAGCCCCCCGCGGCCCCCGCGGCTCCCCGCAGCCCCCGCAGTCCCCCGCGGCCCCCGCAGCCCCCCGCGGCACCCCGCGGCCCCCCGAGCTGCGTTCGGAAGGAAGCGGCGGACCGCGGCGGGCATTGCAGCTCGTGCAGAACTGTGAGCCACAATCCTCCTCCTCAGGCGCACCCCAAGTACGCCTTCAAGTACGGCGTGGAGGACGCCCACACCGGCGACTACAAGGACGCCTCCGAGCACCGCGACGGCGACGTCGTCCGGGGCGAGTACTCGCTGCTGCAGCCCGACGGCAGGAAGAGGACGGTGCACTACACGGCCAGCAAGCACGGCGGCTTCAACGCCGTCGTCTCCTACAGCGGCCACGCCGTGCACCCCGACCAGCTGCAGCACCACGACGACGGCGGCGAGTACTTCTAAGCGAGAGGCGGCACCCGGCACGGCACCCTGGCACGGCACCTGCCATACCTAACAGACTGAATAAATATTCCTCTACCGTATCAATCCATGACCCCTTTATTTATGTATTTAGATACCTTCTGTTCGTCGCGGTCTAGCGGAGTGCCAGCGGCTAAGTGCGAACAAAACATTAGGAGCGGATAGGTGAAATCAAATGATGAAAAGTTTTGATTTTTTTTTTAAGTGATGAGCTCGTTACACTCATGCACTATTGGTCGAATTTGTTTTTTCGCGGTTTTCCTCTTTTCTCTATTAATTGGTAGAAAGCGTTTCATTTCAATATTTTTTTAAAATTCAAAAGTATGTTGAATCGTCAAGATTCAGACCCTGCAAATAAAAAATACAACAACAAAAAACGGCAAAAATGGGTGGGTCCTACCTCGTCCCAGACTTCCGTCCGGAACCGTTCCTGCTTAACTTCGGTGTTCGGATGGGAACCGGTGTACCAGGAGTTGACCGCCGCTAAGACACAGGCACGACGCAGCCACCTTGGTAGGCAGGCTTCCGCAACGGCCAACATCGCCCCTTCCGCTGACCAGATTTCAGGAGTCAGCCCCCTTCGACCAGCCAGTTGGTCTGTGGCCCTAAAGCCACTCCCTCGCGGATTGAGAGGGAGGTAGGATGCCCAGATCGTACACGGCCGAAGCCGATTGTACTCTACCCAGCAAGCCTAACCCGAGGCAGGACCGGCCGAGTAGGTGTTGCCCGATTACTCCAGATTCCGAGGCCTTACGCTTGAAAAATGTAGAAGGCCGAACCCTAGGCCTCTACATTTAACTTCTGCCGAGTCTTGGCAAGCACCATTCCCCTGCTTGGGCGTCGAACCACTGTTCCTCAGCAGTGTATTCAACCTCCGGGGAATGGCCGCGGCCCAACGTCCGCGGTCACTCAGACAACACACTTTGAACACGTTCTTTTCGTATATTTTACCCACCATCCTCGGTCGGCAGACTTCAGAAATTTTTTTACTCCGGCAAAGAGTTGAACCCCGGACCTTGCGGTCACCGACGGGTCCGCTAGCCCACTATGCTACGGAGCTGCGATGAAGACGCGCAGTGCGCTGCCGGTACTATAGCCACTGTTGTCCCGCAGAGAGCAGAACCACCGTTGGCTCGCGCAGTGTGCTCTGTCCGCGCGCTGAGCCTGGCCAGCCGCCTTGTCCCATTGGCCATTCGTCGCTGTCTCTCGGACAGCGCCGGAATTGCGCGCGGTGTGCTCCGTCTGCGCTCAGGGCCTGGTCAGCCTCTTGGTTCCGGTGTGTTTCGGGGGAGGATATACGCTGAATCACATTCTAATACCCAAATGTAAACTTAAAAGCTGCCATTCGAGAAATTCTCCCCTCAGAAGACATTTAGGTGTATTGTGAGGCCGATATAAAGACTGAAATTCGTGTTAAGCTTGCCATTTTTCAAGAGTGCGAGGGGAGGTGAATGAGGAGGTGGGCGGGTACAGAACGCAGAAATCGAATCACAGCGATTTATTTGATGGATCTATATACACATGCGATGGAGATGAGGCGATATGAGGGGGATGACGACGACGAGATGAGGTAGTTTTTGGAGTGGAGCTCAGCCGGGTGCGGCGGGGCACGGCGGGGGTCGCTCAGTAGCCGCCCTCGTGGTGGCCGTGGTGGACCTCGGGGTGGATGGCGTGGCCGCTGTAGGAGACGATGGCGTTGAAGCCGCCGTGCTTGCTGGCCGTGTAGTGCACGATCCTCTTCCTGCCGTCGGGCTGCAGCAGGGAGTACTCGCCCTTGACGACGTCGCCGTCGCGCTCCTCCTTCTGGTCCTTGTGGTCGCCGGTGTGGTGGTCCTCCACGCCGTACTTGAACTCGTACTTGGGGTGCGACTGCGGCAGGCAAGAGAAGTGTTTACTGAGGCTGCGCACGCACACGCACACACACACGCACACACACACGCACACACACACACACACACACACACACACACACACACACACACACACACACACCCGCACCTTTCACGCGGTACCATCCTCCCCACCGCCGCTGCACTGAGCCCCTGCCCCGGTGATTTGCATCTCGGTTCCCCCGCGGAAAAGGGGAAAGATAAGGCCAGGAAAGTAATGTGTGAGGCGGTCGCGGCTTGGTGCCTCTCCTCTCCCAGCTCTCGGGGAGTGGGACTTATCAGGCACCGGCCGCCGGCCCTTCCTAGTCCTGACCGGACACCGTGTCGTCCCAGATGGCGGCCGGATAGCGGCCCCTGCCCTAATGCTCACGGCGTGAGTGCGCATGCACTGAGGGCCGGAGGGCCGGAGGGCTGAGGGCCGAGCTGAGGGCGCTCAGGGGCGGAAGCGGCGCCCTTGGGCAATCGGAAGGGCAGCAGGCGGGATTACCGCGGCGGCGGTGCTGTGCGGGAGGCGCCAGCAGAGTCGGTGCCCGTGGAATGAGACGTGCTCTGACAGCCCTCGTTATCGTCATCAGCGCCACGCGCCGCCACGCGCCGCCACGCGCCGCCACGCGCCGCCACGCGCCGGACTCGGCGCCCGGCACGCGCCACTCATTGCGTATGCGAAGTGCACCATGACGGTGCACACATGGCAAGCGGCCGGCCCGCCAGCGCGCCGTGCAGTGCGGATCAATTTGCCAGTGTGCCTCGGCATGATGCCCTGATAATCGGACTTGACGGGGAGTGTGCACACGTCGTTCGGATATTGAAAAGCCTGATACTGGATAATTGAGGAGCAAACCAACATGCATAGATAGACCTTCTTCACTGATTATTTTCACATTTTAAAAAAATAAATAAAAAAAAATAGTAATTAATGATTGGGGGGGGGGGCTTTGGAAAACGAGAAAAACTGTGTACGTACGTAGTGGTGCTCCTCATGGTGGCCGTGGCCGCCCTCGGAGCCGCCGTGGTGGTAGCCGGTGTCCAGGAGGTTGAAGCTGGCGTACGACTCGGCGTGGTGACCGCCGGGCATGGCCAGCGCCACCACAGCCAGCGCGGTCAGGGCGAGGGCAACCTGCAGCACACAGAGACAAACATAACCGAACCGATCGATTTCGTTCGACTGAGAGAGACTGAACTCCGCCGGCGTTCACACCTAGGAAAGTGTGATTTCTAGCGAACACGCCCAGCCTCCCATCCCGCACTGCCGTAATTATAAGCCGGTGCAATACCGGTGGCGACCTCTAGGCGGATGACTTTTGCAGCTCCGTAATTGTCAGTTACACGCAACTGGCGGGACGTTGTACACTTGCGATCCCAAGGGGGTGCAGCGTAATTAGAGCTAATCCGATCGATAGTGTCGGAATGTCACGACACCGTTCGTGTTCAGCACAAGCAGTATACACGAAACGTTTGTTGTCGCTTGTAAACCACACTGGAGCACTTTTTTTCTCAATCCACAACACGAGCACTTTGCAGACTTGGAGAGCGAACTGCTGCCAGGTCCTGGTTCTTTTTCTGCACCTTGAAGAAAGCCATTGCTGATGGAGGAGAGCTGCTGGTGAGGCTGCTGGTTCTTGGAGGAGCGAACGAGATACTGTGCTCACATGGCGCCAAACAGAAGCTTATATACGGAGAACGGCGGGGCACCCACAGGCGCCCAGCTAGGCCCGGCGGGCCCGGCGGGCCCCACCCCACGCCGAGACCACACCCTCCCCGCCAGAGCCTGTCCAGTTGCCGCCATTGTGCAATGCCTGCGGTTGTCCGGCGCCTGCCAATAATGCGTTAACAAAAGACTGCCCCCTCTCCGACCGCAGGCTCTGCAGGCGCCTCAGGTGTTGCCGCCGCCCCCGCCGCCCCCACCGCCCCCGCCGCCCCCGCGACGCCTCACTTCGCACCCCCTTCGGCCTCCTCTCCTCTAGCCGTATGCACCTGCTGCTCACCAGGAACAAGGCTGCGCGCTTCTGCCCCCCCCCCCCCCCCCAAGTATGGATCGAGTGCAGTTCGAGGATATGCACCTATGAGAAATTGCTCAAGACGCCGCAAAGGCGTTGCAGAAAGCGTGTATTTCTTTTTATTTTCTTGCCTCGGCGAAAGCAACAGCAGCAACAATATTTCCTTTTTATGTTTTTGTTGTTTGCTATAAACTATAAGATATTTTATTCTAAACATTTCCCATGAGATACCACAGAGAAACTAAACCCTTGTTTGTAGTCTCGAAAATTCGACTAACAGTAACAGTTGTTGTTACCTCATCCATTTATAGATCATGGTACACGATACCCGCAAGTCATCTTTGGGCCCAGCTACTGTTCGGGGACGTTCATAAACTGCGTGACCGATTTTTGGCCACTTTTGACCCATTGACCCACCCTCGTTTTTATCGTGACCTGGCTAACCTAACCTTATCACCATTGCATTAATGATAGGATGTGGCCATGTGCTGCCCCCCCCCCTCCTCAGTTGTTCATGTAGTTTATGCAAGTCCCCCTAGCCATTGTGCACTATGCTACTATGCACTCTTGTTCAAAACGGCATCTCGTATGTGTCAATATCCTGTCATTCCATAGTTTTCTCTGCCTCTATGTGATTTCTTTTTTCACGGCACTCACATATGTCTTGGTCCCCGTGCTGTTTTGTTACGTTCAACCATCAAATCCAGCTGTACGTGTCACGTGTATCCTGAACGGTTCCGAGCACCAGGTGTCCCATTTGCCCCGTGACAAGGAAAAGGTAGGCACGCCCGCATCGCACTAGCTCCGTCTCTCTCAAGCGTCCGGCCGAGACAGCAGGAGACGGAGCTAGTGCGATGCGGGCTTGCCTACCTTTGCCTTGTCACGGGGCAAATGGGACAACTGGTATAATTGCAGGCATGTATATTTCACGTCATTATTGTGAGTAAATGTGAGCTGTCGAGCCCGCTCTGTCAGAGGGTTGAACGTTGAAGGGCGCACAGGACTGCGTACTTTATTGCCTCCACAAGGGCAGACCAGACAGCTATGTTGTTTGTGTTTGGTGAGTTTCCCGCCTTTTGAGGCAGACCAAATAATTGCTGTTTGCGCAGCGCGCAGCTGTGGGTTCGCGTCCAGGATATGGACAGGCAGCTGCAAAATGTTTTGGCATTCTCTTATTCCTTTCGTGAGCGGCGCGAGCCGTGTTTTTTTTTTCCCTCCGAGTTGTTGCGCCTTGCTCTTTCGCACGCAACATTTCTGTGCACAGTTGGCCGTCAGGTAAACGAGAAATCGACGAGAGTGATGAAGGAACATTCAGGACAAAGATTGGTTCGCAGAAAGAGAGGCATGGATGTAATTTTAATATTTTTTATTTATGTACTAGTGAGGTATTTACAACGCGCGTGACAGTCTTTTGGGTTGCGAGGTCTTATTTGGACGGCGGCGGTCTCTCGCTACGCTCAGTAGCCATGCTCGACCTTCTTGTGGCCCTCCGGGTGCACGGCGTGGCCGCTGTAGGAGACGACGGCGTTGAAGCCGCCGTGCTTGTCCGCGCTGTAGTGCACGATCCTCTTCCTGCCGTCGGGCTGCAGCAGCGAGTACTCGCCCTTGACGACGTCGCCGTCGCGCTCCTCCTTCTGGTCCTTGATGTCGCCGGTGTGGTGGTCCTGCACGCCATACTTGAACGCATACTTCGGGTGCGCCTGTAAGAATTGACAAAAAAAAATATAATTTAAAAAAAATTGTCTTTCGCTATAAGTCTATAAATTCCACTTACATAGTGCTCTGGTTCGTGCTTGTATTCGGGCTGCTTGTACTCGTGCTTGACGTAGACGGGCTCGGGCTGCTTGTACTCGTGCTTGACGTAGACGGGCTCGGGCTGCTTGTACTCGTGCTTGACGTAGACGGGCTCGGGCTGCTTGTACTCGTGCTTGATGTAGACGGGCTCGGGCTGCTTGTACTCGTGCTTGATGTAGACGGGCTCGGGTTTCTTGTACTCGTGCTTGATGTAGACGGGCTCGGGCTGCTTGTACTCGTGCTTGATGTAGACGGGCTCGGGCTGCTTGTACTCGTGCTTGATGTAGACGGGCTCGGGCTGCTTGTACTCGTGCTTGATGTAGACG
Organism: Odontothrips loti; assembly: GCA_038380765.1. Lineage (NCBI taxonomy): Eukaryota > Metazoa > Arthropoda > Insecta > Thysanoptera > Thripidae > Odontothrips > Odontothrips loti. Next base: position 9,689,750 of record CM076251.1, read on the forward strand.
GGCTCGGGCTGCTTGTACTCGTGCTTGTACTCGTGCTTCACAGAGGACAGCTGGTTCACCGAAGCATACGACTGTGCGTGGCCGTGGCTGTAGCTCTCATGTTTGTACTGGGCCGCCGCTGCTCCCAGGATGGAAAGGACGACGAGAATCTGAAATTGTACAGACCGATTTTCCATAAGAAGAACACCATCTCAAAATGATTTTGCTTAAATCCAGACGTGCAACGAGAGCTTGCTGCTTACCTTACTGATCTCCATGTTGGTTCGAGGAATACTGCGACTAGTCGGGGGTCTGACCGCAGTTTATATATGAGTCGAGTGAGACGCCCCCAGCGGACGGGACGGGCACATGTGTGCCGAACAGGTCGGGTCGTAGCCGGGGCAGGAGCCGGAGCCGGCGGGAGGGGAGAAGGCGTGGGGGGCCCACTGGGTCCACTGGGCCCCCCGGGGGCTGAGGCCTCCTACAGGCAGCTCATCCCCCTGTTGTTGCCAGCAGTGCATTCTGTCCACTGAGATTGAACTATCATGGCAGACCACACACTATATCGAAGACTACAGGAGGAACGCCGACGTAGTTCGAGTTGCTGCCCTGCTTTAACTCTTCCCGCCTGTGTGGCCGCAATGCGGAGGGGTGAAACAGGTCCTCATTCATTCATTCATTCATTGTGGAGATCAAATAAGAACCAAGGAATCACTTCCTGCCGGAGCTCGCAACGCTCACAGATGTGTCCATTGCAGAAAATGTGCCGCTCTGTGCCCTGCAATGTCTGAAAGGTCGGCAAATAGGAATGGTAACGAGTCGGTAATCTGAGCCCGCAACGGCAGCGCGATGATGAATGGTGGTATCGCGCTGCAATTATCCACTCGGGGCCTCAGGTATGCGGCCACAGCGTTGAAATCATTTGGTCGGAACAACTCGGGCGGGAGGCGCGCGCCAATCTACGCCAAGCCAAAGCGCACTCAGTCAGTCAGACGGTCTGTGTCTGAGAGGGTTCGGGGGTTGCGCTGAGCCGGCGACGGCATTTCCATACCCGCCTCGCAAAACGAGGTTGGGTCAGGTGCGTTGACAGAAATTTTCCCTGCTCCCCGGGCACGCGCCCGTGCGGCATGCGCGAGTTTATAAACGAGCAAATTGTGTTGTAATTGTTTTCAGCAAACAGCTCCGTTGTTGAAGTGCGGCGTCATGCGCTGAAGCCGGCTGAACCCGAGTGAGCGGGCCGTGCGGGGCCGTGCGGGGGCCGTGCGGGGGCCGGCTGGGGCCCGTGGGCGCGAGGTGAATACACAAGTCGGTCTGTCGATTTGGGCAGGCGGTGGCCGAGCCCTTCACTCCGACTCAATAAGCACCACACAATCACATGCCAACAAAAAAAAAAAAAAACAGCACATTAAAAATCAGGTGTGAAACCACTCGATTATCGACTGCAATGCGGTGTACATTAAAAGCAACAGGTATCCCGCCCAGCTGACCCGCAGAGGTCGTATAGTGCGAATACCCTATTAGCCGCACCGCACTGGCCGCGCTACTAATATTTTAGGTCGTTTTATTGGCTGCACTGTAGTTTTGAGTCACCGCAGCCGGCTGGCGCGCGCACACGATCGGGAGGTGTGGTCGTAAACGGCTGGCAGCTAAATAGTACGAAACAGTCCGTCTCTACTGGCCTGACGGACCGGCGCGGCGCGGGGCGGCGTGGGGGGGTGTGCTCTCGTTTGCAAGCTGTAACACATCATTTTCTACGACAATTAAGGCACCACAGCAGCCCTGCTCCCGAGTCCGCGCTGCTGACCAGTGCTGACCACTGCTGACCAGTGCTGACCACTGCTGACCAGTGCTGACCAGTGCTGACCGCTGCTGACCACTGCTGACCACTGCTGACCGCTGCTGACCAGTGCTGACCGCTGCTGACCAGTGCTGACCACTGCTGACCGCTGCTGACCAGTGCTACCAACTGCTGACCGCTCGGCCCGCGGTGTGCAGCCCGCTGCATGGGCGTGAGTTATGGCGGATGGGTTGGAAGGGCGGATGAGTTCGAGGAGCGAGGCGAGGCGAACTCGGCGAATGCTGCGTCTGCGGCCGGGGCTGGCGATCGGCACGCCTCGACTCGGCACGCCACGGCCAGCGGCGCGCACTCGCCGGATGGTTAGGCATCTGATGGCATCCTTCCGTCCGAGCGACTCCTTGGCGTGTCGGGGCCGAAGTGACAGAGAGAGAGAGAGAGAGAGAGAGAGAGAGAGAGAGAGAGAGAGAGAGAGAGAGAGAGAGAGAGAGAGAGAGAGAGAGAGAGAGAGAGAGAGAGAGAGAATTTTGAATTTGAATTTGAATTTATTCCATAAAAAGGTACAGAAAGACTACAAAGTCTCACGAGAGTACCAGTGGTACAGGTAAATTTAAAACAATATTCAGTTCAGTGATACGACATTAGAGATACAAAGCGCTTGTGTTAACAAATAGAAAGTTACAGTAATTGGTAACGCAATATACATGAATAATGATATAGTTAGAGCCCAAGTAGGTGGTCTTTGAGTTTTCTCTTAAAGCCTTGGATGTTATTTATACATAAGATACGATCAGGAATATCGTTCCATAAGAGTGGTGCTGTAATCCAAAATGCACCTCGAGAGAGAGAGAGAGAGAGAGAGAGAGAGAGAGAGAGAGAGAGAGAGAGAGAGAGAGAGAGAGAGAGAGAGAGAGAGAGAGAGAGAGAGAGAGAGAGAGAGAGAGAGAGAGAGAGAGAGAGAGAGAGAGAGAGAGAGAGAGAGAGAGAGAGAGAGAGAGAGAGAGAGAGAGAGAGAGAGAGAGAGAGAGAGAGAGAGAGAGAGAGAGAGAGAGAGAGAGAGAGAGAGAGAGAGAGAGAGAGAGAGAGAGACATAAACAGACAGAAAAGGAGTAGCTTCGTGTGTTGCGTGTGTGTTTGACTGCAAAAGAGAGGGGAAAAGTCCATCGGGGGAAAGGACACACAAAGCAGCGCGCCCATTTTTATTTTTATTTTTCGCTGCATAATCTGGTGGTGAGTGGCGACAGCGAGTCTCCTCCGGTCTCCGCGGTATCGATTTCAGAGCGTAAATGGGCGTTTGGCTGCACCCCCTGCGGCTCCTGGCGGCTCCCCTCCCCTTTTGGCACGAGCTCCCTGATTGGTGGGGGGGACACACCCACCGACACACCTCCCCGCCAGCAGCAGCCAGCAGCACCAGCTGACTGATCTGGGGGCTCGCCGCCCCACAGAGGACTCCTTTTTGGTTCGCGCTCTCCGTCTCGCTCCCTCCCTTCTCTGCCGCTAATGGGAGTGAGAGGGACGCACGAAAATGCGGTGCGACTGTTTCCGCACGCGGCCGGCCAGGGAGGTGTGGCACACACGCACACACACGACGCTCCCAAACATTTCTATATATACGGCAACGGGACCCCACCGAACGCATTCAGTCCCCTGCGTCCACTCGAACAACATGCAGTCCGCAAAGGTGAGCTAGAATCACAACGGCGGAGGGGTGAAGCCGGTCGCGTCGGCCGTAAGTTTAGGGATACTTCATTAATAAGATAGCGCGTCCTCGATATTTGTCGCAAGCGCAGACGCTCGGTGTCGCCGTCTAGGTTCGGAAGAAATAATAATTGACTCTCAAGCTTACTCGCTGCCGTGAACGCTTTCTCTCTCGAACGCTCTCCACCTGCGCTTGAAGTGCCCCCCCGTGGCGGAGTCAACGGTTCGAATCCCAGCTGCGCGCGCATTACCGCACCGCACCGCTTTTCCGCCCGTTTTCGGCGGTGGGACGGAGTCGAACGCGGCACAGGCGGACGTAACGCCTGGTGTGCACTGCTGTGCACTGCTGTGCTCCTCCAAGCGGGCCCTTCGGCTCAGACGCACCCTTTGTATGCTAATGAGGGGGCGTGACGTCACACACGGGATGCGCGGCGGGACACACCTCCCAGCACTCGCTACTCGCTGCCGGAGTGTCGGCTGCGGCTGTGGCGGCGCGTACGGCGCGGCGCGGCGTGGTCTGGGCGTAGTAGAATTGGCCTTGGGATCAGCTGCTGCCGCTGCGGCCAGGGGAGGGGAGGGCGGGGAGGCAGTGGGGGTGCAGGTGCCGCTTGAGGAGCCGTTTTGTCTGCTGGCCGCTCGTCTCGTCTGGTCTGCCCGTCTGCTCGCTCTCCGACTCGGGCCGTTTGTTTCGGAGGGGGGGGGGGGGGGGGCGGCCACGCGCCACCTCCACTTTGTTGTGGCGGGTCGTGGGCGTGGGCCGTCGGGACGCGGTGCCGTGTCAACAACCCGACCGCCCGTCTGCCGCGTGCCTGTCGCGTGCCTGTCGCGTGCGGCATGTTCACTCGGCCGAAAGTTGCCCGCCGCGCTTTTAGGAGGCAGAAATCCGTCTCCCTCGTATGTCTCCCCTGACGACGAGCTCATACATCCCGAGCCCGAAACCGTGGGTGTCACGGGGTTGCCTCGATTCCCGACAGCCGGCGCAGGTAATATTCCATATCTGAAGTCCAACCCCCGGCTGTTTCGCTCTTTGGAATAATCTATCAAACAGGTTGCGCCGCGCCGCGCTGCGCCCACCGGCTCACTCCGCCTCAGCCCGCCCCGCCGCAGACCGTTCACATGCCGGACGGGAGAGTGTTGCACTACTTTTAATGTTACTCTCCTAGAGTCCCCCCAGTAAATAAAACACGAGCCGACGGCGGACTTTTTCTGGCCTCCGTGATATAGTAGTCTACACGGCTGACGGCCCCAGTCCGCGTGGGGCGAGTGAGTGAGCCAGTGACTGCGGCGCCGGCGGCCAGGGCTAGTAGTCGGGACTCTGACGACTCAGTCCCGTGTCTGCGGGTTCGAGTACCGGCGAAGGTGGGCTGATTTTCATGGCTGCGCTGCGCAGCTCGGCCCTAGTTCCTCTGTAATATCGAGACTCTTCCTTCCTCCCCCTTCTCTCGTATCAAATTCTCGTCTCTTTCGACACCGCGCGCGGTTCAACAGATATTAGATCAAGCGCGTGCGGAAATTGGGTGTGTGTGTGCGCGCGCCCGCACCCCGCCGGACACTGCCTGAGGCCGGCCGGGGCCGCAGCCGCGGCGCACAGCGGTCGGGCCGGGCAGTGCAGGGCAGCGCCGGACGGGATAAGGATTGCAGTGCTGTTGCCGCACTCCGCACTCCGCAGCGCTCGGCACGCGCCGAGAAATCGCTTTCTGGCCCATCTCGATCGGCGCGCAGACACACAGCGCCTGCTGGGTAGGCAACCCGGGCCCCTTGCATGCACGCGTGCCGTGCGGGCTGGCCTACCCTGCCAGGCGTTCGTCGAGCGGCCGAGTCTAAGGCTCAAGCCGGGTGCGATTCTTTTTATTTTCCTCGTCTGCGTCAGTCACCTTAGCTCTGATGACGCCCGCGGTCCGCGAAATGGGCATTTCTGATCAGCGCACAACGACGGCAAGTGTCGTGGTTTCGCCACCAAGGAACCGAACGTGAGCGTTGCTCTGATTTGACTGCCTCCGGCCGCACCCTCTGGGGTGTACACCGAGAGGTACACCGAGAGGTACACCGAGAGGTACACCGAGAGGTACACTGAGAGGTACACCGAGAGGTACTCCGCGAGGTACACCGAGAGGTACTCCGAGAGGTACTCCGAGAGGTACACCGAGAGGTACACCGAGAGGTACTCCGCGAGGTACACCGAGAGGTACTCCGAGAGGTACTCCGAGAGGTACACCGAGAGGTACTCCGAGAGGTACTCCGAGAGGTACACCGAGAGGTACTCCGAGAGGTACTCCGAGAGGTACACCGAGAGGTACTCCGAGAGGTACACCGAGAGGTACTCCGAGAGGTACTCCGAGAGGTACACCGAGAGGTACTCCGAGAGGTACTCCGAGAGGTACACCGAGAGGTACATGTGTATGGCTGTGACGGCATGGCCTAGCGAGAGCCCATCTTATCGCATCTCGAATTATTTTTCCAGACTCTGTCCTCTTTTCCTTGCCCTTCTCCCTGCTTCGCTCGCGCCAGTCTGCGGGTGGTGGGGTTTCGGCGCCGCCGCTGTAGGCAACCCATTCGACGCGGAGGCACTGCCGGCTGCGGCCCCGCTGGCTCCGCCCCGCCCTGCACTGCCGCTGCACCGCCACCTGCAGCTGCACCTGCGGCACCTGCGGCACTTGCGGCCGCTGTCATGCTAATGACACAGCGTTTGCTTTATTTGCTGTCGGACTCGTTTCGAAAGACGAGATGACCAAATACGTTCGGGAGTGAGGGGCGGGGAGGGATGGGCGGGGCACCAGAACCGCTTTGCATGAGAAACTGTGTCTCGCAAACCGTGTGTGTGTGTGTGTGTGTGTGTGTTTTTTGCAGCTGGCTAGTGTCCAGGTTGTGCCCACCCCTCCGCGTAGACGGGACTCCTGTGAGAGAGAGAATTGACCAGAGATGCTTTGGCAAAGAAATCGTCTGCCAAAGGCGGTGAGACGGTGAGACGCCGGGCAGAGTTAAGCGGTTCGTGTGTGTCTGACGGCGCCCTCTCTGTTTCCCGGCCGCAGATCGTCGCCCTCCTGGTGCTGTCGGCGCTGTCCGCAGTGGCCGGCCAGTACGGCAAGCACGGCCACGCCGAGTCGTACGCCTCCGTCAACCAGCTGTCCTCGCACGAGTACAAGGAGTACAAGCCCGAGCCCGTCTACATCAAGCACGAGTACAAGCAGCCCGAGCCCGTCTACATCAAGCACGAGTACAAGCAGCCCGAGCCCGTCTACATCAAGCACGAGTACAAGCAGCCTGAGCCCGTCTACATCAAGCACGAGGCGCCCGTCGAACACCACGAGCCCGTCTACAAGCACGAGGAGGTGGAGGTCGAGCACCACGTGAGTAGCCCGGCCGGTGTTAACCAACAATTTTTTTTTTAAATTAAATTTTTTATTAAGGTCATTGGTGTTTTCCTATGGAGCTCACACTAAAGCCCTCCGTCTTTGCCTTCAGTCGCACCCCAAGTACGAGTTCAAGTACGGCGTGGAGGACCACCACACCGGCGACCACAAGGACGCCAAGGAGGAGCGCGACGGCGACGTCGTCAAGGGCGAGTACTCCCTGCTGCAGCCCGACGGCAGGAAGAGGATCGTGCACTACACGGCCAGCAAGCACAGCGGCTTCAACGCCGTCGTCTCCTACAGCGGCCACGCCATCCACCCCGAGCAGATCCACCACCACGAGGAGAAGAAGGAGCCCATCCACGGACACTACTGAGCCAGAAGACGGGAAGGACCCCCGCGAAACAAGACTGCTTCCAACACCACTGTGTAAATACTCGCCCTCATCTACCTCCCAAGTACTCAATAAAGTGAGAGTAATTACTGACAGTCTGAGTACCCCGTTGCCTTCCTGCCCCCACACTGCGTAATGATGTACACTCTCAGAGATGGGGCCGTTCAGGAACCACGGACGTAAATTTACGCCAGACGGCTGCAGCGTTTCCAATTAAAGTAGAATGCAAACAACTGGTGCGCAGAGAAACGGGTCGAGTTAAGTCCTCCACCCAAGTCGGCCATTCCAGGCAGGCAGTGCAGTCGGGCGCAGATCATTGGTGCGAAACCTTGAGCCGCGCGCATAATGCTGCTAAAAGCCTGATCACCGTAAAAGGCCTCGCTGCCCAGCGCCGCCCGGCGCCGCCCGGCACTGCCAACGTATTCCGACACATTTCCCGTTGGCCAGGGGGGGAAAGGGATCGCTCAGTACGAGGACCTTATAATTTTCCGCGACTCTTCCAACCAACCATTAAGGTGCCAGCACTGCCAACACCACTCCTGCTAGTGATGTATCCGATTCGAATTGCTCTTGTAATGTTGGCTCCCTTAAAAGGGCACCTCTCAGCGCTTATTACACACACGCACACACACATACACACACACACAAACACACACAAAAAAATCAAAGGAATAAAGTGGTCCTTGATTTTCATTTTTTTTTTCTGTACCAGTTTTGAAAAGCGTTTCCCATGATAATCTCATTACTGCCAGCAATTAAATCACTGTTAGCGATTCGTTTAATTTTTTGTGCGTCAGTCTATATTGTATCTGGCTCACGAGCTCTACCGTCTCCCCCTCCCCCCTCAACTCCATCTCACTCACTCACTCACACACACACACACACACACACACACACTCACCCTCTCTGCGCCGGGCAGGTGGACAGGGCCGTCATGCTCAGATGCCTGCAGGTTGGCGTTCCCTCCCGGCGTACGCGCGCACACACACACACGAATGCAGTCGCTATTAACTCCGCCCTGACCTTTGGGGGGGGGGGGGGTAAGTCAGTGCACAAGGTCTTTGCGCACACATAGGTCCTGCCGGTCCTGCCGCTGCTGTGACAGGAGAACAGGTGAGCCAGCTAGCTCAGGTTTTGACCGAGGGGGAAACGACGAAGGTAATCCGGCTGACATCGATTTTTCATCCGGGGTAATCCGGGGTAACCCGGGATAACCCGGGGTAATCCGGGGTAACCCGGGGTAATCCGGGGTAACCCGGGGTAACCCGGGGTAATCCGGGCCAATGTTTACGTTTTTTGTGTACCCCTCATTAATTTTATTGAGTGTAATCCGGGAGTAATCCTGGAGTAATCCGGGGTAATCCGAGGTAATCCGGGGTAATCCCCATCCGGCTGACACAGAATTCGTCCGTCGATTCCCCCTCGGTTTTGACTGATAATATCAGGGACCACACCACTCTGTGACCCCCCAGCAGAGCACACGTGAAGCCCAAATCTCTTGTAGAATGTTTGCTGGCAGGAAGAACAAGACAGGTGGAGAGAACGCTTTACCGTTCTAGGACAGGCCCGTTCTTTGGGGCTGTTCAGATACCACGTGGACACTTAGAGGGAAAGCGGGGGATTCACGAAATGTCCACAACTGTCCAGGTGAATTCAAATGATGAAAAGTTTTGATTTTTTATAAAAGTGATGAGCTCGTTACACTCATGCACTATTGGTCGAATTTGTTTTTTTAGCGGTTTTCCTCTTTTCTCTTTTAATTGGAAGGAAGCGTTTCATTTCAATAATTTTTTTTTTTAAATTCAAAAGTATATTGAATCCACAAGATTCAGACCTTGCTAACAAAAAATACAACAACAGCAAAAAAACGGCAAAAATGGGTGGGTCCGGAACCGTTCCTGCTTAACTTCGGTGTTCGGATGGGAACCGGTGTACCAGGAGTTGACCGCCACTAAGACACAGGCGGGCTTCCGCAACGGCCAACATCGCCCCTTCCGCTGACCAGATTTCAGGAGTCAACCCCCTTCGACCAGCCAGTTGGTCTGTGGCCCTGAGGCCACTCCCTCGCGGATTGAGAGGGAGGTAACCAATACTCGTTCTTGTTTGCTTCTACGTCAAAGCAGTAGTAGTAGAAAGCAAAGAACGAGTAAAAAGGAAAACTGACCCAAATCGCACTGCCCTGTACACGAGGTATGACAGGGAAATGCGAGGGGCACACCAATCCTGAAAATTTTGTAAAGTGATTGCAGTGCCAAACAGGCGTGTAGCCGGGTGTTTTTTTTTTTTTTTTTTTTTTTTGGGGGGGGGGGGGTTAACCCTTCCCCCCCCCCCAAAGGTCAGGGCGGAGTAAATAGCGACTGCATTCGTGTGTGTGTGTGCGCGCGTACGCCGGGAGGGAACGCCAACCTGCAGGCATCTGAGCATGACGGCCCTGTCCACCTGCCGGGGGCACGCGGCATCCCCCGCTGGTTCTGCGTGCAACAAAGTACCGAGCCTGGTGCTGGTCCCCGCTGGCCACAGCCCGACCACCCCCACCACCGCCACCCCCACCACCACCGCCCGCCGCCCCCACCCGGCCCCGCCTCGACCGCTGCATGCTGAGACGTCGTCGATCTCGACCTTGTCACAGAAAAAAAAATGTTGCTGAAATTCCGAGCGCCGCCGACACGCCGTCCATTCATCTGCTGCAGTGGAGCACCCCCCCCCCCCCCCCCCGCCTCCTCACCTCTCAGAGGACGCCGCCGTCCCCTGCGACATTTCCACCCCGACGTGATATCGTCCGCAAATCGGACCGCTGATCCTCATCATGCGAGCCTCGCAGCAGTTAGCCGATGCAATTTCTCTCTCTCTCTCTCTCTCTCTCTCTCTCTCTCTCTCTCTCTCTCTCTCTCTCTCTCTCTCTCTCTCTCTCTCTCTCTCACTCACACACACTCACTCACTCTCGCTCGCTTTAAGTAGCCGCGCGCAAGATACATGCACACTTTTAAAAATTGCTCGTTCGAAATTTTTCGGAGAAAGTCTCTCCGACTAAGTTAGGTGGGGTTATTGGAGAGACTCTAAAACCACCCGCATCGCGCCCTCTTTCAGTCTCGGGGTGCGTTACGTGTTTGATGACCGGTGGGCCCCACGGGGGGCTGCCAGGGGGCTGTCCGGAGGGAGGGGTCTGACCATGGGTCTGCCGGGGCTTATCACCGCTGTTTCTGAGGTTTTAGAGGCGATCCCCCGCTGGTAATGATCGGCCCCGCGTCGCGTTGCGATTCCCCGTGCCATGTTATGACCAACGCTGCCGCCGCTGCCGCAGCTGCACAGTGGTGCGGTGCGGTATGTTCCCGGGCCACGCCTGGCCACGCCACGCCTCCAGGCGCCATTTTGAGGGCAGAAACGCCCCCCCGACGCACTTTGTGGACCGACGCGGGACAATCGCGGCCACGGCCGGCCACGGCCGCTAGGCGCCAATGAGACCGCCGTTGGCGCCGATGTCAGGGACGGCCTGCTGCTGCCGCTGCTACCGCTGCTGCTGCTGCTGCTGCTGCTGCTGCTGCTGCCGCTGCTGCTGCTGCTGCCGCCGCCGCTGCTACCGCTGCTGCTGCTGCTGCTGCTGCTGCTGCTGCTGCCGCTGCTGCTGCTGCTGCCGCCGCACTTGTTCCGCGGCGACGTCCGCTTCACGTCGACCTCAACACGCCCCTCCTTGCTTTTACACGACGTGTGGAAGAAAGTCGAGAATTTCCAGCGCACTCCCAGCCAGGATTACACTGTCGAAACGATATCGAATCGATGTCGATTCGATATCGACAAACTCAAAGAAATTGATTCGATATTCGATACCGGAAGTCGTTTTTCTTTGTCGATTCGACAAATAATCGATGAAATAATCGAACTTTCGACACTCGATTCGGTACCACGCCCCACGCCTGGATGGGCTGTGACCACCGTGGGCCGGGGTTGTCCTGTCCCGCCCTGGCCTCTGCACTGCACTGCACGGCATTGCTGAGCGCGCTCCCAATGTTTACGACTGAGACCCAATCCGCCCAACCCGGCCCGGCCCGGCCTCGCCAATGCCGCCTGGGCGTGTGGGCACTGGGGGGCAGCGGCATTCCAGACCAGGCAGACACAAACCGCCCATAAGTTCATTTTAAGTTCATTTTAAGAACTTTGCACAAAAAGCGTATACCGGCGGCGGCACGGCCCTTTTTTCTGACCTGCGCCACTGCTGTGCTGACCCACTTCGCACTTACCCTGGGTTTCGGAGAAATTGTAATGAAAAATTCATGAGTGCTGCGGGGAGAGGCTCGTGCACATTACCGCCCCGCCCCGCCCCGCCCCTCCCCTCCCGTCCGGTTAGGCCGACCCCCACGCCCCCACGCCCCCTCCCCCCCTCCCGTGGCCGGGCACCCCGGCGACCCCAGCGCGTCCCCCCTACGCATGGCCGGGTGGACACTGGTCGAGGGGGCCGGGGCCGGGGGGAGGTGCGAGGGACCCTCCCAGAGGAACTGTGTGCATGGAGGGGGCCGTGCACTCGCCTATCATATCTATATAAAGCTGCCCGCTGGTCCAGCACACCAAGTCAGTGTTCACTGCCGATCTTTGGGATTTACTCGCACAACGTGCCCCTCATCGCAGACATGGTGAGTCCAGGAGCCCCGGGTGCCGTGGCCGTTGGGTGCTGACGGCGGCCCTGCCGGGCACGGCCGTGTTGAGGGACTGGCCACCGCGCAGGAGCTCATCGTGGACGCTTGCTGGTGTTTAGATGTTCCTGGTAGTCTTGTTGGCCGCGGCGTGCTCTGCCACCCCCATCGGCGAGTACGGCGGCGGCGTCAGCCACGGCGCCAGCTCCTACGCCTCCATCAGCGCCCCCGTCGCCATCAGCCACGCCCCCGTCTACAGCCACGCCCCCGTCTACAGCCACGCCCCCGTCGCCATCAGCCACGCCCCCGTCTACAGCCACGCCCCCGTCTACGCCAAGGCCGAGCCGGTCGTGAGTACGCGGCCCCAGGGTGTGCTGCAGCAGGCCGTCCCCCATCCCTAACGAACCCCGCGCTCTGTCTCCCACAGGCCCACCCCAAGTACGAGTTCGCGTACGGCGTCAAGGACGCCCACACCGGCGACATCAAGGACCAGAAGGAGGTGCGCGACGGTGACGTCGTCAAGGGCGAGTACTCCCTGATCCAGCCCGACGGCACCAAGCGCACCGTGCACTACAGCGCCGACGGCCACAACGGCTTCAACGCCGTCGTCACCATCAGCGGCCACGCCGTGCACCCCCAGGTCGTCCACAAGGTGGTGGCCGCCCCCGTTGTGCACGCCGCCCCCGTTGTGCACGCCGCCCCCGTTGTCAGCCTGGGCCACGGCGGCTACGGCGGTGCCTCGTCCTACTCCTCCATCTCCAGCCTCGGCGGCCATGGCGGCCTCTCGCTCGGAGGACTCGGCGGCCACGGCGGCTACTAAGCGTATGCGAAAGCCATAGCCGCCCTCGCCCGCGTCCCGGGGCCATCGGGGACCTCCGGACGCCATCGGGTCCGGGTCCAGGACGACGACGACGACGACCTGGAGCAGTTGGCGGCCTCTGCGTCCGCGGCCTCTCCGGTCAGGACGAGGACCCACCCCCTCTAGTTTGATGCTGTGAATGTACAATGGTGATGATCATGTGTAAATAGCTCCGCGCCGCACTGAAATAAATTTATTAATTATTTATAGATACTAGAAAAGTCACACGGCCTTCTTACTTCCACCCCTTCACCCCAACATCAAAATTACCCCTTCCGAAATTCCCGTAATTTGAGATGGTACAAAAAACGATATTGATGCGGGACACAGTCACAACGACGGAACACACGGAAAAGGCATGAAGGGAACAAATTGAATATTAAATGCGGAGATTAATCAGCGGCCGCAAGACAAACACGCATGCTGTAGTGCGTGATTAGTGACTCGTCCGCCGCTGGCAGTCACCTGTCAGCTGCGGCACACACACTCACACACACACACACACACACACACACACACACACACACACACAGCATAACACAGAGCAGAGCGACCCTTAGCGGCGTCAGTGGCAGCGCTCCGCGGGGACTGGGAAGGGCGCTAAACTGCGGTGGTACCGACCGCCGCACCTGCTGACAAATCGATGTCTCAGCCCAGACGGGACCAGCCTGCGGCCCCAAATGGGAGGTGCCGTGAGAGCCGTTGCCATTGACGGCATCGGCAATGATTGCGGTCCCAGGGGCACCACCGGGGCACGGCGTGGCTCGTCAAACCCCTCTCTGCTGCCGTCCGAGTGAAATCATTGTCCTGCCGAGTCCACCAAGCTGAGCTGGCACGTGCGGCACCGGCGGTGTCCTCTCCATGTGAACACCGGCGGCACAGCACAGCGGGCGCAGCGGGCGCAGCGGGCGGAGCCATGGGCATAAACCGGCTGTGGTGAGTAGACCCGGGCGCCGCGCCGAGGCCGGCGGCCGAAAAACTGTCGTGGTCCGCTCCCCGGATACCATCGTGGCCCAGTAGCTGCATGGTTAGGCGGACTGGTTAAGGCTTTGGGCATTGCCCCCCGGCCCCGCCCCCCAGCCCCCCCGACTGCCGGCCGCCGCTTCCGCAGGTTGAACCGCACGGCGCGGATCCTCGGCGTGTTCCCCCTCGTGGAGAGGAGGGTCCGTCGGAGGAGGCGGCCGCACGCCAACGCCACCGTGGAGGCACCGCCCGCCCACCCGGACCACCCGGGCCACTTCGGCGCCGACATCGTGCCCCCGCTGGCGTTCGACTCGCCGCCGAGCTGGACGGCGGACTTCACGGCCTGGAGCCGGAACGCGCACGACGAAAAGGTGCACTGTCGGAAAATACCAACCTAAAGTTTTGGAAAAATAATCGCGAGGTCGCCCAAGATTTTTGGAAATTTCGATGACTAGGGTCCAGTTCTGTGACTCGAATGCCATACTGGACAAATTTTTCGAGTTTCCAGCGCTACCCCATCGCTAAAAAGATCTCCGCAAATTTTCGGGCAAGATTTATTGGACGCAGCTGCTGCTACTGCGCCGCTCCTGGCCCTGGACCTGGTACTCCATGGTGGAGGTGACGGTCGTGGTGTTCGCCGTCCTCAACAACGTGATCCACGACTTCCTCGCCGCTGAGAACGCGACGGGGGTGCGGTGGACGACGCGGACGGACGAGTACGCCACGCTGTGCGAGTACCTCAGCCTGGTCTCGGCCACCTCCGGCTACGCCGTCTTCTCGTGGCTGCGCGCGGACGCCGTCGTCCAGCACGCCGACCTCATCGCCGAGGTGAGGGGACCTGGGGGGACTGTGCACCTTCCCGATGTGCACTCACTTCGTGGCTGAGTCTTCGGTTTTTTGTTTTTTGTTTTTCATGAACAAAATTATTTTATTTTTGACATTGTACACCGATTTCAAAAAAAGAAAATAAGTGCCTCTGCCTCTGCCCTGGGCAGGTGGACCACACGCTGGGGCTGCCGCTGCCGCCACCGCAGCGCTGGCTGGCCGCTCTGATGGCGGCGCTGCTGGGGGTGCTGCTGGCGGACGCCTCCGTGTGGCTGGCCACGGGCGCCAACACGCCATGGGACGCGGCCAAGGACATCCCCCTATACCTCGCCTACTACACGTGCTTCGCCTCCGAGGTGCTCTTCATCCGCGACGGGCTGGCGATCCGGGAGCGCCTGCGCGCCATCAACGACATCCTCGAGTCGTGCACGCCGCGCCCGGGCAACCGCAGTACGTACGCCTGCGAGCACCAGGGTAGGCCAGCCCGCACGACACGCGTGCACGCAGAAGCCGTGGTTGCCTACCCAACAGGCGCCGGCTGTGCTCAGATTCGGTCCCACGGTTCGCAGCCGCGCAGGGGATCTCGGTGGTGAAGCTGCCGCGCACCCTGACCGTCCCCCGGCTGGCGGCCGCGCACGCACTCCTGTGCCACGCCATGGAGGCCGTGTCGCGGCGCTACGGCGTGCCGCTGCTCGTGGACATGACGGCCTTGCTGGTGAACCTCGTCACCACGTCCTACTTCTTCCTGGAGGACCTGCTGCCCTTTTGGCCGCCGCCGCCCGACTACACGCTCACCGTCATGGAGCTGGCGTTCGCGTGCTCGCACTTGACCCGCATCGTGATGCTGGTGGAGCCGGTCTCCGCCGCCGCCCGAGAGGTGCGGGGCCAGTGCGGGGGTCGTGGTGACATTGCCGTCGGTGTCCTCCTGATTGTGTTGCTGTTTGTCGCAGTCCGAGAGGACGGGCGAGCTCGTCGGCTACCTCTGCTCGATGGTCCCGTACGACAGCACCATGTGCGGCCAGGTACAGGACCTTGGTCTGACCAGAGCTCGGGCAAACAGTTTCTCATACTTGTGTTTGTGCTGACGCGCAGCTCCGGGCCATGTCCACACAGCTGCGACACCAGAGGGGGGCCTTCAGCAACTGCGGCCTGTTCGAGATGAACCGATCCATCATCGTGTCGGTGAGGAGGCCGTTGAGGAACCACGTGAAACGGAAGCGTTTTGGCCGCGAAAATTTGAAAGTACCATCAGCGTGGGGGGGGGGGGGGAGGTGCGTGGAACTGTCCGTGGGAGTCGAACCCACCGAGCCTGCTGCCCCTGCTGCAGTCACAGGCCCGCGCCAACGACAGTGTGCTCCAGCACCACCAACCCTCACACGCCCTGGTGTAGCACTGTCACGTGGTTGTTCCGCGCCGGCAGATCCTGGGGTCGGTGGCCACGTACCTGCTGGTGCTGCTGCAGATCAAGCCGCCGTCCTCCACGGCGCCAACGGCGCTGAGCCGCGGGAACCGGACGTGCACCGCCACCTGAGCGACAGGTGAGAGGGGGGATGAGACGAGCCAGGGGTGGGAAAGAGAGAAAAAAGGGGAACGGCGGGCGATGAAGTGATGAAACATGACACGACAGCTCACTTGACCGCTACGTTTATTAATTGGCCACCCGCGCCGCTCGCGCGCGCCGAGCTGGGGAGGGTTGAGGAGGGGAGGGGAGGGGGGGGGGAGTGACGCACTCGACACTCCGTTTGTGGCGTTTGTGTTATACCGCACCTGGTCACTCGCTCGCAGCCCCTCCCCTCCCGCCCCGCCCCGCCGCTAACGGACCTGTTCTCCGCTGCAGCCCCGCAGCCCTCATCTCAGATTCCCAATGCACGTGGAGGTAAGGGATGGGGAGCAGCGCAGCAGTGCCGTGATTGCTCCGTTCTTTACCAAGATGGTACGCCGCCGCTGCCGCCGCGCCGCGCGCCCCGACCCAAATACGATCGGCGCGGCCACCACAACGACAACAAAAACAAAAAGTATCGCCGCGCTGCTGATTTATCGCCGGGACGGCCGTTTCAAGTCATGAAATGAAGCAGTCTACTAGCGGGAGCGCGAGCGGGCTGGCCGGCCTGCAACCGCGCTCTTAGCGGGTTAGATTAGGCTCAGCGGTCATGCCCCACCATGTTTTTTTCATCTTTCTTTTTTGGTACCCTCGGATTTTTTCTTTTTTTCTTTTTTTTTGTTTGATACCGTTTTGACGATAAAAAGCGAAAAATTTCTCGTTGACGGAGTGGGTTATTATGTTGGCTCCTGACGCTCAGCTATCGATGATAGACATGCCAAGTTTAACGATCCGATATGTGGGCATGATACGCAAAGTGGTAGGGTGCTCCGCTCCCTGCCGACTGCCCTGCTGCACTGCACACCTGACCGTTGTTGTCTTGGAGGACCTCCGGGTCACTGCGCCTGACTGCGCGCGCTCACACACACGCGCAAACACACACACACACACACACACACACACACACGCGCGCGCGCGCGCACTGTGCCCCACGCCCCGTGCCTCCCCATCCCATACGTATCTATAAAAGAAGCCGTCGCCGCCGCTGGGGGACAGTCCTCCGCCGACGGCATCCAACAACGGCCATGGCGCTGACAGCGGTAAGCCCGGGCCGGCGGCGGCGTCTCAGCCCGGAATCACATGGGGTTGATAGATAACAACGCTCTTGATTATACCTAGACTCGGGGGCTCGGGTTCAAATACCAGCAGTAAAATCCTCATTATCATCGGGGTGTGAATTTTTCCCTTGCAGCGGTTTGGTTGCCCCCACGACCAGGGACAATTTATTTTTACTTCGGGGCTTGGTAGCTCCCTGCCCCGCGCTGCGCTGTTGCGATAATTTTCAATTTCAGATCGAGCCGCCGTTTAAAATTTGACGGCGGTGAAAGTGGTCGCGGAGTTAAGTGGCTGGGCTGCCGGAGCGCGGTGCGAATAGCGGCGGCGGCGGCAGC
Source organism: Odontothrips loti (assembly GCA_038380765.1). Taxonomy (NCBI): domain Eukaryota; kingdom Metazoa; phylum Arthropoda; class Insecta; order Thysanoptera; family Thripidae; genus Odontothrips; species Odontothrips loti. Next base: position 9,707,229 of record CM076251.1, read on the forward strand.
AGCGGCAGCAGCGGCAGCAGCGCAAGACCGTCGTCTGGATTTGCGAGACGCACCGCAGAAACAGCGCCGGAGAATGTGGACAATCACAATCGTCCTGCCGACGCTGCAGACCGGCCTGCCCTTGAGAAAGCAGGACGGGCTGATTCATCAAAGTCCATCCGTCCGACCCGGCGGCCCGGAGGCCCGGAGGCCCGGAGGCCCGGAGGCCCGGAGGCCCGGAGGCCCGGAGGCCCGGAGGCCCGGAGGCCCGGAGGCCGCAGGTGGTCGCGTGTTTAAATACCCCCCGTGCCGGCGCGGTGAATGCTCGCACTGGGCGCCGGGTGACGCACGCACGTTCGGAAGGGAAGAGCGTCTCTGTCCCGTCCGCAGACCGGGCCGCGCCCCGCGCAGGTGTAACAGCCCGCGGTCTTCCCACGGTCTGTAAATGACCGCGACGCGTCACCTGGCAAAAGGTCACAGGTGTGTCTGATGAGAGGCCTTGGAGTGCGGGACGAGTGCCGGGGCCGGGCGCAGCCGGGCGCCTGCGAAGCGGGGGGTAGGCAGGCCCGCGGCGCAGCGGTGCTCGGCAGCACTGCCTACCCTGCCAGGCGCTCCCGGCCGGCCCGCAGCCCGCCTTGGCGCCCCGCCACCGGCCGGCGCCGCGTCGCTGCACGCCCCCGTCACACGGAGGATGTCCACCCGCTGCGACAGCGACCCCCCCGCGGCCCCCGCGCTGGACTCGGCCGCCATTACCAGCGCAGCGTAATGCAGTAATGACCTCACAGCTCGTAGTTACGCCATTCCGCGTTCTGGTTAGTCCGGTCGGCGGAGTGCTGGACAGCCAGCTCCGGCCCGCAGTGTAGTGCAGGCCGAGGCATGCGGGGCCCGGCCCGGCCCCGCTGACATGACACTCTGTCGTGGGCTGGCCGTGGCGAGCGGCGGCAGGGGAGGGGATTAGCGTTCGCACACTGACTGCCCTGGAAAACTAAAACTCATGAGCAAAGATACTGTTTTCATCTGTCGGCAGGTACTTGCGGCTCTGCTGGGGGCGCTGGTGAGCGCCGGTGCCATCCGGGTGCCATTAAGCTACGGCGGCGGCCACGGCCTGGGTCTAGGTGGCCTCCTCGGGGGCTACGCTCAAGCGCCCGCTATCAGCTACGCCCCGGCGCCTGCTGTCAGCTACGCGCCCGCACCCAGTGTCAGCTACGCCACGGCGCCCGCAATCAGCTACGCGCCCGCACCTAGAGTCAGCTACGCCCATGCGCCCGCTGTCAGCTACGCCCCCGCTCCCGCCGTCAGCTACGCCGCTCCCGCCCCCATCCTGGCTCACGCCCCCGCCCAGATCGCGTACGCCGCCCCCGCCCTGGCGTACGCTCACGCTCCCGCCCCTGTCGCCTACGCAGCCGCCCCCGCTGTCGCCAAGGTCGCCGTCGCCGAGCCGATTGTAAGTATCGATTGGACGGGCGTTGCTGAAACTAGAGTTGTCCTCCCCGATTGTGGTTGAAGTACACCGTGCCGTGCCACAGGCTAACCCGCGGTACGCCTTCAAGTACGGCGTCCACGACTCGCACACCGGCGACGTCAAGAGCCAGACCGAGGAGCGCGACGGCGACGTGGTGCGGGGCGAGTACTCGCTGCTGCAGCCCGACGGCACCACCAGGACCGTGCACTACACGGCCGACAGCCACAGCGGCTTCAACGCCGTCGTCACCATCAGCGGCCACGCCGTGCACCCGGCGACCCCCGTTAAAGTGGCGGCCGCCCCCGTGGCCGTGCAGGCCGTGCACGCAGCCCCCGCAGTCCTGGCCGGCCACGGGGGCCTCGGCCTCGGCCTGGCGGGGCTCGACGGCCTCGGCCTCGGTGGCCACTACTAGACCAAGGACTTGGGTGTTGAGTGTCCCGTCGGACACCGTATGGAGCCCCGCCATCGCTCCGGAAGAATTAACTTATTTTGTACTAGACTTATTTTTGCATTAATTTTAAGACAAATACACATGATACTGTTGCCGAACCATTCTTGCTGATAATTTCGCCGTTTCCACGGGATCTCCTCCAAGACAGTTCGTTCCGAAAGCTATTATTATTTCCCCCTTAATCATTCTCTAAGAAAGAAAAAAAGAAGAAGAAATTGCGGTCATTCCATTCCCCGCGCACACCTGACACGAGGATGCCATAAGTTGCACCTCTCGGGTTGACTTGACGCGAGCACAGGAATGATTGCAGCCGCTCCGTGTACACATTTTCTTACACGCACCGCACCACCGACAGCTCGGTCAGGTCCACCTCGCCCGGCCGGCCGGCTCACGCGTGCTCCGAGTCACCTCCGTTCAGTCCCGCTGCGCTGTGTCTGTGCCGTGCCGTGCTGTGCCGTGCTGTGTCGTGCTGCAGGGGGCAGGGTCGGGTCGGGTCCGCAAACTCGAGTCCCCGCTGAACGCTCGCTTTGTCGTCCCCTACCGCTGCCGGCATGCTGCCGGGCCGGCCCTGCCGAGGGCCGCGGCCAGCCCACGGCATCGCGTGCCGGTCGACTTCTTTCCCCCTCCGTGTTTCGGACGCAGCCGCGGATCGCGCCGCCCACCGAGAGCGAGGGACTGACCGGCGGAGCTGTCAGAGCAGGTTTCATGGAAAGCAGGGGATGCTGAAATGGAGCACCGCACCAGTGGCGCATGAAGTGGGGGGGCTTGGCCTCGACTGGGCAGGACAGGGCACTAGGGTTGGGGCCAACGGCGCGGCGGCACGGTGCACCGGGCCACCGGCCGGTCCGCTGCACTTGCACCGTCAAGCATCACGCCACCGATCTTTATAAATGGCAAGACAAGACCGCCCGCCCCGCCGCGGTGCTGGTAAGTAGCCCGGTATGCCCTCCCCGCCCCGCCACACCACGAAAGCCCCACTTCATCAGACCCAAGTGAGGCTGCCGCCGGCAGCCCGGCCGTCCAGGAGTCCCCTGCCCTGCTGAGGAGAGGGACTCATCCGAGGCCTTGCACCCTGCACCTGCCCTTTACACCTACGTTCACAAAGGATTTAAAACCGCGTCTAAACTGAGTCGATTCCAAAGGCATGCCGGTGCCCGGCCGCGCACACGCACGCACACGCAGGCCAACACGGCACTCCGGGCTCGTGGGACGCAGCCGGGTATCTTTCTCTGTCAGCTTCTGGTCTCGAGGGTCAGCGGCAGCGGCCAGCTCTAATGAAAAGTGCCCCATTTCTTTAGGCGACTTGCCCTGCGCCCGCGTTGAATTTTTAAAGTCACGAGCGCGGCCGCGGAGCAGCCCTACCAACAGCACCACGTGATGAAGGTGGCACCAATGATGCCAGCAAAGTCACGTGATGCAGTCTCTTGTGTTCGCTTAACCTCCAACTCTTCTAATCAACAGTTCGAAGGAGCAGCGGCAACGGCTTCGTAGCGAGGATGGTGGCCAAAATCGTGGTCGTCGGTTCGTGCGTGATCGACTTGATTTCGTAAGTGTGGGTACATGTAACGACGTAGAACGTAGCGTCTGATGTGTGGCACACAGAGCTGCTACACTAGAAAATGTACACAATTTTAAATGTCGTCTGCACAAGGGTTTCTTTATTCGTCAGTTTACTTTGTTTCATACGATAAATGAATTCAATGCAAATCTCAAACGGGCCAGCTACTGTTTTGCGACTACTGAGTCTCGAAAGGGAATTCCTGTGGGAGAAAATAACTCCTTTAAATTTATTTGTGAGCCGTGTGGGATCCTACAGATTCTACGTCACCTCGTTATCTTTTCAGTGAGCAAACAGACACTTAGTCGTGAGATTTAGAGGCCATTGAGATTGTTTGCGGAAGGTAACTTGGCGGTGCCGGTGAGTCCCCGGCCGGCTCCCGGGCCTGTACACCCCCCCCCCCCCCAAGTGTCTCCACGGCAGGGAGTATTGGCAAAATTGCCACACATTTACTCTCTTTGGCAGCTACTCGAAGCGTTTGCCGAAATGCGGCGAAACGCTGACGGGTGACCGATTCAGCATCGGCTTCGGTGGCAAGGGGGCGAACCAGTGCATCGCGGCGGCGAGGATCGGCGGCCAGGACGTGGAGGCCACGTTGGTGGCGCGGGTAAGGGAACGTCCACAGTACGCCCGAAGGGTAGGCAATCTCGACTGCTGCATGCACGCGTGTCGTGCGGGCTGGCCTACCCTAGCACTCGCAGGCGCTCAGCGACGCCGAAGGTCAGGGGCTTGAATGACCCGCAGGTCGGCGATGACACGTTCGGCGCGGACTACCTGGCCAACCTGCGCAAGAACAACATCGACACCGAGTACGTGAAGACCACCGCCGGCGAGCACAGCGGGGTGGCGCAGATCTCGGTGGCCGAGTCGGGCGACAACACCATCGTCATCGTGCCGGGGGCGAACACCTCGCTGAGCGCCGCCGACGTGCAGGCTGCGCGCGACCGTGTCGTCCAGGGGGACGTAGCGCTGTTCCAGTTCGAGACGCCCATCGCCACCACGCTGGAGGCGCTGCGGCTGAGGAGGACCGCCGGCAAAGGTGCGGGAGGGGAGGGGAGCGAGGCCGGAGGGGCCGGAGGCGACTCCCTCGGTCTGCACGTGCACCAAAGCGACCCAGACAATCCGGACTCCGCATTGGAAGGATTTAAAACACCCTCCAATTGCAGGGATATCAATCGTGAACGCGGCCCCCGCAGTGGCCGACCCCGACCCCGAGGTGTACAAACTCAGCGACATTTTCTGCGTCAATGAGACTGAGGTGTGTTTCCTGTAATCCGTTGCTGATCCCCAAGAAGATCCCTCTCCAGCTCCAGGCACTGATTATTTTTGTTGAAACTGTGGTGGCAGGCCGAGGCGCTGACGGGGGTGCCGTTGGAGACCCTGGAGGCGGGGGCGCTGGTCCAGGCCGCGGGGCAGGCCGCCGACGAGCTGGTCCGGCGGGGCTGCAGCACCGTCATCCTAACGCTCGGCGTCCACGGCGCCGTGGTGGTGGACCGGGACCCGGCCCGCCTCCCCGGGCCACCCGGGCCCCAGCACGTCCCCGCCAAGGCGACGCGCGCCGTCGACACCACGGTAACTTGAATCAAATCCCTGACTTATCGCCGAGTCTTGATAACTCTCAGAACGACATTATTGACTGATCCTGACCCTCCCTCCTGGTGTCGGCAGGGGGCTGGAGATGCGTTCCTGGGCGCCCTCGCATACTTCCTCGGTGCGAGGAAAGACCTGGGCCTCTTGGAGCAAGTGCACCGCGCTATGCTGTACGCCACCTTGTCTGTGGAGAAGCCCGGCACTCAAGACAGCTTCCCGTCCAGAGACGACCTGCCGACAGCGCTACTGAAGTGACAGCATCAGATTACATGATGAGGAAAAACAAGGGTTTTCTATGGTACAAAATAATAGGATAGGGAGGATTTTTTTTGTTATAATAAATGTGCATTTTAAATTTAGTTTTCTTTTTGTACATGACTAGAAAATAGATGACTTGCAGATTTTTAAATCTACAATATTTTTGAATGATTATGGAAGACACTTGACATCACTAGAGACTTTGTAAAATGTATTATTTTTATACAATAATTTCTCTATGGCAATAAAACAATCTTAAATGAGAAGTTACTTAACTTCTTTGTTTGGAAACCTACTTTCATCAATAACAACGCCGTGATGATTCTGAATACTTGATTTTAAGCTCAGTCTTAAATTGTCTGTAAAGTTTTCTATTAAATTCCAATTCTTCTTCCTTCTTAAGGTGGAAGGAATCTTTTGTTTTAAAACCCTTGTGAACAACAAAAGCTTTGTTCAAAATAGTGAATTTGAAACCAGCAACATGTAGTTCACATACCTAAAATGGAACAAAGTTAACAAGAATAAATGATAATCTAGATGTATATGAATAAACTTTGACAGCTATATGAAGGTGCAGTATTTTACCTGGCTGATACGATTAAACCCATATTGTTTGAAACGTTCATCGTATAGAGGAACAGAATTCAATGATATGTAAAATGGCTCCCAAGGATCTTTCCAAAGAACATCATAAGTTGGCAATAGGTGCTGCTGCACTGGTTGGTGGAGCCACGTTTCATAGTCTGTGTGAGACTGGACAGTAACAAGCAACTATGAAAAAGTCACTGAAACTTACAAATGACAGCTGTTTCAGATTTTTACTATCATTTCTCAAACGTACATGGCACTTCCAGCACAGCTGAGAATAAAACGGGCGAACTTTCCCAGCTTCAACAGCACGGATGAGATCTACTTTTGTTTTCGGAATAATACTGCCTTCAAATGCTGGCACCACAAAAACAGTCTTATCAAGGGTGAATTTTTTTTGGAACCACCTATTGTGATTAGCTAGATGAAGGAAATCCTGCAGGAAAAGAAAAGTCAAAATCAATGATCAATCAAAAACAAGTGTTCATTTCAAATTGATGGGATAGATTTACCTCTCTAAGTCCCTGACTAGGCACCATATCAACATCAATCACAAATACAAAATCTGTGTTGGCTGCTCTTCGAGCAGTATTACGCAGGAGATTGTTTGGATAAGCATCACCGAGGTTGTAATTGTTTACAGAGACATTCTGATGTGAAATATTTTGAGGCCTTGCAGGTAGACCACCAGCTGCACTAACTGGCCACACAAATGAAACGGTCATCCCAGTCTGAAATAGGCCATTGGACAGCTGCAACTTAGCTAGCTCCAGCAGAGTAGACCACTCATGACCGGATCTTGCGAAAACAGCCACAGATATTGGACCCTAGCAAGAATAGAGAAACAATAGGGTAGTTTCTTATGGTTATTAAACTATGGAATATATTAGTGATAACAGTGATGAATACCTTCCACTGATAGGCAAGTGGAAGAAGAGCAGATAAATGGTCTTGCGAACACTGTGTCACAAGAGAGATGTCTTGGGCATGGTCGCTTGAGTCCTTAGGGTATGGTTGCACAAGGCTTATGTGATAATCACCACTTGTATCCAGAACCCAGTTTCTTTCTATGTAGACTGAGAAGGATGACACTAGTTTGGTAACCTTCCAAATAAAGGAGTATTTTAGAGCAAACCATATTTCAGATGATTCTACATGATCATAGCAGACATTACTAGTCATTGATTTACCTGGTCTCCACCTTCACCATATGCCATAGCCTGTCCAAACACTGGCTGTGGTACATTCACATTCTTACGCTGGCGAGATTCGAGCCGGTTGAGAAGAATTACATGGATAAGTTGGAGCAAACCAACAATACCAATCAAAACCAGCACCAGCCTCCCACACAGAAAACGTTGCATGATTCCTGTGGATCATCATAACTTCCAGCACCAATGTGAGTTAAGTGGCGTTACCATCTATCCCAGAATTTGTTATGAATATCTCCAGATTTGAATTTTCATTCACCACATTTGATTTGTTATAGTGTATCTTGGTATCTTCTAGCAGACGGCGAATAGGTTAGAGATACAAATTGTTTATTTATACGCTGCCTGGTGAATTTTTCATATCCCTGGAGTTATTTCTCATGGCTTGTGCAATACCGCCTGGTTCATAGGCCACCCAACTCGCATCCAATTGCGTTTGGTTGCAGCCGTACCCGGCGGAGCCAACCACCAAACATTTTTTGGGGGGGACGCCACATAACAGCTTGAAGGATAGAATTTCGTTCGATTCTCTGATTTGAATCACATTTTTATTAGCATACCAACTTTTACATATTCTTATATGAACATATGCACAAAGTATTATTTAAATTAAAAAAAAAAAAAAAATCAGTCAAAGTAAATTCAAGAACTATAAAAAATATTTCCTAATACTGTAGACTTCTTTTTGTTTGGATATCATCAAGTATTTGACGTAATTCTTCATCCTCAAAGCGTCCTTCCAAGCTGTAAAACATGACACAAATATTTGTTGTATAATCATTCCTTAGTACCTCGTCCTCCAATGTTTTACCATCATTTCAAAATAGTTTTAGACTGTCTTACCTTGGCACCAAAGACTTTGCCTCTTCAGGTGTTTCTGGACAGAGGTTTGCAAGTGATGCTAACTCAAATTTATGCAACTTTTTTTGCATCAAAAGACTGAAACAAAAGTTTTAACTGAAGTTATAATGTTGCTTCAGGTTGGATCAGGATTTAATCAACTACCAATTTTAACTCACTTTCGAACAGAAGAAATGGTCTCCTTGTTTTTAAATTTTCTGAAGCGCTCTGTATATGTGAGTGTTTTGTGGAATACCTCAGAAAATTCCTGTTCTTCTTCAGCACTTTCATTTTGAGCTTGTCGATGCTCCAGTAGCATATGGACCTCTGATATCAGCAGCGTCTCTGCATTTTCAAACTCTGAAACAAGGACATGAAATGGGTTTACAATATTGGTAAGAACCTTTCACATTTTTCATTGTGAAACATGGCCAAGGCTTCAGCTGAAGTTAAGGTCCATAATTTTTTCTGATAAAATTTGAAATTATTCTCCAGTCATGTCAGAAGTCCCCAATTGGAGCCCTAGATATCAAGTGCAGGTTTCCTTCAGTATGTCTTTCATCGGGAATGAATGATATCAAGTTTTACGCTTTTGTCAACAATTTTTGAAGAGCGTATGAGCTCACAAAATAATTCACATTGTTCTTTCATTTGGTTTGTTTTTATTATAATTCATATCACACAGGTACAAGATCACCAATTGACATAACAACTATCAGTGAAACAGTAGAGGAAAAATTACAATCTTAGCTATTAATGAATAGAATCACAGTGGCATGTGCCCAAGAATTATTAATGTAATAATTCCTTTAAAAAACTATTTCTACAGACAATAAATAAAGAACTAATAACAACCTTGATAACTCATATCATACTGTGTTGTTCCAAAACTAACATTATGATACTACATTATGAGCCTTGGGTAAAATAGCCTTCATTTAAGAGGAAATCATACAGCTTTCTTGTTTTGTTAACATCAATTTTGATGAGTACTCGAGCTTGAGCCAGCTTAAGAGAGCTACCAGGATGTCTACGACTTTCAGTGACAAGAATATCTCTGAAGTCTAGAAAAGATAAAGGAGAAAGACGAAGATTTGAACATAATTCACGTTCTGATGGTGTGAGCTTTTCGTATCCTGGGAGGGTCATAATGTCAAGTGGAGGTGGCTTTTTACGTGGCGCTGAAGTCTGAATCGGTACTGCTGGGGTATTTCCTCCTACCCAAGGTAATGGGGCTCCACTGACAGAAGGCATGTCTCTCCTAGCCTGGTTGCGCAATTCACTTAAACAAACATACATTTGATGGGCCCTATGATTTGAAATTCCCTTGGCTCTTAACTCTTTAAGTTGCTTAATTTTGGCACGAGTCTCTCCCATTACGTGAAGGCTTTCCATAAGGAAATCAAACTTCTTTCCATTCAAAACACGCATTAATCCAGTTAATTTCTCAGCAATCTCTCTACCAATGGAGCTCTGCAATCAAAAAAGAGGAAAACAAATCCGTGAGCTGAAAATATTGTGAAAAATCTTCAAAACAATAAATTAAGAAGTGAACATACCTCAAATCTCTGAAGCCATCCAATTGTCTTCTGCAAAAGGAGAAGCCCATGACATCTTATAATCTGTTTTCTTCTCTTTCTCTCTCTAAGACGTTCGTTGTATGCCTCAATAATTGCTGTTTGCATATTAGTCAATAACTCATAGTCTTTATCATCAGTTTCAATTGTATCACTACTTAATTCAGCTACCATCAGTTCTGCATTATCATCAAATTCAATTGTAAACTCCCCCCTGGCAGCATTGTAACCAGGAATGAACTGAGTTGCTCGGCATTCAAAGTGAGGACGAGATAAATCTAGCCTTTGAGACAATTGGTGGTGCTGTTTGAAATATGGATTTAACTTCATTCTTCTGGGATGGCCAATATCATCAGGTGCTTCTGATAACTTCCTGAAGTTGGACGCATATCTACTGTAGGGTGTCAAAAGTGTTTGCTGTGCCACTTCAACTTTGGGTGGAGAAAACAACTCTCCTGGTTGAAGCTGAAGGTCTGAGTTCTCAACATAGAAACTGTAGTAATGTTTAATACAATCCTCTTCAGTTCTTGAATCGAGCTTTTTAGCTGTGTCTGTCCAGTTACCAGCCCCACACTCCATCATTGCTTCTAATAATGACAGCTCTTCTTTAGCAGTCCAGTTACCCAACAGAGGAAATTCATTACGGATCACCGAGTAACTATGATAATTAACATGCTGGGCCCGCTCTCCACCACTTGCAAAACATTGCGTGCAAATGAAGGTGTTGCTGCATTCGACACAGTTAATATACGGCTCACGAAGCCACATTCCACAAATAAAGCAAGTGTCTGGGGAGCGTTCCTCACAATCTGTCTCAGAGGCCATGGTACAGTCTGCAATCAGCCAACAAATTCCACACTAAAACTTGAGTAACATATATGGAAGACTTGCAGAAAGGTCTTCAGTGACACCCAACCAAACAACACGCCTTTAATTTAGATTGTACTTTCCGTGAAATAATTATGATTTGTGGTGTAGAAAGGTTATCCCCGTCAATGTGAAACAAACAATGACAATTTCCATTACATACCTTTAGGAAACTGAAGATCTGCTGCGTCCTCGTCCACTAGATCCACGGCCTGAGTCGCCATCGTGAAAATCAATCAGCTAACAAATTTCCTAGCTGTCGGTGCGCTGTGCAAAATTTTAAAGAAGAGAGCGAGCAAGGAGTGCTTTGCTTATTTGTTGGTTGTTGATGTAGGGCTACGGAAGGGAGGATAGAGGATGCACCAGCACCAGGGTAGCGGGAGCGGGTTGGAAGGTTGGAAGCAGTTGGAAGCTGCGCGTAAAGAGAAAAGAAAATATTCCGGCGCAAAAAGTCTTCTTTTCTTTTTCGAATCTAATTTTTATACGAACAATCGAAAGATAAAAGGCAGCATTTAAAAAAAAAATAAAGAAGTGGAGTTTTTTTTGTAAATGTCGATTTCGGATATCGATTTGCCAAGATGCACTTCAAATTTTTTCAATGTGTGGGAAAGATACATTTATGCATGTGTTTGTTTGTTGGTCATCAACGTTGCTCGCCACGAACCCACTCCACCACCACGAACCAGTCTTTCTCTTCTTGTAAGGTTGTCCCCGTCCTAGGGAGACTCCTTACCGACTGAATGAAGTGAAAGGTACAAAGGAGTAAACAATACACGGAAAATGGATTCTGCCTTGAAAATTGTAGTGAAATGGAGCGGGAAGGAATATGAAATTGATTCTCTTTCTCCGACTGACACTGTTGCATCGCTGAAAGACACCATCCGCAAGCGCACCGGTGTCCTTCCAGAACGTCAAAAATTGCTGAACTTAAAGCATAAAGGTGAGATTGCGCTCTATTCTGTAACTGAAGCCTCTACCAAAAGCACTTCATACATTTTTACTGTTTTCGCCCCTTCTGTGTCGCATGTGATTTAATTACTTCTCTCTTATTTCCAGGCAAAAGCCCTGAAAATGATGTGCACCTGTCTGCAACTAATATCAAACCAGGATTCAAGATAATGATGATGGGCTCACTAGAGGAAGAGATAGAAGCTGTCAGTTTGCCTCCAGAGGACCTACCAGATGTTGTCAACGATTTTGATATTCCTGAGGAAGAAGAAGTCGAAGTTTGCAATAGAGAGGTAGTGAAGTGTGCATATTTTTGTGATCTCCGTGGTTAGAGACACAATTCCATGTCAAATTCTCAACCTTTATTTCCTTCTTCTCTAGGTCTATCTGTCAAAGGTTGCAAAAAGAATCTCAGACTACAAGATTGTTGAAAGGAACCCTCCCAGGCTAGGAAAGAAACTCTTGGTTCTTGATATTGACTATACATTGTTTGACCACCGTTCACCAGCAGAAACTGGATATGAGCTTATGCGCCCTTTCTTGCATGAGTTTCTAACTGAAGCCTACAAGGTTAGTATTTAATAAACTATTTATTTTGTGTCTATTAATTCACACCCATATTTTGTTGTGTTGTATTCATTTTCACTTTTGTTTTACAGGAATATGACATCGTGATTTGGTCAGCCACTAGTATGAAATGGATTGAAGAAAAAATGAAACTTTTAGGTGTTGCCTCTAACACAGCATACAAAATTACTTTTTACATGGATTACCTTGCCATGATTACAGTTCACACTTCAAAGTATGGAACAGTGAATGTAAGTGTTACTTCTCTAAACTTTGTTTTAGTGTCATCTTTGTTTCTGACAATTTACAACTGAACTGTCAATTAATTAATTTCTTTTCTAGGTGAAACCGTTGGGAGTGATTTGGGGGAAATATGCAGAATATTATTCACCTAAAAATACTATAATGTTTGATGACATCAGACGTAATTTTCTGATGAACCCATCTAATGGACTTCGCATTAGGCCATTTCGCCAGGCGCACACAAATCGGGCAACAGACCGTGAATTATTGCGATTATCAAAGTACCTGGAGAAGATTGCAGACCTTGATGACTTTTCTGTTCTGGATCACCGTAACTGGGAGCGGTATCTTAGTGAGAAGCGCAAAGAAAGTGACTCTCAGAGACGCTAAGGCTTTGTTTGTAAAGGTTTTGGACACGTTGAATCTAATGTGATGGCTCACTTAAGTGAGTAAATTGAACATAACCATAAAATATTCTTTATTAATGCGTTTCCTGCGTTGCAAGTTAATTGTTCATCATACAGAGATGAAAATAATCAAGCAAAATCAGTTGTCAATTGAATCATAAATTGTGGATGGTGTTTGAACAGCCGATGACATTGATGTTTGTCAAAACATTACAAAAGAGTATGGTATTTTAAATTTATAACCTTTATTTTTGCAGCAAGATACAATAGTGATCAGTATCACTAAAATGTAATTACAACACCATGGCTACTATGTAACAATTTCATGAGTCACATTCCATACCTTTCTAAATGTCTTATTGATTCATATTTGTAATTCACAGCACTTAGTTCCTTTGAACGTCCCATAAAATAAAACAGCAAACTTCCACCATGCTGGAATGTGACTTGACAACCACAATAAATAAAAAGAAAATTAACTTTCCTGACTACTGATTACATAGAAAAGACATCTCTACAATATGCCTTTAACCATCAGAAATTGAGTTTGATGCCACAATTGAACAACAGGCAAGACAGCATTAGTTCTATACAACACAATAATTCCAGGACACTTCATTAAAACAATATAAAATAATCTAGCTTATTCAAGTAACACATGAATAAAAGTAAGAAACCCTCCCAAATGAATGCAGTGTTTCCATGAAACAATCATGACACTACAGGATTGAGGAGCAGTGCATTGCAATGCAAAGTTTAAAACAAATGAGAAAGAATGTCAAACATATCTCAAATGTGATTAAGTTCTCTCCAATGACAATAGAAGTGGCTTTCCACCTACAACTGTTCCAGTGATTTCCTTCTGATTTGCTTATTGGAAGATTCTGATAGTTCTCCATCTGAGTAAGCATTCCTTTCATCAAGAACATTCTGATATAGTCTTGAACTCTTGTCCTCAATGTTCAGGTTTTCAAAGCTCTTTGATATCTGCTGATTCTTTCCAGAACACAAGTGAAAATTGACACTATTGCTGACAGGTTCCTGTTGGTCATTAACATTGTTTTCATCTGAGATGGAACAATTTAGTCTAAATCCTCCAGAAGCAGAATTGCTGCGTGTCCTTTTAATGCTCCCTGGAAGAATGTCTTCTGACACAATTATTCTTACATCAGCTTGACTTTTTGATCGAGGCATTTCATCTGAGGAAGAATTAAAATCATCCTTAGGTGTTGGCCTCAGGGAACTTGAACTACATGGACTTTCGAATCCTTCAAAGTCTTCTTTGTGTAGTGAGTCAGTACTGAGATTTCCGCTACTTGAGGCATAGTTATAATAGTTATAACTATCAGTTGGAATGGGACTCGATGTTGGGCTGTCAACTTGAATAACACTTAGAGTGAACTTCATGCAACCTACTTCAGGGTCATCTAGTACAACTTCTGTTACTCCAGAGCCATCATCTCTTTCAACAGGCGTAAACTCAGGAGTTGAAACATTAGGGCGCACATTATGTACAATGTCAAGATCCCCACACACATTCTCATTCTCAACCTCATCTTTTCCTGGTTCTGGTTGAACACTTCGGTTACTTTGAGTCTCATCATGGCTTGACACTTCATTGCCATCAGCGTGCAGTTTATCATGGTTTTTTAGTTTCTTTAGCTCTCTTTCCCTCTGCAAGAAGGCTTTCGATGGACGGCCCCGCTTTCTTTTGAGGGGTAGTGGACTCGAATTTGGCGAGGAATCTTTACCGTTCAGAGATGGTTTGTAAGGGGAAGCAGGACTGGTTAACGATGATGACAAACTGTCAGCCAGATGGGCCACTATTTCTGTGCAAGATGCGTCAGCATCATTGCCTATGCTAGCATCAGAGCTCGAACTTGGTACTTTGCTTGGCTTCCGAGACTTACGTCTACTCCAGTCATGTTTCCCTTCCATTGCATAGTCAGAAGTAGTAATAGTCCCAACAAGGCTTTTGGAAACATTCCTCTCCTCGCTTCCACAATCCATATTATCTGTATCATCCATTTTGACAACCTCCCACACAGATGTATCACTTTTAGCATCATCAATTTGATTACCAGAAACCAAATCATCTTGGCTTCCTACCAATTCCAAGGAATTAGAATGTGATCTCTGATCTCGGGGGGCATCAGATCCTTTTGTCTTATTAACTTTAAAATTCTTCTGACGTCCATTAAAATTTTCTTCTACTTCACAAGAAGTTTCATCCTATGTAAGAAAAAGAACACACATACAAATGTATTATGTCTTCTTGCACTTAGTGAGGTTCAAAAGAAGAAAAAAGGGTAATTACCATTAAATACTTACCACATAAGACTGAGACCAAGTTTTCATCACTTGGTCCCTTTCAATACAGAGTTGTTTGAAGCTAACCCATGTCTCCAACCGAAACAGACACTGATAACATATTTGGCTAGGTAAAGCATCAGACTGCGACACCTAAACATAAAGATAGCAGCTAAAATGTTGAACTGACAGTGACATGTGTTCAGAAAACAACTTGAAAAAAAAAAAAAAATGATCAAGTATTTAAAAAAAAAATTACTTTGGCAACAGAAGATAAGAAAAAGTAAATTGAAAAAGAAGGTTAGAAAAACTGTATTTTCTTTTATCAGGTCTTATTAAGATAAGATTTTATATTATGTATTCATAACCTGCCAAATGAAGTAACCATAAGTCATCTTGAATTTGACATGAAATGTCACACACATACAGTATACAAAATAACTGTGAATAGCTTGCAGTAAGCACCAAAATGTGCAAAAACATACTAGACGTCCAACTAAAATTTGAATGGATTTTCTTAATACAACAATTGGAAATAAAATAAATGATCAGTATGATTCTGAATAAATGTAAACCTCAGACTTAACGCCCCAAAACTAACCAAGCTACGAAATAAAGAAGAGAGGGTGAGATAAATTTATAAAAATTCCATTGAGGACAAACCTTGCCAGGTTTCTTCGAATTGGCAGACAAGAAAGGTTCTAACAGTTAGACCCCTTAACATACATTTTGTGAAAGGATTCACGTAAGAAAAATTAGAAAGCAAAGTTAATAGATGAAGGATTCGATTTAAAATGGCATAATAGGAAAGACTACAGTCGAAATAATCAAAAAGACTTTCTACGCAACAATCTGCTATTTGACTGCACAGCCTACTTTAGTCCCAGAAATAAGGATTGTTTTTTCTTAATAGTATTTTTAGGGTACTACATATGCTTATTATCAAGTTCATAAAAATTCAATGAATTCAGATGTCAATGCCAATGGGCTGAAGGAAACTTGGTCTGAATGAAATAAATCAAATTGTAAAGAGACCCATGAGAACCCCATAACCTTCAGAACTTATTTTATCTTTAAAGTAGAGACTTGAATTTAAGACACTGTATTTAATTTCAATTGCAGTACGCTCTAATAAATTTGAAACAAACCTTCAAGGGTAGATTTTTGTTGATTTTAGATCTCAGCTTAATTCTCCTGCCTTCCTCACTGAAAATGTCTATGCTCAGCCGTTTGGGCTCAATGCACAACCGACACCTATCGCTAAAATCCATGAGATTGTCACCCATGATGTTGAATAATGTTGGTAAAAGCTTGAGGACTAACTGGGGAAAGTTTAACTTGACTTAGAATGTCATTAAAGAGAGCTGATGAGGGTTCACTTGGAAACTGCAGCGTCCGAATTAACGGGGTTGAGAGGCAGGCAGCGGCAGGGACAGGCCAAGCAGAGCGCCACTGACGAGAGGGGTGGGGTGGGGAAGTGAGGGGCAAGCCTTGGCACGCTACATGTTTCAGCTCGGCGTACTTAATTTCATGTTCGGGCTCGAGAAGCTGGCAAAAAATCATAGCCGACAGATTTCAATGCACCGCCTCGACTTGTGCTTTGGAATTAAGAGATGCCAGCCACGGACCCTAGACGCTAGCTAGTCAGATAGTGCATTTCCGCGCAATACCGACCGAGGAAAAATTCGCCATTGCTCTTGAAGTTTCTGTAGAGAATATTCGCATTCAGAAGTTTTATGTTTCTTGTATCTGAGGTGTGGGCAAATGTTATAAAACTTTCATTTTTTAAGACAGTGGGAGATATTGTTAAGTAAGAGACTGAATTCAAGTTCAATTAGACTGGTCAATAAATTCAACAATTTATTAATACAAACAAGAACAGAATAGATTTAAATCAGGATCCCAATACTTTGTACACTCTGGGTTAGACCATGACAACACAGTTTACATGGAGCTCTGGCAGCCAGAGTGCACTTCATAGCTTACAATAGGAAATTAACATCAGGCAATTTCATC
Source organism: Odontothrips loti (assembly GCA_038380765.1). Taxonomy (NCBI): domain Eukaryota; kingdom Metazoa; phylum Arthropoda; class Insecta; order Thysanoptera; family Thripidae; genus Odontothrips; species Odontothrips loti. The sequence goes on from CM076251.1 coordinate 9,724,101, forward strand.
AAATAACTACATACAATGATTTCATCAATAAAATGAATACCGCTAAATTAAGTCTTGCCCAAACGCTAGCTTCACAAAATATATCAAACAATACTATTAACAAGTATACTTTTACAATTAGGAAATGAATGTCAAGGAATATAAAAGCAAGCCCTAGAATTGGACTTGAAAATGCACACATGGTACATAAGTAACCAAAAGAAGGTAAACCAGTCTTGTTTGTTACTCATTACGTGACTCTTCAACACCAGAACATGGGAATCAGGGTGCTTGAAATTAGTTAAGACGCATGTTTTGAATACCCTTTTCCAGCAGCTGGGGGGGAGAAAAAAACCATGTCAACATTCTTTTTAAAAAATAAATAATATTTATATAAATAATGTAATCATGAGACTTACGTTCATATCCCAAACAACAAGCTGGCCATCTACACCACTTGTGCTGAATTTGGAGACAGCCCCTTTGGAGCCAGAGTACAGACACATGCCAGTGATGGCATTTTGATGAACTGTCTCCAGCGCAGTATCATTCTCAATGCGTGCCTGACGATCCAAACTTTGAAATTTGCGCATGGCACTGCAAACAAAATTCATAAGTAAAACGTAACACACAAAATGTATTAAACTGTTTTAATTATACATGTAATGACATACCTCAACCCTAAAGCTTCCTTTTTCTGTGAGTTATCCAGCTTGCAAGAGTAAGACAATTGACCTGATGATGAGTCAAAAGTGTACAAAAGAGGGCAGCAATTGTGACCCTGTAAAGCAAATAATACAAACATGAAATTGTGAAGGATTGTGAAGGAAATAAGATGGGAAAGTTCAGAACTTACTGCCACAACAATATTGTTTGGGCCAACCCAGGTGCAAGTTTTGAATGGGAGAAACTCAGTGCGCAGCTTAGTCACAACCATTCCGCGACTAGCATCAGCCACGGAAATTGAAGAATCATGACCGACCCAACATACCCGGTTGCCATCACCTGAGAAGCTGACATCATGTATCCAGCCACCTACAAGGATAAGTTTGTATTTTCATATCATGTTCTAAGATCAAAAGTGCATGAAATAATCTAGTGAGTAATATTTTTTGTTAACCTCCTGATGGTGAGTTCGTGAATTCAGCTAAGAGGGTGCCCAGGCTTCCAGGACCCCCAGATTTCTTGCACCATGGATTAGCATCATCATTGGGCTCCTCCAAGAGTTTTATATAAGCAGAAAATACCCTAACTCTAAAATCTGTCAGCCCTGCAACCAGCACTAAGTTGTTTGGATGCCAATCCAACGAAGTTACTGTTGATCTTATTGGCTTTTTAATGTGCTTGGAGACCCACCAATCATTTTCTTTCTCAAAATAGCAGACTGAAATCAGTCTTGCTCCAGAGCCAACAGCAAATTTGTTTTCTAAAATTAAAAATATTTTGAGATTAATAATTACCAAAAATTAAGTTGCAAAGAACAGTAAACCAATATATTACACACATACCAAGAGGAGACCACTTGACACAAGTGGCAGCTCGATTGATGCGAAGCAGTACCAAAGTAGGTTTCCAGTTTCCATCTGGACCTTGGCTCCAAACATAGGCATTACGATCCTGTAACATGAAAGTGCTAAGAAGCAGAGCTATCCAAAATTATAAAGAATCTAAACAGAAAAAGAGATATCCACTACTTACAGCGGCACACGTAACAATCCGATTAGTATTTGGGGCCCAGTCAATACCTGTCACTCTCAAGTCATGTTGATTAAGTACATTGATGAGTCTCCAGTCATTAGGTTCCCGTTTGTAGATGTGAACTTCATTGTTGTTTGGAGACAGAGCAACTTGAGACCGATCTTTATTCCAAGCATGGCAAGTGATAGGGTTGACTCCAAAACTATACCTTTCAGCCATTATTGCTCAATAAGAATGATAGCACTGAAAAATGAAAAAAACTAAATAGATATGATCTAGTCTGTATGCCAAAAATTTACTGACATGTCCTCCCTATCTGTCACCCCTGCTGTCACCCAACACAACCAAAACATAACCTCCATGCAAAAATAGCAGAGGCTTGTCGTATATTGACTTCCATGAAAAGAAAGTCACGTAATAAACGTGTGAAATCATAAGCTTAAGACATAGTTCTGGAGAGTAACGCTTGTGTTCCAGTTCTTATCCGATGAATCACCACGATCGGAAACGCCCAACCCATAGACACCAAATCTTCAGCTTACTCCTGATAAACTACACTAATTTTAAACCCGGATTTTCACTTACGTCATAAATAAAGACCCGGGAATTCGCGGACTCTGGTCCGTCTACACGAATCCCTTCAAAGTCACCGTAAAATGTTCGAAATTCGCTTCAATGTACTGCTTGACTGGGTGACTCCATCCGTCGGAGTCGGGGGCGTGCACATGAAGTTCTCATAGGTGTCTTGATTTTAAGGTGTGATGACGGTCCAATCTGGTCAGAAAATTGTTGAGACGTCGATGATCGGACACGCCAGGACACTTGAACGTACCCTGTTACATCACATGATCATTAAAAACAAACATGTCGTTCTTCGGAGTTGGGGGTGGCAATCCCTTTGCCACACTTGTTGGTCAAAGAATAGGTAAAATAATTCGTAGGGGTGTAATTAGACTGAACTTTTCTCTCTGTTACATGTCTGTTTTATTTTGGTAGCACGCTTCTTTACATATTAACTGGCTGCTGTGAAATGTCACACTCGCCCTAAGCTCCTACTTTGACGTTTCGCTGGAAACTCTTTCATTCCTTTCATTACGCAATACTTAATTATGTTACTAGTACTCTAGCTGAACTCAATGTATTTTTTTACTGAAGTATATTTTCTGGTGATATTCGCAATGTTGTCAGGGTCGCAAGGATGATTTGCAATTTGTAAATAGAAGTATTTTAACATAACCTTTCATTGGGACCATCCGTGAATAAACATTAGCTTACAATTAGTCTTTAATCGTAATTGTGTGTCTTTTTTCTCACGATTGTTCAATTAATCCTTTAAGTTGACATGGCTGCTCATTGATGTTTTGTAACAAAGATGTAATCTAGTAATCAAAAACTTAGTTTAAAGAGTATCTAGTATTTGCCATCTCATTGTTTCCTCTCTAGCGTAAGACTAATTATTGCAATATTTTCTTCTTTTTAATAAGAACAAGCTACAGATGCATCTCTGGCATCGGAAAATTGGGCACTAAATATGGAGATATGTGACATAATCAATAGCACCGATGAGGGCCCGAAGGATGCAATAAAGGCTATTCGTAAAAGGCTTCAACAGAATGCAGCACGGAACTATACTGTTGTTATGTATGCCTTAACAGTAAGTCTCTTGCCAATATCTGTTTATATATGTGAACCTCCCTGCCTGCTGTCCTTGAACGAAATTTTATTTTATATACAACACTATTTCTCAGGTTCTGGAGACTTGTGTGAAAAACTGTGGTAAGAGATTCCATGTTCTTGTCTGCAACAAAGAGTTTGTTCAGGAACTTGTCAAGTTAATTGGTGAGTTCACTCATCACTTTAAAGTCTGTGAAACTTTTCAATTTTTCGCAATCTAAATTTTATGTGGAATACATAATTTTTAGGTCCGAAGAATGATCCGCCAACTGCAGTTCAAGAGAAAGTTCTTAGCCTCATACAAAGTTGGGCAGATGCATTCCGCAGTCAGCCAGATTTACTGGGAGTAGTGCAAGTTTATAGTGACCTCAAACAGAAAGGCATTGAGTTCCCTATGACCGATCTTGATACTATGGCACCTATTCTTACACCTCAACGTGTAAGTGTATTTTATTTACTGCTTCAAACCAACCATAAAAAACGGTGTGCTCCTGTAATATAAACATGTATTGGTTTTAGACACAGGAACCAGAAGTTGGTGTTGAAGCTTCTACTACAAATGTGCGACCGCGATCGTCAAGTCCAAGAGCTCATGCTCCATCCAATGTAAACTTGAACACAGTGTCATCTGAGTCTTTACAAAATGTTCAACTCACTACTGAGCAACTTGCAAAACTTCAAAGTGAACTTGATGTGGTGCAAGCAAACATGTCAGTTTTGAATGAAATGCTGAATGAGCTTACTCCCAGGGAAGAGCATCCCAGTGATTTGGAGCTCCTCACAGTAAGCAGTTTTACTTTTTTATTTCCCTCATGCTTTTGGTCACAGTCATTCACAAACTTTAGTTTGAATGATTCATTATCTTTTTGTCTATTTTTCACAGGAACTCCACAGCACTTGCCAGGCTATGCAACAACGCCTTGTGCAGTTGATTGGCAAACTTGCCAATGATGAAATCACTGCAGAGCTGTTGAGAATAAATGATCTTCTTAATAACCTCTTTCTAAGGTGAGTCTTGAGCAGATTTTTGTATTGTATTTTCAAAGCAGTGGTATTAATCAGCAATGTGTTTCTTAAAATAAATTTTAAAAATAAATAAAAAATAATTATGTCAACTTTTCTGAATTTATTAGGTACTCAAGATTCCAGAATAATAGAGACAGAGGTGACAAAGACCAGAGAAAAGAGAAACAGGCTGAATCTCTTATTGATTTAGATGATGATCCTGCACCCCAACAACTCAGTTCTAAACTTGCTTCTTTGTGTGAGTCCTCATCTCTTAAATAAAATTTTTGTGGGTTGTTGAATTTTATTTATGTGGCTTAAGCTTAACTTATGTTTTGTGGTGTTCTCTTTTTTAGCTGTTTCTGATTCTGGCGCCGTGGCTCAGTTGTCAACTCTGCCCAGTGTAACAGCACAACATGGTACTCACAAAAGAGAGAAGGAGGATGACTCTGAGTTTGATATGTTTGCACAGTCAAGGAATGTCACTTATGAAACAACAAAGACTGGGTGAGTTGACCTTAGGAAATAAAACTGTATGTTTTGTAATCAATCTACATTGGTTTGAGTCCAACTACTGTTTGATTTAATTTTTGTAGGGGAAGTTCATACCAAGATAATCTGAAACCGGATCAAGTGAGTGGATCTTTAGGTGCTGTAGCTGCTTCTAGAAGTCAAGTATCTTCGGTGAGCATGACAGTTCTCTAATTATTGTTTTTGTGTGTTTTGTTTTTTGTTGGTATTTTCTCCCTTGCCCTTTTTTAAAAATTCACCTGTTTAGCTGATCTGACTAGGACCACAGATTTCTTGTTAGATGTTGTAATAATTCGTTCTTCATCAATAATGACTGTACTGTTCTTGATTTGATTGGTGAATTAATTGTTGATGTACACAAGTCACAATGGGGTGGAAAAGCATTATGTGCATTCATTCAGAAATTCAAGTACTGTACTGTCTTCCGTCATAATGACTTGATTTTTTTTTTCTGTGGTTTTGGTCTCTTATGTTTTGTGCCTTTGGGATCTGCATGAGTGGTTAGGTTGTAGAGCATGTTGGGCTTGGTGGATAAGATTCTGCCCATATTTTTCCTTCCATAAGTACCTCTTCTAAGATGGATAAGTGAAAGCAAAAGCCTGGCCAGGTATTTTATGTCTTTATGTTCTCATAAGACCGTGGTTACAATTTTTTTAAATACTAACTTGTAGTTTGAATTTGACATTTGGCAGAAGCCATCTTGATGATTATGGATGGTCCTTTTTATGGGAGATTAAGCTTTTTGTAAAGTCTTTATATGTAATGTTTGACCATACTTCATCATTCAGTGCGTGCTATTCCACCTTGCATTTTTCTCTCCCCTGCAATTTGCTTTAGACATTTTTGTGTCCTCACATTTGTATTTTTGGCAACTAGAGTTATAGAATTGTGTCCTTCTTTTTCCTACCATCTTCATGGTGCGTTGTTTTATGGTGTGGAATTGTAAACATGTTTGTCTCTTTTGTTCTGGTGCTACATTATAAGAGCTCTAATTATTTGGTTTTTCCTATTTTTTTATGCCCTTTGTAGTCTCAACAGGAGCAAATCATTGGGGTAAGCTTGCTTGTAGCATGATGTTGATGAAGATTGTCTTACCGGTTTCACATTTAAAAAAACCTAGAAACAGCTTCATTTTAGTCCTGCCTCACTCTATTTTTATAGTTCCTTGCCTTGCAATGTTTGGTGTATGGCTTTTGTTACTATAACATGTAGGGGTATGTTGTGATAATAAGGATGGTGATGAAGCAGAAACCCTGTATGAGTGGGAAATACTGTGTTACCTTAGTATTGAGCCAAAACCATTCTAGTAGCTGGACAACTCTGCATGAAACTTCAAAGGAGCTTGGTCACACTCACTATAGCCAAGTGGCTAAGCATCACTCATAAAAGTGCCTGTAATCAAAGCTTTAGTGTGTGTTCTTGGTTATTATAAGCCAGATATAGCGTTGCCCGTTTGTAATGTATATGTTACGGTTTGAAGTAGGAGGTCAATTGCACCTAGCTCTGGCCATTTGGAAGTATAGGTGTAACCGGGTTAGGCTGGTTACAAGTGTCCTACCTACTTGTAGCCGGCCTCTGACCCGGTTGAAACTAGGTGAACCATACCATATGTAAAGTCAAAAATAAGTTGCATCGCAGCGATTTTTTGGGTTTAATGTTTTCTGTACTCAATACTAGTGTATCGGTACAATAAAGAGCAACACTATATCCAGTTTATACTAATAATATCACTTCCATGTGAAGCTAACTGTTTAACTTTAAACTTCAAACTCAAAATGCTTATTATTTTTTTAGTACTAGCAACAATGAACCTCTTTCAATTACATATGTGGTGATTGAAAAGAGGTACTGTATCTGTTGAAAGAATTGTTGAAAGAATTACATTATGTATTAAATCTTTTTCAGATGCACAAGGAGAGTGACTTTGATGAAATGGCTGCATGGCTTGGAGATGGAGTAAGTGTCATTTTATACAAACATAAAACCCATTTTTTGTGTCATTCCTCTGTGATTTAAAAAATTCTGTTTGTTCAGCCTGCAGAAGAAAGTATGACAAGCAGCGAGTTCGAAAGGTTTTTAGCTGAGCGTGCTGCTGCAGCTGAAAATGGAGGAAATGCATCTTCAGAGGGAAGTGGCCGTCCTCAACAACGTCAGAAAAAAGATGATGATGCATCTTTGTTTGCTCTTTGAGTCCTATGTCTAAAATTAAGTATAATGCATATTTCCAATGCTAAGTTCGTTAACAAAATTTTGTTACATCAAAAAAAAGAAATTGTATGGATCAAGTGTAAAGGAATCCTTTCAATACTTCACATAATGTTACCTTTATCATATAATAAGGTTCACTTCAGTTTGGATATACTGTTTAATACTGACTTTTTTTTTTTAACCGAAAAACCAAGGCGGACCAAATCATTGAGAAGAGATTTTTCTTGCATTATTTTGCAATATTGGTAAAGATGTATTGAAAAATCTCAATCCAAAGGCCTTTACGTCAATGAGAACTGAATTTGTGTTAGTTCTTTCCATGCCTTAAAATGAAAATTACTTCATACTATACTCTTCAAAGTTTTAATCAAATAGAAATGGAGTTTATTGGCATCACTGCAATTTTGTAGGTCACATATGTATGTATGTGTTGTTAAGCAGTTGTCAGTCTTCTCCATTTCATCATAGTTACCACAGTTGTAATATATTGCATGTGCAATCTGGTGATCCTTGTTTGAATATTCATACCATGCAGATGTTTGCGTAAGGTGGTTTTGCTCATTGAATTAGTTAACATTCCCCCTGAGCTTTTCCTCTGGTAATGTATGTTGTGATTACTCCGGTTTGGTTGTCATTTGAGGAATATATATATTCCACCCAAAATGTTATGTGGAAAAAGGAATCTCCAACAGCCTTGAATTTTCATTGAATTTTGTTGCATGATCTGGTTATGTGCAGCTCTTTTTACACACATCTCTATATTTACTTGTAAATAATTCTTCAAGAGCCTTGAGTTTTCAATCAATGTTGTTGCATGGTTTGATTATGTGCAGCTCTTTTTGCATACACCACTTTACTTGTAAATAATTTACAAAATATTACAGCCTCCATCTGAATGATATAAACAGCTGTGAGCCAGTTTGTAGAGGCTGATCAGTTTCCTTGTAAGAAAGTAAAGATGTATTACAAGACTAAAGTCATTATCTTTTGCTTTTTGTCTTTCTTATGTTTGATGGTGGTTTTAGTGACAAATGTGGTCTGTGAATAACCCAGTGATCTTCATCTTCTCTTTTCTTTTTTTATGTATCAGCTATGGCAAATATGCTACGTGCATTTAATCCTCAAAAGTAGTTGTAACTTATGGTGAGTATGCTATATTTGTTAGAAAACTTGGAGGGATCTTTATTTGCACTGTACCGGATATAGTTAAGCTTTGAGTTACCACAGCTTGGTTGAGAAAAGCTGATAAATGTGAAATGTCTCTTGTGGTCTGTGTATTATGCTTTCAATTATTTGTCTTGATTTTTAGACCACTTAGAGTTTTCTGTAAAGAGGATGATACTTTGTACGTACTGTTGTTTTGTCTTATCACTGATGTTTTCAGCTGTGAACTGCGGTAGGACGTTTTGATCTGGCAGGATGGCAATGATATTTTAGAGTTAAGGTTCAGGTTACTCTCTCATGGATTCAGAACACAGTTTGCCTGGCGTGGTCAGTCATTGATGTTTTAGTTTGTAGTTATACTTTTTCTTTATTTGGTTGTGTGGTTTTAAGGGTTTAATTGCTATCCAGAAACTGACTAGTGAATTGATGAATTGAAAGGAATGATTAAGATCAGACATACTATGGTTGTTTGTGAGGCAGGTATCATGTTGGCAATAGTGTAAAACATTTCCACCTCTTGGAACTATGAACAGACATCTATGTATCCAGTTAGTTGTCTTAGTGATTTTGTTATGAATTTTGTTTGATAGTTGTATTAATTTTTCCCTTTTTTGAATTTATTAATTTGTTAATCCATTCCTTGTTCATGTTTGTACTTACAGTAGTCTGGTGTAAATTATTATTTATCATTGCTTAAAATTCATGTATGTGCAGTTGTGTTTAATAGGAGTTTGGTTATTGTTTTCTAAAATTGCAAGAAGCTCCTGAAATTTATTGAATGACCCCTTCATTTTGTTGTTGTTGTTTTTTCTCTCAGAAGCCTAATAATCACCAGTCTGTTTAACCTTCAGGAAATGTGGCATGACAAAGTCATTTGATTTTTGTCTGGAGCAATGTCGTACATGAAAATGTTAAAAGTGGTATCAATTGCTGGCACACTTCTGCTTGAAAGAATTGGTTTATCACCCATTCTTTGGGTTTTGAATAATTCATTGTGTCAAAAAATCTTAAATACTGACTGTGTCAGCTTGACGTTTGTGTGAGATTTGCCAATGAAATTTTAAATATTATTGGTTCTGGTTAATTCATGTAGCAGAAGTCCATAGCTAAGGTAGATGTATCTGAGGATCTTATTTGTTTTAAATTTTCTATGACTTATGGCATCCTAAGTCCTAACAGCAGACTTGTGGGAAGCAATGACTGATTATATGCTTCTGGCTTTTCTGGCAGTTTCTGGCTTTACCATGGTTACAGTAAATATTCTACTTTGTTTTTTTGTCCCCCTTGCATGTAATGCTGTGATGAAACTGATTGTAGTATCATAATCTTTACCATCTGTATTCTTTTAAGTGTTGTTACTTGTTCAGACATTTGAAGCTGGCACATTATGGTTTTATTTCTTCTCTGAAAATGACTTTTCATTATTCCTGGACATTGTTTCTCTCCCTCTTGTGCCAATTCTGCACTGAACTTCTGAAGATTTTCTTAGAGGATGACAACTGAATAACTTTCTATCTCAGCTATTCTCTCTAGTCTGTCAAATCATTTTAATTAACATGACTGGTGTGATTAATAGTCATTAATTTTGATGTTTTCTTTGAAAGTCATCTTTTTGTTTTTAAATAATAAATTGCAACAAAGAGCTAGATTAAATTTACTCTAGAAGCGATGCTTTTTTTCTATTTATTTAAAAGATTGGTTAGTTTTATTGTATAAATTTTGCAATGCTGGATTTGGCATGGATTTTTATGAGATTTGGAGTAAAGAAAGCGAAGATGTTTCCATTAATTTTAACCTTAGTTTTAATTCCACAAGCAGAAAGCTTTCTATATTTTCGGTAGCAACCATATAAGAGTGTAAACTCTGCTAGGGTCACATTCTTAGACTGAGGATCTCCAATTACTTGTTATTGGTTCTGTATCAAGCACTGTTTACTTGGATCCTGCTCTGTTTTTAATAGAGTATGGCTGTAATCTCCTCACTCATTTAATTATTTGTTAAGGAAACTATCATCCTTAGTAATATATGTTCAAATTAAATGCTTTTAAAGTATTCTCCTTTATATGTATATTTTAACTGCCGTATTTTTCACCTTCCTGATCAAGTTTGCATTTCCAATTGCTTGTGTGCTACTTGTGATATAAATTTGAAATACAGTTCTATAGTGCATCCATTCTTGTCTTCATTTTCCTCTATCTACTTAGTCAGGTCGTCAGGCGCTCAAGGCGCTCAGCTTCAGAGACGAGTGGAAGTGGAAAGGGCACAGCAGGGAAGGCCTTGGTGTAAATAACGTTCAGACTGTGACTATTCACACTAAACACTGTTTCCTTCCATCGCGTTATCCGCAGTGGGTGTCAGCTGGGTCATCACGTAAACGACGTCACCACGTTGTGTTATGTTTAGTGCATTGCACCATTGCACCATTCGGCCTGAGCATATATTTTTATCTGGGGAGTGAAGTGAAAAATTGTCGTGGTCCAGCCCTATTCGCACACCACGTTATTGGAAACTCGAAAACACACGCACTGTGACGCGCCATTGGCACTTTCGTGACGGGACGGGCAAGGTGCTGAACAACAAGAGCACTTCTGTTTTGGTGGAGTAGGCGTGCCAGGCTTGCTTGTTATAATCAACAACAACCATGTCAACCGACAAAAGTCCTAGGAGTTGTGAGGATCCTCCACCATATTCTCCAAAGCCACCTCCACCTCAAGGTGATTTTTTTTTTCTCACTACAAGGCACACAGGTGTGGAGTAGAAATGCCAGGGGTTAATTTATATTAATGATAGGTAACACCTTGTTTGTTTACAATGTGTAGCTTTATCTCATTGTGTACCAGCATAATGAGAAGCTTCATAAGCTTGGGTGTATTCGAAATTAAGTACTCCCAGTGGTCTGACATAAATCGCATTTCAATTGTTATGCAATCCTAACAAACTGTAGTAAAGTGTGCTGAAGGCATGTTATTTTTATTAATTGCAGATTTATTGTAAATTTCTCAGCCTTTCTAGTTTTGGAGAAGGTTTTGGTTCCAGCCACAGTCTACACGTGTCCACATGTTCTTTTATTTTTCAGCTGGTGAGCTCCCTCCGGGATATCAGCCGTACCCAGGGCCAGCACCACCACCCCAGTGGCAGAATTATGGTGCCACTGCTGTCACAGTGCAGCCAGCTGTGATTATACAAACTGTTGGGGCATGCCCAGCTTGCAGGGTAAATTTTAAATTTTGCTCTTATTTGCGAGGAACAAAATAATTTTTGATTTTCATATTTTTCAATGTTTATTGGTTTAATATAAATTTTCAAATTTTCATTGATTGCAGATTGGGATTCTAGAAGATGACTACACATGCTTGGGCATCTTCTGTGCCATCTTCTTCTTTCCCCTCGGCATAATTGCTTGTCTCCTGCTCAGAAACCGACGTTGCTCCAATTGTGGTGCTGTCTTTGTTTGAAAATTCTCTCTCTGGTCTTGGTATTGCTCTCTATAGTATATTCTGGTTATGATGTGCTGGTTACCCAGATTTTGCACTTGATAGTTGATGTGGTGTGAAGAAAATCCCTATCCATGAGCTAAAAGTATTTTTAAAAATATAATTGATTATTATGTACTTTGTGATATTTTATGTGCCAGTGAAACATTACTTTCTCTCCATATTGTATTTTAGATAACCTTAAAAATTTATAGTTGGCACGGTTTTATACTTTCGTAGCTAATTTGAATCTATTATACGTCCAAGGAGAAGAAGGTAAATCTTCAAAACCAAACTTTTCTGTGATGTATTTCCATCTTGTGAAGTATGCCTCTTAGTGTGAGTGCTAGAATGTGTTGTTGGGAACATCATCTTATGCCTATTTTTGAAAAATGCATATATCATTCCTTGTTTTATGCTTTTATTTTTTTAAGTAGCCTAGTCATAAGCAACAACAGAGGCACTTGTTTTCTGATAAGAATTTTTTTTTCTTTTTCTTTCCTGTGTTTGTGGAAAGTGGAAGTATCCCCAAATATGTGATCCTGCATTTAATAAATTGTGAATCGTTGTCTAATTTGTTTTGTGTTTTCATTTTTAAACCCTACGAATCCCCAGTAGCAGAAGGGAAACAAGGTTGTTTAAAAGTCAGAGGAAAGCTACGCTACAAACACCTCTAAATTTTCCAAATCATCATATGATAACCACCAGAACACAAACCAGAGGAAAAACGCCCCTGCCTCTAATCAAGCTAGGCCAACTCCGTCACGGGGCCGGCAACTGGCTGCAGCTAACAGACAGACAGACCTGGAGGCTCGCCGCTTGCCGGCTCCAGGTTCGCGGGCCGCGGGCCGACGCGTGTTGCTATGCACTGACAAATTGCTGCCGCAAACGCAGCAAGCTCAGGCCTGAAGTATGGTCTCATTCCCGGAGCCTCTGATTGGAGACGGCGGTCTTGGTCTTCCCCTCCTTTCTCGCATAATAGACTCTGATTGAGCAAACGACGGCCTAGCAGAAATCAGGAACCGCTCCCCTCCCCTCCTCTCCCTTTCCCGCCCCGATGACGTCACGGCGCTCATTATTGCCTCCAGGCCGGCGATGACGGCGGTCCGTCAGCGAACCTCCTTTGGTTTGGGGGCTGGTTACCCTTGCCGTCATCCTCGGCGGGTAGGTGCGGGCGGCGTTATCACAGCTCCCGGTGCGCGATTAGAGCGATGAGTGGGAGGGAAGTCCGCGGCGAGCCCCTCCCCGTCCCCGTCCGCCGCCATGCTGCTGCTTCCCGCTGCGTCCGCGGCCAGGGCGGCCGGCGGCGTCCTGCTGCTGGCGCTGGCGGCGGCCCGAGGGTCCCGGTTCTCCCGGAGCCTGGCCACCCCCTCCGCCCCCACCAAGACTCCCCGGCCGACGCCTCGCAAGCGGTAAGAACCGGCTCGCAGGCTAGGCGCGCGTGCGGGTTTTTCATTCCACGCCGAGCGCGGGTTCAGATACCGTCGGTTCCCCGAAAATCCACCCTTCTAGTAGAGGAGGATGATGCAAGAGCGCCCATTTATTTCCGCGTATAAAATGGTCGTTTCTGCCCAGAGACCCATCCCATCGGCCATCAGCGAGGCGCGAAGACAGCCATCATCCATAGATCGACTCCTCTCCGGTCACAGCGGCGTGACAAGCCGCCGGTACAGTCCGGTGTGAAAGTGCCCGGTGCCCGGCCCGGTGTGGCCACGATGATGTACTGCCGCAAGGGCAAACCTAGTTGGTCGAGTCTGAGCACTCAGACGGCGCCTGCTGGGTAGGCAACCACGAGGGCTGCACGCACAAGTGTCGTGCGGGCTGGCCTACCCCGGCGCTCGCAGGCGCTCTGCGAGTGGCGGGCGGCAGGCGGCGACGCTTGGTAACACCGGGGCGTCGCAATGATACGGACTAGACGGGACACAGCCTTGGTCACGAATGAGTATGTTCTGCTTGAGCGGGCCGCCCCGGCTGCCCCGGCTAGGGCAGGCTATTCCAAAAGCATTGCGGAAACTTGTCGCCTCCCGTCTCCACGGGCGCTGTAACTGTCCCTGTCTGCGGGGGTCGAACAGACGTCACGGCCGGCCGGGAGCTCGGCTGTCCTGCCTGTCCCGGCCCCGCCCCGGTCACACAGGGATTCCCTAATTCCCTGCTGGTCAACAGAGGTTTCCCCTCGGCGCACAATTAAAACAGACCCGGTTGCCCCTTCCTACACTCGCCTATCTGACCGCTACCGAATTTTTCATCGTTGGCCGAACAAAAGCCACGCTGCTGTTTAGCGTCCTTCCTGTGTCGTTGTACCGTGTGCGGCCGCTGGGCCCCGCTGGGCCGACGGGGCCCCACTTCACTACACGGGGCGGGGTCGCTCTCGTTTAGAACGAAAGAGAGGGAAATCCAATTACATACACGCGCGCGCGCGCTATCACTCGCGAAACAAATATGCTAGACTTACTCTATTATTTGCCGCCGAGTACAATGTGTGTAAATGCCTGCTCGCGAACTCGTTCGGCTCGGTTCACTATTCGCTGCTTCACTCCGGTTCACCTCTCCACCTCCCAATGTAACCTTCCGATCGCGATCCGCCGATACATTTCGACAACGCGTGGCGGCGCGTTGCGGCGCGTGGAGGCGCGTGCCCCGAAAACGGAGTTGTATCTTCAGACGAACTCTATGCGGCACAGCAACAGCACAGAATGCTCTGCGAAACTGTGCCGGTCTGTGGAGGGGGGGGGTGTCTGTAGGTCTCTAGGACAGCGCCGCGAGGACAGGGCCTGGCCCTGGTCACTCCCTCGGCTACTTTGCGAGGAAGATGTATAATCACGACTTTTGGCGAGTTCAAGCCTTCCGCGCAGAGGCGGCACGGCGCACGCACGCCCCGCCCCGCCCCCTCCTCCCCCGCCACTTCCGTTCTTCCGGCTGCCGGCCGCCTCAGTAAAGAGCCGAACCAGCATCTGTGCAAGAATTAGGCAAATGTGGCGTGTGCACTCGTGTCGTTACTGGCGGGGCGGGGCGCGAGCACTCCATTGTGGCAAGGCTGTTGCGAGTGCGTGCTCGCTCCGCCCCCGCCGCCCCCGCTGCCCCCCGCGGCCTGGACACCTCACCGCGCGTGCCGCGTGCGACCCGGCTGCAGAGACAGCAGCATCACGAACGGTTTCAAGGCTGGGAGCATCTTCTTCTCCGCGGCCCCTGGCGGCCCCTGGCGGCCCCTCCCCCGCACTCCGAGCCCGGAGGCTACAGCACTTTATACGACGTGGTCCCGACTTGGAACTCGAACCCGACCCCTGACCCCCGACGAAGACGGCCGGGGTGGTCTCCACCACCCTTCCTGACCCCGGCCCCGCTCCCCCCCTCCGGTGGTCCGATGGTGCGGTCCGCTCCGGTACCGGTCTCTGGCGCGTGCTGCTCGGCGTTGACGCCACCCCCTCCCGCCGCCGCCGCTGGACCAGCGGGGCGCTGCGGGCCCGTCGCCGCCGCCGCCATGCTGGAGGTGATGCTGGATATAGAGCTGCGGTCCGAGCGCCGCCCGTGCACTCCGTGTCCGGCAGCTCCGGGGAGAGGAACGAGGACCACACTCGGCCTGCCCCAGCCTCCAGCTCCAGCTCCAGCTCCCGTCAGCCAGCTGCAGCCAGCATGCTCGCCGCCACGATGCCCATGGCCTCGACCCTGGCCGCCTGCCCCGCAGGGGTCCACTTGGCTGCCGGGGTCCAGGGGGTGGACTCCGACAGTGAGTGCAGCAGCGGCAGCAGCGGCAGCAGCAGCTGCATTTGCACCGCGTCCCCGTCGGACTCACTGGCCGACTCTGGACCAGGCAGTGCCACCGCCAGTCCCAGGGAAGACCTCTCCGCCGAACCCGTCAGCGCCGTCAACGCCGCCGAGCTCGCCGACAAGCTCATCATGGGCTCCCTCAAGAGGCACCGCCAGAGGTAGGCACCTGCGCCGACGACTAACACAGCGGAAGTGGAGTGGACAATCGTGACGGTCGTGTCCCGTTACGTGTGATGCAGGATTCCCTCGTCACGTGTTGTAAGGTTGTCGCTCCCGCGTCGAGTCAATCCCCTCCAGCCAATCATATTTCAAAAATATGCTAATTGCTACCCGCGTGAACTGCCTTTCCTTTTAGGTTATCATTAAATTGCGTATAATGGTACTGTCGCAAGCTTATAGCACGTGGCGCCTGGTGGGTAGGCAAACCTGGTCGCTGCATGCTCACGTGTCGTGCGAGCTGACCTACCCTGGCACTCACTGGCTCTCGGGCATCCCGGTCGTTTGTTTTCCTCGCGGAGAAAATTCGTTGACGAAGTACACGGGAACACTTGGCGGAGGCTCCTCTTGAGCACCGCGCGAACGCGACCTTGGCCGAGGCCTTGGCCGTGAAAACGGTGGTCGGTTCGGCAGTGGTGGCGTGGTGGACGGCCTTGGCCTCGGCCGCCGCCGCCGCCGCCGCGCTTCGCTGGCCTTTCTCCATCCATCGGTGGATTATAAATGGCGTCGATGATTAGCGGTGGTTAGGGATGTGAGATGCGATTAATACCAACACCGCTCTGGCGGCTGAACAATCAAGTCATGACATGGCATGTCTGTCGTCCCGTGTGCGTGTGTGTGTGTGTGTGTGTGCGCGCGCACGTGCCTGGAGTGTCTGAAAAGTTAGCGAGCGTGCGTGCGAGTGAGCAGGCAGAGCAGGGCGCGGCGATATAAATAATTTGGTAAAATGAGCTCTTGTATTTGTATCCGGTGTTCTGCTCTGCGGGGCGACAGTGGCTGAAGTAAGGAGAGAGCGCTGCGGTCACCGTATTGGCTCGGTAGCCGCATGGGTTAGTGGACCGGTCGGTGAGCCACAAGTCCATGGTTCTAATCTTGCCGGCCGCTGAACTTTTTCTTCTCACACAGCTCGGTGGACAGTGCCTAAAATATACTTCCGAACGTGGCACCGGTATGGCTGTCCAAGCGACCGTGCGGGCTAAGGCGCCGCCGGCACAAACCCCCGGTCCCGAGGGTCTAGGGTTCAATTCCCTAGATTCGAGGGTCCCGCCCGGGGGGGCGTTCTGTGCCTCTGGAGAAATCCAGGGGGGAGACTCGGGGGATGTGCAGAGCTTCTAGGGTTCGAAGCTTCTGTTTTCCTCTCTCTGAATCTGGCAGGTGCGGACATGCCGCTACTCGGTACGTAGCGAGTAGAGTACAGCGGCTTCGGCCGTGTACGAAGGGAACCTATATCCTCCAAATCTTCGCAGGGGCGGACTCCCACGACGAGTGGGGCCAAACCAGACTGCGGTTGAAGGGCACTACAGTATAATGGAGTCCCGGAGGCCGTGGTTAGCGGAGGGGGCCTCGCGCATTGGCGCGGGCTAGGGGTTGCCGGGAGATCCGTCCGGCGCAAGCCGGGTAGCGGGTTCTAGTGCTGTGTCCCGGGGCCAACTAGCAGCCGTAAAGCACCGGTTCCCGTAAGATCACCGAAGTTGAAGGCAGGGGTCCTGGCGGAAGCCGGGACGATATAGGTTTTGTCCCCAGCGGTCAACAGACCATCAGACCATCATTTTTGAAACCATAAAAGCCGTTCCCGTTCCCGCCCCCAGATTCAAACGCTTCTGTCAGCCTCGCCTCGCCTCGCCTCGCACGTCTCTTTGCCTTAGTATTTTCCTGACAATGAGTGGCGTGCGTCATGCATCAGGTGTGAGAGGGAGGAGGAGGGGGGGGGGGGGTTGTTTCAGGGCCAGCCGTGCAGCCGGGCGCAACGGATACCGTCCGTGCCGAACCCGCGCCGTGCCCGTGCCTGTGTCCGCGCCGCTGGGCTGGGCTGGGCCATATAGTGCTTCCTCCTCTCCTCTGCTCGCCGCTGGGCACGTGGCCGCGCGCGTGCGCACGCGCACTTCCTCAATACTCTATCCTTTGATTACCCTTTTCCGGCTTCGCACTCTCTTCGCCGACTCGCCATTATCGGTCGATATGATGTGATTGGCGGGGTCTGATGAGTCCCCGCGGGGGGAGGGGGGGGGGGGCAGACGAGCCCCTGTGTCCCTGTCGGTCCCGGCATTCAGTACGGTAAAATGATCCGTGCGCTATATTTCTGCGCAATTACTCGATCGGCGCCAAGGCCGGGCTAGAGGAGGAGGATTCCGGACTCCGCCGCGAATGCAGCGGCCAGCCTCTGTCTGTGGCCGTGCCGCACCGCGCCGTGCCGCGCCGTGCCGCGCCGTGCCGCGCCGCGCTCATGGCAACCACCTTGACTTATCGGCCGTTGGGACTCTCCCCGCAGGACTGTTCCACAGCGGCGCGGCGTGATTGTCGTGCAAAGAGGACAGGCCAGGGCATATCAATTAAGGCCGCTTTTGTTGTAGTATAGAAGCGCGCCTCACAGATGGAGAGGGGGGGGGGGGGTCACCGTCGACGGCTTCGACTCCCAGAGCGGACGCGAGCTCTAATCACCCCTCTCCCTCCTCTCGGATACTGAGCGCGGGTTCGAATCCCACCGGGTGCCCCAAATAAATTTAACTCTGTTTTCTCCTTGCGTTGTGCAGTGAGGACAGCTGGTACGCGACCACGCCGGCGCGGGGGCGGCACGAGGCCCTGCTGCGAAAGGCCCTCGACGTGATCCTGGAGGAGGCGGTGTTCGCGGGGACGGACCGCGCCAACAAGGTGTGCGAGTGGAGGGACCCTGAGGAGCTGCGCAGGATCATGGACCTGTCGCTCCCGCACGGCGACGCCGAGGCCCCCGCCGACGACGACACGCTCCTCGGGCTCGTCAAGGACACCATCAAGTACTCCGTCAAGACGGGTCACCCCTACTTCATCAACCAGCTGTACTCTGGGTGAGTTCTCATTCCGTTTGGATCCGGGACCCCCGGATCGCTGTCCGGAGTCCGGTGCTGGTATTTGAACCCGCGACCTCCTTTGCGCAGGCTGGACCCGTACGGCCTGCTGGGCCAGTGGCTGACGGACGCGCTCAACCCCAGCGTCTACACCTACGAGGTGTCGCCCGTGTTCACGCTCATGGAGGAGGCCGTGCTGCAGGAGATGAGGAACTTGGTCGGCTTCCCCGTGGACCAGGGCGACGGCATCTTCTGCCCCGGCGGGTCAATGGCCAACGGCTACGCCATCAGCTGTGCCCGCTACCACCACTTCCCCGAGGTCAAGGTAAGGTGGCATCCTGGGAGCCGACCGGGCCCGGCCCCGCAGGCCCCGCAGGCCCCACAGGCCCCACACCCTGACGGGGCGGGAAAGACGAAGACACAACCGGTTCTGTGCCGCACGCACCGCAGTCACAGGGACGCCGCACGCCACACACCCGAACACTCTCACTCTCTCACTCACACACCTGGCATCCACGTCCATTGACGGACGATGACTCTCCGTCCGCCGCGAGACGCATGGCCATACACGACATATGACGCGCGCCGTACCGTGCGGCGTGCGGGTCCCCCCTTCTCCGTCACATCGGTGTGTGGACAGTCCGAGCTCTGAGCTTCCCCAGTGGTACGGATGTGTACGGGGCGGAGGAAGCGACGTGCCTGCTTCCCTGGAAGAGGTGACACGCACACGCACAGGGCTGCTGCTTACTCACGTCACAATCAGCTCAGCTCAACATTTCCCGGCGCGACGACGCTGTGACGTCACAGCACGGGGTTTAGGCATGTGGTCATCCCCGACCGACCCGCCCCCGCCCCCGGTTGCACGCACACGCACGCACACACACATACACACACACATAATTATGTGCCCGACGATTTCGTCGTGAACACAACTCGTCATACTGCCAGGAGGGGCTCCCCGTACACGATATACGCAAAGGGTCTCGGCGGCTGCCATGTCCGGATTTCCGTTTGGCCTGCGCTTGAACACAAAGCGCGGCGCGCGGCCGGAGCAGTAAGCAGTAACAGTTGTGTTCCTGGCACTTTTAGGACCCCAACCGGCAGTGTATGACCTTGTGCCACTCAGTTTCCACCTCAATGGTGCTACCCGTATTTATTGTTTCCTGATCTGCCCCCCCCCCCCCCTTCTCTCT
The DNA here is from genome assembly GCA_038380765.1 of Odontothrips loti. Lineage (NCBI taxonomy): Eukaryota > Metazoa > Arthropoda > Insecta > Thysanoptera > Thripidae > Odontothrips > Odontothrips loti. The sequence continues at coordinate 9,743,829 of CM076251.1, forward strand.
CTCTCTCTCTCTCTCTCTCTCTCTCTCTCTCTCTCTCTCTCTCTCTCTCTCTCTCTCTCTCTCTCTCTCTCTCTCTCTCTCTCTCTCTCTCTCTCTCTCTCTCTCTCTCTCTCTCTCTCTCTCTCTCTCTCTCTCTCTCTCTCTCTCTCTCTCTCTCTCTCTCTCTCTCTTTCTCTCCTGTGCGTCAGTCCAACTTGCGGGCGTTACGCACAGCTCCTTGTCAACCAATCAAAACCCGACCGACCCGATCCGCAATTTATTTTCAAATTTCAAATCACCGCCTGTTCGTTCGCCACTTCTACTGCGCGTGTGGGCCTGTAGCCTTTACCCCGTTCCCTGCCTGTGGTAAGCCTCGACTGCGCTGTTGGCGCTATTATTCGACACAGCGCTGCGAGAGGCCGGTTAACTCTAGTTACCGTGACCACGCGGCTGCCTGCTAAGCCACCGCTGTCGGCGAGGACAGCTTACATCGGAGAGACTTCCTTGCTTTCGGCGTGGAATAACGTCGCATGAGCAAGTGCAGTCGACTGGGAAATCACGGGTTCAAATACCGGTTGTAGAAAACGTGGTTTTCCTGCAGGGCGCGGGAACAGGTCTCTGAAGTTCGTGAAATTGAACCGAAATTCAATCACAGTTCATCCGGCAGAACTCGCTGAAACTCTTCTGAAATTCGACGGAATTTTCAACTGTGCCCCCTGTTTGCTGTTGCCAGACCAAGGGCATGCACGGACTGCCGCGGCTGGCCGTGTTCACCTCCGAAGACGCCCACTACTCGGTGCTCAAGATGGCCACGCTGATGGGGCTGGGCGCGGAGAGCGTGTTCCTGGTGAAGACGGACGCCCGCGGCCGCATGGACGCCGCCCACCTGGAGGAGCGGGTGGCGGCAGCGTGCGAGGAGGGCGCGCACCCGCTCATGGTGTCGGCGACGGCGGGCACCACCGTCCTGGGCGCCTTCGACCCCATCGAGGCCCTGTCGGCGGTGTGCCGGCGCCACGGGATGTGGCTGCACGTGGACGCTGCGTGGGGCGGCGGCGCCCTCATGTCGCGGCGCCGCCGGCACCTGCTCAGGGGGGTGCACTGCGCCGACTCCGTCACCTGGAACCCGCACAAGCTGCTGGCCGCCCCCCAGCAGTGCTCCACCTTCCTGACGCGCCACGCCGGCGTGCTCGGCAGCGCGCACTCGGCGAACGCCACCTACCTCTTCCAGTCCGACAAGTTCTATGACACGCGCTACGACACGGGGGACAAGCACGTGCAGTGCGGCCGCCGCGCCGACGTCCTCAAGTTCTGGTTCATGTGGAAGGCCAAGGTACGTCAACCCACCGAACCTCAAATATTAAATATAAATCCCTATTCTGTGTAAAAGTGACGCCAATATAGTACAGTCGTCCTCAGCGAGCGTCCGGACACGTACTCGGTGCCCAGGGCGTCCAATAAAATACATCCCTGGCGGGGATCGAACCCGCGACCTTTGGATTAGAAGTCCAACGCGCTATCCTCTGCGCTACAGGGACCTACGACATGTAGTGTGGCCGTCATACTTATTCGAGCTCAGGCGCCGAACCCCACGCAACTGGCCGCCATCGCGAGTAAACGCCTACAAAAGGCATCCCTGGCGGGGATCGAACCCGCGACCTTTGGATTAGAAGTCCAACGCGCTTTCCTCTGCGCTACAGGGACATGGAGATAAAGGCCGAGCGCAGCCGGCATAAGCGGTGAAGCACGTCGGTTCCCACCTAATCTCTCGGGCCGGGCGAGGGCCGCGTCATCGCGAGGGGATCCCTGTGTGGGATCGCGGAATTTGGCCGGCCTTTCTCAAGCCCCCTACCCCCTCCCCCCTCCCAACAGCCAATCAGCATCGCTCACTCACACATTGCATGTGCAGGGGACGCTGGGCCTGGAGAAGCACATCGACCACCTGTTCGACAACGCCACCTACTTCAAGGAGGCCATCCGCTGCCGCACCGGCTGGGAGCTGGTGCTGCGCGAGCCCGAGTGCACTAACGTGTGCTTCTGGTACGTGCCGCCCAGCCTGCGGGGGCAGCAGCACCAGCCCGACTACAACGAGCGCCTGCACAAGGTCAGCGCCTGCCTATGCGGTTATTTCCCTAGTGGAGAGGGGGAAAAAATGTGGCGCGGTATTTGAACCACGGATTCTCTTTCGCAGGTGGCACCCAAGATCAAGGAGCGCATGATGAAGGAGGGCGCCATGATGGTGACGTACCAGCCTCTGCACGGCCTGCCCAACTTTTTCCGCCTCGTGCTGCAGAGCTCCGCGACGACCGTCGAAGACATGGACCACTTCATCTGCGAGATCGAGCGGCTGGGCTGCGACCTCTAAGTCATTTCACTCTCCTCTTTATTTATTTTACTTTCAGTATTAGAAATGTCAATGCCGAGTCGGGGCCCCGGCCCGGCCCGGTACAATAACGACTCTCTCGAGAACAATGGGCGCTTAGACTATTAATCGCCAGGATTATGTTCCTCTTTTTGCGCGAGTGGAATCACTTCCTGAAAATAGAACAAAAAGACAAGGTGGTTTATTCACTCGTCGCACCAAAAAAAAACAACAAAAAAAACAACGACAAGAAAACTTCTTTTTCTTTCTTCTCATATCGTATGTATTTGTAGGCAGTCTGCAAGGCCACGTTGCCCTGGCTTACTGTATGTGGCCTCCTTGTTAGGTGGGCCTTAATTCCAACAAACTATGTATTACATTTATTTATACTTTAGCAATGTGTATATACCTAGTGATCTAGCGCTTCATCGTCGTTACCTAATTGTCATACGTGCGCAAATGCGACAGTGTCATGTGATATTTTATGGACCCAAAGGGAGAGGAAGATAAGGAATAATAAAAGAGAATTTCAAAAACGCAACCAAGATTTTTATTAAATAATTAAAATACATAAAAACACAGAACAAATACCTTATACGTACATACATGGAACATTTGAGAAACTTCCACTAGACAGTGTATCACATTATTCGCGCTGTTAAAACAGTGCTCTTCAGAATACCACTATACTTAACTTTAATATTGTACACGAATTCGCATTACTCACTGCGAAAGTGGCATGATTCATTTCTGAGCCCGACAAACTCGGACAGAAGTAAACAACTTTGTCTTACGCTTGAGCTTTGCCTTCAAATCGACGAGCGACAACACAGGCGCGACCCCATACAGACGCCGACGGGGGAATGCGGACCACCGATTGTCTTGGGGGTCACCGCGCCGGCGTGTGGCGATGACCAGAGTACTTCAAAAGAGGAACTATATAGCTCTGTACAGAATCGAGGTGCAAACAGGAGGACGGGGGCTTGTTTCCTGTTCCGGTTCTAAGAGGCGATATCAGTCTGGCATCACAGCACTTGGCGCTGTCATCGCAGACAGAGCGCACAGAGAAACCTGCTGCTGCTGCTACGCTCCGCCCGGCCGGGGCGCCGGCGGCGACGGCTTGTCCGCAGAGTCGGTCCTCCTCCTGACGAAGATGGCCTCGATCTCGCCCAGCGAGAGGCCCAGGGTCTCCGGCAGGCAGAGGTAGACGAAGGCGGTGCCCAGGCAGGCCACGGCGCCGAACGTGTAGAAGACGTTGCGGGCCCCGGCGGCCGCCATCAGATAGGGGAAGCTCTTGACCACGCCGAACATGAGGAGGTAGGCCAGCGACACGAGCAGCCCGCTGCCCATGCCGCGGCTCGCCAGCGGCAGCAGCTCGCTCACCAGCGTCCAGGGCATCACCAGGTACCTGCCGACAGCAGCACGCTGTAGCACTCGAGGCTCCCGGACACGGCACAGGGCGCCTGGTCCACGCTCACCCCAGCGAGCTGAACATGACGAAGGTGATGACGAACACCAGCGGCGGCCAGCTGGCCTCGAACACCTCCCCGGAAGCCAGGACGGAGGAGCTGGGCACGGTGGCGGTGCCGTTGAGGACGCCGTCGGGCCGGGCCGGCGCGGTGACCAGGGTGGCCCCCGCGGCCACGGCGCACGCCGCCATGCCCAGCCCGGACACCATGAGCATGGGCCGGCGGCCGTACCGCTTGGACAGCAGCGCCGTCACCACGCTCATGACGAACCGGACCGCGCTCATGATCACCGTGACGCCGAACTCGTCCAGGACCTGCAGCGTTGTCAGCATAACAGAGCGTAACACTTGGCCTTTCGACAAGGCCGGATCTCCAACAAGACACCCCCACCTCACCGTCTTACCGTCCCGATGCGACTGCCGATCTCCGTGAACAGGGGCACCGCGTAGAAGATGATGACGTACGTGCCGGACAGCTGCTGCACCACGAACAGCGCGCTGAGGATGAGCATGGGCTTGGCGGTGGCGGGCTGCAGGAACACGGCCGCGCTCCGGAACACGCGCCGGCCCAGCAAGTGCTGGCCCTCACCCTGGCCCTGGTCCTGGCCCTCACGGCCCGCCTTGGCCGGGCGGGACGCGCTGTCCGCCAGCCTGTCCCAGCTGGCCTCCATCACCCGGTCATCCTTGTTGAGGCGCCGGAGCGCGCGGCGGGCGAGTGCGGTGCGCCGTTCTATCTGTCGGCCGGGCGCCATGCTGAGGAGCCAGTGGGGGCTCTCGGGGGCGAGCAGCAGCGTGGCCACGCCCGACACGGCGGCCAGGGCCGCGAACACGGCCCCCATCCAGCCCCAGGGCATGACCGCGCCCATGCTGGCCGTCATCAGGATGCCGGCCGACACGAACACGCTGTTGAGGCAGAGCAGCGCGGGCCGCAGCGACGGGTGCGCCACCTCCGACACGTACACGCCGGCCGCCGTCGTGAGCCCCGCGGCCACGCCGGCCAGCGCGCGCGACGTGTACACCAGGCCGACCTCGGGGAGGGGCCCCGCGGCCAGCGGCACCAGCAGCCAGGCCGCCACCAGCGGCACCGCCGGCGCTAGACACGCCGCGCGCCGCCCCGCCCAGTCCATGAGCGGCCCCGCGGCTAGCGAGCCCACCGGGGTTGTCACCGCCACCACCGCGGCTGCAACAGCAAGGGGCGTCAGGGGTCCGTCACCGCCGCGGCGCCGTGCTCGAGGGCGCCCCGACACACCTACCCATCCAGGAGCCCGAGTCGCGGTCAACGTGAATGGCGCTGTCAGCCCTCTCCATCTGGGGGATCATGATGGCGGCGAACGCCATGTTGACACCGGCGTGCAGCGTCAGCGACAGTGCGACGCAGGACGCCACCACCTGGCAGCAGGAGCACAGCGTGAGACCACCTGGCCACGTCCAGGGCAGCGACGGCGGTCCTGCCGCCTCCGCCACAAAGTACCTGGGGGATGCAGTTCCTCCATGGGATCGCCGAGGTCGCCGACGACTGCAGAATCGGCTTCCTGACGACAGCGGCACTCTTCTCCACGACGAAGACCGCCGCGGTGCCGCGATTGGCGTCCAAGGACACCTTGTCGTCCATGACCGCTGTCCCTGCAACACACACACACGTGCCTCCGATGAAACGAGCCGCAAGGCACCCCTGAACAACACCGCCGTGCTCGAGCACCCGCCTTATCTGGGGACCCCAGTCATCGCCTACCGCATAGGCCATTCAGACATCAGCGGTGCACGTTGTGTTGCCTACCCTGGCATTGGCAGGGGCAGGGGCAGGTGGAGGTGGGCGGGCAGGACAGGTGCCGGGCAGTGCCGGGCCGGGTGTTACAGTCAGTCTGCAGTCAGTCTCAGAGCCGAGCCCGAGCCCCCCGAGCACCGCCAGCACGCCGGCAGGGCACACCAGCGCTCGGAAATAGACCGCGAGGACTACTGGCGCTGGCGGGTGACCTAGGCCTAGAGGCCCGGCCCACGGAGCGGGCAGGGCCAGGCAGGGCGGGCAGGGCATCCACCACCGCGCCTCGAAAATATGCACGCTCACACCGCGACCTGGACCCGCCAGCAGAGACAGCGGCTGCTGCGATAAACTAAGTTTGAGCGCGGATAAGGAACTGCAAGGGAAGAGAGAGAGAGAGAGAGAGAGAGAGAGAGAGAGAGAGAGAGAGAGAGAGAGAGAGAGAGAGAGAGAGAGAGAGAGACGCGTCCGCCCCGCCAGCAGCAGCAGGAGGCAGGCGGCACGCGGAGGCCAGGGCCCAAGAGCCCCTCCTGCCTGGGGGCAGTGGCCGTGGAGATAACGAAGCCCTTCCTTTTGTCCACGGCCAGCGTCTGTCAGCGCGGCCAGCGACAATCACCACCGGGGCGGACCGCGATATGACACCGGGCCAGTCGGGCCGCCGCCGCCACACAACATCGGTTTGTTCAGAGACCTCTTTGCATCCGAAATGAGGGAACGCGACTCGCAGCGCAAGGCGACGCGGATGTGTCAAGAACTAACAGCTGTTGATTCCGACAACGGGCCACGAACCACGAATTTGAGGGGAGGAAGCGACTCACCTGGCTGCTGAAGCGTTGGCAGGGTCGTGAAAGCGCGCGCGCGCGCGCGTGTGTGTGTGTGTGTGTGTGAGAGCGAGAGAGAGAGAGAGAGAGAGAGAGAGAGAGAGAGAGAGAGAGAGAGAGAGAGAGAGAGAGAGAGAGAGAGAGAGAGAGAGAGAGACCCCGGTCAGGTTGAGCGAACTACAGCCACTACAGCACACGTCGGCGCCATGAGATTACACGCACGTGTCGCCGGCCGAACACAGGGTGCCGGCTGTGCCGGGCGCCGCCCTGTAGGGGCTTAGGGTGACGATGGGCTTTACGACGGCCGGCAGCCGCACCGCACCCCACCGCGCCGCGCCAGTCTAGCTCTAGCCCGCTGCCCTGCTGCCTGCTGGCCGGCCCTGTAGACCACCACAGAACCACACGGAGTGGAGCGCCTCGCATCGCTCCGAGGCAGCCAGGCCTTGCCAGGCCTTGCCAGGCCCGGGGCGGGGCCGGGGCCCGGACCTCCTTGTGGCCTTGGGACAGGGGCTGTGTGCTGTACTCGCCATGGGATGGGATTACTGCCTCAGTGTATAACGCGGAGCGCGACGCATACAATGTGAGTTCCTCCGAGAGGCGCGGTGGTGTCGCTTTGGGTGCCGCGCGGAAGGCGGCAGCGGCGGCGGCGGCGGCGGCGGCGTGTGGTGTTTGCGGGAGATACAGACAGACGACAGACAGACGGCGGCCGGGGGTGGGGTGGAGGTGGGGGCGGGAGCGGGCCATGTCTACGGTAGAGGCTCTTTAGCCATGCCTAGACCTTTATCGCCCCACCTCCTCGTGAGATAAGCAGCTTCCACACGCTGTGTGTGTGTGTGTGTGTGTGTGTGAGTGAGTGTGTGTGTGTGCGCGCTGTGGATGAGGCCGAATGAATTGATGAATTATTCTTTTAGTACTGTGCGTGTAAAAGCGGTTAAAATCCAGCGGGTAGCGCGATGTCTAAATCGGAAAAAAGGAGGGAGGGGGGGGGGGGGGCTGATAAGAGGCCGACAGTGACAACGTTGAGATTGGAGTCGTGCTCCCGGAAGCGGAGCACCCGATGGCACCCGCACACCCGTACCAGGCACCGATCCGTCGGAGCGTAGCGATAGAATTGTTTTTCTGACCACCACCGTGCGGATAGCAGTGGCCCATAGCTGGCCACTGCTCAACAGTTTTTTTTTTTGCCATTTTGTTTTTCTAGTATACAATCCAAGAGTTTCCATCTGGAATGGCCCTGCGTACCGTTGGCCGTGACGGGGAAGTCCAGGAACGAGCACTTTTTCAGGCCGCTCGCTCAAACTCACGCACTCCTCCACAGTCCCCCCCCCCCCCATAACGAAGCCGACAAAAACTGTCGCAACTTGAACGATTCCCTTCCCCCTCCTCTCCCCCACAGTTTCTTCAATTTACAGCGGAGATGCTATACAGAGACTCGGAAAGAGCAGGAAGTGATAGTCAGTCCCTGTCGTCTGCCGTTGTCGCCAACACCACGCACCTGATGACTTCGGTTCCTCTGGCAGCCGGCAGTGCGTTGCGCTTGTGCCTGGCCTGTGCTCGCCCCCCTGTGTGCGTCCGTCGTCTGCTAGACTCTGTCTGCTTTCGTATCACCCTCCGACCTCCCGCTGGGGAAGAGAACCGTTTTGATTTTAGAAATCATAACATATGTCTGTGCTGGGTCTACCATGTGCAGGCAAAGAAATACGTCATGACGTTCAACAGAATATTTGCGCAATTTATTGTCAACTTGTTCAGCACGATTACACACGATTTGGCAACACAGCATAGCATGATACAACCAGGGCATAATTGAAACTAGTAAATATTGAGCAAAGCATTAGATTGTAACAACATTGAATTTGGCAACAACAGACTTACAATTACATACACTTAGAGCCACCTTGGACAAAAAAGAAAAAAAATAGAAACAAATATGCATGAATAGATGCTACAACATGGTACATACTTTATACATTCAACAAAACACATGCAATAACATGTAACAAGAATAATAACAGTTTAAAATAACAACTCTTCTGCACAGTCAAAACTCCTTAAAGCTACAGCAAGAAAATGGAAGACATTTCTGAAAAACTTAAAAAATCAGTTCAAAATTTGTTATCACCATAGAAGCTTCAAAGTTATATTTTGATGGACACTGACAGTTATTGTTTCATTTTGCCAAACACCATTGGCATAAGAAAAAAATATATAGTGGGGCACCCCGCCTTATTGCATGTGTGGTAACTCCAATAATACTTGGAAATAATGTTTGGCAAGAAGTTTGTACTAAAATTACAGTTCATCTGTCAGGCTGTACATCCAAAGTCACAATGAGTCCAAGGTAAAAAGGAAACGTAGCAATAGCTTATTAAAAATATTTTTCAAAGAATAAGGGGAATGATATAATATCATATTGTCTTAAAACATATTTGGTCTTACAGACAATGTACTCAATGACCATTAAAATGGATGGTCCAATTTAAAAATTTAAGTACTGTACCTGGTAAAATAACAAAGACAATTCAAAAGTAAAAATATTGTTTTCACAAAAGGAATAGCCACAAATAACATTATACCACTCTCTGATAGAAGTATAAACACTTCAGGAAGCATTTCTTAACATGGAGAAATGTTGCTTAAGTACAAGCTACAAATATTTTCCACCATATCCACTCAAAATTAAGAGAGTCAGAAGAAAAGCAAGCTTCTTTACAGGTCTTCCACAAAGTATATTCAATCTAATTATATGTACTAGGGAATGACAAATTTTAAAATTTACAAAAGTCATTTTGTTTTGCTGAGCCAGTATGGTCTAGATTTTTGTGTTGATATAGTACATTATAGGTATGTAAATATGCAAATAGATATGATGACATACTGGTTTCTGAAAATTTCCAGCAAGACTTCACACCAAGTGGTGTGAAATAGAGCAGTCTCACAAAACAGCTCTTTCCTTTTGTCTTTGAGATCAATATCCACTTATGAGCCATATTAGGTCCTCATTAAACAAAGCTTGTTCCATAATTAGCACAGATATTAACCACACTCTAAGAAAAGCTACAGCAGCACTTACTGAGAGACTACATCTAGTTTGTTTGCACTTGAGATTGAAGTATTAACATCAGCTTGATTCAACTCGATGTCTCCAGTCTGGAAATAAATTAAAGATTGGTCCATATTAGTCTAAGGCTAGAAAAATTTCATTTTCAATTCATATTTTCACTTCAAGAATAACTGAAGTTGAACACGAATAAAGGAGATTCAAAATACCAATTCTACCTTTCTATCATTTTCATCTCCCAAAGTTTGCAAGCGATCAAGTTGCTGTCTTTTCTTTAGAAACTTTGCCACGGGTGGCACAAAGAGTTTGGGGTCAAGGCCATCAATACCGGTTGGGTGAATGTGCAACACATAGCTTGCCAACAAACTTGTGAGCACACCAACCAAAAGACATATGATCAAACCCAAAACACCAAGCCACATGTAGGACAGGCGGTATAAATAGAAAATGTCATCCTCACTGCAAAACACCAGCAACTTAGAAACAGGTAGTATGTACTCATACCTAAAGTGATACTTTAGAAAATATTCAGACACTACCTTCCAGGAGGAGACGGACTAGGTGTGGTGGTGAGGATACTGCAGTTGGTGTAACATGTATCTGCATCGGTATAAACTGGGAGGGGTTTAAGTGCAGGCTTATTTGCAGGGAATCCCAGAAAGAGTGAAAATGCGAGAGATGAAACAAAACCAGTCAGAGCACCCTAGAGAGGACGCAAAACTGTTAGTATGCAGGTGGTGATGTCAGAAGTTAAAAAAAAAATACTTTTCTTCATGACACTTACAGTCTGGTTGGCAATAGGAAAAAACATTCCCAATGAGAAGAGTCCTAGAATTGGACCACCAACCACATTGAAGATAGTAAGTGAAGCTTGGAGGACACTACCAAGAAATTGTGCCACAAAGGCAAGTGCAATACATATTATTCCATATATTACTGATATAAGCTTTGCACGATTTGAGCTCCCTTTGTCAGCAAGGTCCTGCTTTTTGAAACATGTGTAAATAGGCTGAAAATGAAAAAGAAAAAGTCAAGAATATGATTGAAAAAAAAAAAAAAGACAAGTAATCTCAAGGTGAGGAATTTACTTTGATGTAATCTTCCAGTGTGACAGCAGCCAAAGAATTCACTGCAGCAGAAACAGTACTTAAAGAAGCACTAAAAATACCAGAGACAAATAATCCAGACAGGCCAGGAATGTGCCCCATTGTATCAACAACATAATAAGGCATCAACTAAAATGTTGAGAGAGAATCAGTCAATTCAACTACAAGCATAAAATTGTACAACTTTCATGTATCCTTTTTCTCTCCTTCTTTAAAAAAAAAATTACCTGGTCTGAGCTTCTTATTTTACAGGAGGCAAGAGGGTCGCAATGAACATATCTGGAAAAAATTGCAATCCCAGAGAAACTTGTAGAAAAGCTCAGAAGAGTCAAGAGTGGCCAATTCCACCACAGACATTTTTGCGCAGTTTTAATATCCCTGGAAAAATGTTAGAACACATATATTAGCAAAAGACAAATGCAGTGGTTTATAGAGTTTGGCAGTGAGAAAACTTACTTCACAGCAAGGTATCTTTGAACCTGAGCCTGATTCACAGCATAAAGTGAGAGAAAGGTAACTCCTCCCCCCAAAATCAAGCACCACCATGTGTGACGTACAGTTGGGTCAGGAGAAAAGCTGTGGGATGATAATACATAAGATTTTAGAGCAAAATGAAATCATTTATGTCAAAGGTTCCAGTGTAGAATGTATATAATTAATAATAACTTACTTTCCAAAGTCAATGCGTCCATTCTCTTCAGCAATACGCCAGATTTCTCCCAGACTTCCTTTATCAATCCAAGCAGAAATTATGATGCTGTAGATTGCAGCAAACATAAGTAAGGACTGTGGACACATAGAAGAATGGTTGTAATTTAGACAATATTGCACAACAGTGTCAACAATTCCTACTGTATAAAATATTAGCTGAATGTTACCTGAAACACATCAGTGATTAAAACTGCTTTGAGGCCACCAATAGTGGAATAGAAGGTGCACACTAGACCCACAGACAAAATTGCATACTCCTGACGCAAACCAGTGACTGCTTCCAGAGTCAGGGCAGGTGTATAGAGCACAATACCCATGTACAAAATCATTTGGAGTGAAAATGCCAAAGAGCCTGTAAGGCGGGCAGCTCTCCCAAATCTTTTTTCCAAGTACTGAAAAGACAGAAGGAGACTTACAATGGTAGAAAATAGCTTTCATGACAAATCAGAAACTGGTTCTCCACAAACCTCATAAACACTTGTTGCTCCAAGGTTGAAGAACACAGGCAAAAACAAATATGCAGCAACAGGAGTGAATAAACCATATGCAATGTTGATAACAACAAACATAGTGCCATATGAGTAGTTTTCAGAACTCACTCCAAGCAGAGTTATGGCAGACATGAAACTTGCCATCAGAGAAAATGCAACAGGTACAACACTCATATTTCTGTCAGCTAGAAGATATTCCTAGAACAGTCCGTTCCGTCAGATTACAAATCAGAAACAACTGAAACAACACTGAAATTAAAAATGCATTAGAACATAGGACTCACCTCTGCAGTTTTTTGCTTACCCCCTGTGAATCTATAATAAATGCCAATACTTGCTGATATAAGTAATGTTAATATGAACATGGCATAATCAGATACCCCAAATGACACGTCTGCCATTTTTAAACGTCTGAAATTTATAAGAAATAGAATATAATAAATAAATTCAAACAAATTCATTTAAAGATCTACTGTTGTATTTAATCCAGAACTTTGGGTGGGGATAGCTTAATAGCTTAACAGCCTTAACAGTGAAGAATGAAGTAGATCAGAGAAATAAAACAAAAAAACTTCATTTTGCAGAGCTATGTGACAATAGTCTAGATAAGATTAGGAGACTTAAAACTATAAAGCCATAATCTTGAGCAATTCAGGGCAGTATCATGATCTCAACTTAAGAACACAATTTGACCACAGTTGACTCCAGCTTCATACTGAATGCAGATGTTAGAGAACAGCAACATCAATAAACAAATTTTCTGTGAACTTTCTTTCAGAAAAATAGGGAAGTCAAAGCTCAAGTAAAGTAAACTTACAGCCACAAAAAAGAGCAAGACGACCAGTTATCTAAACATTTTCCCTAGTTTACCTGCCATTTATTTGCGTCATAACCTTAATTCAATTATAAATGAAGATGAAGAAGGCAAAGTGAAGTTGAACTGAAGACAAGCACACAGCACAGAGGAGTCCACTACCTTCCGCCCACAAACTTCCGAACCAAGGGCTCCACCGAATGGAAATGCTGAGGACACTGGTCGGGAGGGCCGGCCTCAGACCAACCAGAGTTGACCTAAATTAACCCCTGAAATTGATTGGGCGGATCGGACATGCAGCTGCAGTTCCAGCAGCGCGCCTCTCCCTTTCCTTGCCTCTCCCTCATAGCACTCGCACTCGCCAGTTAAGTCCCAGTCCCAGGGGTTATGAATGCGTTAGCAGACGACGCGATGCGGACGACACGAAGTTTCCGCGGCTGCCGGCAGATGGCTGCACTGTGCTGGACCTGGCCTGGCGCGTACTTTTGACGATGAGCGCAAAAAAAGGAGAGACCGGTCGATCTACCTCTACCGCGTTGCTATCCCAATCTCGTCGCTCGTCGCTCCCCGCCTCCGCAGCTGCGGGCGCCTTGCGGATGTAGACCGGAGTACCGCTAGCCCTACTACCCTAGCCCTAAGGGGGCGTTAATAAACGACGTGACCGATTTTAGGCCACTTTTTGACCCCCTCCCCCCTGCTACCGTGACCTGGCTAACCTAACCTTACCATGCATTAGGGATGGGATCGTGAGCAAAGACTGCCCCTCCCCCTAAATTGGTCACGTAGTTCATGAACGTCCCATAATACCATGCAGGGTCATGCAATATCATGGAGTCCTGCCCTGCAAACTGAGGCCTTCTGCCCCCCCCCCCCCGCCCCTCATGTCGCTGCGATGTACATACGACAACGACCCATGTCGCTGACGAGGCAGAAAAGGGAACCCGTCGTCAGCGTGTTCAGGCCGCGTGCAAATGCTACTCTCCTCCCCTCCCCTCCCTTGGTCTCGGATTCCCTTACGACTTCCTGGAACTTCCGCCCTGTTCCTGTCTCGCTTCCTCTCACGCGGCTTGTTACTGGGGTCAGGTATCCTTATCCCCGGCGAGCCCAAGAGGGCCCCAGGCGTCTGCGCCCGAGGGGTTGTCCGTAAATTACACAACGAATACGGAACTGAAACATTTTGGATAACTAACGCTTAGCCCACTTCAAAATGGATTCAATGGTGACCAAAAAGCCTCACGTCGACCTCATTTTGATGCCATTTAGATTTTACCTGGACAGCAAGGGCGGATTTAGGGGGAAGGGGGGAACAGGCCTTTGCCCCCCCCCCCCCTGGCGCTCGAAGGGCGACCGGAGGGCGCCGGAAATGTAGGCAACCGGCATAACTTTTCCGCCTGTAAGCAGGCAAAAAGCGAGACAATGCCCCCCCCCCCGAGCCGATCCTAGATCCGCCCCTGCTGGACAGTGAACACAGCAGCATGCCGCTTGGAATGTTTGAGTAGTTTGTGGACGGTCCCCAAGACGGATTTGCCGTTACTGCGCGCACCCCCCTGCAAGCCCCTTTCTCCGCTCCGCCCTCTCATCCCATCCTAGAGAGGATTCGCTAGTCCCATCCCAAGAAATTCCCCCCCCCCCCCCCCCCCCCCCCCAAGCTCCCTACTAGCCTCCGGCCGCTCCGCGCCGCGCTCACTGCTCACTCTGCAGCTGCAGCCTATCCTGCTTCCCGGCCGTGCGTGTTCGTTTTGTTTGTTGACACAAGTTGTCAACAGCGGAGCCTAACCCGAATCTAGTGCATTTGACCAGTTCTTCTTGGACGTTATGTGTCGGTAAGTGTTGTTGGACGCACATGTATCCGTCAATGGTGCCAGTTGCCTATGAAGAAACATTCTAATGCACGCGTACTAACCTTTTTCAATTCAGGTGGTGCATTACTCGACTCATTGCCGTGGTTCTTGACAGACTTGACAGACGGGTGTAGACACTTGATTTTGGAGTCACGAAAAATCCTGAACAATTTGGCATTTTACTGTGTGTTCATGGGATTGTCCTATTCTTGAAATTAAGTTGGGAATCCAAAGTTCAGAACTGGCTCATTGTTCTGCTATACTGATTCGGAAACTTCCTTACAGGTAGACATGAGTGCTCCGACCATAAACAGAAGTGTACTTTCTACAACAAGGGCTCCTCGTAAAGATGCTGGAAGTGGTGATTTAATTAACAATCATCTTGGCCGGTTTAAGGTGGAACACGCAGTTGACCAAACACGCTCTCAGGTAAGTTCTGTTCAATTTATAGATTATGCTAGAGATAGGACAAGTGGTAGTACCTGTTGCAGTGGTGCCTCATTTTTTACAGGTTCTTAAAGAGGCCCATCAGAAGCGCCTGAAAACGTTACGAAAAGAGTTGGATTACTTGAAGAATTCTGCTTGGATGTACCAACCTGTTGACAAATTCATTGGTCAATAGATACATCTCAACTGTTGTTTTATTGTTTACTTTCCACAATGTTCAAGACTTTGATCTCATTTGCTCGCAGTGCTGTGGGCTGGAATAAGGCAGATGATTTTGATATTGGTGATTATATAGATGAAGATGAGTATGATGAAAACATTAATGCTCTTATTGATGACCTGCATACTACCATCCACTCAGAGGAGACTGTTGAGATCAAAGAGCCTCCACCTCAGACAGTGGCTGCTCCAGCACTAACAACACAATATCGTAAGGGCAAGATCACACGCTTGTCTGCATCTGAAGGTGTCATTGATGATAAATACTATTTTGACCGAGCATCTGCACCAGAGTTGCTTCTTGATGTCGGTAAAATGGTATCATACCATGCCTATCGCAATAATGAAGAGCAGCAATGGCGGGTCATTAAAATAATCACTGTGCATGATGAGAGCTGGAGTGATGAAGAAGATCTCCCTGAGTTTCCTGCAGCACCAATTCCAGAAAAAGAGATTGAATCAGATGAGGATAATGTTCTTAGCACCGGCACAACCACTAAGCGAACAGTTACGGCAAGAGTAATGCATCGTGATGGAAGGGAATGTCATGTCAGGCATTTTGTACAATTGCTGTCTGGTGGAACCCAAACAAGAGACACAAGTTTCAATCTTGATAATGTTAACTCGGACTTCACTCCTTTGACAGGTAAAATTGTTTACAATGGCATTTTCAGGAAATGAGAATGATTGAATGTTTATTTTGTTATTTTATCATGCCCTTACAGGAGATTTATTGAACATGAATGCTCATGTTGAATTATCTGATGAGACTGTTGATGGCAGTGGAGAAGTTATCAAAGTCATTTCCATTGCCCCTTGCAGAGCTAGAAGAGATGATGATGCCAAAGTTACATTTTGGAATCGAAACTATAGAAAGGGACATATTAACAATGATATATACTTTGAGAGGGAAGCTTGTGAAGCGGGCTATATCCCTAAAAAAGATGATGAGGTATGTCATCTGTCGGAAAAGATTCTTGTACGTTACTTTAAAATGTGTCCTGTTTGAGTGCGCATTAAATTGCTTTTCATGCTGTTTAGGTGAGTGTTGAAGCCATCGAGTGTGAAAGACAAGCAAGGGGTAATGACCCTGCATACAGGTGGCGTGCTCTGTCAGTGCGACCGATTCATTTAACTCAACACTTTGAAGATGATATTAGAGCCCCTCGAAAAATCTATCATGTGATGGATCCAAATCTCCTACAAAATAAGGGAAATATTGTTGTTCAGGAAATGACGGACTTTGGACGTTTCCCAACATCTGGCAACTTTGAGATTGGGGTATTTATTTTGTTGTTGTTGTTTTCTTATTACTTATTTTGTGCATAAATTTTTAACTTATAATTTTGTGGTTCCAGATTTCTATTTCAAATGAGGGCGAAACGAGGAGAACAATCCGACACTGGATTGATACATTTCCTTCGCATTTACGGCTTTTACCTCCTCACAAAGAGAAAGTAGTAATAGAGCCACAGGAGACAATCACCCTGAGTTTCAAATATAATCAATCTATACTTGGATTCTTTAGTGAAAATTTTATTATTGAATTCATGGAATTCCAAATTGGAAGAATCATCCGGTGGGAGGTCTATGATCCTGATATGCAAGAGTTAGACTCGCCAGCTGTTGCAAAGACTGATAAGGCTTTCAAGGCAGACCGATATGGCTCTATGAAGAAGTTTATGGATGTCACCGAAAACAAGTCAGTAGATTTGAAGTTGCACCAGTAGTGAGTTGTTTCTTTGTCGGTGTCAAAAGAATGTTGTTTCTTTTATCAGGCATCTGATCAAAGGCGTTTATCCCGTTAAAGCACCATCATTTGTGAAGCACCGAGTGCCTCATTATCCCATTCCAAAAGAAATAAAAACTGCTATGACTTCAGGGGCAGATGGTATGTTGGTAAGCCGGAGGGATTCTGACACTGCCTTAAAAAAATGTGTAAGTGTACCTTATGGATAAAATATGTAAACATATTTACTGTGAAAACCTCCTTGCTTATTGTTAAGTTCTATAATCTTGGCTAATTTATTTGATTTTTTTAATTATTAAATTTTATACTCCCTCGCTTCTTTGCACATTTGCTTACTTTAAAAATCTTATTTGTATTGAAAAGTACCTTTAAAAAAACCAATGATTTTTTGCAGTGTCCAGAGCTGGGACAGAGTCTGTCCTCCTCAAACCATCTTAAGCGGTTTCACTCGCTGCTCAGTATTGCTGAAATGGATGGGCTTATTGATATGTGCCGCTACACAAAAGAGAGAGTGAATTTTGTCCGCCGTGGTCAATACAGTGAATATCTGGCTCTTGAAATGCCAGGGTTATCAGAAGGAAGACCCTCTGTCATTATTGGGGATTCTGTTATTGTGAGCAGTAGTTGGCAAAGTGATTGTGAAGGTGAGTGTTCAGTGTTGAATTAATACTTACTGTTTATTTGATGAACATTTGTGATTTACATGATATTTTTGTCTAATTCCTTCCAGGTGCTAACCTGCAAGGAGTCGTGCATAAAGTCATGCCCAATGAAGTTTGGTTGAAGTTTGAAAGTAACTTTCATAATTCATACAATTCAGAAGACTATGACGTCTTCTTTCAATTAGGCAGAAATTACTTTAAAAGATGCCATTTTGCATTAGATCGCTGCCATGCTAATCAGGCAAACTTGTGGCTTTTCCCCAAAGGGGTGAAGGCAAAGCCACCACAAATAGCTCTCAAGGAACCTAAACAGTTTTCTTTACCTGATAGCCATGCTGTTAATGGAAATGAGAACACCGAATCCACTCCTGTTAATGACTTGGCTGTTGATAATTTCTTTGCGTCTTTTAAGTCCAGCCCTCAAAAGTCAGAATCTACTGTGAATGGAAACTTAGTGCATGTAAAGGATATTGAAAATTCTAAGGAGAAGCTCGCAAACAATGATGTGTATGGTAATCGGAAAAAGGAATTGACTTGGATTAATAAGCGACTGAATCACAGGCAGAAAGAGGCAGTCCGCAACATTTTACTTGGTGAAGCTAGGCCACTTCCATATGTTATATTTGGTCCACCTGGCACAGGAAAGACAATGACACTAGTTGAGACAATACTCCAGATCTATTCTCTGAGGAGTGAAAGCAGGTGTGTACAGTGTCTGTAGTTTTTCATTTTTCCTCATTATGTATTTTAAATGTTGTAATTTTTTTTTTTGGCAGGTTGCTAGTTGCCACCCCTTCCAATAGCTCTGCAAATCTGATTGCAGAAAGATTATTGGCTTCTGGTCTGCTACAACCAGGTGACATGACCAGACTTGTGGCTTTCCACCTGTTTGCTGAGGGGAAAATTCCAGTGGATCTTGTGCCATATTGTGCCACGTTAAATATCAGTTCAAGTATACAGGATGAGCGTGAACCGGTTAGTATTGACTTGACTTTCTCACTCAAAGCACCGTTTTGAAAATATAGTCTTATTAATCATTTATGACTGAAGTAATCTTCTCAATGTAATCTTCTTCGTATGTTAACAGGATGCAGGTAAAATTGCAAGCCTGCACTGCCAATTAATCATGACGAGGCGCATAGTCATAGGAACTTGTGTTGCACTTGGCCAAATGATGACTTTGGCTCTGCCACGTGGGCACTTCACCCACATTGTAGTGGATGAAGCTGGTCAAGCAACTGAACCAGAAATTCTTATTCCCCTTGGTAAGTTTATCTCTGCTTGATTGTTTCTGTATCCTTAATGGTTTCTGATTTAAAAAAATTAGTTACGGAGTGTATGGGATCATCATGTGTTAATCCCTCTCTCTTTCTCTTCGTGGTGCAGGTTTTATGGCCCATGAGTCTGGCCAAGCTATTCTTGCTGGTGATCCCAATCAGCTTGGACCTGTAGTTCCATCAAATACGGCTGCAAGTATGGGTCTAAGCAAATCCCTCCTTGCTAGAATTCTTCCACGCTTTCCTTATCAGAGAGATCCTACTGGATTTCCTGATTCAGGTGGCTATGATCCAAGGCTTGTGACTCGCCTGACTGCCAACTACAGATCTCTTCCAGATATTTTAGAACTACCTAGTAGTCTCTTCTATGATGGAGATTTGGATCCAATGGTGAGTACAATTAATCCTGTCTGTGATGTAATTGATTATTCCTGTTTTTACACAAGGCAATATGTTCATTTAGGTCTCAGAAGAAGATTCCTATGAGGCCAAGCTTCTTAAGAGAGCGACTGAATCCCTGCAATTGCCACATTCAGCTGTTGTGTTTCAAGGTCTGAAAGGGTCTGTACTAAGAGGTGAAGATTCACCATCTTATTGGAACCCTCAAGAAATGATGAGAGTGGTAGTAAATGTGCGCCAGTTATTAAAGGCTAAAATCAAATGTGAAGATATTGGCATCATCACGCCATACCAGAAGCAGGTGAATTTGAAGCTGTTAAATATTGAAACTCATGTCATTTTTGTCATTTTAGCAGTTTGTTTCATTAATATCATTTCTCTTTTGTCTGTAGGCTTCAAAAATAAAACGTCAGCTGGAGAATTTAGCTTTCAATGATGATGATGATGTTGACAATGACAGGAATGTTGGCGCCATCAAGGTTGGGTCAGTTGAAGAGTTCCAAGGCCAAGAGAGAATGGTCATAATTTTGTCTACTGTCAGATCCACTGGTTGTGAAAGTGTTACGCAAATTGGGAGGAATACCACAAGACAGCTCTTAGGATTCGTTAGCAATCCTGAAAGATTGAATGTTGCTATTTCGCGAGCAAGAGCATTGCTTATAGTATGTGGGGATCCAGAGGCGCTGTGTCTTGATCCATACTGGCGCAGTGTAGTTAGGTATTGTGTGGAGCACCAATCCTACACTGGGGTTGGTGTGCCCAAACATCTTTTGGAGAATGAATGAATTTTTGTAACTTTGTTTTAATTTTATGACTTTCTTAATAAATTTCTTATGTTAATCAAATTCTTATTTATTACACTAAGCCATTGGAGCGGAATTACACTTCACAATGTAATTGTTTGTTCCCAAACTCTACCTGCCACAACAAGTCATTTTAGGCATGGAAAATATACCCTCATCGAAAGACAAGTCTGCATTGAAAGGCTTCGCAATAATAAATCATGCTGACTCGCATTTGCTTGATTTATAGCATTGTTCCTTGAGTTATGGCAGGTGTATTCCGTCATTTTGAATTCTCCAATTTTCAGCCCATCAAAAAGAAAATGTGAGAATCCAACAATCATACCATAAGGTCAACTACAATCCATTCACCTTAAGTGTGAGTGGTGGTGGTGCTGACTAGTGATCAGGATTTAAGGACCAAAAGAATTTCAGGCGTTTTAAATGTTTATTTATACATACAATTTCAAATAAGACAGTTTTCTCCAGGATGTGTCTTGAACCATTAATTAACAATAAAAGTAGCAATAGGTCTGTACAATGCCAGAGCAAAAATGTGAACTGGGGCTACAACTTAACGAAAATGAAGTATCTAAATGTTGCCCGGGAATGCATCATTGGCAATCTGCTCGTCCCACTTTTCAACCCAGAATTGGGGGCAAAGTGTCTTGTAATTCTTCTGGAAGAATTTGCAGGGTTCGTAGTTATCTCCACGCTTCTTCACACATCGGTGGTAGTCAATGTACATTTGATAGCAGTGCCTGCAAAATTATAAAACTTCATTAGACAAACAGGAAGTTTTGCAGCACAAATTGAGAAAATGGTACTTGACATACCGTGATTGATTTGTGTTGGGGAACCTTGAATCTACAGGAACCCCATGAGTGCCCTTAGGACCGGGGCGGGATTTCTGCATCCCCTCAACATACCACTGTACCAACGCGGGAGGCATGATTGCTCTGAAACACACCAAGAGACTGCTAAAGATTGTTGAGAAAGAAAGAGGGACATCATGACATAATGAACTAACAAGCACATTTCTTGCTGTCAGTTATCTGCTTCTTCAGCATTGTTGATTAATGATTAAGTCCACACAAGCTACAGCTTTCAGGACAGTGAATGAAGGGTCCGCTTACTAACCACAGACACTTCAATGCAGGCAAATGAAATTGTAAGAGATGATTGATGCAAATACAAAAATTTTAGTTTGGTTACTGAGCAGAAAATCTGGACACTTTAGGGCAGAATCCAAAGTACAATGATGGATTTTAATTCTAAGATGTTCCACTTACCACAACATTAAGTCTTCTCTTAGATCAAAAGTAAATATTTAGTCAAATTTCCAGAAATTATTTGAATCAAGACACATCTTAAACGAGATCCATAGTGCTAGGAAATGAAACTGTCGGAACAGTTCACACAGGTCCAAAATGTACAACTTATATTTAACAGTTTAAATATGTACAATCAGAAAATCAGCTGACTTATTTAACAAGGGGTCTTGTCTTTCCATCTTCTTCACAAGATGTCTCCTTGTATCTTTTAACTTCAGCCATATAGAGAGACCAGGCGTCCTTAGGTTTCTCTTCAGGGCCCTCCTCTCCATCGGCTCGCTTCTTCTTTACAACACCAGTTGGTAACACTCTTCCTCCTCGTCTCTTTCCAACTAAGGGTGCACGCTTAACGGCATCTTTAGAACTCTCATCACCACTGCTGGCATTTCCAGACGAAGTGGGAGGGCCTGGGTTCATTTCCTCAGATAACACAGACTGACTAGTTTCTGGTCTACTAGAAACAGTTGCCGGAGCTGGGGCAGGTGGTGAAGTCTTGTTTGAACTAGAAGCTCCTGATGCCCCACTTGCATTGGCTTCCTGCATTCTCTTGAACATTTCAAGAAAACTGCCGTCATTCCGGAAAGCATTTTGAGGCTGTGCTTCAGGTTGAGACTGAGATGTTGGTGGGACCCGGTCTCTGGTTGACGGGGTGGTGTTCCCCTCCGACCTATGATACACCATGGCAATCACCTATGGAAAGAGAACTTTCTGGTGTAAACACCATGCCCAGCAAACTTCAACCAAAATCCATCATTGTACGTTATTGACTGATCATGCAAATGACTCTCAGAGCAGATGAAATGTCCAAGTTTATTTTAGCTATAATAAATCATTTGGCTGCTGTGAGTCATATGCCAATCATGCTCCTTAAATAATATAAAGAAAAGAGAAGAAACAGATGACAATCAAGAAAAAGCTGCATAGAAGCTGGGGGTAATTATACAGGCTACTATGAGGATTCTGAAAAAATTAGGCTGAGGGATGCATCTTGTATTCATGTAGAAGCGGTAGCTAGCAAATTAAGCCTATGCCGAAACAAGAGTCATACCAGATTTAGTAAATATAAAGCAAAATACGGATGCAGCAAGGTGAAGTGGATTTATGCAAACTGTTAGTGCATGCAGCTGCAATGTGAGAATGGCAGTGGGTATCAGGCAACTACTGGACACTGACTATGAGACTTAAAACCGATTTTAATGAACCAAAGTAAGTTGGCAAGAAGAAATGCAGGTATGCATCTACAAGAGCACGGCATAAATAACATAGGCCCTGTCCTTGACTGATCCAATATAACCTCCAAGGGCGAATGACAAGAAAAGAACTGAAAGTTGAGAGTAGTTACTATTGAATGACGAGAGAGATAGTCAGGTGGCGAAGGGTTCAACAGCGTGACAGGCGGGTCATGTGAATGAAGCG
Organism: Odontothrips loti; assembly: GCA_038380765.1. NCBI lineage: Eukaryota > Metazoa > Arthropoda > Insecta > Thysanoptera > Thripidae > Odontothrips > Odontothrips loti. Next base: position 9,766,525 of record CM076251.1, read on the forward strand.
TCTAACGATTCCAAAATTACTAAAACTAGAGCACACGGAGCAATGGAGCAAGCACTTGAACCAGTGAGACAGAAGCTGAACAAGCGAGTACAAAATACACAAAAAAAAAAGGTTTACAGAATTAGACAAGTGAGCATGCAGGACACTGGGATCAATGCACCCTACCAATTATAAGTGCTGTTCCTGTTCGACGAAGAAATACAACTCTTTACCAGAGAGGACTCTCCACCCAATGATCGTCAAAATGGCGACCCCAACCCGTGGTCGTGCCAGAGAAAAGTAACAAATGCACATCGTGCATCGTGACGCAAGACCGAAGTTACAGGTTCTGAAAGGATTTGAGATATGGAAGAACACATCCCATGAATGAGAATTAAGTCGAAGTTTTTAAAGTCTCTGTCATGAATTTTAGCAAAAATTACTTCGTGTCTTTATATTTTACTCAGTTAGAGGGTGCTGCCCACAGATCAGCTGTTCTGAGTAGTTGGCTAAGCTGGATAAGATGCAGAAGACGAGACCAGCAGACGACACGACATTCCAGCAGTATGGCTCCCGTCATTCCTCCAAATTATCTTCTTAAATATAAAAATTCGAAAATGAGCTGAGGGAAATTTCAGTGATTTTTTAAATTTATGAAATATGATGAAATCACGGAGCACTCTTGGATCATCTGTCAGGACTGTTAAATGTTCCGGTGTCTGCGAAGTAATCTGTGGCTAGGCGCACGTAATGTCAACAAATTAGTCGGGGCCAAAGGGAGCGCGCCTCAAGGACTCTTATCTCCGCGTTCCGGACTGTCTGGCCTGTCTACATTTATTATCTGTCCCATTCGGAGAGTCTGCAGTTCGTGCATCAAGATGGGTGACTGCAGCCCCAGTCCTCGTGTCCTCTCCATACAGAGTCATGTCGTATCAGGTTATGTGGGTAACAAAAGTGCTACATTTCCATTGCAGGTGGGTTGGAATACTAGTGTTGGAATGTTGGAATGAAGGCAATCCTCATATGACGGACTAGGTTTCTTGTGTTACTTCACCCTGTCGAATTTTGTTTACTTTCAGCTCTTGGGATTTGAGGTGGATGCCATTAACTCTGTTCAGTTTTCAAACAGTACAAGATATGGGTATTGGAAAGGACAGGTGTTGGCAGAACAGGAACTAGGTGAGCTTATTTGATAAAATTAAAAATATTGTACTATAAATGAACCTGCTCTTAATAAAGGCACTTTCCATAGTTTTTAAACTCTTCAATTTTCTAGTAATAAATGAGTGTTGTTTTGTTTCAGTTGATTTAACTGAGGGACTTGCTCATAATGGCCTGGATTGTGGATATACCCATTTGCTGACTGGCTACAGTCGTTCCAAGTCCTTCCTCACCCATGTAGCCAATATTGTGTGTGAGTTACGCAAGAAGAACCCTGGTTTGATGTACTGTAAGTATTGTCACAAGTTTGTTTATGAGGTAACATGTTTAGAACATGTCCTGATGAAGTTGAGCTTTTTTTTCTTTTCTCCAGTATGTGATCCTGTTATTGGAGATATTGGCCGTGGTATTTATGTCCCAGAAGATTTGATTGATGTTTATAAAGAAATCATTATTCCAATCGCAAATATCATCACACCCAATCAATTTGAACTGGAGTAAGTATTGAACTGTATTGACTTGTCTTATTCAAAAACACATGTTTTTACCAAGACTTTGGTTTATTTTTTCAACTCCCTTGTTTCTCTTTAGAATATTGAGTGGAAAACCTGTGAAGACTGTTGATGATGCATGGGGAGCTATCGGAATCTTGCATTCTAAAGGACCTCAGATAGTTGTGGTATCCTCCTTTGAGTTGGACAGCACTGGCCCACTCATTTGCCTGGGAAGCATTATAATTGGTATGCAAAAATCATTTGTTGTCTCCAAATTCCTGGTCAGTCTTGTTCTGTGTTAGTTACCATGCAAAACCCTTATTTCCAGAGGGTAAAACAGAAAGAGCCATGATAACATTTCCAAGATTGGAGGGCACATATACAGGCACAGGAGACCTCTTTTCAGCCTTATTCTTGGCCTGGATGTGGCGATCAAAGCAGAATATGCAGGAGTCCCTAGAAAATACTGTTGCTACAATCCGAGCTGTTCTTAAGCACACTGAAGCGGCCAGGAAAGGTATTTGTAAATTCTTCACACATTCATCTAATTAGAGCTAAAATCCAATTTTTTCCCTACTCCTTTCAATCTTATTTTCAGGTAATGAAGCTTCCATCTTTCAGCATGAGCTTAAGCTAATTCAGAGTAAGAGTGATATTGAGAAACCTCAAGTGGAATTTCATGCTGTTCCAATTACTTTGTGAGAACATGATCATTTATGGTTATTGTTGCGAGTCCATGGACATGGTACCTTTAAATTTTCTCGTGAATGCCACCAAATGCATTACTGCCAAGAAATCATTCCCTCACCCCTCATGTCTTAGAAGTTTCTAAAGAAAATATTTTACTTTTGGTTATCTATTACTTGGAGTCACATATTTTATTTTTTGCTTTTGCAAAGATAAATTGAGAGATGTGTTTCTGTTGTAAAACATGCTGTTGACTAATTTTAGCATGTTGAGTTTTACTACTTTTAATTTACTAAATATTCCATGTTTTGTGAATTGCATATTTTCAATAAATGAAGAGTGAGGTTTACCTATCATTTTTATGTGATTAGTAGAAGAGGAAATATATAGATAAGTTTATCTTTTTATTTTACTGATTCATGCTTAAAAAGAAATGAACCAAGAAATGTACTGTGCTTAATGTCTTCCATTTTATGATGAATGTATTAAAGTTATCATTATTTTAACTTTTTCCTTGTGATTGGTAATTTCCCAACATTATCCGCTATCACCGATCTTTCATGACATGTGGCCAGTATGAGTGCTCTGACATGATGAACTAAGGAGAGGAAATTGAAACGTCTCAACATTACAAATCTTTATTTCTTTTGTCAACATTCATAAATTCGTGTGCCCCTCCGTGTGCGCCTCCCACCCACTCGGCCCTGGACCCTGAAACAGAGCGGTGAAAAATTAATGATTATCCCAAGATCTTTAAGATCTGGGAGCAGACTACGCCGATTTTCTTTTTGCAATAAGATACTCGCGTTATTCCTTTCTTTTCGCCGGAGCCTCACAGCATGGTCTAGCGACTTGCGATCACCGCCGAGGGGTGAATGAAAAATGGCACCAGCGCCCTGCAGGGAAGAACACGCGTATCAGGGCGGGAGTGGACCGCGAGCCGCGAGCTGAGGCTGCTGAGGCATTCAGGCATGCCGTGCTGGGGTAGGCCTAGGTAGGCCTGGGACCGAGTACAGTGTAGAGATGCCTTGCGCAGGGAAATAAGGGGGGGGGGGGGGTTGTATCGGCCGAAACAACAGAAGAAGAGTTTTCAGGGGCCATTCCCTGTTATCTTATGATGAGCACCTCCCCCACATCTTCTTCCCCTCCCCTTCTCATACCGCTCATGGCAGGAACCGCGGCTTTTGTAAAAAGTACGACGCCAAGTTGCTGTTTTGAAGAAAGGAGGCCCGAATCAGCTCGGAATGACCGTTGGCTGTTCCCATAAGATCATCGAAATTGATTTTTGAAACCATAAATATTGTGGTTTGAAAATAGCCAGCTCCGTGTCCACCTCTCACTCGCACACACGCAGATACGCGTCGCTAACTCTCCAGACCCAAGACGAGCCGAGAGCGCCGCTCTCTGCCCGCCGCACAAGAAATAATCAGAACGGGAACAGGGAGCAGGGCGGTGCAACCAAGCAGCAGCTCCAAAGGGTGGAAAAATAAACGTTTAAAATGCAGCGGACTCCGTGCCGGGGGCGGGCGGGGGCGGGGGTGGGGGCGGGGATCGCTGATAGAGCATCGTGATGGCCGTCCCGCCTCTCCCCCCACCCCCACCCCCTCGCTCCTCCCCTCTGCCCTCGGCTTTCTTTTCCTCCTTCTCCTCCTCCAAATGTCTCCATCGCAAAAACCTAGCAACTATGAAAAAAGAGACGCGGGATATAAGGCGAAAGAGAGGACACGAAATAAGGAGACGGGAGAGAGAAGGAACAAGTAAGAAAGGATGTTAAAGAAGAAACAAAAGGGAATTCCTCTCCTCCGCCGCCACCCCTCCGCACACCGCACCGCCGGCACTAGCCAGCACTAGCCAGCACTGCCGCGCTAGCAACAACAACAAGAGTATTTTTGTACCGAGAGAGGGGAGGGGAGGGGAGGCGAGGGCGGGGAGAAGGGGGTGGAGAGCGTAGTGAATCAATAAAAAAGATTTTGAATCTGAAAGGAAGGGAGACCGTTCGAGGGCAGGGGTGGTTGCAGCGGCGGGAAGGGGTGGGAGCCACCGCGGCGAGCAGTGACGCCATCTCAGAATCTATTCGAAATGAAAATAGGTATTTAGACGGTGTTCAGACGCGAGGCGTAGTTCGAGCTGCCTACCTTCGAGGCACCAACGCGTTTCGGACTTGTTTATAAACGAGCCACGATAGGCTTGGATCGCCCTGTCTGCCATCCGAACTATTCGCCGTCACTTTTGGAACAGTTTGAACTACGAGGGGCGGCCGACTGTTTTGGGGTAGGCGAACCATCAACGCAGCCAGCCATGCTGGGCTGCTGAACTACACGGACCCAAAGAGAAGAAAGAGAAAGCGCGGGAGGCGAGGACGTGGACACTAAAAGGGCACACGATGACAGAATGAGGAAGAATAAAACGACGGTTTTATGGAGAGCGCCGCTGGGCTGGGCTGGGGACGCCGCTGGGGCGGGCGCGGCCTGGCGGACAGACGAAATGTCAGAAATTAAGAGGAAATGGAAACGTTTAGCATCAGACAATAAGACTCGATAGCGTCGCCTGCAAAGTGAGTGACGGACGCAATGGAGAGAGAACGGGAGATAGAAGTTGGGTCCCGTCGCCCCCCCCCCTGATATACCCCCCGGGCGCCCAGCATCGGGGGGCTGCCGGGGTCCCCCGAGCCGTACATCGGTCGACATAATTTAGCAACAGTCCGCGAGATCTGCGCCGACACGAAAATAACCTCGGTTTTAGAGCCGCCACGATCACTGCGTAAGCACGGAAAAAAAGATCGATCGTTGTCTTAGGGAGGACGAGTTTGTTGTGGCGATCCAGCAGGTTTGGCACCAAGAATCAACTTTTCTGTTATGATCAACACCTGCTTGATCGCCACGACCAAACTCGGCTTCTCTGAGGCGGGCCCTGGAAGTTCGATAGCAATGATCGAGCTTTTTTTTTTTCCGTGCGGTTGGGGTAATAATTATGCTTTTCTGGGCAACGTTAGTTAACGTTCACAAACCACGTGCTGGGGTCGGGGTCATCGAAGTACGTCGAAGCCTGGAGAAAGAGCAGTTGAGAAGCCTCTCATAAGGGGAAGTGCGCCGGGATCCGTCCGTGGGAGTCGAACCCACCGGGTCTGGGCGTAGCCTGGGCCCGTTCCAAAGACAGCCTACTCCCTGCACCGCGCCCCTTTCGAGCTAGATAAAATAAAATTAAAAAAAAAATTGTGTGATTTTTCTTCACGTGGTTTGTGGACGTTTCCTTCTTGCAACATACTGCAGCTTAGTTGACAACTCGCTCGCCGTCATGTGCGTTTTCTTTTGAAGCACGACGCGAAACAAGCAAGGAAACAAGCAGCGTCGTACGTAACCGAATGGAGCCGGTCGGTGGTCAAGGAAGCAAGTAGGGAGTGGGGATTAGAGGGCTAATAACGTGTGTCTGACCCCCTCCTCCCTCCCCCTCCCTCCCCCTCCCCTTCGGCGCTCTCCCGTCGCCCCGCCCCCACCCCACGACCGCCTCCCCCAAAAGTTTCGGGTCCGCTTGAAAGCCGCGTCGTTCGCGGCGCGGGGGTGAGCGAGGTTTGACACGCCGAGGCCGGGACGTGTCGCCATGGCTCCCTACGATGGCGGTCGAGAAGCGGCGGCAACGCAAGATAGAAATCCGGCAATACCCAGGATAGAAATCCGGCAATACGCATATAATAGAAATTCGGCAATACGCAGGATAGAAATCCGGCAATACGCGGGATAGAAATCCGGCAAAATCGCACCGCATTTCGTTCGGAAGCTAGGGTCACCCTGATTCTTCACATTGATCTCGTAAAACACTTGTAAGATATGTTTCCCGCGGTTATGAATGAAAAATGAAATCAAAATAATTCCAGACTAGGCAACAGAGTTTTGAGACTATCGGGGCGTTCAGGAACCACGTGGCCTTTCTTCGAACCCTTGTAGCGTGAGAGGATGGCGTTGGAATAAACTGTCGTTGGCACAGGCTTCAGTCCCTGAGACTGCAGGCCTGGTGGGTTCGATTCGATTCCTACAGACGGTTTCAGCGCAATTCGTCACGCTGATTTTTGTTTCGCACCCCACTCAAATAATTAGCTTGATTTCGTATCACCTGGTTCCTGAAGCCCACTAGCCTATTTACATAGGTCTCCATTAATGGCGCGGATCTGATTTTTTTTTAAATTTTGTTTTTGGCGTAGGAGTTGCGTAAGTTGCGTTAGGCCAGTGTGACATTTGGTTTCAGCTCGGGTTTCAGTGAGACAGACAGTCGGAAGCGTCGGAAGCTAGGCCACACGTGGGCTGGTTGTCAGTCCTGATTGCGGTTACGTTCGTGCCGCTCTGCGAGATAAGAACCCATGTTGCCACAAGGATTAAGCATTAGAAACGCGAAAGATATGAAAAAAACAAAAAACAAAAAATTGTTGCCGCACGAGCGAGCGCCTTGTAATGTATTGGGTAGGCAACCCGAATGCTTCCGTGTACTGCAAAGCCATCGGTTTGCCTACCTACAGGGCGTTCGCACTTAGACCGTACCACTTGCGGTCTGCAGGAAAAACAACAACAAAAAAACAACAATGACAACTAGGTTGCAAATATTGAGCTAGCAAAACTCCAGAGGCCGTGTATTTTGCAATGCACTTGGGCGCAGTCTCGCAGCTGGAACGTGGACGGCAGATGATATTTCCATGGCAGTGCAGAGAAACGAGTCCCCAGCACCCCCACCTCCTCCTCCCCCTTCTTCTCCTTTCCTTTTCCCTTTTTCAAGATGGCCGTCAAGACACTTCCGGCGTGAAGGAGGGGCCCCTCCATTTCACAATGAACTCGCCCAATTATCGGTCATTCCGTCCCCCGCCAACCCCCGCGCCTTTCCCGCAGGAGGAAAAAGCAGGACGGCGCGAAGACGGAGGGGTGGTGGGAGGGGGGGGGGGCAGCAGCAGACGCCTATCTCGAGTCGAATCCTCAATTTCCCAGAAGACAGTTGGGAGACAAAGGAATACTTTCATCTCCCGAGTTTCCGAAGGATTAAAAACTTGATGAGATTGGAAGGGGAGGAGGGACAGTAAGATAGAGAGCGAGAGAGAGAGAGAGAGAGAGAGAGAGAGAGAGAGAGAGAGAGAGAGAGAGAGAGAGAGAGAGAGAGAGAGAGAGAGAGAGAGAGAGAGAGAGAGAGAGAGAGAGAGAGAGGCAACGAGCAGCCGAGATCGCGCGGACGACGGGGATGGGGCGCGCGGGGGTGGCGCTAGGGAGCAGCGGGGACTTGCGCAGCGCGGCCAGAGAAATATTAAAAATAAAACTGTCGAGAATCATCCCCAGGAGGTCCGGGCCGGTCCGGGCCTGGCGAGGCGCCTCGCTCCTCGGGGGCTCAGGAGGGGTGGGGGGGCTCTTCCCTCTCGATTCGCACAGCGCGCGACTCGCCTCGCTGCCCCGCGCCCCTCCCGGCCCCTCTCCCGCCGGGCCCCGCGCCCCGCGCCCCCGAGAAATTGAGATGGAAATGTCTTATTTCTTTGGCGTTATCTGCTGCCATGCCTTCTGGACAGTATCGGCCCCTCCCTCCCTCCCTCTCTCTCCCTCTCTCTCTCTTCCTCCTTTTCCTTTTTGCTTCGCGGGGCCCCGCCCCTCCCGCGCATAGCAGGGCGCCATTCTTTCCCTGCCATCTCTCGCCCAGCGCCGCGAGGTTTTGCGATGGAAATCAAGGGGAGCAGAGCGTTCACCAAAGTTTCTTTTCGCCCCGCCGCCGACGGTCCAAGGAAACGCTTCAGTTTGTCGTAGAAAAAGGGGCTAAAACGAGATGAGATCTCTCACTCCGGACCGTATTCTTATGAGGCAAGTGCCGCACGGGCACCCCCCCCCCCTCTCTCTCTCCCTTTCTCTCTCTCTCTCTCTCTCTCTCTCTCTCTCTCTCTCTCTCTCTCTCTCTCTCTCTCTCTCTCTCTCTCTCTCTCTGTCTCCCTCCCTCTCTCTCTGCCGCACGGGCATATGTCCCGCGGACCCATCACATGGATCTACTCACTGTGTGTTTCTGCCACACGGCGCATTGCGGTGGTGGGCGACTCGCCCCTGGTCTTTTGAGGGTCCGTGCTGGCGTTGGGCTGACGGCTTCGTCGCGGACCTCGGCGTCGTCAGGGACGTTCCCGGACGGTCCCGGACCTCGGAGACGCGGTATTGTCATCGCAAGTCTTGGAGTGGCGGCGTCATCGCGGACCTCGCGGGCATCGCTGTCGTCGTCCTCGTCCGTCGTCGTGGACCTGACCGCCTCGGGCTGGCGACGGCGGCCTCCCCGTGCCCGCCCTAGTAGCCCTAGCCCTCCCGGGCGACACCTGAGCACACAAGCCGCCCCGCCACACACATGAGAGGCACGTGAGCTCGGACTGGCGGCCGGTCGGCTCGGCCAGGTCCGGTCCCTCCACTTCCGCGTCCACCTCGCCGCACCGTGCCGCCGGCCGGACATTGGAGGGGGAAGACGGAGGGGGAGGGGAGGGGGTTGCCGACAGGGTGGGGAAGGGGGGCAGAGAGAGAGAGAGAGAGAGAGAGAGAACAGGTCTGTCCGCGACGCGTACGACGTACTTAATTTTCCTACCTTTTGTCCCTTTGTAATTAATCGGTGACAGTATATGCCGCGCTGAGCTGAGATGTTTGCAGAGCTCTCTCTCCCTCTATCTCTCTCTCTGTCTCTGTCTGTCTGTCTCTGTCTGTCTGTCTGTCTCTCTCTCTCTCTCTCTCTCTCTCTCTCTGGCCAGCTGGACGCGGGACGGACACCGCGCCGGACGAGGACGGACAAAGCGACAGTTATACACACACCGTGACTTCGCAACATCACGTCCCTCCCCGGCGTGCAGCCACGGCGCAGCCACGGAGCAGCCACGACACAGCCACGACACTGCAGGCCACGCAACGCTACCGTTTCAACATAATCCGCAACAACTGCACAGACGGTGCGCGATTCGGGACAGAGCACAGGCAGGCTGCGCGGACAAATGTCATTTTTTGGCTCACTGAACCAGGAAGAGGGGGTGGGGGGGGGGGGGAATTATTGAAAAATAAAAATGGACTCTCCATATAGGGCGGTTCGATTTGAATTTACCACTTTACAATGTGCGATTCTTTTTCTTTGTTTTTACATGAACTGCTCGTGGTTAGGTCTCATTAGGGAGCCTGTCGATGCCTCGGGCGTTAGGTACTTTTTGAATATGGCTCTGCAACCCCCCCCCCCCCCCCCTCTCTCTTTCTCTCTCTCTCTCTTCTCTCTCCTTCTCTCTCCCTCTCTCTCTCTCTCTCTCTCTCTCTCTCTCTCTCTCTCTCTCTCTCTCTCTCTCTCTCTCTCTCTCTCTCTCTCTCTCTCTCTCTCCTCTCTCTCTCTCTCCTCTCTCTCTCTCCCTCCCTCTCTCTTTCTCCCTCTCTCTCTCTCTCTCTCTCTCTCTCTCTCTCTTCTCTCTCCCTCTCTCTCTCCCTCTCTCTCCCTCTCTCTCTCCCTCTCTCTCTTTCTCTCCCCCCCCCTCCTCTCTCTCTCTCTCTCTCTCTCTCTCTCTCTCTCTCTCTCTCTCTCTCTCTCTCTCTCCATCTCTCTCTCCCTCTCTCTCCCTCCCTCTCTCTCTCTCTCTCTCTCTCTCTCTCTCTCTCTCTCTCTCTCTCTCTCTCTCTCTCTCTCTCTCTCTCTCCTCTCTCTCTCCCTCCCTCTCTCTTTCTCCTCTCTCTCTCTCTCTCTCTCTCTCTCTCTCTCCTTCTCTCTCTCTCTCTCTCTCCTCTCTCTCTCTCTCTCTCTCGCACACACACGCTGAGGCGGAGGCGCGCTGAGACGGGACGGAGCGGGTCTGGAGGAGAGCGCCTGCCTTCGGTGGGTTAGGCAGCCGTCACACACCCACACGCCGGGGCTGCCTACCGCCCGGGCGCACTGCAGACCCGGAGCCGAGCCGGAGCCACACATACGCGGCCCGGCGGCGGCCCCAATAAATATAACGACAAACAATATAACAAGCCAAGTTGGTCGCTTGCCGCCGCCTGCCGCGGGTTCAACTCCCGGCGCCGACAACACAAAACGCGGGCACGTCACACATCCTCCTCATGGGCATTGTTCGGGCCGCCATAATGGCGCGAGTTGTCTTGGCTCCGTGTCGGCTGCTGCCGCTGCTGTTCTGATCGCGTTCGTTAACCGCGTACGCGCCGCCGCCCCGCGCTGTCACTGTGAATCCTTGGCGGATCCAGAGGCAGACGGCCTAACGAAGAGAAAACTGTGAGTGTGTGTGTGTGTGTGTGTATGTGAGAGTGTGCTGCAGTAGTTTTGCTCCTTACCCCCTGACAGGCCCCCGCCGCTACGCACGTTTCACACTCCAGCTCGCACCTCGCCCGACAGTATTATAACAACAACATCGCCACGCGCCCTTCTCCCCTAGCTGCTGCGCTCCTCCAACTTTGGGCCCGCGAGCCGCTGCGAGCTCAAGTATCGAAACCTATCGAGCTTCTCAGAGAATCCGCGCTACCGCAAGAAGTACTAATACTATTTACAGCGACAGATATATTTTTTTCTTCTCGCCAGCTGCATATTTGAGACGCGGTATGTGAACGGAAAGAGGGGGTGATATGGTTACCAAATAACAGCGTCGCCACACCACACACATGTGGCAACAACCGTCACAGGGCTGTCTGAGCGCTGCTGGGAGCCATTTACAGCGGGCTGCCGGGAGGAAGCGCTGTGCGGCGCGGTCAGACAAAGCGGTGGCCGGGCCGGTGTCCAGCTGCTCCGCTAACGGGACCGGACGGAGAACTACCAACCCTTCCTCGTCACACACACAAGCAGCCGCACTGCACACACACACACACACACACACACACACACACACACACACACACACACACTTACTCGCACCGCCCGAGGCGGCGGCGGCGTGAGGACAGCTCGACGTCGCTATGCTTCTTCAACGTGGGAAAGATATGAGAATGTTGCGAGAAAAATGCTACCTATCGCGAGTAAATTGACTGCAAATTTTCAATTTGTTAATTTTTTCCCAATTTTTTTTTGGGGCGGTGGTGGCCGGCGAGCGCTCTTTATAAAACGGGGTGCAGGCAGCAGGGGGGGTTGGGGGGGGGGGGGGGGGAAGCGTCTTCCCATTGTCTTATTGTATCGCTGCTCGGAAGGTGCTCGGCCGACACTGCGCATCCATACTGCGCATCCCTGTGCAGAGCAACGCGTCATTACAACCGTCCGCCGTTGACCGCCGCGCCGCCGCCGGCTGGACAGCGCCCACTGCGGCCTGCAGCCCGCCGACATCCGCTCTTAGTCCTTTAATAAATACGCCCATTGTTTCTGGAGGAAGGGTCAGTCGGCCGAGGACGGCCTCACCGCGCCGCCCTGAGGGGCCGGCCCTCAACGCGCAGGGGAAATAACGATTGCGGCCCATTAAAAGGATTTTAGTTTTTTTTTTGGTAGCAGATTTCTGCGTAATACCAAAAAATTAAAAATAAAAATTGGGGGGGAGAAGGGAACTCCACCTTTACTCCACCCTTTCCAGATCTACCCCCTCACCTCGGACTCTCGGACGGCCCCGCATGTCCGGCTGCCCCGGCTGCCCCGCTGCCCCGTGTTTTGGGTGTCCAGCGATGCCTCGCGATGCGCTGGACAATGGACGCTTTGCGCGACGCGGCCGCGCTTTTGTTTCAGCTCGTCATTACACGGGGTGCGGGGCGCGCTGTGGGCGCTGACCACCGCTGACCGCCGCAGCTGGACACCGCTGGACACATGCTGGACACATGCTGGACACGCCACACGACTGCAGCCGCCCGTGCCGTGCCGTGCTCAGGATGCGGGCCTGCGAGCACCTGGAGCTGGACGGTCGAGGCCTTTATCGGGACCTGAAAAAAATAAAAATATGATAAGACGGAAGGACATGATCGAATTCGGAATCAATAATGCTCGAAAAAAAAATAAAATGTGGTTATCGGGACAAAAATAATAATAATGAAAAAACATTGATGAGGCAGTTTATGGTCGAACCAATAACGGAATCAATAACGCGCAAATATTAATGTGCTTATAGGGACAAAAAAAAAAAAGATGACGCAGTATATGATTAAAACTTAAATAAATAGATGCGCAAGTGAAAAACAAACGAAATATTGGTGCTGCTCACCAATCCGATTACTTAGAAAAGAAGTCGACCACGAGTGAGCCACGTGCGCGGACACCTCGCCTCTGCCGGAGGGACCCAACGCAGTGACAAAGAGCACTGCTGGTCGCCTCGTCTCGGAGTGTGCCCGCCACGCCGCGCGCCACGCCGCGCCACGCCACGCCACGCTCCACGGCGACGGGCGCGGAAAGGTTATTACTGAAACAAAAGACGCTGCAGCAGGTCGGCGAAGGGATGCGCGCGGCGCGGCAGGTAGGGAGGGGAGGGGATGGGGGGGGGGGGGGGGTCACGCAGACTCAGGTTCATGTCCACCCGGCACCGGCCCGGCACCCTCGTCACCTCCACCCTTACCGGCCAACGACTCTCGCTCGCCGCGCGTTACGAAACTCGCCAAACTGGTTTGTCCACTGAGAAGGGAGCTTCGGGCATCCGCAGTCTGACCCTCCGCTGTCCCCTGTCCTGCCCGGCCCGGCGATCATTATGAGAGATAGTCATGAACGGCATGATGACGGCCCGGTGATGACGGCCGGGCGCAGCCGGCGCAGCCAGGTGGCCGCGGGCAGGACATCAATGAGCCGCGAGTCACAAAAAAATAACTCGAATGACATAACAACACCGCGAAGCAGAAAACTGCCCCTTATGGAGTAGTAAATTTTGCAAGAATTAGGAAACAGCACAAGAATTTTTTTTTTTTTAAATCGTCCCTCTTGTGCTGCAAAGTGATGCTTGCTGTTCAATTTATCCTCTGTTCCGCGACGATTTCAAGAAAGAAAAGAAGGTCGTTTCTCGACGCTTTATGCCAGTAGGGAACCATTTCGGATTTTGTCCCAATTAAAAAAAATATTTTTGGAAATATCCAGGAAGATCGCCGAATTTGTGTGAGTCAGCCGAAATTCACCCCCCTGCGGCTGTATAACATCTCAGAAAACGTGAGGGAACGACGTCTGTCCCCACAAAGGTAAACGTCATTGGAAACAAGCAAATAGTCACGAAAGTCCGGTGTGGCTTTTGGCAGTGTAAACGGACATAACCTAACCTATGGTGGGCCGGCACCGGCAGCCGCTAGTGATCCCCGCGTGGGCTGCGCTGGCACGCATCGCCTCGCCTCGCCCCAACCCTTCCCTTCCCTTCCGTCCCGTTCCCGCCTTTGGGGTGTCCGTGTCCGGTCCGGCTCCGGCCTGGCCAGCTGGAGACCCACTGGCCGAAAGGGTGACCCCGGCCGTGGCCGTCCACCGCGCCAGATAAAAGGATGAGTAAAGGGTGAAGGAAAACCGGACTGACCGGTGTGCGAGTGAGAGGGACACGACCATGCTTCCGGGTGGGGAAGAGAGAGAGAGAGAGAGAGAGAGAGAGAGAGAGAGAGAGAGAGAGAGAGAGAGAGAGAGAGAGAGAGAGAGAGAGAGAGAGAGAGGGTGTCGTGTGGCATATGGTGTATGGCCTTGGGCCTTGGGCAGGCCAGGGCCGGACGCAGCCCGCCGCCGGTCTGGCATTGCGACGCCTCGCCTCACATATAGTCTAGCCCGGCGTCACCGGCCGAGCTTGCAGCTCTTGCAGCTGGCCTCCACTGCCCCCCCCCCCCCCCCCCCCCACCCCCTGACCCAACCGTGTTCGTTACTCTTTTTAATTGCACGAAGCGGCGGTCACAACTGGTCATAACTATCAGGGCTAGTTCACATATCACGTCACACTTTCGAAGGGGAGGAGGGGCGGGGTACCGAGTGCAGCAGTGCAGAGGTCGAAATCGGTCGAAATAGCGTGCGTGTGACGTAAATGTGAACACACCCCAACTGATTTCCGGCGGCTGCTGGGTCTGATATCGAATGAGAAACGGGCTCAGCGGCGCGGCCCGGCGTCTTCAGATTGGATTATTTGCATAAAAACCTCTTATTAGGCTGGATTTATCCCTCGACGGTCAATATTAAATCTGGAAAGTGCTTTGATCGACAGAAGGCAGCAGCATAGAAGGGGTGGAGGGGAGAGGTGGGGGGAGAAATATGTGCGTTTTGGCAGTCATTAATTAGCGGGCCGCCAACACGTGCCGCTCTTATATTGCCCATCGCTTGGCGGCAAATTCAAAAGGCCCCCGCGCCGCCGCATCGTTCATGCGAAATTATGAAAATAGCAGCCGGCGGAAAGAAACCGTCCCTAGCGGGGGCCCGCTCTCTCCACCTCTCTCTCTATCCCTCTCTCGCCCTCTCCCTCCCGATGTCTCTCTCTCTGCCGCGGACAATTCATTCCGTTCCCATTGTGGTGTACACACTAAGGGGTTCCGCAAGGGGCTGAAGACGCGAGCGCCTCCGAGCAGGTCAGGGAGAGGGGGTGGGTGGGTGGGGAAGGAGAGGGGGGGGGGCAGGCGGGGGGTACGTTATGAGGGCGGAGTAAGCGAGTGGTGTTCTGGCGCGGGGTTTTTGGGAGCTGTCACTACACATACATTTTGCACGGTGTGAACAGAATTCAAAAACATTTTTCGTTGAAAACAAACAAACAACAACAACAAAAAACACGGCCATTTATGCTGCCTGCCCTTGATTCGAAAGCTCTCGGAGTATTTCCGAACAGAGGGGGGGGGGGGATATATCTGTGTTCCAAACGGCGCCGTTCGCCGTCCAGGGCAGGTAGAGATGCTCCGAGGCCCCGGCCAAGGCTCGGCGTGGAGGAGGTGCGTAGGAGTGGAGCCCCGCTGCCTTGTTGTCTTTTTGTTTCCCTCCTCGGCTCTTTATACCCTTCTAATTATTCACTGCACGTTTAAGTCGCCGTAATTAATGTTCGAACGAAATAGGTGGATCTCCCCAGCCTCCTCCCCCCTCCCTCTCTCCTTTTCTCTCCCTCTTTTTTCTCTTCCCCCAATCTCCTCTCGCTTCTTCCGAATAGGGGAGGCCCATTAAAATCTTTGCGCCCAGGGGCCTGCAGCAGCAGCAGGGCCGTGGGACGGCGGCCACGGCGAGAAGAAGTGTAGAAGAAGGGGAAGAAGACGCCAGCGTCCCGGCCCGTAATAATTCCCATATTTTTCCGACCTAGTGGACGCTGGCATTGGCTGGGAACGACCGCCTCCCCCAACTTGGCCATCGCGGTCCCCTGCCCGGTCCCCTGCCCGGTCCCCTGCCCGGTCCCCTGCCCGGTCCCCTGCCCGGTCCCCTGCCCGGTGCTTCCCCGCCCGGCCCGGCCCTACCTGCCCATCACTTTGTGTCCCTTTGAAGCGGCCCGCCTCCAAAATTATTCCTTTCGCTCTCCCGCGCTCGGTTCTTGTTTTTCCTTAATCACTTTCTTTCCATCGCGTTGCCTTCAATATAACGTCGGCGTGCTTTTTCGCAAACTTACTTTCGGAAAAGTTTAAGTGAAAAGTTGAATTAAATACATAAATTAGAGTGAAGTATTGAGGAGGCTAGGTGGCTGGTACGGCCGGGCAGCGCGGGGCCGGGGGCGGAGAACAGCGCGGTGGAGGCAAGGAAAGAAGGCGGACGGTACGAAAAGAGGTGGGGCTGGGGGAGGGGGAGAAGAAAAGAAGGAATCGGGAGGAAGGGGGAGTGGGATGAGTTCCGAAGGAGCTACTGGATAATGACGGCCATTAGAGACCTAAAACGGCCCAAAGCGTTTCGGCTACAAGGACTACGTCTGCGGGGGGTCGCTCCCAAACCACGTAACGCAGAAAAATCAGACGTCTCAGCCGATTCGTCATTCGTGGACGCGCCCCCCGTGAGGCTCGCGGACCGCGCCGCAGGAAAAGTTGATCGGGAGTGGGCGCCCGAAAGGTAGGCAATTCGCGTTACAATCCGCCTGAAAGTAGACAGAAAGCGGAACATCGCCCCCTCTAGAGCCGCCCCTGGATCCGCGCCTGCGTCAACGCCGCAAATGATTTCAGAAACTCTCCGCGCGCGGCCGTGCGTGCATACCTGCTGCTGAGGCGAGTCCAGTGAGACTCGTTACGTGACCTTGAGGGGGTTAATGGGGTGATGCGGCGTCTTTTTCGTCGAAAATATATGTATATTTTTTTAAACCTTGGCGCTGCGCAGGGAAAATGAGTCGCGCGAACCCGAAAGAAGACGCGTCGGAAGCCGTCGTTGTTTTATTCCGGGCCGGCGGCGTTCTCAACGCCATCTTTGAATGGGCATCCGCCATGCCTCGCCGCCCCGGCCGGCGTGTGCCACCCCCTCGGCCACCCCCTCCCCTCCCACTCGACGCCCACCCCGTTTTTTCCACCCTCTTTATCGCAGGCAAAGCTTTTGTTTTATGGCCGGGCCAGGCGACCCCTGATTGCAGAGCACACAGCCACTGCCGCCACCGCCGCCGCCGCCGCCGCCGCCGCCGCCGCCGCCGCCGCCGCAGTGCACCCTGCCGTTCGAATCAGAAATCCAGAGGTCCGACATGCGCGTGTACGGAGGGGGAGGTCTGAGTCTGGGAAACTGCTGACTTGGAGCTGCTGACGGGCTACGCGAAACCCGAATACGTAGAGTACTCCGGAGAAGCTCAGAACGGAAGTAAGAAGTCGCACCGAAGAAGAAGAATGCAGGGGAAGTATGAGAAATCGAGTATTCAGACCCCCACTGCCCTTCAAAAATCGCGCGATTTCTCGACTCCTCACCTCCGTTTCGGCCTTCTCCGGAGTACTACTCTGTTTAGGTTTGAGAAAAGAAGAAAAACGGTACCGTATGGCCTACCGTGTGCTGTTAATGATGAAGATACGACGAAAGCGACGAAAATTTCGCTTCTTCTTCCACATCATATCAGACTGACTTCAAAGACGGCTGGCCACGGGGTGTGCTGGGGGGGGGGGGGGTCTGCAGGGACGAGCAGCTTCCGGCGCGAGAAAGCAATAATAACAAAGGAGCATAACACAGAGGGCCAAGAATGCCGGCCATGAATTCTGTATACACTGGTCCTTTGAGATACACAAAGAAATTAGGGAAAGAAATGAAGATTTCCCATGCCCATTTACTCGAGAGAGGGAGAGGAAAAGAGGAAAGAGAGGCAGAAAAGCCGTCCCGTAGGACGCCTGCAAAGTGTGAGCGGGAGTGAGATAGAGAGACAGGGCGGGGGATGGCAAAGGAAAAAGGGAGGGGAGGAGAGGGGGCGATAGCGCTGTGCCCGGGTGGGCCGAGGCCGGCCAGGGTAGTTAGCGGGAGGCGTCTTTGGCCCGCTTAAAAAGAGAGGCGCCGCATTGAAATTGTGCCAAATATTTTGTTTGTTTTAATCCCGATAAAAAGAGGAGGCAAATCTGGGACAGTTGCTTGCTGCCAAACGAGGAGAGTGAGAGGCAGGGAAAAGCGGGGGAGGAGAGGGGGTGAAGTTCGGGTGAAGGGTACGGCATGGCGTGCTCTCTCTTCCTTTCTCTACACTTTCTCCCCCTTGTCTTCCCCGCCCCCGTCGTCCCGATTCTTTTTATCACCTTCATTCTCGCGTCCCTTTCATCGCGCTTTATCTTTTTAATTTATCTTTATATCTTTCTTTCTCTCCCGGAGCGGCGCTGCGCGAAGAGGCGGCGAGAGGCGCGGCGCGCTGTGCTTCGGGGGCGGCGCGGGGGCGGCGCGGGGGCGGCGTGGCCCCTCTGTGCCCGTGCAGTGCAGTCGGAACTCTTTGGCGGTGGAGGGGGCAGCGATGCCTTAATCAGATACACAGTGGAAAAAAAAATGGTAAAAATAAATAATAACAGATTCGACATTCGACAAAATCGATTTCCTGTCAGAAAATCGCGTCCCCATTCCATTTTTAACCCCGGCCGCTGATGGCGAGGCGCGTCCCCCCGACTCTTACTCTGATTCGTTTGGACGAACCGCGGTCTCCATGGAACGTCTCTTCCGACGCCGGCGGCCCTTTCTCAGACGTTTCCATCAACAAGCCCCCTGCGAGTGTATATTGGCGCCGCTTATCTGTTGGCCATCTCCCCCCCCCCCCCCCCAACTGCCCCCACTTCCCCGAACCTTTCTCTCTCCGCTCACTATTGCAAAGTCTCTTCCAGAGGCAGGCGGCGGGCCGGCAGGACGGCGGGCCGCCGTGCGTTTTCATTGATATGGCCTGTTTTGCGCTAAGTGGTCGTTTTTCTTCCGCTCCCGGGAGTCGTCGCTGCTCGCCCATTTCCATTGGCAATGGCCCATTCCCTCGCCCGCCCTGCTGGACCCAGTGGAGCCCCCCCCATCGATGTCGTCCGTATTCCAGCTCGCGGCAGCAGAGCGCGGCAAAAGAGGTTTCAGCAGTCGATCATTATGGCGCTGATGGCTGAAAAGTTGCTGTAAGCCCGTAAAGTGTTTATGAAAGTGTGAAAGGCGCGGCGTAAACTTGGGAGACAACAGCAGTGTATATCTATGTATATCATCCATCATCACCGTGTGGCTGCTGGCGGTGCGCCGTCCGCGGCCTACGTTCGGCTTCATCCGCAAGACTTCAGCGGACACAATAAAAATAATAATTTTATCCCGTATTTTTATTTTTACCAAACAGGTTAGCCTTTTTTCCATTGGCTCGCTGAGATGTCGCTCGACCGGGCGAAGAGTAATTATAAGGGTGGCTCTGTTGGTGATCCACAGAGTCAAAGCGAGGTCCCTGTGGTCCCTGTGGTCCCTGGGGATCGCTGAAGCAGCCGGCAGCCGGGGCCGAAGGCAGCGCTGAAGTGAAGCTGCGGCGAGCGCCGCCCCCTCAACTTTCCGTATTGCTAATGACTTCCGTCCAGCGGGAGAACGATTGGTTTTGCTTCTGCTTTTGTGCGCGCGCGGCGCTGACTGACGGGATGAGACTACTACTTATCATCCTGGTCCTGGAAAGTGTCTCGGAGGCGTTTCATCTTCACCGCGTAGAGCGCGTCCGAAAAATAATTTTTATTTTTTTTAAATCTCCCATCGCGTCAAGCGACGACTCATCTTTCCGAGGCTTTCCGCTGACAGCATCCCACTTCGTAAAATGAGTTTGCCTCGGAACGGCAGGGCGCGGGGCCTGAAGAATGCTTCAAGGCCCCCCCCCCCTCCCCCACCCCTCTCCATCTTCTGCGCAATTCCACTGGCTACTCTAAAATTTCGCTCGGAGGCAAGTCATTTTTATGCGGGAACAAACGAAGCGTGGGCGTTCTCGCCGCAGAAAAGAAAAGAGAGGGAGAGAGAGAGAGAGAGAGAGAGAGAGAGAGAGAGAGAGAGAGAGAGAGAGAGAGAGAGAGAGAGAGAGAGAGAGAGAGAGAGAGAGAGAGAGAGAGAGAGAGAGAGAGAGAGAGCGCGCGAAAGGGGTGGAGGGAGGGAGTGTAAGAGCGGTCGAAAGAGAAGAAAAGCTCCTGGAGAAAGGTTTAGGGGCGGGGCATCTTTACTCCGAGAGAAAGAGAGCGACGTTTTTATGCTTCGGCCATTGAGGGGCGACGGAGAGAGCAGAGGCGCGCTCCGGGGCCACCACCACCACCACCCCCGCGACTAAAAAAGGAACATTAAACGTTTTAAGTTGGGAAAGAAAAGTTTTGGTCACGCTGATGGAGTTGAGGCGGGCGGTGGCGGTGAGGGGGACGGATTGGGGGGGGGGGGGGTGCTGCAATTGATGGAGAGCGAGTGAGACAAACGCCCCGCTCGGCCTTCTTTCATCCCACGAGCCGATTACCGCTCCGGTGTGGAGGGGGTGGGATTTTTGGCAAACAGGAACCGCGAAGAGTTCTTGGGGCAGAGAGAGATTGGAGGGCGAGTGTGGGGGGGGGGGGGGGGAGACGTTCTGTGAAAAGCGATAAAGCCAACTCACCTACAAGTATACCAGGTCACATGTGTCCACAGGGCGTAGGAATGGTCCTCCCGACTCGAACCTTAAAAAAAATAACAAAAAATGTAGACGAGCAATAATACTACAAAATCTTGCCGAAGTGTCGCTGAGAAAACTATTTAAAAGAGCGCACGGTTTGAAATCTTTGCTCGGGGCCGTGCCGTTCCTGCCGGGTGGGCCGCGGTTATTGAGTGAGGGTGGCGGCCGTGGCGGCGTTCGGTGGCAGTGCCGTGGGCCGGGGGGTGCGTTTCGTTTCCTCCCTGCCAGAGGGTTTGAAAGAGGCACGGAATTGGTGGATTATTTCTAAGGACCCCGCTCGCGCTAACCTCACCACCACCACTGCCACTCCCGAAGGGGATGACGAAAAACGTGACGGGTTGGCAACCCTGCCGCGGGGAGGGAATAAGAAGTGGAAAGAAAGTGGTGTGCCAACTTAAGCCGCGGCCTGGCGCCAACCTTATATGAGATCCCGGGGGCCGCGGGCCCCGCGCGGGGCCCTGCAGAAGGGTAGCATAGGGCACCGGGGCACCCTAGGGCACAGGGGACCTGAATGCGGGTGGCCAGGGCTACTACGTGGGGGCGGCCGGGGGCGGCCGGGGAGGCCGGAGGGGTGGGGGCCCTGGGGGCGGAAGCGCAACGGTCCACGCGTCGATTCCTAGACTGGGGCCGAAAATAATTGAAAAAGGTGCGCGCGCTGCGGAAGGGTTCGGCACGACGACGAGCAAGGCGGTGGCCGGGCGGTGGCACCGCCTTCTCCTGCCCAAGCGGCGCCGGCGCCCGGAATGAAACTGAATTTAAAATTTTAATGAATCATTACAAGATGGCGCGCAATAATGCACCCTCTCTGTCGTCAAGGGCAAGGGGTGTGCCGCCGGCCGGGGCCAACGCAGCCAGAGCAGCGGCTAGCGGTGGGTGGAGTGGACCGCCCTGCCCCGCCCCGCCCCGCCCTGCCCCGCCCCGCCCCGCCCCGCCCCGCCCCGCCCCGCCCCCAGGCCGGCAGCCACCACGCCAGAGCGGCCGCGGCCAGGCCTATGCCATGCCATATACCGCACACCATCCCCGCGGATCGAAACGTCATAAGCGTCGCGCGCAAAGAACAAAAGAGAATCGCCGCTTTAAACAATGCGCCAGTGAAGAAGAACAAGAAGAATGAGGCGCGGCGGTGCAACGGCGCGCTCTGCTGCTGGAAAAAGGGGGGAGGGGCAGCGTGATGAAATATTGAGAAGGCTCCGTTTCGCGATGGTAACATCGTCGCTTTCAGCTATATACACCCGTCTCTCTCTCTTTCTCTCTGTCCCCAGTGCCTCTCCATTTTCCATCGCCGCCTTTCTCTCCCAGCAGCCCCCGCCCCCCCCCCCACCCCTCTCTCTCTCTTTCTCTCTCTGAAGACGAATTGGCGCGTCTTCATAGCCCGAGCTTCTAAGGCGTCGAAGAAATCTTTACGGGGCATTATTTCTCGCGTTGATAACAACTAACTCAGGCGCGGCAAGATCCTCCCCCCCCCGCGTCGGCCTTTCACCGAACCGTCTTTGTTGTAGTGTTGCCTTTATGCGGCGGAAAACGCGAAATATACGCGGTGCACATTCCAGAGTGACGCGTTCGCATCGACCCCGTCCGAACGTCATTGGGGCTGGGCGGCTGAAATTATGAGCTCATTCGCTTGAACATGATATGGGCTTGGAAAAAAACAAAAACAAAAACCTACTTCCAGAATAAGGTCAACTCCACGTCCAAGAAAAATAGTAGATGACGAGTAGGAAAACGAGGAAGAAAACTAGTGGCTGATCAACTAAATTTTGGTCATAACGAATAAATTTTCTTCGAATATGTCGACTAAAAATTCAGTCATCTCAATTCTTTTAGTTGATTCTATTTGGCCCTGTGAGTATCCTGACCTGGGTGAAGTGTACCTAAAGTTTCCACGAGTTCGCCAACAAATCCTTTTTTTCTTCTTTTTTTTTTCATCCCCCTGTGTGCTCTCCTTGTAAACAAACAACTTGGAAAAGGGTCGTCGCCTGCGCCCACCTTGTCCGACAAAACGGCGCACGACAGTAATAACTTTTTTTACTCCTCCCCGCTCTTTTCCTTTCGCGTTACCGTTCCGCTCTTTTACGCCCCAGCGGTGTTGCGGAAGGTATAAAAGTGACACGTTTTGCTGCCCCCCCCCCCCCTCTGCTGGGGGGAGGCCAAACACCATAAGAAAACGTACATTGTTGTTAAGGGCGGCTGGGTGGACCTACAGACAGGGCCCGGCCCGCCGCCGCTCCCCTCCGCTTCTCTTTTCGCCCCGGAATTGCTCGCCCCATAATATTATTTAGGGAGAAGCGGCAATTTTGAAACGAATATAAAAGAGGCGCTGCCGCGTCCCTGGTATCAGGCTCCGGCGGCCGGCGGCCAATGACAGGCGAGGAGCGCTGCGCCGAGGACCTCACCGAGGACCTCACCGAGGACCTTACCGAGGACCTCACCGAGGACCTCACCGAGGACCTCACCGAGGACCTCACCGAGGACCTCACCGAGGACCTCACCGAGGACCTCACCGAGGACCTCACCGAGGACCTCACCGAGGACCTCACCGAGGACCTTACCGAGGACCTCACCGAGGACCTCACCAAAGACCTCACCAAAAACCTCACCGAGGACCTCACCGAGGACCTCACCAGGACCTCACCGACCTCACCAAAGACCTCACCAAAAACCTCACCGAGGACCTCACCGAGGACCCTACCGAGGACCTCACCGAGGACCTCACCGAGGACCTCACCGAGGACCTCACCGAGGACCTCACCGAGGACCTCACCGAGGACCTCACCGAGGACCTCACCGAGGACCTCACCGAGGACCTCACCGAGGACCTCCGCGGTGCTTCACCCGGTTTTATCACTCGCCTTGCGCACCCGACGCACGCCGGCCACAACTTCCTTACCTCTTGCTCCTTGCACCTTTACACTCCACTTTTCATAGTTCACAAATGACGTCACAGAGGGCGGTGTGCTGACCGCGTGACGTCACGCCGTTTGTGCGCGGTATGCTAGCTCTAGCTAGCCCTGACCCCGTTCCGCGCACCCATCCCTCTCTCTCTTTCTATCTCTAGACTGCTTTGTGCGCGACGCTCCTTTCCTTGGCGAACCTTTATTGCAGTTCCTATCTGATTCCCCTCTCCCTCCCCACCCCGCCCCTTCCGTTTCCGAGTCTGCCCTCTGCTGCCAGTGACATTGTCCCCGCCCTCTCTTTCTCTCTCTCCGGTTTTCTGTTTTTCCATGCCGGCCTTTCGTTTCGTCGAGATGACTTCCAGTCAAGGAGGCGAGAGGAGAGGGCCCCGCCGCTGGGAGGCCTGGCCCCCGGCACGGCCCGGCACGGCCCGGCACGGCACGCCTCGGCCTATCTTTCTTTCTCTCTCCCTCTGCGCAGAACAGAGGGAGAGCGCCGCGACGCTGCCGGCTCGCAGTCTCGGCAGAAAACATGGCTCGCTGGGCTAGTTTGCCTGAAGGGAATTATTCACCCTTCTGAATTAAGAATTGCCAGTCCGTCGAAAAAGAAGAAGATGGGGAGGAAGGAGGAGGGCGGGGGCCGCTGCAGGGGAGGGAGCGAGATGCCCAATTTGACGATTTGGGATCGGCCTCCGCCTCTCGCGACGCCTCCACAGTCTGAGGAAGGAATCTTTGCACGACGCCGTGGGTCAGAAAGCAATAAAACACTCTCAGAAAAAATAAATTTTACTAATTTTATGTTCAATCGACACAGAATCTTGATCAAAGACGACATTCCTTAGCCGATATAATTTTATTTTCATGTTCATGGTGGTGTTAACGTTTTTGGAATTCCATGTCGACAGAATGGGCCAAACACTTTGTGGTAATGGTACACAGTTCTTTAAAAATAAAAATAAAACAAGAATACAGTTTAGCTTATTCCTCGCACTTCGATAGGTATCAGTTGTGTTTTTCTCTCATGTTTTCCTTCTGAGTGGTTGCAGCCCTGTTCGCTGCGCGCGGGAAATCTTTCAGCGCCCACCCCGCGGAGCACGCGGCCGCCTTGAGACGAAAAACGAAAACCGAACGGCAAAAGTTTTCATTGGTCCTCAACTCAAACCCCGGCGGCGCGGCACGCTTGATTATGAGCCCGTCAACTCGGCATCGCTGTGCCGCCCGGCAGGGAACAGCCCGGCGTGGCCGGCCGGTCTTCTCCGCCCAATCCCCGCCCGCTAACGGCCGTAACCACAACTCTGATAAAACTGTACCGTCGCCGCCATTTGCTTCTCCATCAGAATAGTTGCACTCAGGGCCGGCGGAGGACCCCCTAGATCCGCCCGCCATTCCACGTGCGCGGACGATTTGGCGCGAACAAAGTAGCGTTTTCTAGAGAGGGCGGTGAAGGTGGGCGAAGAGGTTAGGTGGCCCGGGCATTAGGCCCCGTGGCCCCGCCCGGCCCTGCCCTGCCTTCGCATCGGCCCGGCGACACTGTCGAGTGACGGAAAGTTCACGTCGCCATTAAACAGACCATTATCATTACGGGCAAGACGACACAAAAGATAGCGCGCGAGCGAGAGAGATAGATAGCGCCCCGGTGCGCGGAAGAACTAGGAAGAGAGAGAGAGAGAGAGAGAGAGAGAGAGAGAGAGAGAGAGAGAGAGAGAGAGAGAGAGAGAGAGAGAGAGAGAGAGAGGGAGAGAGAGGGGGCCGCGCGCCTTCTAAGAAAATAACACAACACCCTCTCCATCTCCTTCCCGGTTCGGGCCAATTTTCGCGCCTTTTCGGGCTAAATTGGGCGAACACGGGGCGCGCGTGCTGGCCAGACCACGCAGCAGAGGCGGCAGAGGCGGCAGCGCCCACCCACGGACTGTCTCCCTCCCACGCACGGTGCCCTCCATCCCTCTCTGTCTCTCTCTGAGACCTCATGGTCGATCGGTTTTTGCCCATGTTTCCAAACTTTTCTCGTCTTTTCGGAGTGGTATCCCCTGAGCGGCCGCGGCGGCAGCCGCACCGCCAGAGGGGCCGCGAATCCCCAGCCGTCAAATAAAAACGATTTTTCTTGGGTGTCAAGAGGGAGGAGGGGAGGAGGAGGGGGAGGGGGAGGTGCGAGAGCAAACGGAAGGGGTTGAGAGGGCTCGGCGGCGTCGGGGTGGCGGCTGGAATGCACGAATCTCGGCGAATCAAGCGTTTGGACAAATAGTCGGGCCTTCACTGACGGATATCGTCCAGGGAAGATCGAAAAAGAAATCCTCGCGACATCTCTGGAAAATATACGGAACGTTCTCTGATATCTCTGGTCTGCTTGGCAACGGGCACTAGAGATCGCGGCCGTCGCGGTCTGCGAGAGATAATGACAACTCTGGCAGTCGAAGGACACCCAGAATGAATGAAACAAAAGGAAAGAGGAAAAGGGGAGGGGAAAGACAGAGGGGGAGGGGGGAGGGGGCGATCAGCAGCGCTGAGGCGCGGAGGGCCGCCCGGAGCGGCGAGGGCGCGGCACGGCCTGGATGGGGCGTTTGTTATCTGCCTAATTTAAATATACATTTGTTATCTGTTGGTTTTTCGCCGTCGTCCGCGGACTCTGTGCTGCCGGCGCTGGTGCCGCCGCCGTTGGACGTCGTCTTGGCCTCCGCTCCTCTCCCCCTTCCCCCCTCCTTCCCTCAACGAGTTTATCCCCATTCCACCTGAGATCGAGTGAGACAGCAGAGAGTGTAATATGCAGTGGTCTCGCCTGTCCTGCTTTGATTCTTTTCATGTTTCGCGGCCCTCCGCTGCTGCCGCCACCACCGCCGCTACCGCCGCCGCCGTCTTCAGCGGCGAGTCGTCCTGCTTCGTTCTTCCCTCCTTCTTTCCAGCAGCGCAGCACCCACCATCAACACCGATATTGATTCTTTCCCGCGGCCTACCCCTTCCTCCCCCACCTCCTCCGGCAAACACCCTCGCCCACGCACCCTCTTCCCCTCTCCCATTTCCCACCCCGTTCCTCATCCTCTCCCCCTTTCTCTCTCTTTCTCCCTTCTTCTTCATCATCGGCACCTCTTTTGTCTTTTTATGCTCCGCGCGGAATCAAAACTTATTTCAAGGCGCTCTTTTATTGGCGTGACTCGGGCGAAAGATGGCGCTGGGTGTGGGAGGGTTGAGTGGGAAGGGGGTGGCGGACCGCGTCCGGCTAGGGCTGCCAACGCTGCCAACGGCTCAGGATCACCACCAGCCGGCTGCCAACGCTGCCAACGGCTCAGGATCACCACCAGCCGGCTGCCAACGCTGCCAACGGCTCAAGATCACCACCAGCCGGCTGCCAACGCTGCCAACGGCTCAGGATCACCACCAGCCGGCTGCCAACGCTGCCAACGGCTCAGGATCACCACCAGCCGCCTGCCAACGCTGCCAACGGCTCAGGATCACCACCAGCCGCCTGCCAACGCTGCCAACGGCTCAGGATCACCACCAGTCGGCGTTCTTCACCTAAGCATATTGTCCGCGAGTCATACAAGCATTTGTTTAGAAAGGAAAAAAAGTCCATTTTACCCCCCCCCCCCCATTTTTTGTTTGTCCAGCAAAAAGTTTTGTCCTTTAAGAGATATTCGGTCGAGTGGCTGAGATTCGGGCGCTGCAGTAAGTTTGTCGTCCCCGGCTCCGGGCGGGTCCGGCCGGCTGTCCGCCCTGAAGGTGACTGACTCCCCTTCTCCTCTGTTTGTGTGTCCGACCGTCCGTGAGCCCCGAGCCCCGCGCCCCGAGCCCCGCGCCGAGGCGAAGTTCGACAAACTCGGAAAGAAAATGGTAAAAGAGGAATTGCAAATTGCCATCGGGAATGGGGGGGTCATTTATTTGCTCCCTGAGGACGAACGTCAATCTAGAGCCAGAAGGAGGCACGAAGATGGAAACCGGGAGAGAGCGCAAGGGGACGGGGCGGGGAGGGGGCGTCATTTGATCACCGAGCAGCAGGGGGAGCCAGCCCCGCCTCGGCGTTCTGCTGCCGGCATTTTTGGCGCGGATGAAAGCTGCTGTTCCCTTCCTTGAAAAATGATTTCCTCGTCTTCTTCTTCCATCGAGTCTGGCACACGGGCCACCCTCCCTCCCGCGCCCGACCCCCGCCCGGGACCACTATCCAAGACGCGGCAGAGGCCCGACCAACGCTCGACGCTCGGGGTGGAAAATATAAAACGTTTCCAGTAGAGCAGCGCGCCTCCTCTGAGCTCTGTCCGCCTGGAGAAAGTAGCGGTCACGGAGGGCTCCGGCGCCTCCAGCGGCTCCAGCGGCTCCAGCCTGCCTGGAGGAGGACTGAATCCATTTCGCCTGCGACTTGTATCTGTACATGAGCAGAAGCGTCTCCGGCGGCCCCCGGCGGCAGCGACACCAGCCCAGCCATTCAGGCGTTTTTGGGCCCTGCGCAGGGCAGCCCGCCGCGCTGCCCGTGCCGTTTGACATTAATTCAGTTGGGTTTGATTCAAAAGGCGGCCGCTCGGCTGACACCGCGTTAGCCCGGCTAGCCCGGCTGGCCCGGCCCAATCCAAAGGCGTAACTCGGCTGAATTAAGAACTCCGGCGGCTTGAATACGCCCCGCTGTCCCGGCCGCCGCCGGCCCGCTCCCCGCGGCACGACTTTTCCTCAGAACCGCGAAGAAATTTATATAAAAGTGGTGTGCGGCAACTGCTGGGGGCTCTGCGCTGGATCTGGAGATGTCATTGGCCCGAGTCCGCTTCGTCACGTCAGCGACTCAAAACACTTTCCCTCTGAACGCCCGCTTTTTTTCCCCCGAGGTTGTGTACCCGTTTGTTACGTATTCTCTCTCTTTTCGTCTGCGACTGTTGCGCCCCCCCCCCTCTCTCTCTCTCTCTCTCTCTCTCTCTCTCTCTCTCTCTCTCTCTCTCTCTCTCTCTCTCTCTCTCTCTCTCTCTCTCTCTCTCTCTCTCTCTCTCTCTCTCTCTCTCTCTCTCTCTGCTGGACAGACAGATCCAAGGCCGGGCAGCCCAGCGCAGCCCAAGGCGGCGGGCGGCGTGTTAACAAAGGCCTCGGCTGCCACCGGGCGGACCAGAGCTTCCTTACTGCAACCCGAGCGCCACGCCGCGCCGCGCCCCGCCACGCCACGCCACGCCACGCCGCTAACCCTCCCTTCCCGCCTGCACCACCATGCCCGTGTCCGTTTGCATATTTCACACCTCGAGAATTTTTGCCGAAAAAGGGTGGCTGGTTCAAGAAGGAGAGCGCCGCAAAAAAAAAGGGGGGGGGGGGGGGAAATCGCTGCGTTCGCCGGTCTCACTATCCGCGAAAATGTGCGAAAAAGGATCTCACCAACGACTCTGATAAAAGCAGACACAACACGAGAGTATCCACTTAGAGGTATACGCCGTGCCCTGCGGTGTGCGCGGCGCATTTGACACTTGGCGCGTTTGACGTGTGCGGCATTTGACTCGTGTTGACGTGTGCACCGGCCGGGCTGACCCCACCGCGGGGGGGGGGGGGGGGGGGGGGTGTGTGTTGTCTTTGACGCTGCTCCCGGGTGGTCCGGTCCGCGTGACCAGCCCCCCCCTCTCTCTCTCTCTCTCTCTCTCTCTCTCTCTCTCTCTCTCTCTCTCTCTCTCTCTCTCTCTCTCTCTCTCTCTCTCTCTCTCTCTCTTTCGGTTCTGTCTCTTTCACCCCCTGCCGTAAAAAAGAATGAGAACTCGTAACGAAGACTGAATGTACCAAGTCCGGCGGAGCCTTGCGGACAAAGACGATACGTGCGGTACGGTCCGCAGCGACTGGCCCTCGTTAGGCGAAGCTGAGTGATGTCGCAGTTCGTCTTCCGCAAAGGTTCTCGTGTGAACGCGACAGCCCAGCCAGGAATAGACAGTCGAAATTGTATACCAAATCGATGTCGATTGTGTTAAACTTTTGTCAAAGCTCGATTATTTCATCGATTATTTGTCGAATCGACAAAGAAAATCGACGGTGGATTACATCGATTTCTTTGAATTTGTCGATGTCGTTTCGACAGTCTAATCTTGGCTGGGAGCGCGATTCGACAGCCTCCCGGCTAATTTGGCCCCTTATTATTTTTATTTGTTTCACATTTCATAGCAGACCCAGCTCGGCCTCTCTTCTTTTCCGCCTTGACTGGCGTCGCTCCCTTCTTCTTTCCCATAAAGCCCCCCCCCCTTCCTCCCTCACCGCTGCTGCCATTTCCTTCCCTGGAGCCAAAACCGGCCTCCTCCTCTTCCTCCTCCTCCGCTTTGGACGCGAATTGGACGTGTTTCCCTGGCAGCAGCCGCCTCGGCCGCCCCGCTCTCCTTGTGCCTCGCCGCATTCGCAGGAGTTCTCTCTTTTCTTTTGTTTCGGCTTGTGTCTTGCGCTATTGTCTTTGGCGTGGCTGTATCTTTCTCTTGCCACGCCGCCCCCCCCCCCCCCCTCCCATAGCGTTCCGCCCCCTCCTCTGTGTTCGCTCGGAGATGGCGCAGCTCGGGCGCTATCTTCATGTCTCTATCACTGCCCATTCTCCCTCCCTCTCTCTCTCTCCCTCCCCCACCCCCTTTGCGCCCTTCAATGAGCAATTTTATTTTTGCGCAAGATGTCCTCCGCTGCGCTCCCTGTCATTTGCGCGCCACGTTCTCCCCCAGGAGGCAAACAACTGCTCCTTCACAATTTCAAACATAATAAAAAAATATTAAAAAAAAATTCACGAGGAAAAAAATACACACCGTTTAAAAACAGAGTTGGTCAGACGAAAAAAACAACAACAAACATTCATAGTTTCTAGATCGTTTCCGGCCAGACTTGCGTAGAGTGGCCGTGGAGAGACACGCGCTGGGCACGACGTGGCCACGCGCTGGCCAGGGAGGAAATTTATTGCTCGGACGGGCCGAGAACAGCGCCGCCGTGCAGCGGCGTCCGACGGCCGAAAGGCGAAAGAAAACGGGGGCCTCCCTTTTCAGCACATTTAATTTGGTTGCCAACTCGCCGGGCTTAGCGGATAGATTGTACGGCGTGCCGGACGGGAGCGGCGCGAGAAGTGGCCTGAGTGAGAGAGGGAGGCAGAAAGCGGCGGAGCGCCGAGAAGGGTGCAAGTGAGAGAGAGAGAGGGAGCCGCTCGCCGGGGCCTTCTACTCCTCTTGCGTAATATATTTTCTTGAAACATGGAAATAAACAAATAAGATTAAGAATGATAAAGAATGAAGCTCGCCCCGCTTGCAGCCGCCTGCCTGGTAGGGGCATCACCCCCCCCCCCCCCTGCCCCGGAGATCAGCCCGTCCGATCTTTGCCGGCCCTCCGCCGCTTGCAATGCGTGCCACTTCACTTTTCGGCGATGCCGGGTCCAAGCGGAGGTACGGACCGCGGCGGAGGGTGGCTCCAGTTAGGTGCCCGTCGGTTATCTCTGCATCTGGGCCGGAGCGGCGCACTGCCTGCCTGAAAAGGAGACTAAACGTCGCTGGCCACGTCCTCGACGAAAAGGCCGACACCACAACTCTTCCAGAAAACTAAACTAAAATCAGCGAGAAACCAAACAGATATGACTTCGATTTTCTTTAAACCTTTTTTCGAGTCAAAACAACTGTTTCATGTTGTTCGGTTCGTTATCGGTACTTCTGAAAATAAAATGTTGGAGGTTTTTCCCGCTGAGAATAGGAGCCACTGACCACTCTTTTCCACTTTCACCATCTCCCACTTTCTCTCTCGTTCCACTCCCACCCTCCCTCTCTCTCTCTCTCTCTCTCTCTCTCTCTCTCTCTCTCTCTCTCTCTCTCTCTCTCTCTCTCTCTCTCTCTCTCTCTCTCTCTCTCTCTCTCTCTCTCTCTCTCTCTCGCACGGCCGCATGTGTCTCACTCCCACCTGTTGCTCCCAGCACCGAGGAGGTGGTGGCGGCGGCGGTGGCCGCGTGGTGTGGTGTGGGACCACAGATTTGGCCCGGGCTCGGCCCCGCACGGCCCAGACCAGGTGGAGCAGGGCAGCAGGGTGGGCGGAGGCAAGCACTATGCACTCTGTGTGTTTGTGTTTACTCGAGTCGTCAGCTTACGAACCATTAGCTTTGCGCCCGTATCGGATTTAAAACATGTGTGCGACGAAGAAATATTTATTTTCATAATAAACATCCCTAATAAAAAACTTTAAAAAAAATCTATATTTCCCTTTCTTATTCTAGATAGCCCTGCGATGCAGATAGCCAATCCGGTGGAAAAGAGGCGGGGCTCTAAACGGGGCCTGAATGAGAATAAGGGATAAAAAGGAGGGCGGACGGCCTCCCATCCGCCCACCCCTCCGCCCACCCCTCACCACCCCCTCCCACCCCTCCAGCCGGACGGCCCCTCGCGCGCACTTTTCTTAGTTGGATAACGAAAGAAGGAGATTCATTTATCTTTGAACTAATTGCAAGGGTGCTTAAGCATGCTTTGGCTGGCGCGCATCTCCCTCCCCCTCTGCTGCCTCTCTCCCACTCGCTGCCCCGCCGGTCGTGCCGTCCTTGTCATGCCGCCGCACCAGGCAATATTTCTTCTTCTTCTTCTGCTTTCTGTTGCTGTTCTTCCTCTTGCGTTATACTTTCCTCCTCTTTATCTCAGAGGGATGGTAGTAGGAAAAATAACACAATCAAAACATTCCTGAACATTCCCGCGTGATAAAACCCAAGAAGTAGTAGTAGTAGTAGTAGTAGTAGTAGAAGAAGAAGAAGAAGAAGAAGAAGAGTTGAGGTGACAGGCAGACCCTGAGTGGAGGACAAACGATGCGAGAGAGGGAGAGAGGGTAAAAAAGAAGAGTAATTATCGAGGGACCTGAATGGGCTCGGAAACGGAGATGGCGAATCTTCTGTGACGTCGTGGAGGAGGCGAGAGGGGAAAAGAGAGGCGAAGGACAACGCTGGCGATAACGACTTGACGCGCGGGAGGATTGCGAGTGAGGGGAGAGCGGAGGGCAGAAGGGGGTGGGGGAGGAGGGGGGGAGGATCTCGCGGATTTGAAAGGCTATTTGTTTCTTTTCTTTGGGGGCGGCCTGGCCCAGGGCGGCACGGCGCTGTCGACTCGGCGCTGTCGGCTGTCGCGTGCGACGCTCGATTAGTTCTCTGGGAAAGGCGACGGCCTGCGTTTGGGAATGGCGGCGGCGAGGGGGAGGCGGGAGGAGTTTGGAGAAAGAAATCGAGAAGAAAATGGGAAGGCGGCAGGCGGGGTCCCCGGGCGCCTGGGAGGTAGGCAGCGCGTCGGGCCGCGCGACACGCGTGTTGTGCGGGTCGGCCTACCCTGGAGTTCGCAGGCGCTGCCCGCTGCTGCTGGCTGCTGCCCCCCGGGGCTGTGTGAAGGGGAGTGTGAGCAGTGAGGGAGGTCATGGTGTGGGTGTGGGTGTGCCGGGCGGCGGTGGGCGTGTGGCACCCATGAGAGAGAGAGAGAGAGAGAGAGAGAGAGAGAGAGAGAGAGAGAGAGAGAGAGAGAGAGAGAGAGAGAGAGAGAGAGAGAGAGAGAGAGAGAGAGAGAGAGACGGTCAATTCGAGTGGCGTCAAAAAATGAGTTTCCCTAGGGCACCATCCCTGCCCTAAACATCGCTCTTTGAAGGCGACGTATTATTTCTTCCCAAACATTAGGAACAAAATTCTGCGCTGTTAAGAGCGACAAAATTCGCCCAAAGATTCATAATAGAGCTGTGCAGCGGTAAACATCTCCAACGAGTGGCATGCCCAGAAAACTGACAACCTAGGCGTGTTGTTGCCTGTGTACTTTCTCTTCACTGAACATCTCTCTCTCCCTCATACATCGGTCTGCCCGCCCCTCGCTGCCCGACCACCCTCCGACATCGATAGATAGAACTGGGGAAATTATGCGCCATTTTTACAGCTAGCTGTGTCGCGCTGAAGCAGATTAATGGTTCCGCAATAAGACCACCAAGCTCTAGCGCACTGAGCAGCTGAACAGGGAGGGTTCGCTACCTTACATTTCTCATCATTTCCGCAAAATACCCACGCTTCTTTCAACAAACTACCTAAATGTGCTTTCATTTCAAGATCACGTCCCGCTCTTGACATACCAAATAAAAGAGCTGGGACACCGTGTAGCGGAGGCCGAGGACAGAGCGGCAGGCAGCCGCCCCAGTTCAAACCCGACCGCCACGTCGGTCCGGACGCGTCGCTCTGCGGTGGCGCCCCCTGGTGGGGGGTGGCCGAACCGCGTCGCCGGCGAGCGGCGTCGGAGGGGAGCGTCCGCGCAGTGGAGGGGATGCCGGCGGTGGCGGTGGGGCGGCGGCGTCGCGGATTGGCCGGGCGCCGCGCGGTGGTGGGGACGCGCGGACGGAAGGCGCGGAAGAAGGCAAAGTAGGGGAGGCGCGGTGCGTTCTTCGCTCCTCTTCCCGCGTTTCTTTCGCGCCCTCTTTCGCGGCGGCCGCGCTGCGCGGTGGCGCGCCCTGGCGGCGGCTGGCGGAACCTCGCTCATTCGCCGGGGTGCCGCGTCGGGCTCCGCATCGGCCTGGCCGTCCGCGGGCCGCCAACCCCTCGGCCCGGCCCGGCGGGGTGCGCGGCGGCGGCCGGCGGCGAGAGCCGCTCTGCCAGCCCTGCACCCCCAGCCCGGCCCGGCCCGGCTTGTGGCGGCCCCTGGCGGATGTTGGGGGAAGCAGCGACTGACTGTGGGGGTGGGACGGCGCGGCAGCAGCACGGCTCGGCTTCGGCTAGGAAAGAGGGCGATGCGATGGGGAGCAGCGTAACCAGAACATTACCGCAGTTTCATGGAAAAATTATTTGGACGGCTAGTGCTGCTGTGATATATGACTGCAGGGGCAGCTCAAGCCATGCTTACTAATACTATACGCAGCTCAGCTCTAGTCAGGTCTGATAGAATTTACTGATGCAAAGGAGGTCCGAAAGCGAGCGTCAATTCCCAAACTTTTTACTAATCGAGTTTTCTACCCTACGTAAAGGGATGCTCACTTGTGCGTGCCCGGCTCATTAAACCCCCTCATCAATTACACAAACAAACACCCTTTTATTTTCTTTAAAAAAAAAATGAAAATAAAAAATCGTGTGTAATCGTGCTGCTAAAGTCGGAAACAGTCAAACAACAGGAGGGATGATGGGGGACAATGAGGTGGGACAGACACCCTCCCATTATCTCTCTCCCCGCAGCAAGCATTTTTTCCCTCTTTTGCTCTGATTGTCTTACCGCAAAGGGGATGGGGATGGCACGGGACAGCGCGTTTCCGCGGTGCGATTCCACTCTCTTTTTTTCTTCTTCTTTTGCTTCCCTACTGTGCGTGAGGAGTGTGTAATTGGTGGAGGATCTCCCCCGAGTGCGGCGGATGCAATGCAACACGCGACACCACATGCGCGCGTGCAAACATTGAAAAAAAAAAGATGAAGAGAGAGGCAAACCGCTCTGTGACGACACACCGACAGGGAAACAGAAAGCATCATCAAAGGTAAAGGGGTGTGTGTCATTGTCACAGTAGAAAACATCACGTTCTGAGTGATGTTCCCTCACCTGTCAAGAGTACGCCGCATTCAGGGCGAAGTTTGAAGCGCATCGCTTCTGGTGTGTTGGCAGACAGAACTCCACAATCTGCAACAGAGAGGAAGAAGTGCAAGAAACATTGACACAAAATAATCTCTATTCTTCTCCTTTACGCGGTCTGTGTTCCATAGAAGAACCGCAGGAGCCATCGTTGTGCTTCTTCGTCTGAATCATCACGGAGAAAAAAGATTAGAGGTCGCAACTCATTTTTGAGTTGATTTTCAGACAAGCAGTAAACTTTTATTCGGAGAACTAAGATATTGTTGGGGGAACTAAATTTTAGTTGCACTAACGCAACGTTTAGCTCTCCAACGCAGAAGGTTCGCTAGTTTAGCAAGAAAAGTTCAAAAGCAGAAAAAAAAAATTGTGTAGTGCCCGCAACGAACCTCTTTTTAGACCAACTAACGTTTCGTTGTTGCAATTAAAATTTAGTTCCCCCAACAAAATTTTAGCTCTCCGGACAAAAATTTACTGCTTGTCTGAAAATCAACTTCAAAATTAGTTGCGACCACAAATCTTTTTTCTCCGCGATGAACCCGCCTCAGCCTCGCGATCTCATCTCTGCGGTCCCATCACAGCCACAGCCCCGTTACCGTGTGCCGTACCGTATACCGTACCCCTAGGGGTCCCACCAGGAAATTTTTTTGAAATGTTGGGGGGCCGAACCTTAATTTTGTTCTACCTTTCATCCCATTCACGAAAAAAATTTTTGCGGAATTTTCGGACAATATTTAGAGGTCGCGCATCGCGCCTGAAGTTTCCGGTTATCGGTTTTAGCGTTTTGGCCTTTTTTAAGAATGTAAAGGCGATTTCAACGGTAAGTATGCGTTTTAGGACTATATATCATAGAATAAAAGTTGTCAGAAATGTTTAAATCAGTCAGGACGAGACTTTTATTTTTCGAAAAATCAACTTTTTGTTCCCTACTTATCAGGGGTGGAAGTACAAGTATCATAAAATAATAATATTTTAGCAGTAAGATCAGTTTTATATCCTATAATAACAAATTAAATTTGTTTTTTAACAATCACATTTAATTTACAAACTGTTTTTCTCTCTGTCTTCAGCTACTACGAGAAGAAGAAGTTGCCGGTGCTCCTCGTCTACTGTCAATTTGTTTCCCTTTAGAAACCTTGTAACTAGAGCGACCCCCCTCTCGGCACAATCGTTAACAACCATTAAGTGTTTAACAATGTTATGACCGTACATGTAGTCCGCATCCGTGACCCATTCACTCGGATGTTTGTTGAGGAAACTTTGAGAGATTCCTGTCGCACTAAAAAACCTCCGAGATTTCTTGGACACTAAGTCTTTCAGCTCAAGCTTAAGGATAGTTTTATCTAGTACGACCGCAGCCCAAGTTGGCGGTGGACCATCGTACCCATTGTTCGTGGCGATCACCATTGCCTCTTTCTGCACGTTAGTGACCTGGCCATCGAAGAGAGCGAGGCAAACTAACATGGGAGAGAGGTACCACAAGTGATTTGCAAACTTTTCTAAAGCAGCCTTCCAATTACTACCTAATTTGCATTTCCTATACAGAACTTGCAGATAGTTGAGATCATTGCAGGGCGCCTGTAACGCAACTGGAGCAAGAAACCAGGGGCGCACATAGGCGCGCCAGATAAACACACAAAGTTTGAACATTTTAGTGTCTAGATCAGTCGTTAAATCTAGCTGGGCGCCGAACATCCACGTCTTAACACTATATATGTCGATCGCCATCCATCGACACTGCTCCAGTTGCGTCACAGGCGCCCTGCAATGATCTCAACTATCTGCAAGTTCTGTATAGGAACTGCAAATTAGGTAGTCATTGGAAGGCTGCTTTAGAAAAGTTTGCAAATCACTTGTGGATAAAACTATCCTTAAGCTTGAGCTGAAAGACTTAGTGTCCAAAAAATCTCGGAGGTTTTTTAGTGCGACAGGAATCTCTCAAAGTTTCCTCAACAAACATCCTAGTGAATGGGCCACGGATGCGGACTACATGTACGGTCATAACATTGTTAAACACTTAATGGTTGTTAACGATTGTGCCGAGAGGGGGGTCGCTCTAGTTACAAGGTTTCTAAAGGGAAACAAATTGACAGTAGACGAGGAGCAGCGGCAACTTCTTCTTCTCGTAGTAGCTGAAGACAGAAAGAAAAACAGGTTGTAAATTAAATGTGATTGTTAAAAAACAAATTTAATTTGTTATTATAGGATATAAAACTGATCTTACTGCTAAAATATTATTATTTTATGATACTTGTACTTCCACCCCTGATAGGTAGGCAACAAAAAGTTGACTTTACGAAAAATAAAAGTCTCGTCCTGATTGATTTAAACATTTCTGACAACTTTTATCCTATGATATATAGTCCAAAAACGCATACTTGCCGTTGAAATCGCCGTTACATTCTTAAAAAAGGCCAAAACGCTAAAACCGATAACCGGAAACTTCAGGCGCGATGCGCGACCTCTAAATATTGTCCGAAAATTCCGCAAAAAAAATTTTCGTGAATGGGATGAAAGGTAGATCAAAATTAAGGTTCGGCCCCCCAACATTTAAAAAAAATTTCCTGGTGGGACCCCCTAGCGTACCCCCTCTCTGTAACAGGGCATAAAAAAATTAGCACCGTTGATGTGCGTGAGCAGCTGAGCGCGGCTCTGGCAGCAGGGGGAATGCCAGGCCAGGCCAGGCTGCCTTGCCGTCCGGGCTCTGATTACACCTGCCACATCGGCGGTGTGCCGTGCGCCGTGTTCCTCCAAGCGCCGCTGTCGCCGGTAATCTTTTCGCATTCCCGTGCGGCGCCGTGCGGTCATAGCGTGTCCGGCCGGGGGCTGCGACCCTTCTCTCCAACCCTCCTCCCTAACCCTCCTGCCCCTCAACCCCGAGTGCGGGCGGGGACCGTACGGGACCGTACGGGACCGTACGACCGCGACCCCTGCTGTGAGACCTAGCGCCGCCCCGGATAACATCCCCACACAGCTTTAAAACGTAATGTCTGGGACATAAAGCCTGGAACTTAAAAGTACAAAGCGGCGGCGCTGCGAGAGAGAGAGAGAGAGAGAGAGAGAGAGAGAGAGAGAGAGAGAGAGAGAGAGAGAGAGAGAGAGAGTAAGTGTGTGTGTGTGTGTGTGTGTGTGTGTGTGTGTGTGATAGAGAGAGAAAATGTGTGTGATAGAGAGAGAAAGTGTGTGTGAGAGAGAGAGGGCCGGGGCCCCGTCCCTTGCCTTGGACACCGGCAGCATGTGGCCCTTGGTCCGCCCACCGGGAGGGCCGCAGTCAGATAGGGCCAGCAGCAGACGATACGTCCTGTTGTTGCTGCCGCCGCTGCCGCTGCTGCCGCTGCCGCTGCTGCTGCTGCCGCTGCTGCTGCTGCTGCCGCTGCTGCTGCTGCTGCTGCTGCTGCTGCTGTTGTGTGGCTGTGATATGTTATTGCTTCTTACAGAATGATGAGACACCCTCGCGTTGTTTCATACACAATGACGAATACCGCGGAGTAAAAGACCATACAGACTCCGGCGGCCTTGGAGGCGATTGTGTGTCCGACGCGCCTGGTGAGGTTGGCAGCGCTGCATCGTCACGGCAGTAAGTGGTGCTGCTGCTGGCGGCACTGGCGGCACTGCAGGCCGGGGATGGAGAGGGGCGGCCGAGGGCGGGCAGCCCGTGCTGATAACGACGGCACCGCTATTTGATGATAAGGAGTGGAGGGTAATTTAAATGTGCTCACCTCTGACCAGACGAGGAGAGAGACACAGAGAGAGAGGGCTAGGAATGGGGCGAGAGCGAGAGGGATATGCCGGGAGCGAGCAAGGGCAGAGAGGGATGGAGGGTCCAGCGGCGCGCACACGTAATGTAGCGGATAAAAGATGCAAATGGCACACACGGCGTTACGATGAAGCTGTACTTAACCTCGGCAAACACACAAAGAGCACACGAGGGGCTTTGGGTGGAGGCCGAGCCGCCGAGCCGCCGAGCCGAGGCAAGGGCACCACTACATTGGCTCGGCCCACATGGTGTGCCGGACGTACGATTTGACAAACCCGGTGTCGTGTCGCAGTAAAACACAAAGGGGGACAGAGAGAGAGAGGGAGAGAGAGAGGGAGAGAGAGAGAGAGAGAGAGAGAGAGAGAGAGAGAGAGAGAGAGAGAGAGAGAGAGAGAGAGAGAGAGAGAGAGAGAGAGAGAGAGAGAGAGAGAGAGAGAGTGCCGAGGCGCTTCATACGGGGTGGAAATAACGCGACAAGGATGCCGTATGGGAGTGAAGAGTCCCTGGTTAAGTTGATGTGAACATACATTCCCAGGAGAATTATACACATGGCAACTCCATGCCTCCTCAGCCGGCAAAAACCGAGTGCGTCACTTGTTTTCCACTGAAGCTGATGAAAATTGCTGTCGCGTGCCGCGGGTTCAAATACCGGCAAGGTGTTAGGGGTTCTATTTTTGCGCACATTGCCACCCCCGTCTGCACACGAGATCCTGAGAGAACGGCGGGGCAAAAAGGAACGTGGGGAACTGGAGCAGGGGAGCTCTAGGAGGAGGGGAGCCGGAAGGAGGAGAAGAGAGAAATCAATACACAAGGCCCACCATTTTCTACCGTGCACAGCGGGTCCGCCAGCTTGGGGCTGCCATGTGCGAAGTATATTCCCCGGCACTCACACGTCAGCGCAAAGGAACGACCTCAATGATGAATGTCGACGAGATGTCAACCTTCCCCAGCAGCTTTTGTCAACTGTCAAATAGCGTCATGTGAGCGAAAAATACAGAGAGGACAACACCGTTTTGTAATTTGCTAAAAAAAAATTTTTTGGGCGTCTCGTAGAACATGAATGTGTTGGACAGCTTCCCATGCGCTGTCACCGTAGAACTTAAAAATCGCGGAACAGGTCTGTCTACCGCCTGGCGCAGAAATAAATGCCGATTCCCTGGCGCCGTCATCTTGTGGAGAGGCGAGGAGTTGGCCCATGGCAGCCCACGGCTGGCCTGGCTGGGCCCGGCATGGCCCGCTCCCGTGCGTCGAATCGCGGCAAGTTTTCCTCGCTGGGTGGCGGCGCGGCGCGGCTGCGGGGGTGGCTGGGGTTGCCATGGCAACTCGGTCGTTGCGGGGTGGGTAAAGTGACGGAGAAAGAGGGCGTGGTTGCTGGAGCGCCGTGCGCGCGGGCGAGCGAGCGAGCGAGAGAGACAGAGAGAGCAAGAGAGGGAGAGAGAGAGAAAGAGAGAGCGCCGGGCCGCCGCGGCGCCCGTGCGCCAGAGGGAGAGAGCTAGACAGGGAGGGGGAGGGTGTACGGGGGTGAGGGTGCGGGACGCGCCGTGCCGCTCCGCTCCGTCGTGCTTCGTTCTCTCGTCGTTCGTTCGTATGCCGCGTGCGTTCGGCTTTCCCTATCCGCACCCGCCCTTCCCCCGCCCTCCCCCGCCCGCCCGCCGCTCTGTCTTTGTAATCCCATCTCCCGCCCTCGCTCCGCCCGCCGCGGGCCTCTCTCCCTCCCCCGCACCCCCTCCCCCCGGACCGCCGCGCCAAGATGGCTGCCTCCTTTATTCTGCGGTGCCGCGCGGCGCCCGCCCCGGCTGGCGTTCGTGCACGAACCACTCAGGATACCCACCCGCTCGGCTCGCTGAGCTCCGCTCCGCCGCGCGAGGCAAGATGGCCCCGGCAGATTCAATTTGGAAAGGCCATTATTTCTCCCCCGCGGCTCCAAGGAATCCTTCTTCCACGAATCCCCACTAACTACCGATGAGCCCGCGGCGTACAATGGAAGGGAATAGTTCCGAATAGTTTACACAGGAATTATGGAGATTTTGCGGCCGAAAGACGGGATGATGCGATGCAGAAATTCACCCCCCCCCCCCCCCCCCCCGCCTACGCGATTCGACCGAAGAAATATTTGGCAATTTATGAATGAAGAAGCAAGTTTTCGAACACGCCCTCCGAAAAAGGATTACTTTTACGAAACCGTCCTCTGCTTTACATGATGATGGGAATTTCTTCGGAGGAGACATAAAATGATTGGCATGAACTGTTAGGCCAAAAAACGACCAGAGAGTAAGTTTCTGTTTAAGGGTCTCCAATCGCTCTCCTACTCGCGGAATGGTCACGCTTATTAGTCAAAAGTGGGGGTGGGAGGGGTGGGTAGGCTGACCTCTTCCTCCCAGCCGGCCAAGGTGGCAACACCGCTGCAACCTCGTCGATGTCGGTGTCACCAGCCAGCTCCTGCTTCCCGGACCAGAGATTGGCTCAGTTTCGCTCTTTTTCCGGATTTTTGGCAACTCCAAGTCGGCTCTAAAACCTCGTACGATCTCCATTCAAAAACGGAATCGCACTGCCCGGAGGCGGCGAAAAGGTTGGTGTGAGTTACAAATGTGAAAAATTTGAACGTCAAAAGTTGATTTCCACCGGGTTTAAAAGGACGGACCGCGCCAAATCCGTCCTATTGTAATGTTTATTGGTCTCCGGTGCTCCGGCAGACGTCGCGCAGTGTTGCAGCGGTGGGAGGAGCACCGCCTCACCCCGCCACGTGCGAGAGAGAAGGTGTAGCCTGTCCTTGTCTACTCATGCCTGGAACTCGAAACAGGCCCTTCTTTCGGCATACAAATCTCGAGTTCTAGTTGACATATGAACAAGCTAGAAGTCTCAGCTTGTAGAGGAAGGACAGGGCTATGTTGTGAATATAATTTCAATTTAGTAAGTACTCGTCTTACATGAGAAAAACTGCTCTATTATCGGGTCATTTTCAAGTGATTCCAGGAGCAAACCTGGAAATCGCAGGGACATGAAAAATATTTCACAACATAGTCAGAGTAAAGAACTATGATACTGCAAAGTTTCATCTCGATATCTATTCAAATTCTTGAGATTTGTATGCCGAAAAAGGGGAAAAAACGAAGGTTTGAACGTCTCTAGATCAAAAACTAGAAGGCTCAGAGGGCTCAGACACATATCACTAGAATCAGCGTGTTCTGAACTATCGATTTATGAAATAAAAAAAAGATCGATTGGAGACCCTTAAACATTCGCACTGGTGAGCATACAGTCAGCAAGAGTCTGTCTGCTTCACATCTTGTCAGCGCTGTTGGCTCTGGTGAATGTTGGTACACACACACACACCCACACACACACACACACACACACACACACACACACTAACACGCGGTCGGTCGTCGCTGCCGACATGACGTGGCTCCGCTCTGCAAGGCGTTCCCCGCACCTTTCGTCGCGACGTTCTCAACAAGACTGCTGCGACGCGGTAAGAAAACTGCGCTGCCGCCGCGTTACACTGGTTACACCTCCGTGGCGGCATATTCTCGTGCGGGTCCGGCAGAGTGCAGACGAGTCGAGTCCAAGCCGGGCGGGCCGTGGGAAAGCTCAGAACCGAGAAACGGGCGGGCAGCGAATACCCGGACGCATCCGAGTCAGTCAAAAATTGTCTTCTGTCTCTGTCGTTCCGTCGAGTCAGGAGGGGACAGGAGACGTATTCGGACGCGTCCGGGTATCTGGTGCCCGCCCGTGTTTCGGCTCTGGGAATGCGAATGCTGCCGACCGGGCGAATGGAAATGCGATCGACAGTATAGTCGTGCAGCAACTGGGGCAGAGCTCGCACTGGCTTGTGAAGGTGTCAACCTCGGACCAATCGACGAAGAAAAAAAATTAGTGGTCACAACTAAATCATAAGTGTATTTTCAAACAATCAGTAAATTTTTGTTCGGAGAACTAAAATTTGTTGGGGGAACTAAATTTTAGTTGCATCAGCAAAGAGGTACGTTGCGGGCACCTAGCAATTTTTTTTCCTGCTTTTTGCTCCTTCAGCGAACCTCTGCGTTGGAGCAACTAACGTTGAGTTGGTGCAACTAAAATAGAGTTCCCCCAACAATATTTCAGTTCACCAAACAAAAATTTACTGCTTGTCTGAAACTTATTGCGACTAAACTTTCGACAGCTAATGTTCTTTCTCCGTGTCGTCGGTAAGGCTGTCTGCCCGCAGCGTACCCGCAGCTTCGTCTTCTCCGCCCGGTGAACCTACCAAATGGATGGAGGACACCATCGCCAAGTAAGATCAATTTTTTTTTTCTCCGTGATAAGCCTTTCGAATTTTTGTAGTGATCTCACATTGGACGAATCACGGAGCATCCGCCCTGCCGAGCGATTCCTCATGATGCTACGTCTGTTCCCTGCCCTTGGACGCTGTTTTGCTCATCAACTTCCGTTTTCGAGCCCCATTAGGCGGAAAAGCCTAAACATTTCGAGCGCTGAAAACCGTCGTTGGGTGCTGCCGATGGCGGATATGCGTCTGACGGCCTACTGGGTCAATCGGCTGCGTGGTTGGGTGGAGAGGTGCCATGGCCTTGTTTGTCCTAGGTCGGGGTCCTGGCCAGGGGTCAGCGGGGCTGAATTCGGCACCCCAACTCGCCTCCCTCCCGGTCCGGCCTGGACCGTCCCGGGGAGGGGCGGCGGGGGGCCTGCGGGGACGTCCCTCCCTCAATCAGGCCCCGGGGCGTGTGTGGAGCACAGCCTGCCCGACATTCCGACATTCCGTAAGGCTATTCTGAAGAGACCCATCGGGTGCCTGAAGGCT
Source organism: Odontothrips loti (assembly GCA_038380765.1). Classification (NCBI taxonomy): domain Eukaryota; kingdom Metazoa; phylum Arthropoda; class Insecta; order Thysanoptera; family Thripidae; genus Odontothrips; species Odontothrips loti. The sequence continues at coordinate 9,809,653 of CM076251.1, forward strand.
TCGCAAAAGCCCGAAAAAATATAAGACAAAAGATTCATCTGCGGTTTGGTTTTTCAGAGGAGGCTGCTGTTTCCTGAACACCGGCATCTTTGATTGGTGTCGTTGGCGCCGGCAGGGTCCGAAGACACCGCCGGCCGCCCACCCGGCGCTTGGGCCGGTAATCAGCGGTCAGTCCTTCTGGTCAAGGACAGTGTGCGGCACGGCAGGGCACGGCAGGGCACGGCAGGGCACGGCAGGGCAGCCAGGTCCAACAGGTCGACGCCGTCTTCAAGGAGACGTGTCCTAAGCACCCGATTGCAGACTTTATGAAGCAGATTATAGAATATTTTTTTTTCTGAGCGGGTTTATTGCGATCCTATTCGCTCGACGGTGACGACCATCGCTTGGCTGCTGCGAGAAAAAAAGTCCCTTCCATAATTTTTTTTTTTTTGACAAAGGGGTGGAAGGTCCTTCTCTTTTTTTCTGCCATCCCTTTCGCGACAACCCTCTCGCACCCCATTGTGCTCCAGCAGATCATGATGACCCTGGGGTTCCCCGCCAGTCGGTGCCACGCGAACAGGTCTACGTAATTCACCAAACATTTACATATCTCCGGAGGACGACACCTCGAGGAGGATCTCCAAGGACCCCTCGGCGACTTGACGCCTCGCCTCACGTGTTCCTCCCTTCCAACCACGCGCCACTCGCACGGCAGCAGCAGCGCGGAGGCCGTTTATTCACATCCAGATTAAGGTTGCCTCCAATCAAAGTCTTCACTTTTTGTTTTGGCCTTGAACTGTTATCTTGAATAAGGTCTAGAAAGGTTCTACGCAAATACCGCATTGTTTTTCATAACTAACACATCCTTACCCTAATGATATCTCAAGAACAGAAACTGGACGAGCTGAATCGCAATAACGCCTGCAGATCAAAACATCCCAGTGGATCATACCTACCAACATCCCTAAGCGCACCAATGTGGCGATAACGTCTTGTCGCTTCCACATTAAACTATTCCAAATTGCTCAACCCTCCGAAAACGAAGCGGCCTCCATTCGTCACTAAAAGTTCACATGTCGCGCCCCAAAACCAGACCCGTCCTGCAAGAGCCGCTTCTTCACGTCGCCGGAGGTGAGGGTGCTGCTGCTGCTGCTGCTGCTGCTGCCGGTCACTCCGGTGGTCAGCGGCGGCCCACCGGCCGCACTGGTCAGTCGGCATAGTAAGTAAGTAGTCTTGTCGCCGAAAAATGCGTATGCATAATGTATCGACTGCGTGAGAATCCGTGTACATGACGCAGATACGCGCCGGAATGTCATTTTCGGGCTCTGGCCGTGATGCCCCCGCACGCACTGGGCTCGTGGGAACACCGAGAGAGCTCACGACGGTCACGTATCACGAACCGAAACTAGTTCACTAGCAACGGACACCTTCACAAAGTTATATATTCGTATTTCCATCAGGCTTTAGTTAGCATTCACACATCCCGTTGAAAGGCAAACGAGTTACTCTTTCACCGGTTTCAAACATTTCATTACACTTATACATGTATTTTTTAAAAATTATTCGACGCTCTCTAACTCACACACACACACACACACACACACACACACACACACACACACACACACACACACACACACACACACGTGGAATTTTTCGTGTCCTGCCTCTCTGCACAACCATTCACACCCGCTGCCGCGTGAGCCCCGTAAATGAGGAAATGTCGCTCGGCTGTCCAGACAGAGTGTTCAGTATAGTTTGCTGTTGTTTCGCGAAACGGGAGAAAGCGAATGGAGCAACAAACCCCCACCGCTGCAGCAGCAGCAGCAGCGCCGCACAGCCCTCTGCTCCGCTCCGCTATCGGACGCTTTCATTCGATTTATCGTCGCCAGTTTATTATTGTTTATTCACTGGAGTGTTGCCAGCGACCGCCGCGCGCCGCGCCACCGGCGGCCATTGGAAAACGCGCTCTGCTGCTGCTGTTTGTCCTGCGAAAGGGGAGTTCAGCGCGGGCCACTGCGCTGTACACTCGGTACACCAGACTCCCCGCGGACTACAGGGCACAGTACAATATCAATAGAGTACTCCGGGGAAGCCCGAAACGAAAGTAAGAAGTCGTAACGAAGAAGAAGAATCCCAGAGAAAATATGAGAAATCGCGTGATTTTTGAAGGGCAGTGGGGTTCCGAACACTCGATTTCTCATACTTCCCCTGCATTATTCTTCTTCGTTACGACTCCTTCCTTCCGTTTCGGGCTTGTCCGGAGTACTCTATTCAAAGATAAACCATATTGAGATGTTTCATTTTGACGCGAAAAAGAATTTCGTCGCTGAATTTCGTGTGGTTCGAGCTAAACTAACCCAGCAAGTCGTCGTTTTCCCCCGGTGTACCGGGTACCTTGTTTGTCGGCGTCACCACCTCTCCGGTTTCCGGCGTTGGGTGCGACAGTGGCGCCGCCGATCACAGAGTGGGAGCCGGGCTGCGTGCGAGGCGCACACCGGCCGAACGGGCTGCATCCGGGGCGGTGCGGAGCGTGGACGCGACAGGAGAGATGATGCAGTTTGATGAAACGCACCGCTGTATTGGCTTTATTTGCGTCGGGAGTGCCGCCTGCCGCCGCCGATCACGATTGCCCGGCATCATACATGATTCACGGCTCAGACGGCAAAACTACTTTCCCCATCCGCTCCCCCCCCCCCCGCGCGCGTCCGAATGATTGACTTATTTTATTTGCACACGGAGCAATAGTTTATGACGTTCCTGTTTGGCTTGCGAGTAATAGATGACTCAATTTCACTATATATCGTGTTCGGACGGCGGAAACAAGAAAAACAGACACGCCGCATAAGAGTTTTCTTCTTCTTTTTTTCCTGGGTGACTCTGACGGACGTAGTTGTCGGTTCTTGGTTCGACTGTGCTTTGACACTAGCAGAGAAAAACGGCGAAAACAATGACCACCGCTCTTAGTGCAATGCTCTCTCTCCGTCTCTGTTCGCCCTCTCCGTCGCACGCACTCTGTTGACACATGCGCGGGCCCACTCCATAATGCATCCCGCGTGTATTTATACGCGCGCATATCGCGTTTCTCGTTTTGCGGCATTCCGCGCTGAGAATGGGGAGTATGCCGATTTTGTGCCCCGTCCGCGCCCAGAGCAGACCGGGGCGGCAGAGATGGACCAGGTACGATTTGTAGGCACCGGTTCAGCGAAGAATCTCGAACTGACATCGGACATACCGGAAGTTTTACTGTCGACATATTGCACACAGAATCACGTTGACGTCGATAAGTCACTGCACGGAGAAAAAAGATAAGTGGTCGCAACTAATTTTTAAGTTGATTTGCAGAGACAAGCAAAAAAAAAAAATTAGTTCGGAAAACTAGATTTTTTTTAGGGGAACTAAATCTTAGTTGCACCAACCAAACGTCAGTTGCTCTTACAAAGAGGTTCGTTGCGGGCTCTAGACAAATTTTTTTTTCTGCTTTTTGCTCATTTAGCGGACCTCTTTGTTGGAGCGACTGACGTTGCCCAACGAAAAATTTACTGCTTGCCTGAAAATCAACTTAAAAATTAGTTGCGCCCACCAATCTTTTTCCTCCGTGTGGTATCCGGCCTGCCTCCGCCCCCTTCCCCTCGGCCCTTTTCTCTACTAATCTGACTTGCAATGCGCCCGAGTGCGCCTGATGGCGTCGTCGTCCCGAACAACGAGGCCGCCACGAAGCTCCCCGCCTCCCTCTCCCAAGACGCCGCCGCGCCGAGCCGGAGCAGAGCGGAGCAGCCCTGCGACACGCGGCGCGCACACGCGCACACGCAGCCAAGACAGCCATCCCTGCGGTGGCGGTGCTGGCGCCATCGCACTCCAACAGATTTCCTTTCCGCATCTCTAGTCTCTCTCTCTCTCTGTCTCTCTCTCTGTCTCTCCCTGTCTCACTCTATTCGTGCTCGCTTCTCTGTGTGCATATTCGCGAGGCTAAACTGCTTCCTTCCCGCGACACGGCCGCGGCGCGGCGCTCATACTCCTCCACTTCAGCCTGCCTCAGCCCACCCTCCTCCTCCTCCTCCTCCTCCTCCTCCTCCTCCTCCTCCTTCTCCTCCATCCGGCTCTAGCTGCTCTCCCAGTCCCAATCTCAGATCCAAACTCGAACGCAAGTAAGTTTCTGTCGACTCCCCGTCGCATGTGCTCCGCTATAAGTCCACGTGCCGGCGCCCGTGTGCCCGCCTCGGCCGGTGACAACCGTTTGGACAAGTTGTCGACACACATTTCGACCGACCAGATGGTCACGATGACCAAAATATTCATTTTCTTAAAAATCGTTTCGTCTTAGTTTAATTGAAATTTTCATCAACACATATTTCAAAGTAGTGTCCGCAGACGTTAATCAGATATTTTTCTTCTCACTTTTGCTCTATTGCCCTTTGCTATATTTTCTCTCTCGAAATCGATATATGACGCAAATAAAGCGGAGGGTCCAGCCCACCTTTCGCTAGGAAAAACAGAGTCGGGGGAGAGGTGGCCTAAAATTTTGTCTGCAAACCTTGCATACGAGCCGCAAAAGGGGTCCCCTCCTCTCATCGCAAATAAATGGATGGGAGAGATAGCCAGGCGGAGCAACCTCAGCGGAAAGAAAGATAGGGAGAGGAGCGCTTTGCCAACGTTCTCTCTCTCTCTCTCTCTCTCTCTCTCTCTCTCTCTCTCTCTCTCTCTCTCTCTCTCTCTCTCTCTCTCTCTGCCGGGGGCGGGGCGTGCACGGTGTGACGGCCCACGAAAAGGGATAAAGTTTCCGTAGGTTGGCCGCGCCGAGGGGGTGAAGTGAAGAGGGTTGGCTACCCTGTCGCGGCCCTCCTGGGGGCTCCACCCCGCACCGCCGCGCACCGCCCCAACGACGACAGTTGCCGAGCCGAGCCAGCCAAGCACAAATGGCTTAGTTACACAAAATCCCTCAGAAATAGCAAAGGAAGCAAGGGGGTGGGGGAGGGAGTGGAGGCCCCCGCAGGGCCCGCAGGCTTCCAGCAAGATTTGTGCGGTGCGCTGAGGTGCGGGCGGAGGGGGCGGAGGGGCGGAGGGGCGGACAAGGGTTGGCTGCTCGGAATATAATACGCCCTCTCCCGGAATTTTAGGCGCGTCTCACGTTATTACGCGGAGGCAGACCCGCTGCTGCGGTGGCGGCCGTCGTCGTCGCCTCCCCTCGCCGCCCCCGCCGCCCCCGCCACCCCCGCCACTCCCGCCGCGCCGCGCTCCGCCACGCCCCTGTCTTGAGGGTGGTCGATCAATACCAGGCCGTGCCCAGGCCTTTCCTCCCGCGTCAAGCCGAACCCGAGCGCCGCCGGCGAACGAACTCGACGGGAAGAGCGGAGCGGCAGCAATCAGTACCTATTTCGTCCAAAGAGATGAGGGCTGTTTTTGTTTTGTTTTCATTTTTGAAGAAAAAACAACAACAACAACAACAACTTGAGTGAATAATGTCGGAGCGCGGATCTTGAAGAAATTGTCCACAAGGGAGAAAACAAAATTGTGGAAAGCATAAAGAAACACCACCACTCTGATCCGATGCCCGAGCCGCCGTTGCGTCGGCGATGCCAGCGCCCCATAATACCGCAGCGGCGGCGGCGGAAGGCGGCGGCAGGCACAAATAAATGCCGTCGGACATCGGACCAGATTGTGGCTGCCTCCGGGCCGGCTGGGCCGGCTGGGCTGGGCCGGGCACCGGGGCGCGCCGGACCGAGCCGAGGGTTGTTTCCTGGACACAGCCGGAGCGTCCAGTCCAGAGGGCCGCCGGGGCCGGGAGGGCCGGGATCGGACCGCTGACCCCGTAGCAGCCGGGGGTCATGCCGTGCCGTGCGGAGATCATTTACAATTTCTTTCCAAAACAAAAACAAACAAAAAAAAGTTTCAATTTTTTTTTTTAAAAAAAAAAAAAAGGTTGAAAAATTTCTTTTTTATCCTCATTCACAACAAAGTCGAGCTCCAAAAAAATCTTGGAAAATAAACCCTAATGAAGAGAGTTTACTGCATACACTATGATCAAATTATGACAGTAGGTTTGCGAAAAGTTGTGAAGCAAGCTCATGCACACAACTTAAGAATTCTACCTCAGAAATTAGCGTGCCGCGTGCCGTCGTGCAGTTTTCGACGCGACACTTTTCCGGCAGAGTACATCGCGAATCTCACCCCCCCCCCCCCCCCCGTCTCCCCTGCCTGCGCCGCGTCAGAGTCGTCGGCGGATTATACAAGGCAGACGTGGCTTACTGGGAGAGCGCTGCTGCTGCTGCGCCGCGTTTCAGAATTTCAGAGGACCTCCTTCTCTCCTCCTTCCTCCCCTCATTCCAAGCCGCTTGCCGCTGGCTGCCGCTGGCTGCCGCCCGCTCCTGCGGATTCCTGCGGAATGGAGTGGAGTAGTTTGTTTTGTGGCTCCTCGCCGCGCACACCTCGCCTCACAAGCAGCCCGGCACAGCCCGGCACAGCCCGGCACAGCCCGGCACAGCCCCGCCCTGCTCTACACTCCCAGCTCACACAGTGTGTCGGGCACGGCGTCATCCGCACCAATTCACGTATATGCTTCGACGAAAGTGAAATTCTCCGCCGCTAAGCCCAGGGGAATATGGCGCAAAGCGTGTCGAATCGAGCATTTGAATCAAATAATGTTGAGTACAATTTGATGATTCAAATAGGAAAAAAAAAACCTTCAACCCCAGCTTAACGTGCCCCACATTAAAGAAGGCATTCTTTTTTTTTCCAGGGTTACAACGCATATTTAATGTACACTGCCACGCATGCCCTCCCCCACACGTCTTGCAAGGTTAGGGTGGCCGGGCCAGGTCCGGTGGTCAGAGTGGAAACGAAAAGGGGTTGTGAGCTGCCCCGCGCACAGAGAAAGAGAAGACCGAGGGGGCGACAGAGAGTGAGAGAGAGAGAGCGCGGAGGGACGAAGGGTTTGCTGGGATTTCCTGTGCGGTTGGAAGGCCAGACCCCGCGTGTCCCGACATTTTCATTTCCATATTACGCCGGGAAAGTTTTAGTTTGTGGGCTGGTCCCGACCCGGCCCGGCCCCGCACAGCCACGGACGGCGCCGTCTTTTCGCGGGGGTGCGAGAGAGACGGCACGATGTGAGAGAGAGAGAGAGAGAGAGAGAGAGAGAGAGAGAGAGAGAGAGAGAGAGAGAGAGAGAGCGCGGACGGCTTGCGCATGAGCGAGGTAAAGTTACCCTGGGGCCGGCGGGAGCCGGCGTGGCTGTCAGAGGAAGGAGTTTCATTTATCCAGGCCCCGCAGGCCCAGCAGGCCCAGCCCAGCCCACGCCCAAGCCTCGCAAAGGGTTGTCCTGGCAAAGGCGGAGAAAGGAGTGTAGTGAAACTGTAAAGAGAATTGGTGACGAGCGGCCAGAGCTGTGGGGCGAGAGGGGGCCGAGGGGGGGGGGGGGGACCTCGGCGGCGCTTCAGAAACGCCGCAGAAGGGGGAGGCTGGTCGACGCTGCGAATTTTGACAATATTTGTTTCGGCCGTGAAAAGCATGGTGACAGTCGGCGACACTGAAAATTTCGTTTCTTATTGGAGCATGCTTACCCACCCCTCCGCGTGCGCAGCGTTGCCTCTCCCGGAGCTGCTGCCTAATACTCTCACGGCCACGCCCAAATAGTGGGGGCTGTGCTGAGGCTCCTTGAGGCCTTCCCACCCGCGGCCCAATCAAAATTCGCAACCCCCTCTACGGCACGGCGCTAGCAGAGCAGCGCTCGCTTCACCCGCATCTCTTTGCTTTAATTAATTTAAATGAAGACACTCTAGAACGATGTGGTTTTCTCCCTGATGCTGAGTGCATTTGCCGCGGTTCCCTGCGGTCGCAGGCTGCGGGTAGACCTGGGCGCCGACGGGAGATTTGATGGCGGCAGCGGCGTGTGGGTAACCAGACAGGCATGAAGAACGCTTTAGCGTTCTAGGACACTCGTTCTTTTAGTATTGGGGAAATATAAGTTTGTAGTGTCAAGAACAATATGTGGGGCACGAGTAAAATTTATTGTTAGTGTCAGTATGAACGTGGAACAGCGAATAATAAAATTAATATATTGGAGTAGTCTCAGTTGCTCAGTAGCAACGTGGGATCGATGGGTTTGGCGACAGGTGTAGTTTGGGTTGCATAACTCCTCGGCGTTTCGTTTTCTGGGGTCATGAGCATCATCAGACTTCATTTTCATGACAAGATGGTGTTCAGGGGTTGCTCCAACGCCAAACATACTACCACTAAGAAAACTCATTTTTACTTTTTGTCAAAATTTGAAAAATTGGTTAGGCCTTATCTGCTATTATCACTGCAAATTTTGTGTTTCAAAACTTTTGTTGGCGGCGGCGGTGCAGCGGCAGCGATTTTTTTTGAAATTCTACGATAAAATGTTCTACAGAAAAGTTTATTCCATATTATTATTGTTTTTTACAGTGGAAGTTAGTGGTTGGTACGGCTGAGTCGAATGGATGGAACCGAAATACCACCGAGCCCATCTGGCCTGCAAGCAGGGAAGTCGGGCGCGGGGAGACGAGGGGGAGAAGGAGGAGGAGGAGGTGGAGAGGTCGTAAGAAGAAGAAGGACGAGCTCGGGAGCGTAATGGAACAAGTTGGGCACAAAGGAGTCCTGGCCGGATAACGCCTCGTGATATAAATACCCGGAGGGCGCTATAATTCAGCCCTCAAATATCCGCCCGAGGAGGAAGAAGGCGGCGTGCTCGCGAGGAAGGGGAGCGAGAGAGAGAGAGAGAGAGAGAGAGAGAGAGAGAGAGAGAGAGAGAGAGAGAGAGAGAGAGAGAGAGAGAGAGAGAGAGAGAGAGAGAGAGAGAGAGAGAGAGAGAGAGAGGGAGAGAGGGAGAGAGGGATAGAGAGCTAAGCGGGAGGATTCTCAAGGAGATTGCCTCGAGGGAGCCAAGGAGGGGAACTTCGAGCGTTGCGGTGGTAAAATTGAGTTATCACGTGACGCGTATCGGCCATATTCTCGTCGATAAATCATACATCGAATCAGCGCACACCCAAAAAAGAAAACCTTTTGATGGAAACGTGCGTTTCTGGAATTTTCTGCAAAACTCAGCATCACATGCCCTGCGTTTTTTTTTTGGGGGGGGGGTTGTGGTAGAAAACTATTTTTGTCATCTGTTATTTACAAGGTGTGCGGGGTTGACGGATATCTGATAATATACCAGTTTTGTTGGTAAGAGGTGCCCTTGTCGCTCGTGGAGCTCGCGGGCAGCAACTTTTAGACCCCCCGCCGGGCCGTGGCCCCGTGCACACCGGGGAAATAGTTTTGCAGAGAGAGAGAGAGAGAGCGGGCGAGAGGGAGAGAGAGAGAGAGAGAGAGAGAGAGAGAGAGAGAGAGAGAGAGAGAGAGAGAGAGAGAGAGAGACTCTCTGCCCCGATGGAGATAAGGCCAAAGATGGGGGAGCCCTGCCCCGCCCCGCCCCGCCCCGCCCCGCCCGAGTGGGTGGGCGCCGCGCGGCACGACACGCCGCCCAGAAAGGGGAAGCGTGTTCTGCAAAGTCTTCCATCTTTCTGGGGTTGCCGCGCGGGAGCCACCCAATCACCGCTGAGACAGCGAAGGGGTTCGGGTTCGGGTTCGTGCAGCCTGCAACCTCCGACCCCCCCCCCCCCCCCCCCCCCCCGCCGTACCGTCCCGTCCGCCCTCCCCGCCACAGCGCTCAATTCGCCTGCTCTATGTTCCGTGTGTTTCGTCTACCTCGGGGCGAAAACCGAGCTCACTATACCCTTCCCCCTCAAAAAAAAAAAAAAAAATCAAAAATTGAAAAAAAAAAAAAAAAACTTTCGCTATTCAAAAAAAAAATTCTTTCCTTTTTCAGTCAGCTTACTCAGCAAGCAAAAGTGGTGGTTGCAAAGTTGCCGAGTTCGATAAAATGAACATTTTTTTATTATTTACGGCACACCGACACTCCCAGTAAGTATCCGTCGGAATTCCACCGCGGACGGCACCGTTGTCTTGTATGTGCAGCGGCCGCCCCAAAGTCTGGGGGCGGGGCCGGGCGCGAGGGGCCCTGATTAAAACCTCCCCCCCCCTGTCTCAGCCTCTCCCACCTGTCCCGTTCATCCGTCTCTGCCTCATCGCAGCCTTCCAATCAGAGGCTCCTCCTCCTCCCTCCCCCACATCCCTCCCCCTCCCCTTCCTCCTCCGCCTTCGGTCGGTGTCGTTAAATAGATCGGGAACTCATTAGAGAGATGGATATTTGAAACTATAACGAGGTCGGGGCCATGGCGCGCGGCGCGCGGCGTTGGCGGCGCGAGGAGGGGGGAGGGGGGGGGAGAGGGGGAGGGGGTTGGTAATGAAGGCGGAGGCTTAAGGAGGTACTTTGAGATGAGTTTAATGTTTAAGGAGCTCGGCAACGGTGCGCCGCGGGGCAGAGCGTGGCGGAGCGTGGCGGGGCGGGGCGTGGCGGGGCGGGGCGTGGCGGGGCGGGGCGGAGCGTGCGGCGCCGGAGCTGCAGGCAGGGCTCCACCGGGCTCTGCTCAGATTGCGTGTTGTCGCTAACGAGATGGGGCGGCGCGGGGGGCGGCGGGGGCGGCGGGGGCCTCGGCTGGCGGGCGCGCTGCGTCGCCGTCGTGCTGATATCAACCAGCGACCGCCTCGCCTCGCCTCGCTCGCCTCATCGCCACGCTTCGCCTCTCCCTGCCTTGCGCGCGCGTTGCGTTCCTTGCTTTGCTTACCTTGCGTTCCTCTTAGGTGGGCCGGGCGCGGCGGCGGCGGCGGCGGCAGCAGCAGCAGCAGCAGCAGCAGCAGCAGCAGCAGCAGCCCGGTTTGCCAAAGCTTTGACGACGACGGCGGCAGCGGCTGCAGCGAAGATCTTCGTCATCTGCGGACCACACGACGACACAGATTCTTGTACAACACTAAAAATAAGCCCAGCTCGAATTTCATTTCACTAAAACAAGCGATACTCTCCATGCCGAATAAAATCAGCATCAGCATGATCTAGAAATATTCACTCAGGCGTGTAATTGGTTATTGAAGATTAGTATTATTTGTATTTGGAAAAGAATAAGAAGTATGGTCTGTTCTGTCCCCGCGTCGCCGTTTGGGATCCTTTGCGCCCCTTCTTCTCCCCTGACAGGGTAAGAGAGTGTGTTGCGGTTGGGGGGGGGGGGGGCGTGAGCAGGGCTTGGAAGAAGGGTGTGGCGTTTCGTATGGAAGACGTGTCGACGGGGTAGTGCCGGGGGTGGGGGGTGGGGGGGGGGGGGGCACGGCTGCGCGTCTTGGGCCCCAAGATAATGGGATGCGTATCTAAGCGGGCGTGAAGGGCCCGTGGTTGCGGCTTGTGTGTGTGTGTGTGTGTGTGACTGGAAAGGAGCTCCTCTCTCTCTCTCTCTCTCTCTCTCTCTCTCTCTCTCTCTCTCTCTCTCTCTCTCTCTCTCTCTCTCTCTCTCTCTCACTCACACACACACACACACACACACGCACTGCTAGCTACGAAGGTAGCGTGGGGGTCGCGTTTCACCAGGATGACGATACGTGAGTGAAATGTCTAAGTCTTTGGCCCCTACGTCAGAGGGAGACTCAGCAAAAAAGTAATACTAAAGAAACCCGTATTTTTGTGAAATTTTTGTTTCGTTATATCTACAGTGAGTGACAGCTCCCGGGTGTCTCTGATCCCGGAAAACGACAAAGAGCGAGCAACCGTACACGAATGGCACAGGCCCGGCCCCAGGGCCCCGCGGGGGAACGAGGAGTCGGGGGAGGGGGGGGGGGGGTAAGGGGACTTCCAAACTTCCCGCCCCCCACCCCGTACACGGAGGCACGAATTGGAAAGTTAAGGGCAATATTTGGACTGCACTTTGGAAGCGGCGCGAAATTCAAACTTTGTTCGTGGTGTGTGCGGAACGGCGACTAGCGGACGGCGTGGCGGGTGCGGCGGTAGTGGGGGCAGCCGGCTGTCGCTGTCGGCAGGGAGCAGCGGAGTAGCCGTTGCTGTGACGAGCAGAGAATGTGTGGCGACTCGGGAAAAGCCGGAGGAAAAACTGTCGACGTAAGACTCACCCGCTGCACCGCGGCCTGCCCGCTGCCGCCGCCGCTGCCGTGCCCCGCCCCAGCCGGGCCTTATCAAACTGGGCGGCTGCTTTCATCTTTATAATTAATTTACGGTTAGTGGTCGCCAACCTCACAAGGACCGGACCAAGTTTGTCCCTGTTTTAGTTCGGCGCCTAATTTAAATTGATGGCCGAAAGATAGCGGAGGAGGGGGGGGGGGCGCAGCTGGGGCCGCCGCCGTCGTGCCACCACCGGAAAATCGGGGCCCCACCGAACCACACCGCGCTGAGCCAACAACTCTAAAATTTATGAAATTGCACGCTAAGTTGGCCTCGGGAGTTTCCGCCGTGACATTCCATCTCACCTCCCCGATCGGTCGGCCACCGCCACCGCCACAACCGCCACCGCCGCCGACCGCGAGCCGTCGAAGTGAAGCCGGGGTCGGACCGGCGCGCCTGCCATCGGAGGGGTAGGCAACGCGCCGCGCACGGCTGCGGGAGGGCTGCCTACCCCGCACTCCCCACTCCCCGCCGCTCCGCGCTCCGGCCTGCTCCTCCTGAACGGTCGTCGTTCCAAATTCTTCGAACTGGCGCAAGTTCACAGCAACTGCGAATTTGCTCAGGTGAAAAGCTCCCCCGGCACCCTACCCTGTGGGCGCCCTGCCCTTCTGACTTCCCTCGTCCCTCACCACCCCCGTCTTGAGCCCCTCCCCCTGTTGGAGCGTTGACTTTATAGTTAGCATTTAAATTACGCGCGCCAAGTCGGACAAAGCGCCCCGCCCTGCCGCGTGCGGGTGGCGCTGGGGCCCCGCTGGGTCTTACCCCCCTCCTTTTACGTGGCCGGGGCCCCGGCGGGAGCCCCAACGCGACGTGGGAGGAATCGGCGCGGAGCTGAGGTGCGGGCCAGCGGGACGCGCTCCCTTTGAAATACCTCCTCGGCGGCTGCCACCATCGTCACGGTCCCAGCGAAAAGGGGCGGACGTGCCGGATTCCCCCCTGCTCTTTCCCTCTCTCTCTCTCTCTCTCTCTCTCTCTCTCTCTCTCTCTCTCTCTCTCTCTCTCTCTCTCTCTCTCTCTCTCTCTCTCTCTCTCTCTCTCTCTCTCTCTCTCTCTCTCTCTCTCTCTCTTTCTTTCTCTCTCTCTCTCTCTCTCTCTCTCTCTCTCTCTCTCTCTCTCTCTCTCTCTCTCTCTCTCTCTCTCTCTCTCTCTCTCTCTCTCTCTCTCTCTCTCTCTCTCTCTCTCTCTCTCTCTCTCTCTCTCTCTATCTCTCTCTCTATCTATCTATCTATCTATCTATCTCTCGCTCCTTCCATTCCGTTAGCCTGGCTTAGCCCCTCCTACAAGCCCACTCCCACGAACTCTCTGCTGCTGCTGCTGCCGCCGCCGCCACCGCGGGTCCCTCTGACTCGACTCGACTCTCCGGGACCGCGAGAAAGTTTGTTTGAGCTTCATAACTCGATTAGATTAGAAAAGCAGAGATTTCCCAGAAGCTTGTTCGGGCGCGCGGTCGCAGAGAGCGGGTGGGCGGGTCCCGGAGGATACCCCCCCCCCCTCCCCCTCCGTCCTCCAGGCGCACACCGTCACGCCAACGTGCTCAAAATAGTTCGGGCGGAATGATTTTCCTGTTCTCCTGTTTGTCAAAATCGGAGAGAGAAACACAGACAGACAGAGAACTTTCTACTGGAAAGGTGTATTCGGAGGTTGCTCTGTGAGGCCGACTCCGAACACACCTTTGTGTACGGTATTTTTCCGTCGTGGTAGGGGTAGCAGGGCGCGTTCCATTCGAACGCAGTCGCAGTGAGATTGGAGAGAATTGGAGGTGGGTAGGAAAGGGGGGGGGGGGGGGGAGATAATAAACACGGTGAAAAGCACGGCGCCGCATACCGACTCGCGCATTGCCAACCCACCGGCAATTAACCACTTTTAATTACGGCAACGCCCCACTCTGTCTCTCTCATACCCTATCCGCTCCCTTTCTGCCCTATCTCTTTCTCTCTTCCCCCTATGTTTGAACCCGCGCGTGGAATGTATCGCCCACCCCCGTTCCCTCCCTTTCGCTCCTTTCTATTCTTGCACTCAATTTCTGTCCCTGCGCTCCATTCCGTTGTTCACAAACGATGGTACGGTCCACATAGTAGCTAACGGCCTTCAATGCCGGATCTTTCAGGAGATGCCGGGTAGACTTCTGGCAGACGTCTCTGACCTGGGAAGGCATTATGCGATTTATGGCCAACGACCCCTTCCCAGCAACAGTTGGACACCCTGATGATGTTCACGTGCCGAAAGAGATAGCCGGGAGCGGCGGGGCAGACAGCGTGCGGTGAAATGTTGAGAAAGGGGCGGCAGAAAGCCACGTTACACGTATGTGAGTGTGTGTGTGTGGGGGGGGGGGGAGCACACAGGGTACACAAGCTGTACACAGTGCTATGCACTAGCGGCCGCTTCGGGACTTGGAATCTCATTAGTGAAAAGCAAACGTGCGTCGTGCGTCGTTGAGAAAGCGCAAACAAAGAGAAGGTTAAAAATTTATAAAACGCGGAGGTATGGAGGAAAGTAAGCAAAAACACAAACAATGGCGTATTTTAAAAGTGTGAACAAAGAAGGTCTGTTCGAACTGCGTACATGTGTGTGTGTGTGTGAGAGAGAGAGAGAGAGAGAGAGAGAGAGAGAGAGAGAGAGAGAGAGAGAGAGAGAGAGAGCAAGTCTAGATGACGAACCATGGGTGGGACGGAGGAGGGAGACATACGGTGGAGCGCATACGGTCCCCGCTGCCAAACGCGTCGCTGGCGGATCAACGGTGTGCTGCATTCATTTCGCGCACAGCATTCGGGGTGTTTGCGAAACGAAAGCTGCCTGCAAATCTCTCTCGTTCAGTCGTCGCACACCGTCAGCCCCCCCCCCCCCCCCCCCCCTCTCTCTCTTTGTCCTCCTCTCCACAGTAATTGTCATCATTATACTTCCGTCCGCTCTTTCATCACCTCTATTTCCCTCCATCTTTCTCTTTGCCCCCCTTTCGTGTCATTTATTTCACCCCATCGCCGCCATCTCCTCCCCTTCCCCCAGCCCCACCCCCTCCCCCCAATGTCCCCCCCTCTTTCATTTGCATTTTGCGATTGCAGGCACCGCGCGCGCTTTTCGTTTCAGCTATGCCCGTATTCAAACGTGGCATTTCTCTCTGTCTCTGTCTCTGTCTCTCTGTCTCTCTGTCTCTCTCTCTGTCTCTCTCTATCTCTCTCTCTCTCTCTCTCTCTCTCTCTCTCTCTCTCTCTCTCTCTCTCTCTCTCTCTCTCTCTCTCTCTCTTTCTCTCTCCCTCCATTAAGCGTCGTGTGCGATATAGCACTGCACTGCTGGCTGCGGCTGTACGGTGATGGCCGTTGGGTGACGTTGGTCTATAGCGCCATATTTTCGAAACCAACTCACCGATCAATATTAAATGTATCCGGTCCAAGTTTTTTTTTCCCAAAACAACCTCCTCAAGTCCCCATATCTCCCCAAAATCTGGGCGATCATCATCAATTTTTCATTCCCAGCGATATTTAACCTTATGCTAACGCGTGGTAGCCGCAAATATATGCAAATGCCGCGACAGAATTACTTCCGGTGGGTGCCACAGGCCGAGGCCCCACCGAGGCCCCACCAGGACGCCGCCAAGGGCCCCGCCAAGGGCGCGGCCGTCATGCCGGGCAATAGGCATCCGCAGGCGCCGTGGCGCCCGGATTAATTCCGAATCCAATTTATCGGGCAAAGTCGACAGCGAGCGGCGCCTTGGTCCACCGCCACCGCAACTGCTGCTGCTGCTGCTGCTGCTGCTGCTGCTGCTGCTGCCGCTGCTGCTGCTGCCGCCGCTGCTGCTGCCGCTGCTTGCTGCTGCCGCTGCTGCTGCCGCTCTGAAGCAGGCCGAGAGCCTTTGCTCGTTGGGCGGGCGGTGGGGCCTTGATAGCGGGGGGCAGAGGGCCTTTCGGCCTTTCAAGATATTCTCTGAGCGCGCTGCGGGGCCCGAAGGCGCGCGCCCGCTCCGTTGCCCTGCGGTTTGCGCAAAGGATACGAGGGAGAAATTGCGAAGCACGAGGAAAGCTGAAAGGAGGGGAGTGTGTTGGGAAGAGGGGGAGGGGGGAAGCGGGATGGAGAGAGAGGGGGAGGGGGGTAACGTCGAAAAAGGGGGCGGCTGCGGGGAGGGGGCGGGTGGGGTAGGACGAGTGGCGGTCGTGCTTCAAGATGAAAGCAATCAAGGAGATGAGATGAGATGAGTTGAGCACAAGGCGAACGGGGAGAGAGGGAGGGAGAGAGAGAGAGAAGGGGAAAGGGTGGGAGAGAGAAAGACACGCCAAGCCATCGCGGTGGTGGTGGCGGTGGTGGCGCGACTTGATGTGGAGCTAGAAGAGCAGGGAGAAGGAGGCGGTGGGGGAAGACGGTTAGGTACACGCCATGCCGCGCACGCCCCCCCAAAACTACTACCACGACCTCCTCCGCCCGCACACACGCACGCACACACACACGCACACACACACACACACACGCACACACACACACACACACACGCACAATCTCCGTGGCGTCATCAAAGTTTAATCATTCGTAGACACTCTCCCACACGACGTCGACGACGGCGTCTCGAAAACCGCCTGCTCCGGGGCTCCGCCAACGCCCACCACTCCCCTACCCCCTCGCGCGGAGAGTTTCGGGAGAGGGCGGCGGCGTGGAGGGGGGAGCACTTCACTGCGTGCCAGAAGTGATCCGAGTCGTGGGTTCGAATACCAGATCTGGTAAGGACGTCTTAAGGTTCAGTTTATGATTTTTCGTAGCAGATGATGCTTTTTTTTTAATTAATTTTTTTTTTTTTATTTTAGTCGGCTTAAGAGACGACTATATACCAGGTGTATCATTGGCCCCGGGCAGTTTCGGTTTTAGGCAGTCCCGCAAAGCACTATCTCCGTCTCTTTCTGTCTCACGCGTCTGGCCGAGCCAGAAAGAGACGGAGATAGTGTGTTGCGGGACTGCCTAAAACCGAAACTGCCCGGGGCCAATGATACACCTGGTATTAATGCGGCAACGTTTGGCACCGCTAAGCATTGGTATCCTCGGGTGACACTGACGAAGCACGAAGCCCCCTTTACCCCCGAGGGGGAGGAGGGGAAAGGGCACCGACAGCGAGCGGCAAATAAACTGCGACGTTAAAACGCTCCAGTGCCGGAGGCTAGCTAGGCGCACTATGGCCGACTGAAATAAACAGGGGCGTTAAAATACATGGCATGTCGTGCAGCTGCACGGCTGTTTGAAGGGGGGGGGGGGGGGGGGGGCTAACCCGCATAGTGCAGGGCAGGCCACGTCATTCGGGACCGCCACTACTACTACTATACAGGGTAAACATAAATCATAGATTGCTCGAAATAACACAGCAAGCGTACAGCCCGGGAGCGAGAGAGAGGGAGAGAGAGGTAGGCGGATAAAGTGTGTATATGAGGGAGAAGGACGCTAATGCGAAAATATACGACTGCACAGTCACGACCACGACAGGTCCGCTGAGGGGACCCATGTGCGCGGCCCGTTTTACACGTTCGCTTCGGGGGCGCACGGATTACGCGGACTCAAAAACTGAAAAAAACTACAACAACAAAAAACAACAATACTAGAAATTTATAAAAGATCACCGAGTCTTGGTGAAGGCGACTATGAGTTCTCTATTTGCATGAACCGAAAAGTTTTTTGAGGGTGAAAGGCCACATTTGACGAACCCTTGGACGGAAGAGTTTAAATTGAATGTTATTTGCCTATTCTCGGCCAATTCCGCCGCTGATGTTAAAAAAAAAAATCAATTCAGAGCTGCCGAATACTAACTGCCCTTGGCCCGGCCGCTGCTGCGCACGCGCTGGGCTGATGTGGTTATGCATGAGCGACTTTTGCAGGCGTTGCGTTGGCATTAGCGCAGCATTGTTGTCAGGCGCGGGGCATTCCCGTTTGATAAATTATCAATTGTTGCACTTCGTATGAATGCGGTGTGCCGCTCTGCGCCGCTCTGCGCCCGTCTCTGCTCGGCTCCCCGCGGGCTCCTTTTGTTTCGGGGGCTCAACTGCATGCGCGGCACTGCAAAAAGGGCGCCCTGGAAAACAGCTTCGGCCGCCAGAGCGCCACCTGGCGGTCCGAGAGTATAATAGGGTACTCCAGCGGAGTCCTGAAACGGAAAGGCACGTTCTTCCGTCTCGAGTACCCGTTTGGAGCATCCTTCATTTTTCATCTTTTCCCACTTTCGCAGCCGGGACTGTGCTCCACGCGCCCTACACTCAGCCCCGCCGTCCCGGCTGTCCCGGCTAGTCCCCCGTGCCACTAACTCCGGCATTAGCTGTTTTGTTTACTCGGCATGAATTTCAATGGGGGCGATGCCGCTGTTTCGCGAGCCACGCCTGGCTATAGATCGTGTCTCTCTGTTGGCCGAATGCGTCCCGCACAGGCCTGTCTGCCCCCCTCCAGCGTGATAAACGCCCCCTGCCCCCCAAACACACACTCACACACACACACACACTTTCTTCGCACAATGAGAGCATTGTTTAGCAATTCCCAGAAAAGAGCATTTGAAAAATCAGGATTTTTCTGTCACAGCAGTCATATACGGGCGGCGCGCTCTGAATAAATCAAATTGGTGCTGTCCGCATGACATTACGCTTATGGCGTTGTGTTTTCAATATTGATCAGGTCCCCGTCGGCGCACCTGCCCGCGGCCTCCCCTCTCTCATCGAACATTCATCGCGTGACGCGACGCTCTCTGTGATTTCAAAGTATAGGACGAAATCGGCTGTTGTTGGCGGCCCAACCGTGTGCCCCCCCCCCCTCCCTCCCTCCCCGCCTCGCTCCCTCAAACAGCCCCGCAACATGGCCGCCGAGACAGGCCCCAAAATGCAGTCATCCATTATGGATGCGGCGCTTGCATGTTGCAGCGCGCGCGGCCAAACGACACAACAGGTGTTTGAATAAGTAAACGTCACTTCGCGGGTTCAGCGCGGCTGCCTGCTCTGTTGTCGTGGAAAATGACTGTGATATGCGCGGTACGCGTTCTTTGCTATGTTTGTTTGTTTGTTTATGAAAACTGTTTGACGCATGAAGGCTTCGGCAAGTTGGGGTAGCCATTCAAGTCTGGTCAAATGCAGTTTGTTTTGATTTCAAATTCTTGAATGGTAAGCGAAACTATCCAGGGGAAACAACATAGGGGCGAAATATCCGTTGATGTGCTACTGTTCCTTCAACTACACATAAGTTGTTTTTTGTTTTCTCGTGCGTAAAGATGGTTGGGTGAGGTGGGGCTGGTACGAGCTCCGGGGCGGTAGAGCCAAGTAGCACGGAACCCCACAGCGACACCAGAGGCTGGTGCTGATGGCTCAAGTGCCAGGGAGCCGGAAAATTCCGGCCCGTGAGCTTGCATAATACCGGCGCAGAGTAATATCAGCAGAGTCTGCGGAAGATATGCGCGTTCGCTCTCCAACTTTGCCCTTAATCCAGCAAGCTGGCAGGCGAGGACACTGTGCGGGGGGGGGGGGGGGGGGGCAGCGCCCAGGCCTAGGCCAGACCCGGGACTTGACGGAAGTGCAGAGAGAGAGAGAGTGAGGAGGGACCGGGAGAGTTTTCGGTGAACATCATCAATCCTGAGGACCGCGCGCGTCCGGAAACTGCGAGCACAACTCTCGGAATAAAACATATATTCCTCGCCTCCTCCTGCGGCGACTTGCCCTGCCGCAGGTGGATGACGGAGGAGTCCCAGAGTCCAAGCCCTTGGGAGATATTGCTCCTCCGGAAAGAACCGCCCACGACGCTTTTTAAATCAAGTTTCTTGAGAGGCACAGTCCTCTTGAGATACCAAAATAAACTTTTTCACTCTCGAATTGCACACTCTGTTTTAGACTGTTGTGGACTGTAGGGCTGTCGGACTGTTGGACTACAGGACTGTTGGACTGAACTGTAGTTGCGGGTGGCTTATACGGCGAGCCGGCCGAACCACTGCTGGTCCAGTTCTTCGGGGAGCATCCTCGGCCTCGCCAAACTAGTTCCTCCCCCACAGCAGCAGCAGCAGCAGCAGCAGCAGGGCACCGCAGGGCACCCACCCGGCTCACCTGACTAGTCGGCTGTTGGGGGTGAACCGACGCTGCATCTGGTTCCATCTCTGCCCACGCCTTGCCCCTACCGGTTCCATATCCCCACCCTCTTTTTTCTCTCTCCCATTTTTCAAACTTTCCTTCACACTTTGCCGCAGTTCATTTAGAAAACTTTTCGCGAAAGTATTTTGAGGCTCCGCATCCGAAACTGCTCCTGCTGCCGCCGCCGCTGCACAGGGCGAGTAGGGCGGCAGTGCGGGGGCGGAGCGTAGCGGGGTGGGCAGAGGCGGGTGAGTTATGCCATAGAGCGATCTAGTCAAATGGGCAAATAGGGCACTCCACAGCGCCACAGGTGTCCTCCTATCATCTGGAAGTTGACAGTGTGTTGTGAGGCATATCAGCAGAATGCTGAACCAACTCTAAGCAAGGACCTCAAGCCAAAAAGAAATTGCCCTTTTTTTTAAATTCTAGAAATTTGGCGATTCCGTTGAATAAGGTAAAGAAACAGTCACCTGCTACAGGCGTAAAGGACACCAAAACTTTCACGAATTTGAGAAGTCTGAAAAATGTCTTAAGAGAGCTCTGCAGAGACTTCAACGCACTTCATATTTTTCTTTTCTGTTATTTCCCCTTTTACTGCCGAAACACTACTCCAGTTGAGTTTCAACAAAGGAATTTTTTGGTTTGGTGTTTGATTTCACTCGTTTTGTAACGGAATGCGACGACGTAGATCGAGATGCTATGGCCTATTGAGGTCCTCCGGCCGCTTCGCATTTCTAAGGAACGTCTTTTGTTGTTGAGGATAAGACAAAACACTTTTCTGCAGTACGCAATTTCGTTTTCAACACAAACAGTACTCTACATAGATTTAAAATTATTATGTTTGTGTTAAGATGTCGCCTCTCTCGCCTTCTTTACGCAGACAGCGATGATCTGCTGGAAGACTGCGCACCAACCGTGCTTACATTTCGTCTAGACTGTGAACACTCAAGCATAATGAAACAGTTTTTCACCCACATTTTCACCTTATTGTCTGTGGTTCTTCATACCGTTTACGTTACATGCCTTCCAATCTATGCCCTTTGCACACTGATGTTTTATGGCCTCCAAGACTAGTAATGCCATTGAGTAGAAACAGGTCTGTGTTCAGAATAAAATGACTGAATTTTAGCAATGTTTGTTGCACAAATTTTCGGGTTTTCGTCTCAGTGTCAGTCCAGATCCTGCACATATACGAAAACGTGGAAGGTATAGTACCTCCTGGTTAAGGTCTCCGTGTGACTACGCCACTAAATTTGTTACAAAATTTCGTCTCATCCGATATCGTAAAGATCAATATTTTTCAAGACATTGTTAGCATTTTAGAGGGTTATTTGACGCATAAAAAACGAGAAAACCAACATTTTAGTTTCAATTTGGTTCGTACGTACCTTCATATTATGTAATCCAAAGTATCCGAGTGTCACTTGTATCCAAATTTCAGAGCGTTTTCAGCACTTTTTTTCTGTTCATATCACAACTATCTTGAGCTTGAGTTTAAAAACAACAACAAAAAAAAACGCCCCTAAAAAAAAATTGTTCTGCGCTTGAAATATGGTCGCCGGAGAGAGAGACTGGCGCGCGCGAGGGGCCCTGGAGGCTGGACTGGCCAGCGCCGGACCCCGGCGGACGCGGCTCGGCGCGCGGACGGACTCGGCCTGGCCTGGCGTCATCCCGCCGCCAAAAAATCCGCCGAAATGAGGGCGGCCCGCGGACTGGACAGCGCCGCGCCGCTGGACCACGCCCGGGCCCGCCGGACCCGACTGGCCCGGGCCAGAGGTGTAACGAAATTTCCCCTCCGCCGCTCTCTCTCTCTTTCTCTCTCTCTCTCCCCGCTCTGCCCCCGCCCGCACCACACCCGCACCCCTCGCGCGTTTTTCCGCCCACCGCAGTCCTCGCGCGCGCTTCCGAATATATTTTTTCTCCCCCTCTCTCCCTCTTTCTCCTTTCTCTCCTGATCCCTCTCACTCCCTCTGGCCGCCCCTGCCTCGCACGCGCTCTCTCTCCCACTCTCTCTTTTTCTCGCACTCTCTCTCTCGCTCTCTCCACACCATTTTTATCACTTTCGCCCGCCTTTTTCGGGAGTGGAGGGGGGGATGGTAGCATCCCCGGCCCGGATGGCGTGGGTGGAGGAGGGGCGGCGAATATGTGGACAGTTTTATCCGTAGTGGGGGTGGCCGGAGCGCGCGCTTTGCGTTTTTGGACGCCGAAAAAGGGTGCCAGGGGAGGGGGAAAAAGAGGGACATATAGAAGCACACATACACACACCACACACACACACTTTTGCATGAGGTGGGGAGGGCCGTTGGTGCAAGTGAGACAGTCGTACTGGGTCCGGGACGCGAGCAAAAGAGACAGAAAGTGGTGAATGTGCGGGGCGGAGTGGGAGAAGCCGTGTGGTCCAGCTCGGTCCTGCTGTGGTGGGGTGAAAAAAGTAGCGGCCAGGGGGAGGGGCGCGGCCAGAACGCGCGAAAAAGAGAGACGGCGAGAGAAGTGACGCCCGTTTCGGCCCTCTTCCGCCCCCCCCTCCCCCTCCCCCTCTATTTTTCGCCTTTCTCTGCCCGCAGTCGCCTCTGGGACGGTCAGCGGGGGGCAGTAGCAGCAGTAGCAGCCTCCGAGCGGCCAAGACTGGACCACGAACGGCTCCCACCCGTGCGCCCCTCATGTCACACCATAGTTTTCAAAATTTTGAACAACGGCAACTTTTTTTTCGGTGCGCGACCGTTTTTTCTTCATCTTCTTTTCTTTTTTCGTTGTGGAGTGGTGCGTGTAGCGGCCGTCGGACAACACCACCGGTGTGGTTGCCGCGCCTCGAATCCTCCCACTCGCCGCGCCGGGTTCTCGGAGAACGAGTCCGCGATCCAGTCCAGTCTGTGCGTCGGCGGCGCGGGAGGCAGATGGACCCATCGGACAGCTCCAGGTTTTTGCCCGTCTTTGTCTTGCCCTCGACATTCAGCATTTTTTTTGTCATCTCCCCTTCTCTCTCTCTCTCTCTCTCTCTCTCTCTCTCTCTCTCTCTCTCTCTCTCTCTCTCTCTCTCTCTCTCTCTCGCTTTACGCGCAGAATAAATCACGGAGCGAACGCGTGGGCCGGAGAGGAAAACCTGTCTTGGGAGCCGCCCAGCCGCCCGCGCACCCGCTCTGCACCCGCACCACCTGGGAGCGGCAAGTGTCCACTCCCCCTCCCTCCCCCCGCAGCATCTCTCTCCTGCCGGACCTGCCCCGCCGACCCCGACCCCCCCCCCCCCCCCCCCCGCGGGCGGCAGGGTGCTTGCCAGTGTGTTGCAAGAAGCGGCATCGTCCCCGCAACAGAGTCGGGTGTTTCAATACTCCATGGAAACTGCAGGGCTGTTGAGCGCCGTGTGTTTGGCGGCACCCGTTTATGTAACTCGCCTCCGAGCTGCTTCATGCACTACATCTTCTCAGACCGGCAAGGGGTCAGTGCATGTGGGGGTGCGGTGCGGACCGGCCGGTGGGACGTGACCTCTCCAACTCACCTCACTCCTCGGATATTGGCCATACCGTCGCCCACCCCCAGCGCACCGCCCAGCCCCCTGACTTGTGGCTTCGGCAGGAGAGAGAGAGAGAGAGAGAGAGAGAGAGAGAGAGAGAGAGAGAGAGAGAGAGAGAGAGAGAGAGAGAGAGAGAGAGAGAGAGAGAGAGAGAGAGAGAGAGAGAGAGAGAGAGAGAGAGAGAGAGAGAGAGAGAGAGAGAGAGAGAGATAGAGAGGCTCACCGGCGCCGCCGAGCCTCGGACCAGGCCGGACAGAGACAGGGAGGGTGCAAGCGGCAGGGGGAGAGAGAGAGAGAGAGAGAGAGAGAGAGAGAGAGAGAGACAGCGCGCGAGGGGCCCTTCGAGTTCAACAGGTGTGATGTTTCGGGGCACCACCGGTCAGTCCGCGTCCGGCCGTATGTCTGCGGCCGCTCAGACGCTGGGCTGCAGCGACCGGAAACAGCATGAAAGGTTAGGTTACGTTGGGTCAGGTCAGGTACAAAGTGAAGTTTAATAAAAAATGAAAAATGCCGAAAATTTGGAATATATTTGCCCAAGACTCCACAACGAAACTGCATTTGACGAGATATAACTGCCCCTAGCCCCCGCCCTCTCTCTCTCTCTCTGTCCCTCCCTGTCTCTCGCTTTCTCCAACGCCGCTCTCTCCCTCTCCCATTCGCAGAGCGATTAGGGCTTTGCCAGTAGTTTTAACGGCCGGCCTGTGGCGTCATATGTGTGGCCCCGGGGGTGCAAATGGAAATGAAAATAGGCGAAAGAGAAACACGGGCAGGCGTCTCACTCGCTCCCATTGGTGGGGCCGCAGAGCGGGTTCAGGCACATATGCCTGTGTCGAAGGGGGGGGAGGTGAGGGGGGGGGGGGCTGACCGAGGGAACAAAAACGAGCTTGGAAATAGAATGTAAAAGGGCGTTAGGGGAGGGAGGGGTGTGCCGGAGGGTGCGGTTTAGCGCCCCATGCACCGCCCTGCAGCAGGCCGCCCGGGGGAGGGCGTACAGCGTGCACAGCGCAGCGACCGAAATGCGGAAATAGGCTAATTTAAAACCAGAAGTAAAACTGTCGATTCCTGAATATGGCTGTGCTTCTGGGCCTTCATATAGGTCCTTGCATTCATTGACGATGCATCAATCTTAATTAAAACGTAGGCGTTCCATTCTCCGCGGAATCAAAAAAAGTCAAATCGCAGAGTTTCGAGCGCGGGGTAACGCCTCCACAGTCGTCTCACGGAGACAGTTCAAATTCACGGCCGGATACTCAAGGGTCGTCGCGAATATGACAGACACCACGTAATTCCCCGGCGTGGTTAATTGATTGGGGTCGTCGGTCGCGGATTGAGAGGGGGAAGGCGGGGCGCTGACGGCCGGGCGCCGCCTGTCACCGCCAAAACTGTCAGACGATAACCATCATCACCATATTCCCCCCCCCCCCCCCCCCGCGGGGCCGCAGGGCCAGCAGGGCCCCCTCATGTGTATCCTGTACCGCCCGCACCTCTTCGCGCTTCACTGACAACGAATCAGAATGATGCGCGGCCGCTCCCGGGGGCGCGCTGCCGCTGCTGCTGCCGCTGCCGCTGCCGCTGCCGCTCCCGCTGCTGCTGCCGCTGCTGCTGCTGATGGAAAATTCGGGGGTGGCGCGGCGCCATGGGCGCCATAGGCGCGTTGGGCGTGCCCAGGCGTGCCGCGAGCGCGCCACAGAGCGGCGCCAATTCGCGGCCCCGTTCCGCGCTGCCGCTTCAGGGCCGGTCACAAACTACATAACACGAAAATAGAAAAGATTCGCTGGGTTAAAGATTTTTTTTCGCCAGGCTCAGCGGGCGGAGAGCACACCGCGCGAGCCAAGCAGTTCTGCTCTGCGGAACGACAGTGGCTATACTACCGGCAGCGCGCTGCGTGTCTCCATCGCAGCTCCGTAGCGTAGTGGGCTAGCGGACCGGTCGATGACCGCAAGGTCCGGGGTTCAACTCTTTGCCGGAGTAAAAATTTTTCTGAAGTCTGCCGACCGAGGATGGTGGGTAAAATATACCAAAAGAACGTGTTCAAAGTGTGTTGTCTGAGTGACCGCGGACGTTGGGCCGCGGCCATTCCCCGGAGGTTGAATACACTGCTGAGGAACAGTGGTTCGACGCCCGAGCAGGGGAATGGTGCTTGCCAAGACTCGGCAGAAGTTAAATGAAGAGGCCTAGGGTTCGGCCTTCTACATTTTTCAAGCGTAAGGCCTCGGAATCTGGAGTATTCGGGCAACACCTACTTGGATACATGGCGTAGAAGAGTAGAGTACAATCGGCTTCGGCCGTGTACGATCTGGGCATCCTACCTCCCTCTCAATCCGCGAGGGAGTGGCTTTAGGGCCACAGACCAACTGGCTAGTCGAAGGGGGTTGACTCCTGAAATCTAGTCAGCGGAAGGGGCGATGTTGGCCGTTGCGGAAGCCTGCCTACCAAGGTGGCTGCGTCGTGCCTGTGTCTTAGCGGCGGTCAACTCCTGGTACACCGGTTCCCATCCGAACACCGAAGTTAAGCAGGAACGGTTCCGGACGGAAGTCTGGGACGAGGTAGGACCCACCCATTTTTGCCGGTTTTTTTGCTAGGAGGTGGGAGGTAGGGAATTTTGAAAAAAGAATTCCGGAGAAAAATAAAAACGGGGCAAAATAAACGAATTCAACCAATGGTGCTCATGGAGCTCATGGAGCTCATGGAGCTCATCACTAAAAAAAATCAAAAAAATGCATCATTTGATATTATCTTTTCGCTCCTCACATTCCGTTCGGACTTAGCCGCTGGCACTCCGCTAGACCGCAACGAACAGGAGGTATCTATTGTTGACTCGAGGCGGCCTCATCCCAAGACAAACGACCGCCCATCTACATTCTCTAAGACGGCTGGAAACGCGATTTTATTTTTAAAGTTTCAAAATGTCGTATGTCATTTTCAAAACTATATCAACAACTGATGAAAATGTCGCGTTAACGCAACTCTAGCGTTAAGCTTAACGGACAGGGCGAGCGCAATACTCGTTCTTTTTTGCTTCTAGGTCGTAGCAGTAGTAGTAGTAAGCAAAGATAACGAGTAAAAACGATAATTGACTCTAAAAAAAAATTGACATAAATTGTTGATCCTCGCCTCCCTTTCCCATCGGCCAGGTAGGACGACGGCAGGCTCAGGCAGCCCCCGAGCCACCCCCGTGCCTCCTGCACCACGCCCCCCTCCACGCCGCCCCCGGCGAGGCCCCCGAGGACGTTCGTGTATTTGCTCGATGAGTCCGGACTCGACTCGAGTTGACAATGAGGCGGCAGCCCACGTGGGAAATAACGCGAAGCGAAGCGAAGCCGAGCCAAGTCTCCCTTTCGCCCATCCCATATTCTGCCCCCCCCCACCCACCCCCTCTGCCGCTACACTCTGTGATTTCAGCATCCAATAATTCCAGCCGATTGACTTTTTTTTTGGTCGCGAGGAAAGTCAGATACACGGAAAAAAAAAGATTAGTGGTCGCAAATAATTTTTAACTAAAATTTAGTTCCCCCATCAAAATTTTAGCTCTCCCAACAAAAACTTACTGCTTGCCTGAAAATCAACTTAAAAATTAGTTGAGACAACTAATCTTTTTTCTCCGTGTAACCACCGCCAAAGACGGCGATTGCTCTTGTTGACGCGGGCTAACCGCCGCGGTCACACATCCGTGGACGTGCCGAGGACAGCGGCCGTGCCGTACTGTCACCGCCACGCCGCGGACAGCAACAACACTGCTCATCACGGCATATCACATTATTCTCCGATTGCGTTCGTACGCGCTCATATAATCCACGCCGCACAATACACCATGCGCCCACAAGCGATTGGCAATAGAGCTGAAGGCCCCCCCCCCCCCCCCCCCCCCCCCCCCTCCTGGGCTTGACAGGCCTTCGGCCCACGGCGCCGGACGTGGCAGCTGCGAGACCCGGGGAGTTCTGTGCGCGGGAAAAAGGGGGAGGGGGGTATGGATTTGAGGGGATGGGGGGCAGGGGAGACGGGAAGGGGGGGGGGGGGGGGGGGCTGAGCACGCTGGGACAGCGTGACATAAGCATTGCTTTGTCGATCACCACATGGACCACCACCGCCACATGGACGGGAAAATTCCCATTGTGTATCGAGCGCCAGGCTACCGGCAGGCCGGCAGGCACTGTACCTCATTAGATGTTTCGCGGAAGCCCTGCGCGTATCTGGTGCTGGTGATTCCAGTTCTGAGAATAGCAAATATCAGAGGAACAACCGAACGGGCTGCTGTAGCATCTAGTCAAAAACATCTTCATTTATTCGCAAGCCCGGCTCGAGAACGGCTTACCGCAGAAAACCGATCAGGGAGTGGGCCTTCTCGGAAAACGGAATACAATTTCAGTAATGGGTGGAAAGTGTACTCAGGCAAGGGCTTTCCGTTCCCCCCTAATTTCAGCCCCTTTCGCCTCCAGCCTGCTCCTCCTTACACGTTCGGTCTGCTGCGCGGGCGGGCTGGTCTTGGGAGAGTGTGTAACGGGATTCAAGGAACACACACACACACACACACACACACACACACACACACACATGTACCTGTGCACACACAATATCCTTCCCCTTTCTCCACCTCGTTTCCCCATTCCCATTCTGTCTCCCCGTTCGACTCCTCCCCCTCTTGCCAACCCCCGCGCCCGCAAGTAAGTCTTGCTCTGGCTCCCTTCGCAGCTCAAAGCAGGGCTGGGCTGGGTAAAATCGGATGACGGCAATTGGGCACAACTTGGAACGCAAGAGCGAACGCCGCTGCCGCAGAGTTGGCAGATTCCCCCCCCCCTTTCTCCCCCCCTTTCTCCCCCACCCCTTTCTCTCCCCCCCTTTCTCCCCCCCCCCTCTTCCCCAGCTACCTCCACACGCCACACACCGTCTCACGGCCTCTTCCTCCACGGACCGCACTCCACATGACTGAGCACAAAGTGCACACGTCTCTCTACTTGTAGAGACAGCACCCACGAGCGCTTGCACACGCACGCACGCACACGCACGCACGCCCACGCACACACGCACGTATTCCTAGCTTCTCCTCCCCGTCTCCACTTTCCTTGCCAAACGAGGAGATAGTGCAGAAGACAGACCCTCCCTCCCCCTCTGCGCGGGGATCTCGTCCAGATGTGGTATATATAATACATCGCACCGTAAGTGAATGTGGTCTAGGCTTTGCGCTTTCATTAATCATTCATTTTATCGGATTTTACTCCGACTTTTAAAATATTCACCGAAACATCCCGAACAAACATCCCGAACAGTGTGAAAGGGGATGGCGTCACCGTCAGGTCATGGAATATGTTTCCAGTATTCCTTCGCCGGGCCCTGGCCGGGGCCTGGGCCTGGACAGGAGGGAGCGGACCCCGGGGAAACGGGCCGGCCGCGTTGGGGACAAAAGTTGGGAGCAAAGGGCCGGCCGAGAGATAGGGTGTCTCCAGCACGCCCGCAGCAACAACACGGGGCCGAGCCCCGCAAACACACACACACACACACACACACACACACACACACACACACACACACACTCGTACGTAAGCAACGTCGGGTATAAAAACACATGCCCACTCACGGCAAACAATTATTATCGTCACAGGATTAGGAATTTTCTGCAGCCCAATCATTTTTCTTTTCTAAACGCTACTTTCCTCGTGACAAGTATACGTATCCTCACATTCTGCATATTTCTTTTTTTCGTGTGGCAGATCCCGCATGTTCTTTGAAACTGCAGGTCCGCTCTGCGCCGGTGCTGCTGAGGGGCCGCTGCCCCGCCCTTACCGCCCCCGCCACCCCCGCCGCCACCCCCGCCGCCACCCCCGCTGCCACCCCCGCAATGGCAGCAGCGCCATAAAAGGACTCATTCATCAAGTAAGCCTCTTTGTTCAACTTCTCCAATTAGAGCGGAATGCCTGTTGTCCTGCACGGATCCTCCTTGAACTCTGGCGGCTCTGGCGGCTTTGCGGGCAGGTATAGTGTCCAGAAGTGCACGGCGAGAGAGAGAGAGAGAGAGAGAGAGAGAGAGAGAGAGAGAGAGAGAGAGAGAGAGAGAGAGAGAGAGAGAGAAGGGTGGTGCTCGCTCAGCGAGCGACACTCCGAGCCACCCGAGTCATCACTTACTGCCTTTAAAATACCTTTAAATTCTAAAACTTCATTGTAACGCTGACGAGATAGAACCCTGAAAAACTGCGCTGCGGCGTGCGCTAGATGTCTCGGGCCGGTGGCGGTGGCCGCCGCCTTGAGGAGCACAGCCCTCCGCTGCGCGCTGGCGGCGTGCGGCGCGTGGCGGCGTGTGCCGCGCTGTGCCGCGGTGTGCCGGCCGAGCTCGCCGCGCCGCCGCCGCGCGACGCTCCGTCGGCACCCTGCGCGAGGCTATAGCGTTCCTTGAGCTGCGGGGGGTGGTGGCTGCGCTGCCGCCGCCGCCGCCGCGCCGCTCGGGTGGGACGGAGAGGGAGAGCGGGCGGGAGCGAGAGGGTTGACAGCGGCGCGGAGGGGGGTGGGGGGGGGGAGGCCCATCTCAGACGCAGCGACAAGGACTGGGCGCCGCGCCATTGGTCGGGCCGCAGCCAATGGGAGTGGCTTATCCGTTCGGGAAAAATGCGAGGCGGGGGAAAGGAGTCCGTGAGCAGGGCGGCGCGGCGCGGCACGGGCGGCCGCGGGAGAGGCTGCCGGGCTGCTGTGCTGCGCCGTCTAGTGCCCCTTTTATCTCACGTTTGCCCTGCGACTCACCATTAATTTTTCATCCGCGGTCCGACGAGGGCTGTGCTCCGTGTCCTGTGGACCACGCGGCAGAAAAACAACAGCTGCTGCTGCTTTTGACTCGACTTAGCTCCGTTGCGAGCACCGGACACCATTCATTATGGGATGTTCACTTTTATGACTGAGAGAGAGAGAGAGAGAGAGAGAGAGAGAGAGAGAGAGAGAGAGAGAGAGAGAGAGAGAGAGAGAGAGAGAGAGAGAGAGAAAGAGAAAGGCACAACTGATAAATTGCACGAAATACGCGGCTATTTGGGGAAGGAGCGTAAATTTTTGACGGAGCGAAATGGGAATAGATCTGAGTCTGATTTCGGCGCCTTCCAAATTTTACTAAAGGAATTTGTGTCTAGGCGGAGTCCAGGGCAAGTAGCTCAACAAATCGTACGCCAAATATCTTCTGGTGGCGGCACCCGATACCTCCGAGTGGAGTTTGATAACGGGATCTTATCCACCCAGAGAAACGAATTCTTGATTCAAGACTAGAAAAGAGTATTCTTAAAGCATTCAAGAATATAATTCTTGCTCCAAGAATATTTCTTGATTGAACTCTAAGATCGGCTTGATTCAAAAAAATATTCTTGAATGCTTTTAGCCTAAGAATCTGTTTCTTTGGGTGTCTGCAGGTTAGTGAACGGGGCGCTTCTCCGCTTCTCCGCTACCGCGGCGGCTTATATTGATGGTGAATCCGAAATGGCATGCAAATGAGGAATCTCGCTCACACTTACACGCTACACTTACACACACACACACGCACGCACACCGCATACCGCACCCTTGCCGACGGAAAATATGCAAGGCCAG
This sequence comes from Odontothrips loti, assembly GCA_038380765.1. Classification (NCBI taxonomy): domain Eukaryota; kingdom Metazoa; phylum Arthropoda; class Insecta; order Thysanoptera; family Thripidae; genus Odontothrips; species Odontothrips loti. Next base: position 9,840,813 of record CM076251.1, read on the forward strand.
AGCCTTGAGGATCCGCGGAGCTGCCTGTATGCAAATCGCGGCGAGGTGAAGACCGTGGGAGCCGGTGGGAACCGGGCGTCTGGCGTCTGGCGCTGTCGCTTGCAAAGCACCTGTCGAAGTGTCTGGGCGCGGGCACCGCACTCACTACCGCGAGTTCGACACTCTCGGAAAAATAAAATTGTACCGACAAAGGAATGTCGCCTTGATGAAGATCCTGCGTCGATTCAACTAATTTTATGTTCAATCGACACATAATCCTTGATCAAGGTGACATTCCCTAGTCGATTCAATTTAACTTTTTAAAAAGTGATCAGTTTCGCGTTTTCTTATTGCATTTATGCTCATACGATTTACATGCTGCCAAATCACGCGGTTACTTTGAAAGATACTCAATGAAACGGTTTAGTAATATTCCCGAATATTGTTCAGCTGACCGGCCTTCCGATACAACGCACCCCGAAATTGGCTGTGAACCCACTTTTTATACACGGCCAGTCCTACTTACTACGTCACACGTAACAAAAAAAAAATAGCCATCACCCTCACAGGATTTTTTTCTATTTACGTCGGGGTGATCGAGTGGGCTCGGGCCGCCTTGACCTGCTCGTCCTGTCCGAGGGTGTCCCTTCCTTGAGGAGAGGGTGCTGGAGGGGTCTGAGCCGGCCGGCCGCTGGTCAGCGGCGGGGGGAGGCGGGGAGGGCGAGGGGGTGACACCGGCCAGCCGGCCGGCGTCTTGGAGAAGCAATTCTGGAAAGTCCAGTCGGGCAAACCTGTTGGTCACTCGCTTGTATCGACTGCACACGTACATCGGCGAGTCGCAATAGGCTGCATAGGTAATCGTGTCACTGAGATTCACACGCCGGCCGGACGGGGCCGGAATGGAAATAGGGCCGAGTTTTGGACACTCGCCGATGGGAAAGGAAACTATTTTTGCCCCCCTCTCCCTCTTATTCCCTATTTTTCCGACGTTACATACCTCCGTCTGTATCCCCTCCACTGCCCTGACGTCTCAAGAGAAAAATAGTGACTGCGAAGGAGAGAAGCTCTGGTCAGTCTTTGGCAGTCCTTCGCGTCCTTCGGACGGTGCCGATGCCGCCGAATACCGCGAGTTTTGTGCCTTCAGAGTTTACCGCGCTTCCCTATCAGTGTGTGTCAAACAGTGAACGATTCATAGTGAGGACAAATCGTGATTCCTAGGACTGGAATTTAGTGTCGACAGAATTTAAAAGAAAACTGCAAAAAACTTGTGGACTGTTTAAGCCAACGTCTTAAAACGATAAAAACTGAGTGAAAATTGTGACGACAGTTGGACGCGTGCCTTGAATGTGTGTTATGTGGATGCCAAACTTATAAGCGCTAGAAGCAAGAACAAACGCCTGGATAAACTACTGCGGTTGTTTGGGGGAGACAAGTAGATTTCATTTCGATTTTCATCCCACTGGAATTCGTCTCAGAATGAATGGACAAAAAAAAAGCTAGTTTCGTTCGCAACACGCGATAAGTACCTCCTGGCGAAGATCCGATGTCCTCGGGTGCCGGATCTGCGGGTTCGATTCCTGCGGGTGCCCGTGTTGCGTGCGCGAAACTACTGCCCTTTCAAAAGATTCTGACTTGATTATTGAAAAAAACACCCTCTAAAAAAATTGAAGGATATCAAGTTTTGGATACAATGCCTACTTTTGAGAAGGGCGTGATTTTGCTTTTTACCCGCATGTAATTGTTTTCTCAGCGAGATTGAGATTCCTACTTACCCTACACCCAAAGAAACGAATTCTTGCTTCAAGCCTAGAACAGCGTATTCTTAAAGCATAATATAATTCTTGATCTAAGAATATTTCTTGATTTAAATCTAAGCGCTTGATTTAAATCTAAGATTGGCTTGACTCAAGAAAATATTCTTGAATGCTTTTAGCATGAGAATCTGTTTCTCTGGGCGTATCCCGGACTTTCGCTGAGATTTTCTCTACCATTCCCGGGATGAGGCGTTTCCCCGAAGCAGTTCGGCGCAGCCCACAGCCGGGCGGCGCCTTCTGGACGATAAATCAGAACGGCGCGGCACAAAGTTAATCCGGGGCATTAATAGCCCATCCCGCCACATATAGCAGCGGCAGCAGCGGCGGCGGCGGCGGTGGCCAGGGGAAATTATTCAGTTCGCAAACAACCAAGACCAATTACTCAGCAGCGCGCACCTTGCGAGGCTGGCCCTGGGCCTCAGCCTCTCGCCTTGGCCGCGCTGCCGCACTCCTCGGCGTGCCCCAGGGTCTGCCCTGCCCTGCCCTGGTCTGCCCCGGGTCGGCCTTGGAGTTTCGCAAGGCTGCCGGCCGGGACGGTGTGGGACTCATTTGGAATTATACCAGCCATTTATTTGAGGTTCCAGCATAACAGCCAGCGAGCGCGGACGGCAAGGCACGGCCGGGGCCTCGGCGGGGACCTGGCGGGGCTGCGCAGCCCCCGGCCGCCGCTGGCTCCTGTTGCGACAACACGGAACACGGCCATAGAATTCCCTCTTGCAAGATTAATCTGTGCGCAGACCAAGGAATGACAAATACTACAGCAACGCGCCATCTTGAAACGCGCAGCAGCGGCGGCGGCGGAGGGCTGCTGGAGTGGAGGCGGCAGCGGGAGCGAGAGAGAGACTCGCGGGTCGGCAGCGCGCTGGGGGAGGCCTGTGGGGTGGGGGGCGCGCGGCCGCGAGAGAGCGAGCGAGAGAGCCGACAAACATGGCGCTCGGGATGGCAGGGCTGGGCCAGCAGACTCCTTGAGGCAAGGACCAGGTGTGGCAAGAAAGTCCCCAGCCGGGCGGCCGGGCTTAAGCCGTGAGTCTTAAGCGAATGGGACAAGATGGATGGGGCCTCCGCCTGATGAGGGACAAGGGACGCATGGCGTATAAGCCCGGCCGCAAGGCTGCTGGAGCCTCCAGGCTGGAGCCTCCGTCTCACAGTTATTGATATCCTGGTTATTTCTCAGCGGCGACACTGCTATCGTGGGAACAGCGCTGTGTAGAAATCGTAGAAATGTGAGAATAAAGGGCACGGACGCACAAAACCAGCGAAGAAACTTTTTTCTGCTGCAGACATTCAAAAAAAAATTAATCAAACGTGTGTCCCTAATGATAATCTGATTCAGACGATTTTACAGCACATAGCCTACGATGTCGTTCCTTTTAACGAAGTATACATTTTCCCCCCGATAGTCACAGACGGTGAATAACATGAATCGAACAAACAACAAACAGTGCCTCGGTCGCAAGAAGACGGCGCCCGTAGCTGCCGGAGTCCGCCCCGCCCCGCCCTGAGTGGCCTGGCCTTGCCGGCCCCCGGGCTGCGCTGTCTCGGCCTGATGTGAATTTATTGCCCTGCGCCGCCGCTCCGGCCTGGAAGGCCTGCGAGCAATCTTAAGACTGTTTACAGGCCGGAGCAGGGGGCTGTGATTTAACGCGAGCGGGAGAGGGCCGAGCCGGGCCAGGCACCAGGGCAGCTGAGCTACGGCCGCATCGGCTGCTGCAGGGCGAACGTCTCAGGGCCGCTACAGAACGTTTACTCCGATTTATGGCCATCGCGGAAGCAATTTCCCCGCGGCTCCGGTGCCTCCGGTGCCTCCGGTGCGCAGGGAGGCCCTTACGAACACGGCAGATCATTATTTCATCTTCCCGCAGGGCGTCTGCTGTTATAAGTGCGGGCTGGGTGTGTGTGTGTGTGTGTGTGTGTGTGTGTGCGTGTGCGTGCGTCATGCGGGCGCCTGGCGCTTCTATTTGAGGAGCGGCTGCACGAAGACACGCCTGGAGAGTCTTGGAGTGTGTGCCGCTTCGTGTTCGCGCTGCCGCCGGGGCGGGGCGGGGCGGCGGAGAGCGCCACTTGCTCTTCCTCGGCACCTTGCCACAAGAGCTGCCCTGCCCGTGCTGCGGGCTGGCGGGGCCGCCCGGGAGGTAGGCAACGCGGACACACCGCTGCACGATGTTGCCTACCCCCGCAGGCGCCGGACGCCTGGCAGGTAGGCAACGCGCGTGCAGCGGTGCGTGCCGAGGGCGCCTTTGCCTATCCGACGGGCGCTGGATGGTCTGCGCGGGTGCCGGTTGCTTTTGCTTTTCTGGTCGCCGGTCGAAAGAGAGACAGGGATAGTGAGAGTGTTTGATGAGAGTGGGAGGGAGAGAGAGAGCGAGAGAGAGTGATGAGAGCCTGGCTCCCTCCTGTAATTAGGCTAACGTCGTCTGTTTGCTCTGCTCTTCAATTGGCCTTGCGACGCTCCGGAGCGCTTCGCGGCATGCGACTCACTTTTGATGTCGCACTGCGAGGCTCGGCGAGGCAGAGCCCAGGACGGGACGGGACGGGACGGGACGGGTCGGGTCTTCGGCGGAGGGGAAAACTTATCAGTCTGCCGGTGACGTCGCTCTGAGCGGCCCTGGTGGCTGCGGCCCCTCCCAGAAATGTGTGCCGGAGTAATTTAAATTAGCAGCCCGTGGAAAATAGTGATTCACTTATTTTTCTTGTAAAGAGTCGAGACTGTACCTGGATCGGTCTCCAGTTGTGCATTTAGCTTGAAACAGAGAAGCAATATCCAATTTGAAAAATACATTAAAATATAATAATTAATATGCACCGAACGTATGTTGCTTCACTCTGCGACACATTTTTCCAGAGTACTGGGGGCCTTCGGGGACCAAGATAGGCCGTATCAGCAGCCACCGCCTAACCTTCCCGTTGGAGCCGCGCGCTTCCGCGGCTGGGAATCGAATCAAACGCAAACATATGATGAAATCGCGCACAGGGCCGGGTAAACTAAGTTTAGAACTGCGGCCGGGGCGAGTAAGCGCGGCCGGGAGAGCTTCGGCTGGCTGCGTTTTGTCCGTGGGCATTGGCAGGAAAGGACACAAATATTGATTTCGATTTCGGCAGGTGTATGTGTGCTTTTCTTTCTCTTTTCTGCCATGTGTCCGCGTCACGACCCGAGCATCCGCAATGCTGAAGAGACACCCATGCTGGTTCGCGAAGGGGGTGGAGCGGGACCCGCGAATCAGGCGGTCGGAGTGGGGGAGGGGGTGGGGGAGGGGGAGAGGGAGGGGTTGGAGTCGCGGTCGGAATCCGCCATGCTCCTTCTGTCAAAGTCTCGGTCTCCCGTGTCCCGTGTCGTTCCCGAGAAGAGTGGGCGAGCGAAAGGAGTGAGCAGGAGAGAGAGAGAGAGAGAGAGAGAGAGAGAGAGAGAGAGAGAGAGAGAGAGAGAGAGAGAGAGAGAGAGAGAGAGAGAGAGAGAGAGAGAGAGAGAGAGAGAGAGAGAGAGAGAGAGAGAGAGAGAGAGAGAGAGAGAGAGAGAGAGAGAGAGAGAGAGAGAGAGAGAGAGAGATCCTCTGCGTGCTTTTCCGCACGGCGCAGCCCAGCAGACGCCAATGAGATGCTGTCGTCCCTTCGCCCTCCTGTACAGTCACAAGTGGCGGCTGGCGGCGGCTGATATGTCGAACGTGCTCACTCGCGGTACCATGCGGGGGGTTGCGGGGGCCGGGGGCGGGCTGTACTAGCTGAAGCAGTCATCAGGTGTTGTGATGAGCAAAGAGAAAAATTTTAAAAAAATCTAAAAAATAAGAAGTAACAGCAACCACACCCCTCACCTCACCATCACGGTAATGCATTTCTTCCGACAGCCCGCACAGCGGTGTCGGCAGGGCCCTGCTGGGGAGACAGGCTGCTCTGCGGAGGGAGTGAGGGTGTGGGCCGCCAGGCCGCCGCATCAGGTCTCACAGGGTGTAATTTACGCCAAAGTTTCAACTCTCGGCAGCAGCCAGCGCCAGACACCGCGCACCGCACCGCGGGTCGTGGCGAGGGAGACGGGCGTGGCGTGGCGTGGCGTGGCGTGGCGTGGCGTGGCGTGGCGTCTTATGCTGCCGCGAAAGCCCCCACAAGGCGGAAGAAGGATGAGAGAGCAGGAGCACATTTGGGGGCGCGCCACCCACCGAAGGGCGCGGCTGGGCTGGGCACGGCTCCCGAAGGCCCCGCGATAACAACTCCGATGCGTTCCCTGTGACTAAATTCTCATATTAATCTTTGCAAAATCCTTTCGGGACGTCTTTCGGAATATTCTGCTTCGAATTTTGTTAAATTTCTTCGGAACTGACGCCTGCTTGCTGTGAACGTTGTCAACTGCCTGTGTGTAAAAAAAAAAAAAAAAAAAGGATGAAAACTTTTCTCGCCTTTCTAAACTCCAACTAATGCGTGACTTTGTGCGGTGGGCGCCATCTTGTGCAGAGGAACTGTTCTTATGTGAGCTGCGTGGTTGGTCCAAAGTTTTATCTTCACCCCTATGCTTTGCGTTACTATTAACATAATTTAAATTGAAGTGTGTTTGTGCGTGCGCGCGCGCGAGTGTGTGTGTGTGTGTGTGTGTGTGTGTGTGTGTGTGTGTGTGTGTGTGTGTGTGTGAGGGTGGGTGGGTGGTGCTCCTGCTCGACTCCGCTAATGCTATTAAGAGCGAAAGCAAGCACATGCGCGCACAAACACGCACACGCACACACACACACACCCACACACACACACACACACACACACACACACACCTATCGCTGAACATCCGCCCCAGAGGCGGCTGTGTCTGAGCGGGGCTCACTACTTGCGCAGGTTGTAAGAAGAGAGGGTGAGAGCGAGTATGCGAGAGGGGAGAGGGCAGGATGTGGGAGAGGGCGGAGATGGTGCAGGCAGTGAAGGAGAAAGCGTTTCCTCCCCCCCCCCCCCCTCCCTCTCTCTGCCCCTCTTTCACCGCGCATTCCATCACACACATGCGGACATTCTCATTCATGAATCGAACAACGATTGCCGGCAGAATTGAGTAAATCAGCATATCATCCGACCGCACGCAGCAAAGTGATGACAGTCGGTGCAGTCGGCTGCGCGCCGCTCCCTCAGGTGCTTTGCATATCCGCCCGCGTTATTTGAGCGCTAAATGCAGCGTGCCGGTAAGTGCAGAGGGCTGTGGACGTCACAGCGGTGCGCGAGCTGAGGAAACACAGGTAAGTGCAGGTGAATTAATTGCGTCGGGAGGACAATCACATGCAGGTAAAAAATAAAGCGAATCGCACCTTACTCGAAAGTGGGGAATTTACCAAAAACTTGCCACATTGCCATTTTTTGGAGCAGCTTTTTCTTCTTCTTTTTAGCCCGCACTTACCCTGGTATCTGACACCGTTTGTCGCTTGTCAACGTCAGACGCATGGGAATCGATACATTTCCGAGGGCACTTATTTCGGCAGCCGAAGACACTACAGCGCCGTAGACAGCATGAAGCTCCCGGCATACAAGGAGTGAGACGGCCTGTAATCGTCCGACAGTCGCGGCCGCCTGATCGCACGTTACACGCCGGCGGAGCAGCAGCAGCAGCAGCAGCAGCAGCAGCAGCAGCAGCAGCAGCAGCAGCAGCAGCAGCAGCAGCAGCAGCAGCCTCCCAGTCCCTCCTTGTGGTATTTTGAGAGGCGCCATTATTGGAGCGTGGGCTGGAGGAGGGGGTAGATAGACCAGGAGCAGGCGAGGTATTAAAATGGAATCAGGCGTAATCTTATGCACGCGCGCGCACACACACGGAGACGCAACTCCCGGCATGCCGTGCGCCGTGCTCAGCACAGCGGGGCCAGCAGCGCTGTTCGTGGGAGCTTCTATTATTACGCGAGATGTGGCAGCATCTTGTGTAGTTGTAGTAGTAGTGCAAAGGGCGTGTGCGCGAGTGAGAGAGCGATTATGTTGATGCCAGAAAATTACTGAAATTTCCTCCCCGTCGCTCGCGCACTCAATGTTAGATGACGTCAAGGTGACACAACCTGTTACTCAAAAATACCAAAAAATAAAACTAATTCAAGAATTAGGGCGCACACAGAATGGAGGGTGAGGGTTATTCCGCGCTGTGGAGCCGTCATGCCGCCATGCCCGCGCGGACCGAGGACCTTCCAAGGAATCACCACGAACAAGGGGCGGAATGTGAGGGGGGAGGGGGAAGAGGCGTTAGCGTGGCGTGGCGTGGCGCAGGGCGGCTCAAGACGACTCGGAGAATCATAAATGCGGCACGCAACTTTGCCAATTAGTTGTCTTGTCCTTGTTGAAACGCGTCGCCGTCTTCCTCGTGACGCCCCGCCCTGCCGCCGTGCTGCGCCGCGCGGCGCCACGCGACGCCATGCCACTCCCCGACTTCCTCGGCGTCTCTTCGGCGTCCCCAATGGGGCCGACCCCGCTGCCGCTGCCGCTGCCGCCGCTGCCGCCGCCGCCGCCGCCGCTGCCGCCGCCGCTGCCGCCGCCGCCGCCGCTGCCGCCGCTGCCGCCGCCGCTGCCGCCGCCGCCGCTGCCGCCGCTGCCGCCGCCGCTGCCGCCGCCGCTGCCGCCGCCGCTGCCGCCGCCGCAGACAGCGCAGTGTCGCCATCATAAGCCTTATTGCCAGCGCACGCGCGCACGCGCAAGTTCCCCATTTCCCAACTTTGGAAATTCAAAGTTTGTTTGTCGTCTCGCGCGCTATTGAGCATAATTCAGGCGAGTCGCTGACGCCGCCGAGGAGCTGGAGTCCGGAGGCCGGCGGGCCGCCGTGGGGGACAACGACTGTCACTCGGCCTCAGCAGCCGTGCCGCGGGGGGGAAACTCCACCTCAGTACACATGCAACGCAACACACATTCAATAAACATCTCTTCTCCTCACAGCCTCAGCCACAGCAAAAGTGTTATTGCTTGGGGTTGTGCATAATTTTGCTGGATCTGAAGACGCCCGTCGCGAACGCAGCCGCAGCAGCAGCAGCAGAGCAGGCGGCCGTCACAACACTCGTTCGCCTCCTGGCGGCGCCGCCCCCCGCCGCCCCCCGCCGCCCCCCGCCGCTACCCGCCGTGCCGCTGCTGTCACGTCGTCTGCTATCTGCTTGTCATTTTCGCGACGTTTCTCTCTCCCCGGAGAATATCAAACCTTGTCTCTCGGCCGTGCCTTACGCAGCAGAGACTCCCCCTCCTTCTCCTCCTCCACGACGTCATCCTTCAAGAAGACACGACGACAGTGCCATGCCGCCGCGCCGCCGCGCCGTCGGGCACACTCACTCGCTCAGAGGCCCCCGTCACGCTTCGTCCCGGGGGCCCCGGGGCCGTCCCAGGACCCCGCCCGGCCCCGCCCGGCCCCGCCCGGCCCCGCCCACACTGTCAAGAGCTTGAGATCCGGCATCAACGCACATCAAACCGGCTATGACAAAATTTGCAAACTCTGAAGAAATAAAAAAAAAAATCGTAGGGCTGGATTTTAGAAAAATTGCCTTGATTGCTGGTCGGTTTCGAAAACCTGCACGGTAATTTTGAGACTGTCGTACTACATAACAATGATCAACACACAAAACTTGGTTTTTAAGAACTCCAAAACATTTTTGGAACGAAATATTTTTTTTTTTAGGAATTTCCAACAAGGGTAAGAAAATTGGCGGCATAATCTGTTGGGGAATTCCCAACCAAAATTTTTACAGTGCGGAGGAAAGGGATTGGTTGGTGCCCTGTCGGACAGACCCGGTTTTCACCACTTTTCCGCCCCCGGCGGGGCTCCAGGGCCCCAGGGCTGTGGTGGCCGCGGCGCAGCGACCATCGGTCCCACCACACCATTATGCTGCGTGCGGGCGAGAGGCCGCGGGCTGCGTGCGCGACGGCCTGTCTCCGTCTGCCCTGCGGCCCCTGGACACGAGAGAGACAGGGAGAGAGAGAGGCAGACAGACAGGCTGCAGGACGCAGCCCCACCATGAGCGGCGGCGCGGCCGCGCGCGGTCCGAGCGAAAAGCATGAAATGACAAACTCGGCCATTCGCCATTAGCGGATGTGGCCCCCGGCATGGTGGGGGAGGGGGGGGGCAGGGGGGGCAGGGGGGGGGGGGGGGGGGGGGGGGCTGCGCGAGAGCGTTTTATCCGCAAACCGCCCCGCTGCACGCTGCACGCTGCCGCTGCACGTTGTTCCAATGAAGCGGCCCGTCGGGAGAGAGGAGGGGGGAAGGGGGGGGGGGGGAGGCCCGGCCCACGCACACATTAATTGGCACGAACTGTCTGTTCGGAAACGCGTCATTATGTGTCTTTGAATGCGCGGGGGGCGTAAGTGCGCGGAGTGGCGAGTGACAGGCGTCGGCCGCGCCAAAGCAAGCGGAACCGTTTCAGCGGCCGAAGGAATACTATAAAGCGCAGCGCCGTTCGGATTTCGAGTTCGCGTTCCGCTGCACACGGAAGTGTTCTTCGGGAACAGCCACACGGCCGCGAGGCGAGCGCCTGCAAACGGTGGGGTAGGCCAGCCCGCACGACACGGGTGCGTTGCACAAACCATGATTGCCTAACCACTCGGCGCCACCGTTCGCACCAAATTGACCGGCTAAGATACCCATGGCCATGGCCATGATAACCGTACCCAGATTATTTTGGTTGGAGTTCCGCCACCGGGTTCAAGTACTGTCACGGGGAGGGGGTAAAAAGACCGTATGTATTCCTTGCCGCGGGAACAAATAAATTTGTAGTTGAGTCCGCGGTCCCCGCTGGTCCCCGCGGCCCGACGGTTCGCTACGGCCCCGAGAGACATCACGGATGTTGTTTTCCTCGCATCCAGAGGAGCCGGACTGCGAGTTGGTTAGTTCCGTTAGTTAGTTAGCCAGTTGGCTGTGCCGGCCCGAGCTGCCTAAAAGGCCGCTGCTGCGCTGCCGTTGGCTGCCGTGCCGGGCTGAACCGGCCGGCCCCGCCGAGCCGCGAAGAACTCCAACTCTGCGCCAACTCCCGCCGCCACTGCCACCGGGGCCCCGCCCGGCCTGCGTTCCAAAGTTTAAAGTTTTGCGCCCCCACGCTGGTTTGAATTTCCCGCGCGCCCGCGCGCAGCAGTAGCGGTAGCAGCAGCAGCGGCATTGGCCGTCGCCGCGGCTGCCCAGCATGCGGCAAAGTTTAAGTTTTCCATATAACCGGCAGTGGGAGGGTCTGTGGCGGGGGCGCAGCGGGGCTGAGGCTGGCGTAGGGAGAGGGGGGGGGGAGCGCCAAGCAGACCCGCCGTGTGAGCGGTGCCCACGACGGACACCAGAGCGTCTTCCCCCTGCAACTCTCTCTTTCTCTCTCTCTCTCTCCCCCTCTCTCTCTCTCTCTCTCTCTCTCTCTCTCTCTCTCTCTCTCTCTCTCTCTCTCTCTCTCTCTCTCTCTCTCTCTCTCTCTCTCTCTCTCTCTCTCTCTCTCTCTCTCTCTCTCTCTCTCTCTCTCTCTCTCTCTCTCTCTCTCTCTCTCTCTCTCTCTCCGTCATCTCCGATAAATAAATTAGATACAAACTGGCGGGCCCGCCGCTGCCAGCACCAGCCCTGGGGGGCTCGCGGGGCCTCACCACCGCCGCCCCGCCGCCCCGAACCGCCTCCGACCTTTATCGGACCGTAATGGAGAAAGTTAGCAGTGTGGATGTCGGTGGATGCGGGCGACCCCCTTGCCGTGCCGCCCCCGCCGCCCCCGCCGCCCCCCACACTCTGTACGCCTCACGTAGCGCTGCTGCGGGGTCCGCAGCTCCTCCGAAACGAGCGGTGTGGTGATGAGAATTTATTATTAATTCTGGCCACAAGGCGGAAGTAGGAGGATTACTGGGGGCCGGTGCCTGCCTGGGCACGGCCCTGTGGCCTACGGCCGCCTCCACGTCCCCTCCCCCCCCCCCCCCCCTGCGGCCTACGGCCCTTCCTTGGGAGGCAGAAAGGTAGAAAGGTGGCGGTGGCGCGGCGTTGCGAAAGGAAGGCGGTGGCTGCGGTGGATTAGCGTGTCTGTTGAATATTCAGCGGCGTCTTGAATGCCTCGTATTTCCCGCGCCCACCCCTCCCCGACAGCACCCCCGTCGTCGTGCCGGATCAGCCCCCCTCCTACCCCTTCTTCTCCCTCCTCCTTATTCCTTATTCGCGCGGCGCCCGCCAAGAGGTTCCGCGAACCCTCGCGCCCGCCCCGCCCCGCACACCCACCCCACCCCTTTTCCGTGCGTAAAGTTTCGCACCGCGGCAGAACCCACAAGATGGCGACTGTGGTGGAATCTACCCTGTGCTTTGATTTCGCGAGCCATTTCTGGATGCTCACCTCGCGGAAGGAAAAAAACGTTTTCGATTTGTTATTCCTCCTACATTATTTCTATTCTTCGCGCGAGAAGCATCTTAACTTCGCAGGCGACACAAACCATGATAATGAAATAAACCTTCCAATCCCGCTTTGCACGTTCATGACTAGAGTTGTATACGTCGTTGTATACGATGGCGGCGCTCCCCATTCCAACTGTTGCCCCGCGATGCGGCCAACAAGGGTAATAAGACGATGCATGCCCTCCTCGGCGGACGGACCGAGAGAGAGAGAGAGAGAGAGAGAGAGAGAGAGAGAGAGAGAGAGAGAGAGAAAGAGAGAGAGATATGGTTGTATCGTGTGTGGGAGGGAGACAACACAGGGAGGGCGCCTCCAAAGGGCGCGTGTATAGGAGAGAGGGGGGGGGGGGTGCTGAAGGAGGCGCCGTCCGCTTTCCAATTTCCTTCCCGTTCATTTGGAGGAGCAGAGCCCGCCGTGCCTTTGCCGTGCCGTGCCGTGTATTCATTTGCCCTGCTCCACGTCCGCTGTGAGATGCGACCCAAGGCGGGGAGGAGGGTCGGGACGAAGACAGGCGGGGCGCGGCGGGGCGGGGCGGGGCGGGGCGGGGCGGGAATGTCTTCCCCTCCCCGTGCTGAGCAGCGAGGTGCCTTCGCCTCGGCATGCCTGGAAACCTTCCAAGAAGAGAGAGAGAGAGAGAGAGTGAGACAGAGAGAGACAGAGAGAGACAGAGAGACAGAGAGAGACAGAGAGAGACAGAGAGAGAGACAGAGAGACAGAGACAGAGAGACGGAGAGAGAGACAGAGAGGGAGGAAGGGGGGAGGAAGGGAAAGAGAAATAGAGAGATAGAGAGAGACACGAGGGGGGCAAGGGAGGGAAAGAGAAATAGAGAGATAGAGAGAGACAAGAGGGAGGGAGGGGGGGGGGAGGAGGGAGGGAAAGAGAAATAGAGAGATAGAGAGAGATAAGAGGGGGTGGAGAGGCGGAGAACAGAAAACGACGGAATGATGGCGGACCGCGAAGATCCTAGTAAAGTGCGAGCGTGGAAATTCAGGTGGAGCCATAAAAATTATGAGTTAACGACTTCATCCCCCCAAAATACATAATCCTTGTTTATTTTATTTTTTCTGGTTGAGTAGTTTTGTGTTTCGTGCGCGCATTAGCAGATTATGTGGTACAAACGGCCGCCGTGCTGTGAGCTTGTCCTGTCACAATGTTCTGCTGTGCCGGGCAGAGGGGCGGGGCTCTTTACAAACGTGCTGTCCACATAAGGCGTGACTGAGATGACGTCTGTGAACTGGCCACAGTGTTACGAAATTTGTGCATGTGCCCTGCGGGGGCCGCGGGGGCCGCGGGGCGTGGCGCGCTGGGGCGGAGCAGGGCAACGCCAGAGCTCCGCTACCCCCCCAGCGGGGCCCCGCTGCCTGCCTTGTTCGGGGCCCCGCCTTCATCTTGGTTCCAATTTCCCTTTCCAAGACGACGGCGGCGGGGCGATGCGGGCGCCTCTCGGAGCGCCGCGGAGTGAAGGGGGCGGGGGGGGGGGGGCTCGGAACTTACTATTACTATCGTTTATGCGAACAGATGCGTAGAACGGGAAAGCGGGAAGCGAGGCGAGAAGGAAAGGGGGGCCTTTGCCGTACGTGGGGGGGGGGGGGCGTCTCAGCGCGCCGGGCCGGGGGGGGGGGGGGACCTCCTTGCCTCGCCAATCCATATTGCACGACGACGCGTTTCACAAATGGAGAAACAAAGAGCACCGCGAAGGGGGCATGTGGGGGGATGTGTGTTTGTGTGTGTGTGTGTGTTTGTATGTATGTGTGTGTGTGTGTGTGTGTGCGCCCACATCATCCTTGGTAACCACGCCCCCTACCCACCTCTCTCCCTCTCTCCTCCCCAACATCCTCCTCCTCCTCCTCGTTAAGTCCTAAACAACGTCGAGGAGTATTATGAGCTCGTAGGAAGCGGCGGCGCTCTCCCGGTCCCGGCTCGGCTCGCCAACACGGCGCCGCCCCCGAGCCTCAGCAGCAGCAGCATCAGCCGCGACAGGCAGCGTCGCCGAGCGCCGTGGAGGTAGGCATCCCATTAGACGTGCGAGGAGCGGAGCGGAGGGGTGGCAACTACCCCCTCCCCCTCTGTGGCCGCGGGACTCTGCCAACGGCAATGCTGGGGGAGATTTGTGTGAGACACGGGGGGAAAATATGTACTCCGGCAACTTGTTCGCTAATCCAGCGCACGACGACGCGAATTCGTTTCGCTGCCACCGCCACTGCCATTGCTCTCTCTCTCTCTCTCTCTCTCTCTCTCTCTCTCCCTCCCTCCGCCAGCCTCTCCCCCCTTCCTCCGGAGTGTCCGTCAGCTTGACCACTGACCACTCTAATTCTCCTCTCCTCTCACCTCACCGCCGCCACCCCCCAGCTGCCACCCGCGCCGTCGGCGTCCCTTCCCGACCCCCCCCCCCCCCCCCCCTCCGCACCCCTGGTCCGGGGATGTTCGGCGCCCACCAAAAACCGTCCGCCGAGTGCTCGGCGCGGCGCGGCGATGCGGCCCAACAACAACAAGTGCTGCCTTTCTAAAGCCCTCACTGCCTCTTCAATTGTGTGCAGAATAGTTGTGCACTGAACAACTCGCGCCACAAGGCCCTTCACTCCCCCCCCCCTCTCTCTCTCGCTCTTGTTGGGCACGTCGCGCTGGTGCTCCGCACTTTTCCATCAATCATGCTGTGCATACATCACCCGAATGGACAGCGGGCCGCGACGCATGTACTCGTCCCCGTTTTCCCCCACGCCGCGGCCCGACTCGTTGAGCCCCTCTGGACAGCTCCCCCCCCCCCCCATCCCCCTCCACCCCTCTCTCTACTGGCACCATGGAATCAAAAGGTCTATCGCAGTCGGCGCTTTCCGTGATTTAATTTTTTTTTTTGTCGGTTTTCCGAAATGCATGTGAGTCACCGGCTAGCCCCGGGGTACCGCTGAGTTTTTCATCCTTGCCGCGCTGCTGCTGCAGCACAGGGCAGTGTTCCATCGCACTCCGGCCCGGCGCCCGCGAAACGCAATCGGATTTTCTCGCAGTGAAATGGGCTTTAAGCCCCGGGCGGGATTTTGGTGTCCGTGTTGGTTTAGCGTATGGGCCCATTGCGCGAACGCTGCGACGTGTCCCCGTGCGCGGCGTGGCGCGGCGTGGCGCGGCGTGGCGCGGCGGCCCACTCGCCCGCACTGCCTATGGTCACACCCCTATGTGGCCACACGCCTGGCCACGCCATGGCGCCACCCGTTTTGTGTGTCAGCTTCGTTTTATGGATCAGGCCCGTGGTCCGTGTGCGCGCCCGGGTGCCTGTGTGTGTGCGCGCGTGTGTGTGAAAGTGTGCGCCGCGGATGCGAGCATGCGTGCGTGCGTGCGTGCGTGTGTGAATGCGAATGTGAATGTGATGTGAGTTTGCGTAGCGGGCCGGCCTATCTCCCAGGCGGTGCATGCATAGGGATATGGCGTATCGGGCAACACTCACAAATCGAGCCCCGCCGAGTCCGGCCGCCGCAGCCACACCGGTGTCCTGTGTCCACCGAATCGGCGCGACGAATCCGCTGCCGACAAACTTCCCCGGGTTCGAATACCGAGACACAATAATTGCGTTTTGTGTATAATATGCCCGGCTGTGGTGTTTCGTAAATACGCTCCCCTGAAGTTTTGAGTCAGGGTGCCCCCCCCTCCCTCCCCCGCCATCCCTCTCTCGACAGCGGCCGCTGACGCGTCGAGTGACGGCGGTTTAGCGGCCGCCGGCCACACAGAACAGGAACAGAATCACAGGGCCCGGACATGCTTCATTTTTCGGTGGCCGCTCGGCGCACTTTGTGACAGTTGAACGGTCCCTCGCGGCGCCGCGCCGCGTTTCGACACGGAAGGGGCGTGTTGGGTATGAAGGGGGAAGGGGGGTGGGTAGGGCTGGACGCGGAACCGCGAGCATACCAATCGTGCGGCGGGAGGCGTGGAGGGGGCCGCAAATGGCCTCCCGCATGAAACAATTGCAGTAGTAGTTGCAGCGGGCCGCGACACTTTTGCCAACAGAAATCATGGCGGCGTTTGTCGGTGGCGAGTGTTCTTTTTTTGGTGGAGGTAACTTCGCGGGTTCGAATACTCACCGCCCCGGACCCAGGCTGGATTCGTCTAATCCATTGCTATTTATGCTATGGATTTTTTGCGGGGCATGTTGGCATGTGCGGACAGGTTGGGCGGGCCGTGCAGGGCCCCATGTGTATCACTGCTTTTATTTGTGTGTTGCCATTTTTTTTTTTTTTTGTATGTTGGCATGTGCGGTCAGGTTGGACTGGCAGTGCAGGGCCCCAGGGCGCCCCGCCGATAGTACGGGGCGGGGCTCAGGGCGGGGCCCCCTTCACACACGGCACGGCCCCTACTAATGAATTTCGCTTTGTTTTATTCGCTCGGTTGGCAGCAGTGCTGCGGGGGCCTGGCGGGGGCCACCCTCGGCCCTCCCGTTTTAATTTGTCGCCCGTCTGATTCATGTGTGTTATTTGGCGCAGCGCGTTGGCCGGAAGCGCCGCTGGTGGCGGCTGGTGGCGCCGAATGGTTGGCTCGGCACACCGATCACAAGGTTTGCTCCGCGCAATTTTTCATATTCCAATAATTCTATAATCGGGTCTCGGAATACCCGCTCGTACAATACGAACTCCGGTGCCCTTTTGTCACGTGGCCTGTCACTCCGTGTGTGTGTGTGTGTATGTGTGTGTGTGTGTGTGTGTGTGTGTGTGTGTGTGTGTGAGCCGCGCCTAGGGCTGATCTGCTGCTGCATGCTGTCCAGAGTCGGCTGAAATTAGTTTCGTTTGGCGCCGACGCGAGCCATCAATCGACTATCGTAATGGGGCCGTCCGCTACCCGGCTGCCCAGCCCGGCCCGAGGGGTTGGCAGGGCCAGTGCGGTGCCAGCAGCGGTGGCCGGGTTGGGTCCTTACGCAAATGAGAAGGGAACATCACGAGATTTTTTTTCGGATGCGGTATTGGTACCTCTCTGCCGGGAGCGTAGGCAACCAGTGCGGCAGCGGCGCCACGGGCACTGGATCCGCAAGGAAACAGGCGCTGCAGATCCGAAAAATAAATGGCAAAAATGTGTGGTCGCACCTCGATTTTAGCACACTTAATGTATTCATTCCTTGAATATTGAGTAATTTCGTAAACAATTGTGAGTATCGAAATAAAAATAAATCAATGTGGGGCCCCGCGCTCGCAGTCACACAATCTACATAATCGAGGAATGAAAGAAAAAAGATGCCCTACCTCTCCCGGCCCTGGTTATGGTTAGGAAATCCCACCCCAAGGATTGTGCCATATAGACCTCTTGCCGACGATTGGCCGAACCCTTAGCCATTCGCCCCCAGCCGAGTCTCGTTCAGACACACTCCCCGGGTCAGGGAGTCAGGGAGTCGAACCACGGACCTAGGTCCATCATGAGACTCCAATTTCGCATGACAAGACGGCGTGTCACTTTTGAAACTACTCCAACCAAAACGCCCCCAAAACAGAATCCCTCCTATCTGCAGTTTTCTAGCTGAATAGAGGTCTTTACTGCCAGGGCGAGCGCAATACTCTTTCTTTTTTGTTTCTACGTCATAGAAGAATTATAGGAAGTAAAGAACGAGTTAAAAAATATAAGTTAAAGCGAGCTCTGGCGCGCATGCGGCTGGCCCTGGCCGGCATTCCCTGGTCCTCCCTCACCCCCATCCCCCTCCCCCCTCTGCCCCCTGAGCTAATACAACAACACCTGCGCTCCCTACCCCCGACCCAAATACACAGAGTCACCCACACTCATTCACAATGGAACTGCGGGGCACATAAACAGGGGCATTAAAACACACTCACATACACACACGCGCGCACCGTTGCGGTGCCCCCTTCCGTCGCGTGCTGTTTGCGCGCTCTTAAAGTGTGTGTAAATGCGCGCTTAACTTGGTTAATCGTGTTTGGAAGCAGCGCGCGGACTAGCGGCCGCCATGGCGGCAGTGCAGCCACTGCAGCAGCGGCAACAGCGTAGGTGTGGCTTCAGCCAGCGCCATCACTGCGGGGGCACGGCTGTCCCTGCGGTGTTGGTAGCCCTGCGCCGCCCCGCGCCAACTTCCGGCGGGACAAATAACGTGGGCAACGGCGGGGTGTGTGTGTGTGTGCGTGCGTGTGTGTGTGTGCGTGTGGGTGCGCGCGCGCGTACGATGTGTAGGGGATATTCCCGATTCCCAGCAATACCGCGGTAGCGATAAAAATACTCAGAAATCTCAGACATCACTGCCAAGAGCCTGGCGACCTACTGCGGCGCACTTGGACACCGCAGACTGAAGCATCTTCACTGAACGCACGCGCACTTTGAAGCGCCGATTTTTTTCCGAGTCCAGTATCGCCATCTAAGCGCACGCTCGATGAGGCTATGAAATGGCCGGTACATATATCATCAGCGAGAGCTAAGCGCTCGTCACGCGGGAGACGACTCCCAGGCTCTCCAGCGCGTGGGGTATCGACCGGTGACGCCTCAGCCTGGTCTAGACGGCTTCTCGTGATTGACGGTTTTTTGCGTCTTGTTTTCCTAAAGGGGTTGAGGGCGTAGTTTTCGTAGGGGCAAGGTTGGGGGCCGAGGTCATTTTTACGACGTCGTTCGACAGGATACGATGGCAGGGGGTATCGGCGCGACCGCGCTGTGCGCAGTACTGGGCCTGTCGTGTACTCTGCAGGGGAAGAGGAGGGGGGGGGGGTGTTCGTGTGAACGCAAAGGCCCATGGGATTCGCGCATGGCCGCGGTGTGCGTGTGTGTGTTTAGGACCCGGGGAAAAGTGGTATGATGGTGTTGGCGGTGGATGGGGGTAGATGGGGTGAACAGGGGGGGGGGGGGGGGCGATCGTATATGTGTAAATGTGAGTTGGGGCGAGTGCAGGCGTGCGGTTTAGGCCATGCGGTTTAAAGAGGGAGTGGGGGGGGGGGTGGGGGGGTTGGTACATGTCGTTTGGTGGTGGTGGGGGGGGGGGGGTGAAGAGGGCCGGAAAACAGGAAGAGGGAGGGGATATAGTGGTGCGTGGCGGTAGAAAGTACACACACACACACAGACACACACACTGCGCGGGAGTTATGTGCAGCGTGGCTGACAGGTGATGCAACAGTGCAAGTGTCCCGGGCCGGGTCCGTCCGGGTCCGGGCTCTCGCTGCACACAATGGCGCGCGGCGCAGTACTTTTCCGGTGGCGGACGCAGGCTGCAGCACAGCGCGGCGCCGTGTATTCTCTAAACATTAGCGGCCGCCGAACAGCAGCGGCCTGCCGCGGAGGGCCCTCGGCACGGCACGCGGCTGTGTGGACCACTAGCGGCGCGGCGCGGCAGCGTGCGTGAGGAGGAGGAGGCTTCGCTCTCGCTGACGATATGTCACGACCATTTGGTAGGGTCGGGCTGAGTAAACATTGCACCTGCGGGGCGGGGAAATGCATGCTGAAGCCGCGCCCGGCAGTTTTCGCGCTGCGTGACCCTTCCATGTCGTGTTATATCGTCAGCGATAGCTAAGCCTCCAAGGTTTCGAGTCAGCTCGTGGCTGACGGCGCGCGCGCGGCACATGCTGCGTAACTTTTTATTCCGTTCGCCTCCGTATCCGCTGTTATGATGCTCGTCTTCTTCTTATTGCTTACGGTCTCTACTCCGGATTACCCTATCGGAAGGTTCAGGCTGCGCAGCTAACTCCAGCGCGGTCAGAGTTCGTGGTTGCGTACTTGTGTGCTGTGTGACCCCAGCATGCGGTCGTGACATATCGTCACCGAGAGCTAAGCCTGCGAAATTTTTCGTGGCGAACGCCGGGGAGGAGAGAGTCTGACAGACACCCGTGTTTTGATTCCGCTGATGTTCTTCGCTGCGGTCCACCTGCATAAGAGTTCGGCGGCAGCGATACCCCTCGCGCGCTTCTTTTTCCCAGGCAGGTGTGGTGCTCGCTGGGGGTATTGACGGCGAGGAGGACTCGCAGAGACTTCGCCGCAGCTTCGGGACGGGCCAGCATTGCGGAACCCCTTCGCCCGCCAAACGAGCGCGCCCGCACCTCCCGCTAGGGGGCGACCGCCGAGCCCCGCCGAGCCCCGCCGCGTCCAGTCCGGCCAACTCGCAGCGCACACACGGCACCGGCGGCCGCCGCCTAAACACTGTTTCTCCTAGTTTTATTCGCCGACCAGCCCGAGCAGCTGCGGAAAGTTTAGCCGTTACTTTAAACTACGAAACGGCATTAACGCTCGCCCGGAAGGGAGAGGGTCGGTGTAGTACACAAGGCCTCCGGGGGGGACTCCGGGACTTCCGGGACCTCCGGGCCACTGCCACAACCTGCAGTGAGGAGGATGAGAGCCCAGTCGGAGTCCGGCTCGTAGCTTCGAGAAGGAGAGCGGAGCGGCGGCAAGGGGTGGCAGAATGTCTACCTCCGCATGGAGTATCGCCGCTCTGCCCCCCCCCCCCTCTCTCTCTCTCTCTCTCTCTCTCTCTCTCTCTCTCTCTCTCTCTCTCTCTCTCTCTCTCTCTCTCTCTCTCTCTCTCTCTCTCTCTCTCTCTCGTCTCTCTCTGCGTTGCCTACCTTGGAGACATGGTGCCCTGGGTGCGAGGCGCCTGGCAGGTAGGCAACATCGTGCTGGGATGTGTCCGCGTAGCCTACCTCCCAGGCGCCCTCGGTGGAGCCCCGCATCGCACACACCCCTACCGGGGGTCCCCATTAATAATGCAGATAATGTGTGTTTTAAAAACGCACTCAGAAATAAAAGTTAACACTGCCCCCCTCAATGGACCGCCAGATAGTGAACGACATGAAGGGACATTAAAAAATCAAATGAAAAAAGTTTTTGTTTTTTGGCGACTGTGGGTAAACGTGTTCATTAAAGTAGAGGCGTGTGTGTTTTCCCCTCGCCGCCGCATTCACTCCGCGCCTCTTTTATCTACTCTTTTAAGCCGAGCGGGGGCGTGGCGATGTGTGGCGGGGTCAACGGGGCCCGGGCCGAGATCAGCTCTGAAGCGCTCCCAAATTAGCCAAAGTGCCGCCGTCACGGACAGGCGAGGGTCGGCACCCCTGTGCGGCCGCCCCTGTTGGAAGAAGCGAAAGAGCGAGCGAGAGGGAAAAGGGCTCCGGGAAAAAGGGGCGCGACGGCTGGCGTGGGAGGGAGGGAGATAGAGACAACGACTTGGCTCAGTCAAATGGACCGGGGCGCAGCGGGCGGGCGGCGGGGCGCGGTCAAACACGGCCTGGCTAATGTTGCGGTCCGTGTTTACATGTGGCGTTACCGACAATTACCAGCGCTTTGGCTTTTCGCGCGCGCCAAATAATGAAAAGAGAGGAAAGAGGGTGCGAGGTGAGAGGGGATGTGCGGAGCCCCACACACCGCCCTCTCCCGGTTCCCTCACATTCGTCCGTGATTGTAAGTGAAACGAGAGGAATCAAAATCGTCGTTCTTTTCAAGATAAACTGAATAAATTTCCGAAAAAATCTGTCAAGAAATAATTAGTTTCAATGCCTCTGAAAAATAGGGATGTTGAAAAATCTAATCATATAATTTTTTTGCTGAAAAATATCTGTAAAATCTAATCTTCCTGCTCTGCTCTGCCCTCTAGCAATTTCAGACAGTATAGATTCTCATTTCAATAAAAATAACATGCAACGCCACCATCATGAGCCACAAGCCGCGCGATTTGCCATACTGAACTCCGCAGCCAATCAGAGGGCGCCATTGGGCTGTGTGGTTTTTTCTCATGTAGGGTATGGCAATATGCTTCAGGTACTGCCGACGAGACTGCTCAATCGACGGGGATCAAGTTGTGGCCACTTGACTAGATTTACTCAGGTGGCTCCTCGTCATTACCAGTCGCTACACGAAGTCTAGTGAAGTCGCCACAACTTGATCAGGTGGTTCAAGTACTTCAAAGGTACTGCATGGC
This sequence comes from Odontothrips loti, assembly GCA_038380765.1. Classification (NCBI taxonomy): domain Eukaryota; kingdom Metazoa; phylum Arthropoda; class Insecta; order Thysanoptera; family Thripidae; genus Odontothrips; species Odontothrips loti. The sequence continues at coordinate 9,862,773 of CM076251.1, forward strand.
TACTTATTTACTAGATTCTCTCAGGTGGCTCCTAGCATCATTACCAGCCGCTGCACAAAGTCTTGTGAAGTTGCACATCGTGCACCTCGCCTGCTGACGCGGACTGTGCCGTCGCTGTGACGACGACGTAACGTCGGCAGACGTCACGGTCACGTGGGATGACCGCGGCCAGCTGGGTCCCCGAATAAATCTGCTCGGGGGTACCCGGGGGCTGCGGGGGCTCGTAAGGGTACTGCCGACGAGACTACTCAATCGACGGGGAATCGATGATGGTTGAATTGACTTGAGGTGTTAGTCGAATCGGTATTGGTAGGTTTTTTATGTGTTTTTTTCCCTTGAGAAAAGTGAAGAAATGCTATCTGAAACACGCGAACTGAGTCGCCGCGCCTCATGCTGGGAACACACCACGGCGCTGGCTGGAGTCTCTGTCGGTCGGAGTATCTCCGCGGAGAGACTCCCTTCCATCCCCTCACCCCGCACCCCCCTCACACAATAATGCGTGCTGGAATCTTATTTCCCCGTCCACGCTATTAACATTGCCATTGAAGGGCAGAGAGCGCGTTTTAATTTTTGGAGGTCACAAATTAAAATAACTTTTTTTTAAAAATATTTTTTTGTCTTTTACTGTTTGTAAAATTGCCATGCCACGACCTGGCGAGCAGCTCCCAGCCGCCCGGAGGACCGTAGGCAGACGGCAGGCCGCCCTCTTTCTCCCCCCTGGCCGCTAAGCCCGGCAGGCCAGCAGGCCAGCAGGCGCAGCACATGCGCGTTGCCCTGACTTTTCAGCGTCGTTACTGGGGATTACGAGAGTGCCGCACCCCCGGGCCGGCCGGCCTGGCCGAGGGCTGCCGGGGGCCTGGCTCGGACATTACGACGATATTACGTGCGTGAGCAGCTTTATTTACGCTAGAAAGAAAACGGAGAGAGGGCTCCAGGGGGCCGTGGGCCGGCTGTGGGCGGGGCGGCTGCGGGAGCCTCCAGCCAGGGGATCCCAGGGTCACTTCTCTCTTAATTCTTAATTACACTAACGCACCCCGCCATACTCGTGTCCGTTTATGTTCTACCAGCCAGCTCAACCTTATTTTTTTTTCCTACTTGCCGTCCATACGGTCGTTAGAAACAGGCGGTGCGGATACGACATACGCATATGGACAGTTTTGATGAACAGCGTCTTTACACGCGAAGCCTTTTTTTTCTCAGTTGAGTAAGATGATTTACATGGGGCACAAGTATAAAATATTTTTTCCCATTTAATCCCCGTCGCGACCTGGGACGTGACGACCCTGGGGTATGGAAGCTAGCTAGTGATATCCAGGGATATGAAGGCACGCTGACGTGAGGCTGGGGACTATCGATTGCTTTCCTCCCTTGTCCTTACATGGCAATGAGTGTGAGTAGGGTGGGGATATCACCCTCATCCCTTTGTCCCGCTAGCCGGCGGACTCTTTCTTTGTTTCTCTCTCCCTCTCTCGTCTGCTCTTTCTTCTCCTTCTTCTTCTCCTCCTCCTTGTCTTCGCACGCACCTCTCCGCTTTCGTTCCTTCGAGTATCGACCCGTCCACCACAGAGATAGAAACACCCATGCACACGTGCGCACGTGCTCTCTCTCTCTCTCTCTCTCTCTCTCTCTCTCTCTCTCTCTCTCTCTCTCTCTCTCTCTCTCTCTCTCTCTCTCTCTCTCCATCTCTCTCTGTCTCTTATCATGTAGCGCCCCCCTCCGCTTTCTCTGTCTCTCTTCCTCCTTCCTCCCCCCCCCCTCCCTCGCCTTCGCCCTCAGCGCCATGGCGCCTAGTAGTGCCGGCGTTCTAGCAAAGATGGCGACACTGCGAGCCTTTGGGTCGCAGCCGGCCTCAGCAAGTTGGCGGACCTGGAGCACCGCACAACCCCCGGGGTGCCCGTGTGAGTCAAGCCAGTGATCGGATGTCTCCTCTGTGCGATTGGTGCTTTTTTTACTTCTTTATTTTTTGATATTTTGAAAAAAGAAAGCAAGTGTTTGACAGTCTATTTTCGTTCATTTTCGACACGGTTTTTTCCCCCTCAAGTATTGTGACACACAGCTGCTAATACTACCCGCGACTCCGCAGGCAAAACGTGGTGGAAAGCTCTCGGGCGAGCGCCGAGCGCCGAGCGCGCCACGGTGTGGTGGTTCTAAGGGTGTGATATGATAGGCGGCCTCGCTTCGCGGCGCTGCGGGTGCGGCGCGGTGCGGCGCTGCAAAGTTTGACGTCTTCCTGCGCAAGGCAAGGGGGCCCAGGCGGGGCTGCGGGGCTGCGGGGGCTCCCCAGGCGTTTACAATACAGCCATCCATATTCATGGCCCGCGTAAACTGATTCTCTGCCTCGCCATTACGGCGATATTTTGGTGCTGTCGTCGTCGTTGGTCGTGCGCGCCGGGCGGGAGTGTGAGAGAGAAAGAGGTGGAGGTAGAGGGCGAGGGACAGAGAGAGAGAGAAATAGAGAGAAAGAGAGAGAGAGAGAGAGAGAGAGAGAGAGAGAGAGAGAGAGAGAGAGAGAGAGAGAGAGAGAGAGAGAGAGAGAGAGAGAGAGAGAGAGAGAGAGAGAGAGAGAGAGAGAGAGAGAGAGAGGATAAAGCCGTTGCGAGTACTTTGTACACGCTTGTGACCGAATTTCGGGTCTGGAGATTGCGTTTGCAGGCTGGTGTGCTGACGGAAGAAAATGGAAAGTGCGGCCAGTACTCATGAATCGGAGTAACTCTCCACAACTGACGCGTCTGTGTGTTTGATATAGGAAAGTAATACATTTCAGCCAGGTTCATCCAGAATTTCATTTTATTGAAAGGCTTGCTTTGAAGCTGTGCCCGATGTCCTGATGTCCGCCTCGTCGTTGTATGCTACTCCATCTGCAACATCAAAAAACAACAAACATTACAAGACAGGCATGGAGAACGCTTTACCGTTCTAGGACAGGCTCGTTCTTTGGGGCTGTTCAGATACCACGTGGACACTTAGAGGGAAAGGGGGGTTCACGAAATGTCCACAACTGTCCAGGTGAATTCAAATGATGAAAAGTTTTGATTTTTTTTTTTCAAGTGATGCGCTCGTTATACTCATGCACTATTGGTCGAATTTGTTTGTACGAAACATGCCCAACTGCTGCTCTCAAATCCACATCACCGGGTACGTGCGCTGGGGACTCGCCCGGAGACTAGACTAACTTGCTGTATGTATAACAGCAGCGCGAGCCAGAAAACGCCGTTGACCACTAGCGCCATCTCTCGGAGCCAACGGTGGTTCTGCTCTCTGCGGGACAACAGTGGCTATAGTACCGGCAACGCGCTACGCATCTCCATCGTTGCTCCGTAGCGTAGTGGGCTAGCGGACCGGTCGGTGACCGCAAGGTCAGGGGTTCAACTCTTTGCCGGAGTAAAAATTTTTCTGAAGTCTGCCGACCGAGGATGGTGGGTAAAATATACCAAAAGAACGTGTTCAAAGTGTGTTGTCTGAGTGACCGCGGACGTTGGGCCGCGGACATTCCCCGGAGGTTGAATACACTCGTTGACTCAGTGGTTCGACGCCCGAGCAGGGGAATGGTGCTTGCCAAGACTCGGCAGAAGTTAAATGTAGAGGCCTAGGGTTCGGCTTTCTACATTTTTCAAGCGTAAGGCCTCGGAATCTGGAGTATTCGGGCAACACCTACTTGGATACATGGCGTAGAAGAGTAGAGTACAATCGGCTTCGGCCGTGTACGATCTGGGCATCCTACCTCCCTCTCAATCCGCGAGGGAGTGGCTTTAGGGCCACAGACCAACTGGCTGGTCGAAGGGGGCTGACTCCTGAAATCTAGTCAGCGGAAGGGGCGATGTTGGCCGTTGCGGAAGCCTGCCTACCAAGGTGGCTGCGTCGTGCCTGTGTCTTAGCGGCGGTCAACCTCCTGGTACACCGGTTCCCATCCGAACACCGAAGTTAAGCAGGAACGGTTCCGGACGGAAGTCTGGGACGAGGTAGGACCCACCCATTTTTGCCGTTTTTTGTTGTTGTTGTATTTTTTATTTGCAGAGTCTACCAATTTATAGAGAAACGAGGGAAACGGCGGAAAAACAAATTCGACCAATAGTGCATGAGTGTAACGAGCTCATCACTTTAAAAAAAAAATCAAAACTTTTCATCATTTGATTTGACCTATCCGCCTTTATATTTTTTTCGGACTTAGCCGCTGGCACTCCGCTAGACCGCGACGAACAAAGGTATCTATTGTTGACTCGAGGCGGCGCCTTATTCCAAGACAAACGACCGCCCATCTACGTTCTCTAAAACGGCTGGAAACGAGATTTTATTTTAACTTTTCAAAATGTCTTATGTCATTTTCAAAACTAAATCAACAACTGATCAAAATGTCGCGTTAACGCAACACTTGCGTTAAGCGGTTTGCGAATTGAATAGGGGTCTTGGTCAGGGCGAGTGCGATACTCGTTCTTTTTTGCTTCTATGTCGTAGCAGTAGTAGTAAGCAAAGAACGAGTAAAAAGGAAACACAGAAGGGTAGATTTGGCTCATTGCTCATCCCATACGACGCCTGCTGGGTATGCAGACAGGTGCTGTAAATAAATGACGATCCGAAAATCGTGGTGGTGTCGAAACGAACCTGTTTTTGTGCGGCGCTGCGGGCGAACGGTCTCCGTGTCCTGCACGGGCAGCCATGCTTCTTCCCAACTTGGACCGTACACGTTCTTGGCCGCGTGTTTGGGTCTGCCCCGCCGGCCCCGCCGGCCCCGCCCGGGGTCCACACACTCCCCTCACAATCGGCTCCGGAATGCGGGACCTGCAACAAACGTGGTGGACTCGGGGGAGTGTTTCGCAGCTCGAGGTTTTCGGTGCGGTTTGCAGCCCTTAATGATATAGCGGCGACATTTGAGTTTTTTTTTGTTTGGAACGTTCGTCACGATCCGCAGACCCCCTCCCCCGCCCTCCCGTTACGTCACGTTGTGAACATCCCCCTCAGCGCGGCGCGGCCCAGAGTCCCAACGAACATCCTCGCGCGCGTAAAGTAGCCCCATAGTAAATCAGGATACTGTTCGTGATTTGTCATCGGCCTGCCCCCTCCCTCCTCCTTGGCCTTGCCGACGAACGGCGCTAATTAACAGCCGCCCCGACGGCCCCGACTGCCTGCCTGCCTCGGAAGGGGTGTGTGTCGCTAGGAAAAATTTATGTGTACAGCGCCTGCGATGCCTCACTTCACGGAGTGCCCTCCTCCGGCCCTGGCCTGTCCCCGCGGCGTCCCGTGGTCTCTCGGCCGCTGACGTAACCGCTGTGCTCGGCGCCTCACGGCGTCTCTCTTTTCCGATTCCCTCTCCCTCCCGGGTCCGCTTTGCCTCCCAGCCATTCTGCGTCAACACCACCGCTGCCCCCCCCTCTCTCTCTCTCTCTCTCTCTCTCTCTCTCTCTCTCTCTCTCTCTCTCTCTCTCTCTCTCTCTCTCTCTCTCTCTCTCTCTCTCTCTCTCTCTCTCTCTCTCTCTCTCTCTCTATGCGAAACGCGCCGCTTTTGTTTCGCTGTCAAAGATCGGTGCTGAGGTAAGGCTGCCGCCGGTGCACACTGCCCTCCTGGTTGCCGTGTATAATTCAAGACTTCAAACTTAATTAATTAATCAAAAGTTTGTTGCCTGCAGCCGCGGCAGGCAGCCGGGGGCGCAGTCAGCGCAGCCTAGGCTTAGCGGGGCGGCCCATGTGGGACGTGGGATAGGATTAGGATAAAATTTGGTATCCCCAGCGCATCCTCAGGTCTCCTCGCCGATCCCAGTTATCCTGCTCGTATCTCCTCTATCTCCCTGCGACGCCTGACTATCCTCAACTCATTCTCGTCTGTCCCCCGTATCCTACAAACACTCCAGACCACCCTTCCCGTCTCCTCATAGTATCCGCCAGCATCCCTCAAATCCCCGGCATGTTCTCAGATATCCTGCATTTCTTCACCTTATCCTGACATGTTCCCTCTATCCTCGGCAGCCCGACGCATCTTGTCTCGCACTATCCTTAGCGCATCCCAGAGTCTCCAAAACATTGACCGAAACCCCTTTCCATCCCCTGTGTCTCCTGTGCATCCCCTCGTGTCCCTCGTATCCCAATGATATCCTTCATTCTCCTCCGTATCCTTATCCCCTTTCTCTCCTATGCGTCCCTCAGATCTTCTGACATCCCACCATATCCTGCAAATCCTGGTCACATCCTGGATATCCTACGCGCATCGTCGACATCTGTGTGTTCTTGGTGTCATCTTGCCATCCCTCGTCTCCTGATAGTATCCTACAATCTCCCGCAAGCTTTAATCGTATCCGGGCATCTCCATATCCTGGCAATATCCTGCACATCCTGATTGTTTCGTGGCGCACCAGTTGAATTCTGGGCGTATCCTCGACGTATCCTGACTGTATCCTTGGCACCCTTTTGTATCCTGAATATACTCTCAACGTATGCGTATCCTGGCCGTATCCTCGTCACTCCTTCTCAATCCTGTGTATCCTCGACATCTCCTTGCGTGTCCTGGCCTATCCTTGCCACTCCTGTTGTATCCTGAGTGTATCCTCAAAATCTTCTGCGTGTCCTGGTCTATCCTCGCCACTCCTGTTGTATCCTGAGAGTATCCTCAAAATCTTCTGCGTGTCCTGGCCTATCCTCGTCACTCCGGTTGTATCCTGAGTGTTTCCTCGCCATCTCCTGCGTATCCTGTCCGTGTCCTCGTCAACCCTGTTGTATCCTCAGTGTATCCTCGACATATCCTGCTTATCCTGGCCGTGTCCTCGTCGCCCCTGTTGTATCCTGAGTGTATCTTCGACATCTCCAGCGTATCCTGGCCGTGTCCTCGTCACCCCTGTTGTATCCTGAGTGTATCCTCGACATCTCCTGCGTATCCTGTCCGTGTCCTCGTCAACCCTGTTGTATCCTCAGTGTATCCTCGACATCTCCTGCGTATCCTGGCCGTGTCCTCGTCACCCCTGTTGTATCCTCAGTGTATCCTCGACATATCCTGCTTATCCTGGCCGTGTCCTCGTCGCCCCTGTTGTATCCTGAGTGTATCTTCGACATCTCCAGCGTATCCTGGCCGTGTCCTCGTCACCCCTGTTGTATCCTGAGTGTATCCTCGACATCTCCTGCGTATCCTGTCCGTGTCCTCGTCAACCCTGTTGTATCCTCAGTGTATCCTCGACATCTCCTGCGTATCCTGGCCGTATCCTCAACACTCCTGTTTTTAGCAGATGATGCTTCAGCTTCAGCTAGCTTTGACTCTCGCTAGGTAAGCAGTTAGCAGGTTAGGTTAGCAGGTTAGGTTAGCAGGTTAGCAGCGGCAGCGCAGCAGCGGCAGTGGCAGTCAGCCGCAGCCCAGTGATAGCGGCAGCGCGCAGTCAGCAGTCCGCCTGAGCAGCGCCCAGACTCATATATTTATGCCGCAGCCCAGTGATAGCGGCGCGCGCAGTCAGCGTCTGCCTGAGCAGCGCCCAGACTAGTATATCGCGTTTATGCCGCTTATTATGGCCAAACCATGCGTTTCCGCCTCATACAACCTTATATGATTTTGATCGTAGCGACCAGCTCTACCCGGAGCGCTTATCAGATTTTCGAAATTCCAATTTCAAAAATTCGTCGCTGTATGCAGTTCGACAAGCATTGTTTCTCGGGTTCCCTGTTCCCGACAATCATTGCTCGATCTTGGCGCATCTGCTTGCACACACATTTCAATGCGCAGAGAAGGTCCCTGCCGCCGCCGGACGAGCTGCGTGGTTAGCGCGCGGCCCGTCCCGTAGCTAGTCGCTCGCGCTGAGCGTGCGCCCGGCCAAATAAACAAAGGGTCTTGTGGCACTCCATCCCGTGAAGTGCGTGTGCAAGTGAGACCTTATCGTCGTATGGTTCCCGTTCCGTTTGAAATGGTTTTTCGTGGACTGTATGCCACAGGCGGTCGTCGGGACTGTCGCCGTGAATTACTGCTCCAGTTTCCGATCATCTGCTTTCACGTTAGCGTTAGCGTTAACGTTTTTTTTTATCAACGTCTTTTGCGTATCCTGCCCGTATCCTCGTAACCTCTGCTGTTTCTTGGATCTATTCTCACTATCTCCTGCGTCTTACACACTCTAACGGTGCCAAGAATACGGCCAGGATACGGAGGATGTGACGAGGATACACGCTGGATATAAGAGCAGTACCAGAACACAATCAGGATACGGAGGATATGACGAGGATACACGCTGGATATAAGAGCAGTACCAGAACGCAATCAGGATACGGAGGATATGACGAGGATACACGCTGGGTATAAGAGCAGTACCAGGGCACTATCAGGATACGGAGGATACGACGAGGATGCACGCAGGATATAAGAGCAGTACCGGGGCACAATCAGAATACGGAGGATACGACGAGGATACACGTAGGATATGAGAGCAGTACCAGGGCACTATCAGGATACGGAGGATATGACGAGGATACACGCAGGATACAACAGCAGTACCAGAACACAATCAGGATACGGAGGATACGACGAGGATACACGTAGGATAGAACAGCAGTGCCAGAACACAATCAGGATACGGAGGATATGAAGAGGATACACTGAGGATGCAACAGTATGTATTGCCATGGATATGAAATAAATGTCTAGATAGGTAGGATAGGCAAGATATGTCAAGGATGCGCGGGATACTAGAACAGGATATTCAATGTCCAAGATATGATACGGATAGGAACGAGATAGCGGGGATGTGATCGGGACACGTCAAGCGAAGAAAGACGGGTGAGAATGTCATGAGGATAAGAAGGATGCCATGAGGATATAAATTCGACGAAGCACCCTGAGGGTAAATAATGCGTCTATTGGCAGATGCCATCCGTTATTTGCACTCACATTCACAATGCCATTGTTTGAACGGAGGCGGTGAATATCAATCAGTGGGCCTCTGGCCGTCACGGGGAAAGGAAGTGTCCATGTCCGTGTCTCCGCCGGATGGTGTCGCTCGGACACCAGATGAACAGTAGAATTTCGCGCGTATCTTCCTTATCCCCCGCGTATTCTCGTCCTGTTCTCCGTCTACCCGGCACCTCAAGCATATTCACGCTCCTGGGCGTATCCTCATTACCTTCAGTGTGTTCTCGTCGTATCCTCGGTTTCGTCTGTGTATTCTCTTTATCTTCTTCGTATCCTGATCGTATCCTTGACACTCCTGTTGTATCCTCAGTGTATCCTCGTAATATCCTCCATATCCTGATTGTTCTGGTCCTGCTAATATATCCTACGTGTATGCTCGTCATATCCTCCGTATCCTGATTGTGTTCTGGTACTGCTGTTATATCCTACGTGTTACGTGTATCCTCGTCATATCCTCAGTCTCCTCGGAGTATTCTCCTTACATCCTGCGTATCCTGATCGTATCCTTGACACTCCTGTTGTATCCTTAGTGCATCCTCGACATCTGCGTATTCTGGCCGTATCTTCGCCACTCCTGCTGTATCCTGAGTGTATTCTTGACTTCTCCTGTGTATCCTTATCGTGTCCTGGCACTCCTCTTATCCTCCCGTCCTCCATCCCTTCTTATCCTCCTTCTCCGTAGGGTATTCTACTTACTTCCTGTGCTATCCGAAGCATATTCCAAACGACAGTTGGTGTGTACACGAATCGACAAGTGTGTGTGGCTCGGCGTGTCAATGGGCGTTTGACAGGAATAAGCTACTCTTGCACGGCCACCTGCTCACTCAACATCCGACTAAGAGGTAAGTGGCCTGAAAGTGTACTTTATGCGGAACGATACGCTAAATATAGTAGGGATACGCTCAGATGACGAAGGATACACCGGGGAGATGGGGGATAGGCCGTGGATACGCAAGACGTACGTAGGATACGCTGGGCATGCGGAAGATTTGACGAGGATACAACGGGAAGATGGAGGATACGAAAAGGATACACCGGAGAGATTTGAGAGGATAGGGAAGATGGAGGATACGAGGATACGAAGGGGATACGTAAGAAGGATACGCCAGGAGGACGGAGGATATGACAAGGATACGCTAAAGATAGTAAGGATACGTTCAGGAGACGGAGGATTTGACGAGGATACACCGGGGAAATGGAGGATACGAAGGGGAGGACGGAGGATAAGGAAGGATACGCCAGGAGGACGGAGGATATGACAAGGATAGGCTAAAGATAGTAAGGATACGCTCAGGAGACGGAGGATACACCGGAGAAATAGAGGATAGCCGAGGATACGAAGGGGGTAAGTAGGATACGCCAGAAGGACGGAGGATATGACAAGGATACGCTAAAGATAGTAAGGATACGTTCAGGAGGCGGAGGATTTGACGAGGATACACCGGGGAAATGGAGGATACGAAGGGGGTAAGAAGGATACGCCAGGAGGACGGAGGATATGACAAGGATAGGCTAAAGATAGTAAGGATACGCTCAGGAGACGGAGGATACACCGGGGAGATAGGGGATAGGCCGGGGATACGCAAGACGTACGTAGGATACGCTCAGGAGACGTAGTATAGGATGAGGATATGCGGGAGGCAAGGAGGATACGTTCAGGATAAAGAGAATTAGATGAGGCAAGGCTGCAAGAAGGATACGACTAGGATACACCGGGGAGATGGAGGATAAAATGGGGATACGCAGGATGTATCTGGGAGACGACCAGGATATGCTGGGAGCGCTGGGGAGGCATCGGGGATACAACTGGGATAGGGAGGGAGACAGCTAGGATACCAGAGAGGCTTTTAGAGGATACGTGGGAGATAACCGGGGAGAAAGAGGATTTGCAGGATACCCACGAGATACGTAGGACGGCTCGGCTCCAATCTCCAAAGCATATCCAAAATGCAACATATAGGAGACCGTGGGGATAGGCCCAAATGTATCCTAAATCTATCTCGCTTTCCCACGTGGGGGGCGGGGCGTGCTGCCGGTGACGCGTCGATGAGCTGCTCACGGGCGGAGGCGGCGGAAGAATGCAAGGGAACAACACACACACACACACACACACACACACACAACACACACACACAGCTCAGTGCGATCCATATGATCGCCAGTCTCATTATCTCATGTTCTGAATTCAGCAAAATGCAGAGCGGGCTTCGATCGTTCGTGTCGGGCGAGTAAAATGTACGGGTTGCCGGCATGGTACTTGAACCCGCGACCGTCGTCGTTCTCGGAGCTTTGGAGGAGGGCGGCTGCCTCCGGCGGTGCCACGCTGCCGGTGCCGGTGCCGGTCGGAGGCCGAGGCGGGCTGGGCTCCGGTCAGAAGGCACGTCAGTAAAACTCGCCTTTACGACTGGCGCGTAGCGAGAGCATTGTACGTCGTTTTATAGGGGAATGAAGGAACTATGCCCTGGGAGTTAGTGCTGGGCCAGCAGTGCGGGCCGGAGGATATGAGGTCCTGGGGGCTCGCGGGTGCCCCCCCCCCCCGCCCCCCGCACCGTGCCTCCCCGAGCGGGGCGGACGCGAAGGAGCAGAAGAGCTTGTGGAAGTAAAATAAGGAAGGGTTGGCGCAGCAGCGGGGGGGGGGGGGGGGGGCAGGGAGGCTGGTGGGCGGCCCCGATGAAAAGGATCTCGAGGAAGTGTATAGGAGGGAGGAGCCACCACCCCAAGCGGGGCCGGGCCGGGCAGGCCGGGCGGTGGGGGCCGAAAGAAGCGCCGCCTGTTCAGGGGAAAAGATCGAAGACCGCCGCTGCTGCTGCTGCTGCTGCTGCTGCTGGAGACGCCGCCGTGCTGGTGGTGGTGGGGGAGGCGAACGGCCCAGCCCAGCGCCGCGCCCGCCTCGCCCCACCGCGCCTGCTTTCCTCGGTCCGTGTCGGCCTTCTGAAAGCGCTCTCGCCTTTCAGGGCGCCCTGAGCGCTGCGCCGGCGGCGTGCGCGAGCGTGCAGAAAAGCGCTTAGCGAGAGTTTTAATTAAATTTTCCGCGTCTCTGGCGGAGAGGCGGAGCTCCGGCAGCAGCGGGGCGCGGGAGCGCAGGGACCGCGCTCAGGGGAAGCTTTCTAAAAAAATTAAAAAAAATAATTGTTCTCTTATGATTTTTTCCGCTTTTTTTCACCTGGCTGAAAATCGATGATTGTATCGGTGTCTGCAGCTTGGGCTTTCGTGATGTGCTGCGACGCGGGATCGAGTACTGCCGGTCCGCAAATGCACCACCAATGCGCTGCGCTAGGCTGCGCTAGGCTGCGATCCTCGGCTCTGATACTCTAATTACGTCAATTTATGGCGCCGGCTGCAGAGCCAGCCTCGCCTTGCACACAGTCCTTGGTGGACTGCTGCTACCGGCGGGGCAGAGGGAGAGAGACGAGCGCCGAATCTTATACTCGTCCGGCCCTCACCCACTCTCCCCCCCCCCCCTTATACTGTCCCTCTTTCCTCTCGTATTCTTTGCCGTTTGCTGCTCTCACCGATCCTTACCCGCAATGTCGATCGTGTCTTGTTGGGGTGGTCACACTGCTCTACACACGAACCCCGAACGTTTTCATATCGCAAGGAACATTCAAATTCAATTTTCAAATTCAATGAATTTCAACCCCGTGCACTTTTTAAAATTGAAAATTCTCATTCCCGGCCGCGCAGACCACGACGGAGATCCCCGGCAGCGGCCCTGCGGCCCTGCAGCGCCCGGCGCCCTTCCTTCGGCTCTGCTGTCGGCTCGGGGACTTTGTCGGGAATGTGAGGGCAGGATGGCGGCCTGGTCTGGTCTGGTCTGGCCGACGGCGGCGGCTCCGGTGTCTCCGGCGGGCCGCCTAGCCTCTCCTCTTCTTGCCATTATTCTGGTCTCGTGCCCTTATCTGGGCACCCCGGCTGCGCCCGGCGCCACCAGCCCTGCTGCCTGGGGAAGGCTTGTTATTATTGGCCCATCTTATATATATATCTATATCGTTAGTCATCCCCCGTGGAGCGGCGGTGGCGGCGGCGGTCGTGGCGGCGGCGGCAGGCCGGGGGCGCCTCATCCGTGCCCCCTCCGACCGACGTGGCCCCGGCCGGGGCTCCACCAGCCCAGCAGCCCTGGGAGCGCTAGGGGGCGTTGGGGACTAATAATTTGTTACAATGCCTCGCTCCTTATCAGGTTATCAGGGGGGATTCTTCTTCTTCCTCTCCTCCCCGCGACCCCCCGCCGCGCTCCTTACCAGAAACCTCTTCTCCGGACCCCCCCGGGGCGAGGTGAGGTGTGCGGTGTGCGGGGGGAGGGGGCCGGTCTCTTCCTCATCGTCTTCGCCGCTCTCAAGACGAATGGGTCCAGTCGAGGGGGGAGGAGCAGACCAGCGAGCAGGACAAGCAGGGGTACAGACTAAGCATCTAATTATTCGACGGCGCAACAAGCATTTTGCTCGGAAATGCCTACATTTCCATTTAGAAAAAAAAATAATGTTACTTTTTTTTTGTCGTTTCGATTTTTTTCGCAAGACCGCTCTTACATTTGCCAGCCTGAGTGCGCTCACAGCGCCGGGTGGATTGGCAACACCGACTCCAGCATGCGCGCGTGTCGTGCGGGCTGGCCTACCCTGACACTTGCAGGCGCTGGGCGTCGCAGCTGCTCGAAAATTCGGACGAATAGTTTTATAAACGCCGCCGCCTTGCCTTCGCGAGCGACTTGGGGAAGAGGCGGTGGGATCGGGGGGTAATGAGACGTCGACCGGATCAGGGGGGCCGCGCAGAAAGGCGTGGGCCGTGTGGTCGGGAGGCCGTGGGCGGCCGTGGGCACAATGGGATGGGCGGACTGGTAATCAGTCATCGAGACCGAAACACAACACGCCAGCGGCCGGGCCGGGCCGGGCCGGGCCGCAGGGAGGGCCAACCAACAAACCCCTTTGGCGGTCGCGTTTCAGCGCGGCGGCGACCGAACGCCCCGTAGAAAATGAAAAGGGGGTATAGAGGGCGTTGCCTCTCCTGGGGAGGGACGCGGCCGGGGCCGTGTCTAGCGGCCGCCTTCCGTGTACCCCCGCCGCACCCCCGGGGTAACACCCGGGCGAAATCTAGAAGCGACTTCACGAGACGTCAAACAATGCTCTTTTTATTTCTAACGTCTAAAAATAAATAAAAACTACATATAACCGAAATTTCTGTTTTGGCTACAAGTGCATCACGCCGGTGTGGCTCCGTCGTCGCTGCTTGGGCTGCTACTGGCAAGCAAAGGAAAGGATAATTATTTTGTGCAGGAAATTAAAATGGAGGAGCCCGAGCAGCGGGCGGAGGAGCATCTGATATCTCTCTCTCTCTCTCTCTCTCTCTCTCTCTCTCTCTCTCTCTCTCTCTCTCTCTCTCTCTCTCTCTCTCTCTCTCTCTCTCTCTCTCTCTCTCTCTCTCTCACTCTCTCACACACACACACACACACACACACACACACACGCACTGCTGCTTGCCGGCGTTTGCCTTCCATCTCTTCTTGCGTTTGCTATATAAGCCTTTCGCCGAATCAAGCAGCGCTGCCGGTGCGCCTCGCCGGGGGCCGGGGGTGGGCCGGGGGCGGGCGGGGGGCGGGCCGGTGGCCGGGGGTGGGCCGGGGGCGGGCCGGGGGCTGCGCCGGGCCGGGCTGGCGGTGCCGGCGGCAGAGCAGCGCCAGCGAACCATCTTCGCTCGCTTTCCCTCGCCTTTCCTTCCTGCTGGAAACATCCGGCGAGAGGCGAGCGAGGCCCTCTGCAGCAGCGGCAGCGGCGGCGGCGGTGGCGGCGGCGGTGGCAGCAGCGGCGGCAGCAGCGGCGGCAGCGGGAGCTCCCAACTCCTAATTGGTGCCGGGCCGGGTCGGGTCGGGTCCGCCGGGCGCTCACCCGTCCGCAGCGCACCCGTGTGCCCCCCGCGCCCTTTTCATTTAAATCCCTTGAATACGCGGACGGCGGCGGAGCGAGCAGCCTTCCGGCAGAAAACATACGGCGAGCAGTCTTACCCAAGTCCTACCCAGCACCGCCCGCCACGGGCCGGGCCGCCGGGCCCACGCGCGGTGCAATGTACATTCCCCAACAGGGCTGAAAGAAAAGAAAGAAGAGGAAGAAGAAGATATTTTAAAATTTATTTTTTATTATTAGAGAGCGAGAGAGAGAGAGAGAGAGAGAGAGAGAGAGAGAGAGAGAGAGAGAGAGAGAGAGAGAGAGAGAGAGAGAGAGAGAGAGTTTTCCCTATCAATACACACCACCACACGGCCCGCCCTTCGCGGAAGTTGTCGTCCCTTCCGCTTTCGGTTGCGGGGGAAAGCGAACCGCATAGCTCTCTCTCCCACCTACCTGCAGGCAGGAAAGAGCGGACGCGGTACGGCCTCCAGTTGTCTGGCTCGTTTGACACCCATACAACCCCAACTCTCCTCATCTCTCCTCACTGCACCCTCATACGTTGGACCCTTTCCCCTTCCTCTCTCTCTCTCTCTCTCTCTCTCTCTCTCTCTCTCTCTCTCTCTCTCTCTCTCTCTCTCTCTCTCTCTCTCTCTCTCTCTCTCTCTCTCTCTCTCTCTCTCTCTCTCTCTCTCTCTCTCTCTCTCTCTCCTCGCATGGCTGCCGCGCTGCCACGCCAGCAAGAAGTTTTCGCTTCTTATCAAGTTGCCGCTCAATTATAAAGTTGAAGAAGGAAACTCTGGGAGCCCGGCCCGGACTGCGCTGCAAGGCAGTGTCCCCCGCCCCTCCCTGGCTCCGCCCTTTTCGCCGCTGAATATTTCATCACAAAGGTATGGCGGTTCATAATACATGCCAGCAAAATGGCTTTTTCTCTCGCTGCCGGAGGAGGATAGGGGTCGTAGTAGTAGTTGTAGCAGCAGTAGTAGTTGTAGCAGCAGTAGTAGTTGTAGCAGCAGTAGTAGTTGAAGAAGCAGTAGTAGTAGCAGCAGTAGTTTCTTCGCGACGCGATAATTCATGAGGGACGTTC
The DNA here is from genome assembly GCA_038380765.1 of Odontothrips loti. Lineage (NCBI taxonomy): Eukaryota > Metazoa > Arthropoda > Insecta > Thysanoptera > Thripidae > Odontothrips > Odontothrips loti. The sequence goes on from CM076251.1 coordinate 9,878,596, forward strand.
AACACTCTTTGGCAGAGGTCATTAATAATGGATCGCCAGGATGAGGATGGCAAAGCAGGGCCGGAGTCGGGGGCGGCGACGGGGGCGGTGGCGGGGACGGCGGCGGGGGCGGCGGCCAAAGGCAGGCCAAAGGCGGGCCAAAGGCGGGCCCGGACCGCATTCATTTTGTTTCAGGGAGTTGCCCTACTTTTGTGCGCTGCCACCTCCTGTCTCCCTCTCTTTCTCTCCCTCTCTCTTGCCACTGCCGCCACGCAACTTTCCTGGCGAGCCAGAGAGAGAAAGAGAGGGAGAGCAGAGAGGGAGTGCCGCCGCCCCCGCCCCCCCATCCCCTCAGCCCCGCCCCCTCTGTAATCGAGAAACCAACCAGCAACTTTCCTCGGAGCTCTCTAAATTTTCATGCTGCGCCCTCTTTAGGGACTCGTCGGACTCAAAGCCCCCCGCCGCGCCCCCCGGGGGCCCCGATGCCTCCCTCTCTGCCCGCCTGTGCCCCTCCACCTCTGACGTAAGCCCCGGTGGAGGAAAAGGAAAGGAAGGGGGTAATGCTGTGGTGACCCCAAAACGACACGGGGGGGCCACGGAGGCCGCCGGGGGGACGGCGAGGGACGGCGAGGGACGCCCAGGGACTCCCAGGGCGCGATGCGAGGACGGGGTGGACCCCTCTCTCTCTCTCTCTCTCTCTCTCTCTCTCTCTCTCTCTCTCTCTCTCTCTCTCTCTCTCTCTCTCTCTCTCTCTCTCTCTCTCTCTCTCTCTCGCTCTCTCTCCACAGGGCGGGAGCTAGCCGAAGGTGCGAGCACACGCCCACGCACACACAATCACACAACACACGCACGCACACACACACACACACACACACACACGCACACACACACACCCACACCCACACACACTCGTACACATGGATAGATGCTTTCGTGACTCCGTAAATCGGAGGAGGCGGCCATCTTTGCGTGGCTCCCCACAAACAACTCCCCACAAAATGCCCCACGCCTTTCCACCCGCAATAACACTCAAGTTTCCCCCGTCCCTACAACTAAACAATCTCATTTCTCGTAAACGTGTTGCATGTAGATGGGTCTTTTTTATAGGCCCAAATCTTCTTTACATACCGGTATACACCGTATGTTGCGGCAAGCTCGAAATGGCCTCTCTGAAATGCGCTGTGTGCCAGAAATGAAATCTGTCGGAGAGCGTGATTATTCAGGCCTCTGTGTGTCTGCGTGTGTGTGTGTGTGTGTGTGTGTGTGTTGCGCGGTGATGACCCTCCTCTATGCCGCCGCGCCACCACCGCTGCTGCTGCCCGCAATTTTGTGTTCCTTTCATGAAATATGGAAATGAAACGGCGCGACCGTCGTATGGACACAAGAGCCGAGCAAAAACTGGTACGGCATGTGACCCCCCCCCCCCCCCCCCCTGGCTCAGCGATGATGGTCGTGGGGGGTCCTCTCCCAGCCACCCGGACCGCGGGCAACTGCTGGGAAACAGAACTGAGGTGTAGAAATAAATAACAACCACCAGCCATAAATTTTGTCAATTTTTTTTTTAAAGGACTGTTGCAGATCGCCCAGCTGGTCTGGAGCAACGGGTCGCCGCGGTCTTGCCGCCTGCGGGGCCGACGATGCAGTCCCGTCGAGCAGCCGTGCCGGGCGGGCGGCCTACGCTGCGGTTCGCAGGGGCTGAGACTCGCCGCCTCCTCGGGCACCGCGGGGCCGTGCGGGGTCTGGGGGCACCGCTCAACACGTCATACTTGAGCACGTCATTGTTCATGAAGCTCACACACGCGTGGTGCCCACACACCTCCCGCATTACGCACGCCTCCGGGGACGCCCCTACACTCCCAGAAGGGTGTCATTCACGACATTTCACACGAGAATTTTTCATAATTTCTCTTGCACCCTCCCTCTCACATCCCACTATTCTCGCACGAAGTGTCTCCGACCTCAAACAGGAGGTATATCCGTTCGGCCCCATGTGACGGCTGTTTGCATTGTAGGGACATGACGCTCGGCGGGCGGCCACCGTTGGGCCCACACGGCACAGCCACTCTCCAAAGGCCCCCGCGCACGCACGGCGCACGCACGGCGCACGCACGGCGCACGCACGGCCCTCTTTTTGTTTCAATTGGACGCGCGCGGGGCTGACTCTGGGTCCACCAGCACCGCCCCCTGCCGGCCCAGGCGCCTTTCCGCTTTTTACTCGGGTCGCGGGTCGCCCACCAATACGGCCGCCTGGGACCCTCGGGACCCCAGCACTGCTGCCCCCACAAAAGAGAGACATTCAATTCGAATCAATTTGGCGGCGGTTTTTACTGGGGTTTTCTGCCCTCTTTCACCCCCACCCGCCTAACCGCAGAGCGTAGCCCCGGCGAGTCCGGTCCCAGCTGCCGCTCCCCTTATTGCAAAGAGTCAGGGTGTAATGGGGAGGAGGACCGCAGGGCCCGAAGGGGCCACTGCTCCGCGAAACAAACGTCTCTGCTGCCGTGCTAATTCTTTGTTTAGAAACATTTTTTTTTCGGGTGAATATTCACTTTCTCTAAGAATTTGCTACTGAATTTCCCAGCGAAATAATCATTCCCTCTACCTGGTGCACGCGGTGCACGGCGGGCGCCGTCGACAAAGAAAGACGTGCACAGAGCCCCTACTCCCACCGGCAGAGCCGAAATGGGCGACCCTTTAAAATCGGGGCCGCTCACAGTCGTTTTTCCCCGTCCCGACACTCATTACCAGCGCCAATTCCCTCCCCCGTGCCCCGTGCCCTTTTCCCGTGCCGTGCCGTGTCGGGGCCGTGTCGGGGCCGTGCCGGGGCCGTGCCGGGCCCCTGTGTGTCCGCAATGGCCTGTGGAATGGCTGCTCGGCGGGGCGATGCGCAGCGGCGCGTCTTTTAATGGCAGTTTCTACGCGAAATCGTGCATGGCGCAAAGTTTAAGCCCCCCGCCTCTCTCTCTCTCTCTCTCTCTCTCTCTCTCTCTCTCTCTCTCTCTCTCTCTCTCTCTCTCTCTCTGCCCCGCCCCGCCGTCCTCCCTCTCTTTCTGTCACGCTCGGGTCGTCCTCTGTTGCGGTGTAGCAGTGCGGGGGGCTCGAACGTTCTCCATCGGCATTTCCATCTCCTTCTCCGCTTTCTTGGCGAGAAAACTGCCAGGGTCTCTCTGATCCACTGCAACTCCTTACCACACTCTTTAGTTTACATATTTCAATCACTTTTTCGATGTCTGCGTGCTTGATGAATGGCCTACTCGAACTGACTGCGCTGTATCCGTCGGAGAGCTAGACATCCCGCTCCCTTAGGGGGGCCCACCCGGACCTTACAAACACGCACACCTGGCCTTGTGAGCAACATGATCCAACAACCATGCGTTCTTATCGGGAAACACGCACAGAACGCCGGGGAACGCGCGAGACCCCCCCCCCCCCCCCCTCTCTCTCTCTGTTACTTGATCTGCTTGTTTCAAAGTAAATATGCCAAGTTTGGCATCCAAGGGGGGCTGAACCGTGGGGGCCGAGCTGGCCTAGAGCGCCCTCGGCCCCCCGGGCCCCCGCAGCCCCCCGGGCCCCCCCGGGCCGCGCAGCCAGAGAGGCCTCGATATTTACGTAGCATCACTATGCATATAAACTTTACCACTCGCTCGCTCCACATGGCCAACTTTGCGCTGTTCGGGCTCCGTGGATTCCGCCGCCAGCCAAAGCCATCGCACGGCGCGAAATAAGCATTCCCGATAAAAGTGCACAATTTCGCCCAATATTCATGGGCCCCATTTTGAGCCTTTTCTTTCTTTACCTCTTTCCCCTGCAGCACAGAGCTTTAAAGAGAAGACGGAGCAAAACGAGAGTGTCGGCATCAGCGGTTCTCCACACAGGGTTTTGGCCCGGCGAGGGTCCCCGGCGAATAAAATAACGATGACTGTGATTGGGATGTTGGTTTCCACGCCACTGGTTGGCCCGCGGCCCGCTAGTTGTCCCCTACCCCCTGGGGGGGCCCATGGGGCCCATGGAGATCGTAGGTGCCTGCGGCAAACGGTGGCCACCCGACCCTGGGCGACCGACGTGCCCCCGGCGGCCCCCGGCGCCTCTGGCAACCTGCCGATTCCTTCTGCCCGTTTTCGTTCTGTAATTTTAAAGGCCCCCGGGAGGAGGGGCAGGGAGACATTATCGGAATGGACAGCAAAAATTGGTGTCGCAGTAGCAGGGGGTCGGTCTGCGAAAAGAACATGACCGAGGTGCAAGTGAATAGCTTACCAGACTCGACGAATGACATAAGCTTCTAAACTATCATTACTATTTTTTGCAAGAGTGCCTTTTCACAAAACGATATGCAAATATTTTGAATGGATTCCAGGACGAGAGACGGGGTAGAATGCACTGATATTCTGCCCCACCCGCTGTTCGGCGCCGAATACAAAATGGGTCACGCGACGACGATGTTTGACGGGAGAATGTGTGCTGCTGCTGCTGACTTTTGTTGAGGCTTCAACTTACACGAGAAAGTCAAGACTGGGAGTGAGGCGAGGCAGCCGGGAGCGGGGCGGGGCGGGGAGGGGCGGGGCGAAGCGTTGTGTTGTTTGAAACAACGCCATTAGATCGAGAGAGAAAGATAAACGCGCGATAGATACACAGTTAAGTTCCTTGCTGGCGGGGCTCGGCGGGAAGCGAGAGCGAAACTCTCCACACCATCAAGTCAACGTCAGACAGCGAGGGTTACGCAGAAATAAATCAAACATACTGGAGAATTTCTGTCTACGCCATTATTTTAAAGCCACCGCCCCTACACTTCCCGCACAACAATTTTTCATTATTATTTTTTTTTTTTGCTGTGTACCACCTCCAGCTCCATTTGTAAGGACAGGAGAACGTGATGACTGCAAATGAGTGGGCTGGGCCCGGCTGGGGCTCTGCGAGCCGAGGAGTTCTCTCCGAGGGGGAGGACCGGTAGGCCAGATCTGGGCGGCATGGGCTGTGCAATGTCTCTGGCTTGTTTTTAATAACGCGCGACTGCTGCAGGCCCCCTTGTGCGCGACTGCGGTGCGTAGGACACTGGCAAACGAAAAAGTCACATGCCTCGCTCAGAATCGAGCAGCATTCAGGTGTTGAGGACACACCTAACCCCCGCTGGGCCGTGGATATCCCCACCCCCGTCCGTCATCTTTGCTTCTCCGGTGGCCCCTGCCTCCTTCATCCCTCGTCTCCCGCCCTGAGGCAGGGCTCCATGCTAATAGTCGCCGCTCTCCCTCTCTCTCTCTTCTTCGCTCCCATTCTTCTCCCCTTCCATCTTTCTCCTTGCCACGCGGTGTGGGCCGAGGATTTCTTCTCACTCCGGCTCCCTACTTCCCGCACCGCCGGCAGCCGCCCCTCCCGTGCCATGATCCGCGAGTCATTTGTCATGGACCACGACAGAGGGGACTCTGGAAGCGCCTCAACAGAAAACGCTCTCTCTCTCTCTCTCTCTCTCTCTCTCTCTCTCTCTCTCTCTCTCTCTCTCTCTCTCTCTCTCTCTCTCTCTCTCTCTCTCTCTCTTCGTTGCGTTGGTAGGCTATCCCTTAAAAATAAAATCATCATGTCAATTTTTTTTCTTTTTTTAAATTTACTATTCGCTTTTACCTACGAAATTATATTTCTTCTTGGAAGGTGCTCATGCGCGCCTGTTTTCTCCCCCAAATATACTCGATATGAATTGCGCAGGGTAGGGGAGCTGTTAAGAGATGCTGAGATTCCAGCACAGCAACCCGGCGCAGCAGGCGCAGCAGGCGCAGCGAAGCAGTCGTTTTCGCAGCCCCGAGCAGCATCAGCGGCGGTAGCAGCGGTGGCGGCAGCGGCGGCTGCGTCCGGCTGGGACGGCTGCTTGCTGCGCTCGGTCTGGTCTGGTCTGCGCTCAGCTGGGGTTTGCGGTACAAGGGCGGAACAGAGACGGACTCTGGCGGACACTTCTTACTGTCGCGTACCGTTTTCTTCGTATGAGAAACGACATTTTTTATTTTATGTACTTTAAGTAATTTGGACGAGTCTTTGTGGCCATGAGAGAAAGCACATGGCTGAGGAAAGACGTCGACTCATTTTCAGCTGCGATTTCAGCCGAATCAGATGGTGGAGTGCCGCGGCTCGAGAGATAGAGAACACTATGCCTCTGCAAAGAACAGCCCGCAGAGAAGTCGTGCGGGGCGGGAGGAGGAGGAGGAGGAGGAGGAGGAGGAGGAGTTCTCTTATTCCGACGGGAGCTGCTCGCGGCGGCGCTCTGCAGGCACTGCTGCAGGCCTTAGGGGCTCAAGGCCCCGGCAGGGCTCGTGGCACAAAGAGAAGTCGTCAGAGAGAAGTCATTGGTGGCTGTTTTTGTCAGGCCCCTCCAGAGAGAGAAAGAGAGAGAGAGAGAGAGAGAGAGAGAGAGAGAGAGAGAGAGAGAGAGAGAGAGAGAGAGAGAGAGAGAGAGAGAGAGAGAGAGAGAGAGAGAGAGAGAGAGAGGGCGGGGGAGACGAAGAGAATGAGAATAGTCGTGAAGAACGAGGCAGAGAGAGAGAGAGAGAGATGCGAAGTGGGGAGGGGGGTGATATGGGTGGAGGAGGTAAGCTGATGGAGGCAGCTGCCCCCTCCCCCCTCCTTCTGTCCGGGAATGCTGGTCCACACGACGCAATCCGGCTACTTTACTGCCGTTTTTACGACGTCAAGACTACTTCATTCAGGCCGCTCCAAAGTTAAAGTTTTCCAGGAGGACCGCCCGGTAAAGTCCCTTTAAAGTCCGGAGCCGCGCGAATTTTGCGAAGGCCAGCGGGCGCCACAGCAGCAGACAGGTTGTTCCGGTTCTACGCTGTTACTCAGCGAGCAGCAGCAGTGGCAGCCGCCAGAGCTACACGGCGGAGCTACACGACGAGCTACACGCCTTATCAGGGCACGGGCCGCGCGTTATCTCCCGGCCCTTCGCTGCTTACGGTTATGACGGCACGTGCCAGGGGAGCAGCCGCCAAACAGTTATTGCAAAAACTACCGCAGCACTACTCGGTGGGGGAAATAACCAAGAAGCACGCGGACTGCGGTGGTGTGTGCGTCCTCACGCATCAGAGAGCACAGCCTGCTCGGGGGATCAGGGAGACAGAGAACAAAATGCGGTCGGCCCGTGTTACCCTAGGGTCCCGGGCCAGGGTCTTCGGGGGCGCGTCGTCTCGGGTTCCGAGGGGCTGAGCAAGCCGGAGGCCTCGTCTGAGGCGGCGGGCGCTGGGCGGGCGCTGGGCGGGCGCGGCGTAATCCGGACTCAAGCCTCCAATTACGACTGCGCAGCCTTTAGCTTATCCGCGCCATTCGTCATTTCAGCGCGCGCGACTCTCTCAGCCAAAGTCTGCGGTGATGGCGGCAGTGACTGTCAGCAGGCCCCGCCCGGCCCCGCCGGGCCCCGCGGGGTGCCTCAGACCTAATGGCGCCTCGCTCTGGAAGCTGTCTTCGGGCCTTCGGAGTGCAAATCGGTCGTCAGGGTGGCTGAGGAGCGGAGGGGCGCAAAACCGTTGCGTAAATACACCAAATGTTTCTCGAATTAGAAAAAATAGAATTAAAGAACCGCAAAATAAAATCGGCTGAAGGTCAAGTAAATTTCTGTTGAAACAGCTCCGATTTGTTTAAAATCAACTTCGAAAATTTGGCCATATTTTTAGTAAGTTTCGTTTTGTTTTTCCGAGAGTGCAGTCTACACCCCTACCTCCCCGCTGTCGTACGAACAACCCCCCCCCCCCCTCTCGTCTCGAGCACGGCTCACCTTACAGCGCCGCCAGCTTTTCAGCAACTTGTGCTGATACGACGCGCGCTGAAACAATGGTCCAAAGGCGTGGCGAGGCGAGGCGGAGTGTAAGGGGGAGGGAGGGCTTCTGATACGGCGCGGTAGGAGCGAGGGAGACAGGCGTACGTGCGTGTTCAGAAAGTGCCGACGAGAGTGACAAGGAAATAGTACACTGTTAGGAGGAAGGGGCCGTTCAAAAAAATATTTTATTCTACAAGTGTGAAATTTTTCTTATTGAACGAAAACGGGCTCGGAAAATAACACGTGTGCTTTCAACTGTAATGTTGAATGCCTGGCGGAAATGCCTGGATTTGTTTTGGGGACTGAACCGCACTGCGATTGTTCTGCCCGCAGTGTATACGCAGAGCCGGTAGGTAGCGCTGAGGGGGAAGGGGGATGGGGGTGTATAAATAATGAGGGATGTACGAGGGGAGGGGCAGTCACTACCGACAGAACGAGTACAAAGTTGGAAGACAAGTTGCTGGAGGGGCCGACGCAGTGCGCAGCAGCGCGCGGCGCGGGCTGTGTGCCGTGGCCGTGCCGTGTGCGGACGGGACGGGTCGGGACGGGACGAGACGAACGCCGAGGACGCGACGGGACGCCTCGGGGCGGAAGCCAGGCAGGGAGGGAGAGAAAGAGAGAGAGAGAGAGGGAGGAGAGAGAGAGAGAGAGAGAGAGAGAGAGAGAGAGAGAGAGAGAGAGAGAGAGAGAGAGAGAGAGACGGGGGCGGGGTACTGTGTAGTTTTAGCCAGTAGTGTGTGGGAGCGAGAGAGAAAGGGAGTAGTGTTCGCGAAAGCTGATGGAGAAGTTAGGCTTTATAAAGACAAAGATCAGCACATTCGCAGAGGCGATGAGCCCACGCGCGTGGAGAAGCGCGCTCCGCGCACACACACACCCACACACACGCACGCACACACACACACACACACACCCACACACACACACACACACACACACACGCACGCCTCGCAGTATGAAGGAGCAGGAGCAAGAGAAGACGATGGCGCATGGCGAGGAGCGGCGTTTCGTTCCGTCAGCTTCACGCATTGTCCTCTGGTTTCGCGGGGAGGGAGGGCGCCTCGCTCTTCCAGAAAGCATGAATTCGGTGTGTCCCAAGAGAAGGTGTAGTTTTACAGAAATAAAAAAAAGGGAAATAAATAAAACGAAGCGTATGAGTGTGTAGTTTCGAAAAGGGTTGAGCAGGACCTCTCCTTTCCCGATAGTTATAGAAGTCGGAGGCCCCGCAGGCCCCGGAGGCCCAGGGGGCCCCCGCCGGGGTCCTGTCCGAATGACACTAATGACCAGGAAACGTCAGCGAGGGGCGTTGAGCCCGGGACGTGGCAGCGGGCTGCGGGGGGTGGCCGGGGGCGGGGGCGGGGGCGGGCGGGATAATGGATCGTCTCAGACGCTGCGGAAATAAAGTTTCCATTTGTTGTTTTCCGTGTGTTCCAAGTTGACGCGTCGGCAGACGGCCGGCGACTTGCCCCCCCCCCCCCCCCCCCTTCCCTCGCTGATCAGCCCCGGGGTGGGTCGCAGATGGCGTTCTCGGTGCGCGCCGTGCGGGGGCCGTGCGGGGGCGGCGGGGGCCGTGGGGGCGGCGGGGGCCGGCGGCTCTTATTCCCGAGGTAAAATTACCCGCCCCCGCTGGCGGCGGGGGCGGCGGCGGCCGACAAGTTTCGAATTGAGCCATCATCAGCTGGTCAACTTTCTCGGCTCGGCCGTGTCGCGTCCCTTCCCGTCCTCGTCTCGTCGAGCCGACCAAAGTCGTCGTCGTCGTCGGTGGCGTTCGCGTCGCGCTGGTGACGGCCGCAAAGGGTCCCCGGCGTGCCACGTAAGGACCCGCCCCGCAGCCGCTGCACAAAGGAAATGGAAATTTTGGCCCCGCGCGGTGGTGAGATAATTGGGGAGCGGGAGGCGCGTTCTGGGAGTCGACGCGCGACACGTTTTTGGAAACTACGAGCGGGAGCCCGCGGGTTCGAATACCAGAGTGTGTGTTTTTGCAAGCTCGGTGCGCTGGTCTGTACTGAGATCCTTGCTGGCTGGGGCTGAGCTATAGGCAACACACCCAGGACCGCTGTGACGCGCGCCACGGGGAATAAGGCGAGGGGCCAAAGGCTGCTGCCGGGGCTGCGGGGCTGCGGGGCTGCGGGGCTGCGGGGCTGCGGGGCTGCGGGGCTGCGGGGCTGCGGGGCTGCGGGGCTGCGGGGCTGCGGGGCTGCGGGGCTGCGGGGCTGCGGGGCTGCGGGGCTGCGGGGCTGCGGGGCTGCGGGGCTGCGGGGCTGCGGGGCTGCGGGGCTGCGGGGCTGCGGGGGCGGGGCTGCGGGGCTGCGGGGGCTGCGGGGGCTGCGGGGCTGCGGGGCTGCGGGGCCCAGGGACCAAGGTGCTCCATTGTGGCTTTGACAAAGAAAATGGCCACGGGCGTAGCGGCGGGCGTGAGCAGTGCACAAGGGTGGGGAAGGGCGGCGGGACAGGGCTTCGTAAGGCCGGGGCCACCCGGCCGCCTTCCCCTACAATAAAGACGTGACGACTGCCGACGTGACGGTGGGTGCGAGCGGGCACCTCCAGGACACCGTCAGGACGCGGCCAGAGGACACGGCCAGAGGACACGGCCAGGACACAGGGTGAAAGAATCAGCCCCACCGCTCGAATGACTCCCACGCTCTCTGGTGCTAGAATTTAATTTTGAATTTTTAGACGACGACTCCCACACAGTCCCCGCGCAAACCAAAATAACCAATGTCCACGCCCACTTATTAATTCCGCACTCGCATTCGCAATTTTTCATCATTTTTCGCGGGCCGCCGTGGTCGGCTCGGACTGCTGGTTCCATCCTCGCTTGATGCACTATTCATCAGCCGCCGTTGCGACAAAAACAGAGGCGGGGGGCGGCCGTGGGGGCCGTGGGGGCCGTGGGGGCCACGGTGGGGGCGGGCCTTGCGGCGTGTAGGCAGGACCTGCCCAGCCAAGCCACCACTGCCACCACCACTACCACCACCCTACGCGAGCGTGGGCGGCTAAATTTTTCACGAGGGTTTGTTCGGCACTGTGTGAGAGCCGCTTTATAGTAAGGAAGGTGGTAGAGGACTACATCGGGGCGGCGGCGGCGGTGGCAGAGCTGAAATTTGCCGGCGGCCACCCCCACCCCCGCCCCCACCCCCACCCCCTCCTGCTCTTCGCCCGGAGCTCCGGGCCGCGCGAGAGAGGCGGGAAGTTTGCGAGAGAACGAGAGCGCCCGGGCACATCTGAATAAACCAGGAGACCCTATTCTATCCGGGAGAGAAAATGGGAGCGCAGTAGTTGTAGCAGCGGTGGCTGTAGCGGCGGTGGCGGCAGGGGCAGCCATGCCGGCGGTTACGGCCACCAAGGAGATGAGGAAGGAAAGGACAAGGAGGGTGGCGGCCAAGGTAGCTGGCGGGGTGGTGCGGGAGGCGAGGGGCCGCAGATCATATCACCTTGTACTGCTGCGGGGATGCGGCGCCAAAACTCGGGATCCCATTATTTTTGTACAATGTTGAACTTCTTTATTTTGTGCGAATTGTTTTTTGGGGGAGTGTTTCTTGCTGGTGCCCAATGACCCAACTCGGCAACAGCCCGGGCACCAAAGGAACAACACAACACAGCCAGCAGCGCCGTTCCACCAACTCGGAATCCTTACGCCATAGTTTTCTTAGCGGCTCCGACGAAGCCCTTTTTACCCCCACCACAGCCGCCGCCGCCGCCTCCACCGCCGCCGCCGCCACCATCGTGCCGACGTACTTTAATTAAACTTTAGGAAAGCTTTTTGCCACCCACTTATCCTCTAGCGCTGTTCTTGGCAGTTGGATATTGTGTGTGTGTGTGTGTGTGTGTGTGTGTGTGTGTGTGTGTGTGTGTGTGTGTGTGTGTGTGTTGAAGGAAAAGGGGGGAGGGGGCGACCGCATATAAGATGGTGCGCTCCATACAACGCCCTCAAATACGCCAAAGACAAGGAACCGGCAAGCATTTAAAAAAATTAGAAAAAAAAGTGAATTCACGATAATGATTCAGCAGCTTTAAGACTTCCACACGCCAGCAAAACACTTCGCATTGCTGTGACGCACGCGGTGCAGCCAAAGGACGCTGTCCTCTCTGCAGATCTCATGAGTCTCTGGTAGCCGTGTGGTCTCGGGCGCTGCGTCTCGATCGCTCTCGGAAGTCGGAGTTCGACACCCGGCGAGAGTCGACGGTTTTTTTCTTCGTAGATCTCGGACTCCACGTTCTTTTTCCTCCCTTTGCGGTGTATGTCATCTAAAGACCGTTGTATCCCTAGTCATAGTATCCCCATCTGACATCCGCGTAGCTTAATGCGCAACATCCTGTGCGTTTGATCCTAGGGGTTCAATCCCTGATTGAGGGTCTCTAGGGGTGCTTATGAGAGAGTACCCCGAAGGCTCGCTACTCGTCGCCGCTCGTTGCCTATGGTATCCGGTACAGCCGTTCTCGCCGGCTGTGGGCTGTGGGTCAGCAGTCTTTCTATCCTTATCCTTTTTTGCTTTCCTTTGTATTTTTCAGCACGCAATTACAATTTTACGTCAGGTGAAATTTTTCCTATAATAGAAATTCATTTTTTCAGTTATCGACAGCGATTCAGTGCTAGAAACACTGGATTTTTTCCCCCCTCCTTCATTTGTGGTGTCCCGCGGACTTAAAACCTGGCTGGCCACGCTCAGAGATTACGTTCCGTGCGTCGCATGTGTGGTTTGCCGCGGCGCTTACGACGGAGGGAGGTCTGTCCGCCCGGACTGTTCCTCTCTCCCTCTTCCTGTGCCTTTCTCTCGCTCTCTCCAGCCCGTTTTTAGTACCCGCCTCGGCGCGCCCGCACAGCCGCGGCTTTGAGTCTAACTTTGGTGATTAAAACATTTCCCATTCTTCGCAGAGCCACTAGCGGAGCAGTGCGAGTCGAGTGGAGCAGCCCCCCCCCCCCCCATCTCTCTCTCTCTCTCTCTCTCTCTCTCTCTCTCTCTCTCTCTCTCTCTCTCTCTCTCTCTCTCTCTCTCTCTCTCTCTCTCTCTCCCTCTCTCTGCCACGCCCGAGCAACACGACGCCCGCAAAAAGAGCCAAGCCTGGGCTGGATGGGAATAATAAAACTACCGGGAGGTTGGGGGGGGGGGGGGGGGGGGGGGCTGTGAAGGGGCGCCCAATCACAGCGGCGCATGCTTTGTGCCGGCGCTAATTATATTTCCGGCGGAGCAGAGCCGGCGCGGTACACAGCAGTCGTTTGTTGAGGGCGGGCGCAGGGCCGGGCCGGGCAAGGACGTGAGCCCGCCCTTGTTGGCACCAGAAAGGTGTGATGTAAGAAAAGCACGTCCCGGATTAGGTCGCAGGGATCGTCAAATGATCCCGCTGTGTCCAGTCTGCGTGCTCACATGACGCCTGCTGGGTAGGCAGCCACGACTTGCGAATGCGCTCGTGTCGTGCGGGCTGGCCTACCCCGGCACTCGCAGGCGCTCGGCGTCGCCATTCGTTTCAGAAATTCGTGACCAGGACACCATCATCACCAGGATGCCGTCACCAGGACGCCGTCAGCGGGCTGTCCCGCTGGATAAGAAGTTTGTGGGCGTCGGCAGTGTGACGTCGTGAGAGTGGTGCGGCCATGACATTTCGACGACGCCAACGAGTTTTCCGAGAAAGTTCGGTCTCTCATCAGAACTCGGCAGCTGGCTTGGCTGGCTGCTCCCCCGCATGGTGGCTCCGGGCTCCACGACACGCCTGCAAGAAGCGTCCACGGTAGGCAACCTTCGCAGCAACCACTGCGACGTCCTGGAATGGCGGCGGGCACGAACAAAAACACCAGCGGAAACCACCGGCGTAAGTATGAGAAACTGGGAATGCGTCTCGGGCCCGTAAAGCGGATTCGCGTTGCTACAGTACTTCGTATTCAGGCGGGACTGCACGTACCACGAAAATGTCTCATAGCCGGAGCCCGATTGTTTTTTTACGTTCTTCCGTTGGCAGCGCTGCAAGGCACATAAGGTTGATTTTCCGCGATCGGCTCGCGTGTTTGCCGTCGGCGGCGTTGATGGTAGCGATGGCCGTGTTGGTGGCGAGGGGGTATTCACTAGCGTAATAATCTGTTCACCTTGGGCGTAATAATGCCAGTAATAAGTTGTATTAAGGCGTACTAACACGTAATAATGCGTAATAACGTGTAATAATGCGTAATATTGCGCAATAATGCATAATAACAAGTAATAATGAGTAATAATGCGTAATGAACGCATAATGTACGCATTACCTGAGAATAAAGGGAAAAAATGTGACAGCAACTTTGAATCATCTCCGTCATTTCAAGCCAACTTCTGTCCAGGGGGCGATCTGCCATACCTAGCTATCTCGGCAGAAGTGCGTGGCGGGTCTGCCTATCGATCAGTGGATTTGTCACTGGGTGTAGCGACAGTACGTTGAAAGTCGGGTACCTAAATAGGGGCCGTCCGTGAATGGACTAAGAGGCGTTAAAATATAATCTGCTCCGACCGGGATCGAACCCTGCTCGCGTGCCACAGCCGGCCACTGCTTCGCTCGCTGTACACTCAGAAAAACGGTTTCTTGATTCAAAGAAACTTTGGGTCAAGGTAATTTTTCCCTCGAAGGAGGCGCTTTTGATGTTTGGTAAATTTTCTATATTATGAAAGAAAATTCCTTAAAATTAAAGAAACTATTTCATTGTCCCCCCACGAAGGACGGCGTCTTTGAATTAAGGAAACGGTTTTCTGAGTGTACTGCGGCTACGGTGACAGGTGACACGCTCGTGCGATCCGAGTCCGATGGGCAGTTGGAGAGCTCTCACCTGCCTATCACGACCGACTGGAATCACTGGACACCCAGTTGACTGTTTTGTTTGCAGAGATTGGCGCGACTAGGTTTAACGTACTGACGCAGCAGCGCGCTGTCTCTCTCGCACTCACAGCGTTGCTGGCCCGCTCAGTGCACACTTGGGCCCCGTTGCCTGTCTTCCCCACAGCCCCCTCCCTCCTCTCCTTCCTAAGTTGCGCGCCAAACTGTGATGTTTTTGAGGTTTCGAAAAATACCGGTTTTGAAACCGGTTAACCGTTTAATGCATTAACCGTCGAACCAATGAACGAGCTGGGTTATCAAAACCATCGAACCTTCAATGATAACCGGCGGGAGTTACGATGCTTCTCTTTGGAAACTGCGCATCTACCCAACGAAGAGAGCGGTATTTTTAAATAAGAAGCAACTGTGGCCTTTTGTCTGTGTACTTCACCGCAATAAGGAGCTGTAATAACTCGTAATAATGCGTAATAACTCGTAATAATGCGTAATAACTCGTAATAACTTGTAATAATGCGTAATAACGCGTAATAACAGTAATAAGCGTAATAGCGATTAGGCTGTTCGCTCATCTTCGAAGTGAATACCCCCTCGGTTGGTGGTGCTGGCGGTTATGGAGTTTGGCGGCGGGAAAGAGAAACACGGAGCGCTGCTAGCGCTTGGTATGGTGGCGGGCCTGGAGGGCGGGCGGTGCTACTACTTCGCCTGTGTAAGCATGGATTTAACTTGAAAATGGTCTCCGCGGGGCCGGCGGCCGCCCCCACCGCCTCCACCCCCGTCGCCGCCCCCGCCATCTCCACGCTCATATTCCTTATTTATCTTCCGAAAACACCGGCTCCGTCCGCCCCAGAACGGGGCTGCGCGGGGGTTCGGCTCGGCTCGCTCCTCATCCCTTCCCTGTGTGTGCGTGTGTGCGTGTGTGCGTGTGTGTTTACGCAGGCGGACTTATTCGTCTGGAGCCCGAAGGGAAGGGGGCCGCGACGGCAGCGCGCAGCGCCAGCGTACACAAACATTTTCATATCCGCGCACCGGGCGAGAAGAGCGCTCTGCACCAATGAGTCCAAGACGACGGCGACGATGACGGCGGCGGGGAGTGGACCCGAAGAGACAACGAGGCGACGGGTTCGGGCCTCCAATCCGCACCAATCCAAGGGCGAGACGTAAAGTGAGGTTAGATTTGGGGGTGGCCTAATCAATCTTGCGCGCCCTCGCGCTTCCGCACCAGAGCCGGACCTTTGGCCACCGGCGGCAGCCCTCTCTCTCTCTCTCTCTCTCTCTCTCTCTCTCTCTCTCTCTCTCTCTCTCTCTCTCTCTCTCTCTCTCTCTCTCTCTCTCTCTCTCTCTCTCTCTCTCTCTCTCTCTCTCTCTCTCTCTCTCACACACACACACACACACACGCGGGTCACCTGCCTCCGCGCTGCCCAGCATATCCCAGCCGCGGAGTGAAGGTCCCCGCTGCAGTCCGAAGACACAACTCCCAGCCGCGGAGTGAAGGTCCCCGCTGCAGTCCGAAGACACAACTTTGATATTGTGTTGCGAACACCACCATCGGGGCGGCGGGGCGCACGAGGCACCGAGGATAATGCGTCTCGCCGTGAAGGATGCCTGCCGAGTTGCCAACTCCGTGCGTGGGAACTTTCTGCCGGCTCTCGCCCTCTCTCTCTCTCTCTCTCTCTCTCTCTCTCTCTCTCTCTCTCTCTCTCTCTCTCTCTCTCTCTCTCTCTCTCTCTCTCTCTCTCTCTCTCTCTCTCTCTCTCTCTCTCGCTCTGTACGACCCCCGGCGTCGCGTTCGTTTCTACGTGCGCGCGGCGCCTGGAGGTGCGGCGGCTGTCGGCGGCTGTCGGCGGCGGCGTCACTTCTCTCCGAGTGCCGCCGTAGAACCCGGGGAAACCTCATCACGTACGAAGTCGAACGAAGAGGCCCGGCCGAGCCCAGCCTGGGGCCGAGGCGAGGCCCGGCCCGGCCCGGCGCCATTGTGAACGCGAGCGTAAGGCGTGGCTGCCTCATCGCCTGCTCGCCCCGCCCCGGCCCCGCCTCCTTTCTCTCCGCTTCAGCCGACAGCAGCAGCAGCAGCAGCAGCCCTAACCCCCTCCACAAGCGGCGCCTAACAAAGTTGACACCTCTGAAAATTCGACAAAATTAATTATTCGAAAGACAAGGCGCGCTAATGTCGCCCGCCCGCCCGCCGGTGCCGCTCGCTGGCTGGGGCCGCTGGCGCCCCGCTGATGTAGTGTTTCAGGGTGGAGCCATAGCGCAGCAGCCGCGGTGAGGTCCAGGAACGCGGCGGGGCCCAACTTGGCCCGACCCGCAGCCATCCAGTGGAGAGAGGCCCGGGCTTTAATTTGCAGCCAGCGAGTTTCTTTTCAACCATTGGTTAGGAAATTAAATTTCGAACTTCCTTGCGGCTACACTCCAAAATAATACAAGAAAGAAGACAGGCATGGAGAACGCTTTACCGTTCTGGGACAGGCTCTTTCTTTGAGTTTTAAGGGGAAAATAGGTTTGTTGTGTGAGGTACAAGTATAGGGAGAGGGGGGGAGGTCAATTAAGGAAAGCTGTGATAGATGTTGCATTAATTTTCCGGCCAATAGAGAAGACTCAACGGTGTATCCGTCACACATACTAAAATATGCGAAGAACGCTTTACCGATGAGTACAGGCAGTCTCCACTCCGAAACGCACCGGAACCAAAGGGCTGACCAGACCCTGAGCGCAGACGGTGTACACCGCGCGCAATTCCGCCGCTGTCGTAGAGACAGCGGCGAATGGCGATTGGGACTAGGCGGCTGGCCACGCTCAGCGCGCGGACAGAGCACACTGCTCGAGCCAACGGTGGTGCTGCTCTCTGCGGGACAACGGTGGCTAAAGTACCGGCAGCGCGCTGCGTGTATCCATCGCAGCTCCGTAGCGTAGTGGGCTAGCGGACCGGTCGACGACCGCAAGGTCCGGGGTTTAACTCTTTGCCGGAGTAAAAATTTTTCTGAAGTCTGCCGACCGAGGATGGTGGGTAAAATATACCAAAAGAACGTATTCAAAGTGTGTTGTCTGAGTGACCGCGGACGTTGGGTCGCGGACATTCCCCGGAGGTTGAATACACTCGTTAACTCAGTGGTTCGACGCCCGAGCAGGGGAATGGTGCTTGCCAAGACTCGGCAGAAGTTAAATGTAGAGGCCTAGGGTTCGGCCTTCTACATTTTTCAAGCGTAAGGCCTCGGAATCTGGAGTATTCGGGCAACACCTACTTGGATACATGGCGTAGAAGAGTAGAGTACAATCGGCTTCGGCCGTGTACGATCTGGGCATCCTACCTCCCTCTCAATCCGCGAGGGAGTGGCTTTAGGGCCACAGACCAACTGGCTGGTCGAAGGGGGCTGACTCCTGAAATCTAGTCAGCGGAAGGGGCGATGTTGGCCGTTGCGGAAGCCTGCCTACCAAGGTGGCTGCGTCGTGCCTGTGTCTTAGCGGCGGTCAACTCCTGGTACACCGGTTCCCATCCGAACACCGAAGTTAAGCAGGAACGGTTCCGGACGGAAGTCTGGGACGAGGTAGGACCCACCCATTTTTGCCATTTTTTTTTGTTGTTGTTGTATTTTTTATTTGCAGGGTCTGATTCTTGAGGATTCAATATACTTTAGTCAGGGGAACTCAATTTTAGTTGCACCAACGCAGCGTTAGCTGCTCGAACGCAGATGTGCGCTGTTTTAGTGCCCGCAACGAACCTCTTTGTTGGAGCAAACAACCGTTTCGTCGGCGCAACGAAAAATTGGTCCCCCCAACAAAATATCAGTTCTCTGAAGAAAAATTTACTGCTTGTCTAAAAAACACAACTAAAAAATTAGTTTCGACCCCTAATCTCTTTTCTCCGTGTAGAGTACTCTATTTCGGTGCCTGTGACGGCCGGGGGCTGGGACCGGAGCAGCCGGGGCCGCACGGAACGCTCCTTTTCTGACGCGATCGTCCCCCAATTTGTGCAGCACGCCTCTCCTATTACGCCAATTTGAACGGCAAGGAGCGAGCGGCGCCGCCGTGGAGCCTGGCGGCCTGGCGGGGCACCGCTGCTGCTGCTGCCGTGCGGGAAGTTGGATGAGAGAGAGAGAGAGAGGTAGGGAGACAAGGGGCCGGGGATAGAGTGAGAGAGAGAGAGGGGGGGGGGGGAGGCCCCGGTGTGGAGAAGGAGGCGACTTGTAGACTCAATTTGGCGTCTCTGAATGAGTGCGACGCCTTCCCGCTACCCCTCGCCCCTACCCCCCTCCTCCCGGACGCCTGGAAAGACGCCTCCTTATATGCAAATCAGCTACAGTGTTTCGCGCGCCGCCCCCCGCCCCCTCTTCCGCACCTCACCGCACCTTGGAGGCCCCCCCCCCCCCCCCCCCTGGACCGGAACGGGTGGACCGACAAATTAGGGCTTCTTTGTCACGTGGGAGAGAGCGAGTGAGAGCGAGACTCCTAGCGGCCGTGAGCGAGAAGGAGAGACATGGGGGTTAATTGCTCCGCCGTGTTTCAGACGGGTGGTTTTGTCCATGTACACACTTTCGTTTTTCGGTCACGTTTGACGTGGTTCATGTTGTAATGTCCACAACTCAACTAATATCCGTCGATGCATAGGGAGCTACATGGTCTGTGGGGGCTGCGGGGGCTGCGGGGCCTGCGGGGGCCTGCGGGGTCGCGGGCCGTGTTCATGTTGCTCCTGTCATTAATCACATATCGTTCACTTGAGCAGAAACCCTGCGAAGGCGTAAAGGAGCGCGGTGCAAAGTGTTGGGAGCCCCCCCCCCCCCCCCCCCCCCCTCCCGGCCCGGCAAAGTTTGCAAATTAACATTCTCGCAGGAAAGGCTAGGCTATATCTTAGACGTGAGAGGCGTGGCTCGGCGCGCGGTACGAGGCGGGGCCGCGAGGGGGCGCCCTGGGCGACACGTCGTGCCACGGACCAATGAACTTCAAGGCGAGAGCCGTCGGCAATGAAACGAAGCAAGCAAGAGTAAAGAGCTGCTCTCTCCCGCCCGCACCACCGCCGGCGGTGCCTTGTCCTTGTTTGAAGCCCTTATCATCTACAAGACAACAAAAAAAAAAGTTATTTAGATAAGAATCAAAAAATCTTATATGTACGAACGTATACTACTTATTTCCATCACACGTAATCACCCGAGGATATGACGGATCCTTCGGCGCGACGGTGGCGGGCCAATTTCCATTCCCCTACGAAGAGCAACACTTATACACACTCACACACGCGCGCGCGCGCGCACTAGATGGTGCGTGCGTGTGGGCTGCTCGACGAAATTGTGTCGCATGCGGGCTTATCTATAATTTATCGACAAGCCCCTGGGAGGACATAGAAAACCCCGCACCCGCACCCCCGACGCCCGCGGGCCGACTCCACTTCCCCCCGCCGCCAGTTCTGCCGCGGGAATATAAGCCTGCACTTTCCAAAAGACGACGGCGCCCTGTGTGTTCGCACAAGAAAGGGCAGGGCAGGGCCAGCAGGGCCAGCAGTGCCAGCAGGGCCGGCAGGCCCAGCAGGGCATGCAGGAAAGGTGCCGCCGCCGCTGTGAGGGGAGCGGAAGGGTGACCCCTGGAATCACGTGTCGAAAAGAGAGGGGAGCGCGGAGAGGGGCGGGGCGAACGGCAGGAAAGGAAGGCGGTGCCCTAGGGAGGGGACGAGAGAGACGAGGCCAGCACGGCGGAGCACAGCGGAGAGCGCTGGTTGGCTGGCCGTGCCAACGATTTTCTCTTTTTTTTCCCGTCGCTCTCGTGTGTAAAACGAGGCTAAAAAGAGTTGGTGCGGGTTTTCAACGCGGAGGGAGGGAGAAGCGTAGGCCCCTCTTGTCTTGTGCGGCAAAAATGGCGGGTCGTGCGGAAGATGGCGGAAAAGTTTCGGGAGAATAAAAGCTCAGAACGGAAGTGAGAAATCGTGACGAAGATGAAGAATGCAGGGGGAGTATGAGAAATCGAATAATCGGAACTCCACTGCCCTTCAAAAATCCCGCGATTTTCTCGCATTTTCTCCGGGATTATTATTCTTCGTTACGACTTCTTACTTCCGTTTCGCGCTTCTCCGGAGTGCTCTATTCTTCAAATCGAGCTGCGTCGATTCAATCAGACCAAAAACTAGACTGTTCCGCACCAGCATCACCGTGGACTACACCCGAGTCACCTGTATGGTTATGTAAGTCGCCCGCATGAGCCCGCCCGCCTCCCCCGTGGCCCAGGTCGTCTGCACTGCGTCTTGCGGCCGGCACGTTTCGCCACAAATCTCTGTTCCCAGCCGCGCGCTTCGCGATAAAGTCATTTCGTGAGGCGCTGGCGCTGCTATCGCGGGCTATCGCCTTCGCTGCCGCCCCGCCCCGCCCCGCCCCGCCCCGCCCCGTGGCTCCGTGCACATTCCCCGGGTACGTGCTGGCGGCGCTGGGGGCGGCGGCGGGGCGGGGTAACCACGCGGGGGGTAAAACGGCGGGTAAAATGTTGATCGCCTTCCAAGCGACTCTCTCGCTCTCCCCGGGGTTTGGCTCCTGGCTCGGCTCCGGCGGCAGCCTCGCGGAATCACGTATTCCCGCCATGACCGTGTGCGTGAGCCGACCCCGCCGGGGCCCCGCCGGGACCCCACGGGGTGTGAGGGATCCCCAATGAAGCAGGTGCCAATTTACGCACAGTAAGGCGTGCAAGGTCAGACGGCAGCGCGTCGTGGAGACCCCGGTGGGGCGTGATGCCGCGGGGGCCGCCGAACGAAACGAAACGTGGTCTCGTTTCCTAGGCTGCTTTAACATTTGTTATTTTAGTTTTTGAAATAGCGATAGTTATCCGTTGCAGTTAAATATTTTTAAGGCAGCAAATTTGCTGACTTCTAACAATCATTTCAAGTTTTTTTTTTCTTTTCTATATCATTGATCCGATTTTCAAACTAGGATTTCGCCGTTGTTGACTAAAATTGAGGTGGCAAAAACACAAAACAAAACAAAACCATAGAAATTGATTTGACTTATATTTTAACGGTGTACTATAGGTTATTTTTTTTTTCGCTCTTGTGCTGTGGCGCGCTCTGTTTTGCCCGCTGCGCCTCTGCTCAGCCCCGCGTTCCGTCCCGCCCAGCAGCAGCGGCACGAGGCTTCATACCACGGCTCAGCAGCTCCCGCGCGCGCTAAAATTTCCCCGAGCACAAAAGCCTTCTTCGCGCCGCCGCCCCCAGCCGCCCCCAGTCGCCCCCGGCCTCTCCCCTCCCTCCCCCTCCTTACTTTGCGTCTTGCTTTTCTCGGGACGCGCCTTTGTGCACCCTGCTCCTACTTTCCTCGCTGCTAATCTTATTTTGCCAGCCTCCCCTCCCTTCCTTCCCTCCCTTGCCTTCCATATTTATCATCTTTCTCCGGTGGCCCCGCGGCCCCAGCCCCGGCCCGCGCCATTAGTCTCCCTGCTGGATCTCCCCGACGCCTCCAACGACGCCTTTATTGCTCAAGAGGGGGGGATCGCCGTCCAATATATCAAATCGCACAAATCAGAAGTTACCGTGGCGAAATGCGGGCCGGGCGCAGGGATTTTGGATGGCGTCGTGCCGTGCATCAACTTGGCATGGTAAAAAAAAAAAAAAATATTTGAGGCTTTAAAAAACACACAAAAACACAAACCAAAAATGGAAGATCGGGTGCCGGGGTGGCGTGTGTCGCTCCCTCCTCCCCACCCTCTTTTCTTACATCCCCCTCCCCGGTCCACGCAGACTCCGGTCGGACCCCAGGCAGCCTGCCGCTCCGGGCGCCGCTCTTTCTTATTTCCCTCTTCACTCGATCGAAGCAGCAGCAGTCCTGTGGCCCGCGACGACCCCTCGCCTCCCCCCCCCCCCTCCCCTCTGACCCAAGCCCCTTCTGTACACTCCTTATTGCGCACGAGGCTCCTGTGCTTGCTTACCCACGAGATTTGGCTCGTGGCTCACGAGGGAGGATTTGTGTGGACACCAACCGAAGAAAGGTGGATTTTTAGTTCTCAACTCCCTGGGAGAAAAAAAAAGAGAAAAAATACAGATCTTTTTTTTTTTGACATCCCATGAACTTCAAGAAATTTAGTCATGAGAAAATGACCCCGAAAACACGGTCGGTGTCATGGTCGCTCCCTTTTTTGTGGCCATAATAAGTGTTTCGTTTTCTTTCCTGACTTCCCTCGGTGCAGGCCGCCTGGCTCCAGTGGGTGGTGGCCGTGGAGTCGGGGCGGGGTGCGGCCGGGGCAGCGAGCGCGCGGCCGCTCGTAAAGCTAAGAATACGGCCGCCATATTTGTTTTATATCCGAGAGTCGGTTTATATGAGCACTGCTGCTGCCGCTGCGCTGCCGCTCTCTGTGCTGCTTTTAGGGCTCGCGAAAGGGTACCCACTGGACCACCCAACACTGCTACCAACCACTGCACTAAAAAATAATAAGGTGTCGGTCATCTCCTGAAGTAAAACAAAGTCAAATAGAGATTTTGAGCTTGTTGTATTGGGTGGTTTGCAACGGCAAAAGGAAACCATTCTGTTAGAAGCATCTCGATGGCAGTTCAACATGCATAATCCTCCGAAAAAAGGGGGCATCAGGATCTCAGTTTTTGTCTCATATTTTGGAACGTTCTGAACTTTCCCTTCCGGAAAGCCCGCCAAGCCACGCTGCGCTCCTCAAGGGCCTGAGCTGCCTGTACTCTCATTTCCCTATCCTTGAACGAGAAACTCACAAATGCCATCCATCATGCCGCTGTCTTGCGTCCTAACCCCCCCCCCCCCTTCCTTTTGCCCCTTTCCTCAGCATCAGCAGCAGCAGCAGCAGCAGCATCTGTCAGTTACATTATGGCATTTAAATTACGCTAATTTCGTCGAGAACTTCCTCGGCGTCGACGGCCGTGGCGCCTTGCCTCCTCCGTGCCCGGCATTTACGATTTCGCGTTACGCGTAGCCGAAGCAGGGCAGGGCTTTGCTTTACGACGGAGCGCAGAGGTAAGAAAATACCTTTCGCCTTCCCGCAGCGGGAGAGAGAGACAGAGAGAGAGAGAGAGAGAGAGAGGAGGAGGAGGAGGAGGGAGGAGTGCGGCAGTCAAGGCGTTGACATTCCAATTTCGGGAGGGCGTTATAATAATAACAATAATTTTGCAGTGACGTGACTTGTCATTTTCATTTCCCTCTCTGTGACTACAAAACGGGGCCCGTGCGCGCGTGCGGGCGAGAGGAGCGTAGCAGTGAGAGAGAGAGAGAGAGAGAGAGAGAGAGAGAGAGAGAGAGAGAGAGAGAGAGAGAGAGAGAGAGAGAGAGAGAGAGAGAGAGAGAGAGAGAGAGAGAGAGAGAGAGAGAGAGGGGGGGGGGAAAGTACCATTATTACGACGACGGAGCTCGCCGCCAGCGCCAGTGTTGGGGCAGAGGCCCCGGAGCCCAGCCCGGCTGTGGCAGACTAACGAAATAAGTTCCCGCTCTGAAAAGCTGAGAAAGTTGCAGCAGCGGCGGCAGCGGCAGCAGCGGCAGCAGCGGCAGCAGCGGCAGCAGCTACTGGCTAGGCAGCCAGCGGAGGGGAGGAGCCGGAGGAACAGCGCCCAAAGCCCCGTCCGCTGCGCACCAGTCGTACTAAAACTTGAGAACCACCAACGCGCGCGCGCGCTCTCTCTCTCGCTCTCTTTCCCTCGTCTTTCTCTCTCTCTATCTCTCTCCGTCCTCTCTCCTTTTCATTTCGCCCTTTTGCACACGCACAGACATCAGTGCGGAGCGAGAAAACGGAAGAGCGACGGATAGGAAGGTGGTTCTGTGAAAAGAGGCAGTAGGGCGCGCTCAGCAGCAGCCGTAGTAGTTTCCAGAGCCCAAGGCACAGAGTGAGAGAGAGGGAGGGAGAGAGACGGAGGAAAGTAAAGGGGTGGGGCGCAGGGCTAGGGGTGATAAAGGGTTGGGAAGTAGTATAAACACCGGCGAAGCATTCAGAGAGAGGGTCTTTACATCGCACCCAGACCAGGCCCAGGCCCATAGCACACAGCTCTCTCACTCTCTCCCTCTCACTCCTTTCTTCGACCACTATCTCTTTCTCTCTCTCTCTCTCTCCCTCCCTCCCTCCTCCCGGCTTGAGGCACAAGGCGCTTCGAGAACGCGCGCACACCACCCTTTTTCCTTATCGCCCCCGTCCCCGGCACGGCGCGCCGAGCCGCGCCACCCCCTCCGGCATTAAGAAGGGCTCGCGACCCTTTGAGGTTATGGCGGCCATGTTGGATAGAGACCCCACCCTCCCCCGCCTTTTGCCCAGCCTCTTTGCTCGCGGCTGGTCTGGCCTTCGCAGAAGAAGCGCACGGCGGCTGTGTTGTTGTTTTGGCCGGCAACGGCCGACGCGGAACGGGTCCATCTCACACGAAAGTTTGATTTCACTCATCGGCGGGCTTGCCTGTACCCGGGGCCCCTCTGAGCGCCTGGCGGGTAGGCAATACCTCGACACGTCTGCTCGGCGGGCTTGCCTACCCGGGGCCCCTCTTAGCGCCTGGCGGGTAGGCAATACTTCGACACGTCTGCTCGGCGGGCTTGCCTACCCGGGGCCCCTCTTAGCGCCTGGCGGGTAGGCAATACTTCGACACGTCTGCTCGGCGGGCTTGCCTACCCGGGGCCCCTCTTAGCGCCTGGCGGGTAGGCAATACTTCGACACGTCTGCTCGGCGGGCTTGCCTACCCGGGGCCCCTCTTAGCGCCTGGCGGGTAGGCAATACTTCGACACGTCTGCTCGGCGGGCTTGCCTACCCCACAGGCGTTCGGCGAGGCCTGCCCCGAGGAGCCTGGTGCCCTTGGTCTGACCTCGAATACAATTTGTTAAAACGGATCGGAAGTTTGTCTGTAAGATGGCGGCGGGGCCTGCATGCCAATCCGTTGTCGAACACGAAATCCGTTTTGCATCCTATGAAATACACGCAAATGTGACACACTGAACTCGATACCAGCCGCACCAGGCCGGCACTGCCAGCCACGCTGCCTGATATGACATATGCAAATGGACGAATTACAAACTTTACGCCCGTAACTCGCGCGCGCGCGCGCTGCGTTCCGTCAATATTGTGTGCACAGTGCGACGTGGCCACGCAATTAGGGCTGATTGCGCGAGGCGCTAGCAGACGACGCTAGCAGACGACAGACAGGACTTTCCACCGCCTTGTGTGTCGGCGCCCTGCCGCCTGCGCCGCCGCCGCGCGCGAGCTGCGCAACTTGTTTTGAATTTCAATTTGCTCGGAGTACGACGTAAGTTTCGTGTAGGGCGGAGCGAGGCGGAGCATAGCGAGAGGGGTACAGCAGGGCAGGGCAGGGCAGAGGGCACGAGGCGGCGAGCCTCGGCTACGCTACGTCGCCTCGGGGTGGGTAGGCAGTCGGTTCTCTACTACTTCGGAGGTCTCGGCTGCCTGGGATTCACAATGAATTTTTGACCCAGAGGTGAATGAGGTGTCCGTGAAAGTTCGCAGGATAGAGGAGAGATATGGGAGGGAATAGGATACGGAGAACTAGAGAGATGAGATTGGTGGAGGGGGGGGGGGGGAGCGGGTGCGCTGCTACAGGAGAGAGAGGGAGAGAGAGAGAGAGAGAGAGAGAGAGAGAGAGAGAGAGAGAGAGAGAGAGAGAGAGAGAGAGAGAGAGAGAGAGGTGATGCCATGATGAGAGAGGCTGACAAGCTTATTTGCGACGAAACGAGAGGAGAGATTCCAAAACTTTGCTCTGAATAATCAGCCGTCAGCAGAAGGGGGTTCGGCCCGTAGTTCTGCTCGTTCTCCAGTCTCTCTGCCTGGACTGTTTTAACCGGTTTTAATGACTTTGCTTGCCCCAAGGACAGTCGGAGGGAGAGAGAGAGAGAGAGAGAGAAAGAGCGAGAGGGAGAAGGAGACCGAGAGTTTGTTCATTTTACGACGGCGACCAACTTCGCGTGGAAAGTTTAGACGCTCGGGGCGAAGCGTTGCGAAAACTGGGTACAGGTACCTCTGGTTACACTCTCAGTGCAGGATGCCTACGCTGCAAAGTCTTCTCTTAGTTTCATTATTGCAAGAAACGCAAACGAAAAATATTTCTTTTGATACTGACAGGGCTTTGCCAGGGCCAGGACCTCTTTCATTTACGAATAGTTTCATTTGGCCGTGCAAAAGCTTGTGCAAACGACACCACCCCGCCGAGACCTTCTGCCGCTGCTGCTCCTTGTAGCGAGGGTGCGCCTTCGAACACAGAGAGGAAAAAGATAAATTATTCAGAGTAACGAGCGGCAGAAAGCAAATCAGATAAAAGGGGCAGAGGGAGGCGAAGACTCTCAAGGCGAGGGTGGGGCGGTGCGCGGGGAGGCAGGCGGGGGCGGGGAGCCCGAGGGACATCAGGGAGTCCAAATGAAACGGGAGACGCAGAAACGCTTAAAACTTACGATGGCGGTAATGAAGAGCGAGAGAGAGGGAAGCAGCGAGTCGGCGCTCGGGGTCCAAATAAGGAAAGAGAGAGAGAGAGAGAGAGAGAGAGAGAGAGAGAGAGAGAGAGAGAGAGAGAGAGAGAGAGAGAGAGAGAGAGAGAGAGAGAGAGAGAGAGAGAGAGAGAGAGAGAGAGACAGTGGTGCGTGCGGTGGTGGGGGTGAGAGGGGGTGGGGCAGCCGCACCGCGTCGAGAAGGCGTCACCTCCCAGAAGACAGTACAAGCGCTGGCGCACAATTAGAGCACAGGCCGGGACAGGCGCCGGGGGTGGGGGTGGGGGCGGGGGCGGGGGCGGCAGCGCTCAGCATTAGAGTCGCCATTTTTGCAGGGGCTCCCGGGCGGCGCTCTACACCTCCGTCTGTCCGCACAGGTGAAGGGGCTGCGGGGGCCGCACAGGCAGCGGCAGCAGCAGCAGCAGCAGCAGCAGCAGCAGCAGCAGCAGCAGCAGCAGCAGCAGCAGCAGCAGCAGCAGCAGCAGCAGCAGCAGCAGCAGCAGCAGCAGCAGCAGCAGCAGCAGCAGCAGCAGCAGCAGCAGCAGCAGCAGCAGCAGCAGCAGCACCTTACACTACTCCGCACCGCCCTGTACAAAGTGCCCCGAGAGTTGTGTATAGAGTTTCGCGCGCGATGCACCCCCTACCCCCTTCCAAAACGTGCCTTGCCCCGCACCTCCAAATTGGATCTCACAAATTGAGCTTCATCAGCGGAATAAATAAACCGCGGAACAATGCGCTGCCGTCGTGGCGCCGTTCGCGGTGTTCTTTGTGCCTCCTTGTCGACGCAATTAGTGCGCGACTTCCCTGCTGCTCTGGATACGGAATTGACGACGAAATTAGGATTTTCTTGCGACCTCAAAAAAATCTGCACAAATCTGCGAAAAAAAATTAATTGCAAGCTCAATCTTCATTACATCATTAATTTCATCAAGGCACGAAAAATAAAATTCTTATCGTGAAAAAAAATTCTTCTACGCGATCCACATTTTTCTGGTGTTTCGCACGCTTCCCTTACGTCCGTCCGGCCCTACCTATCGGCACAGAGGAGCTGCGGGTGGTTGGTTAGGCTGGGGCCCGTGCAGACCGCCCCACTGCCCGCCCCGCAGCCCCCGCAGCCCCCGCAGCCCCCGCGCGCCGACGGCGTTTGTAACTTGGGGGTGTGGCCTTCCTCCTACAAATTATGGACGTCTGCAGAGTTTAATATCGCGTTGCGCCGCCCGGGCCGGCCCCGCGCGGCCCCACCCGGCCTCGCACTCCGCACAGCGGAGCGCCGGTCTTATTTCCAGACTTTAATATCAGATTGTGCGCACAGCGGAGCGTGGGGTGGCGTGGTGTGGGGCGGAAAGGAATGGAAAGGAAGGAACGTGGAGGGGATGAAATCTCAGAGCGCGGCGCTGGGGAGGAAAATGCCGCAGCAGAAAAGCCCGCGTCTCCCGGTCCCCTCCCACGGACCTCCTCACAGAAGCGACGCGCCTTGACTTAGAGGAAAAAACGGTTGTCCGCAAAGTTGCATTGGGACACAAACCTGCTGCCGAAGGGGAAGCGCCTCTCGAAAATGCAGGCTATATCCGAGTCGCTGCTGTCTTCGACCACGTCGCTGAAAAATAGATGAATTTTCATCTGCACTTCCGAACACGGCGACGACCCCGATGGTGCAGTCCTCGGCAGTGGCTTCCGTCATCTGGGATCATCTTCTCCGCCTCCTTGACCCTTGTTTCGACCTCCGAAGACTCGCGATTTTTCTGTTTTTCCTCCTTTTCCCTCGCGCGTCCATGCCCGAGTAGTTAGGTCTCGGCCAGCACGGCGGCCGCGCTGTCTTCGCCAGGTTCGCGCTCTTCCTGGACGCGATCAGCTCACGGCGAGCACCTCTACGCAACTGACGGGGGGCAGGCGAGCCGTGGCGGGGCCGGCGATGGCCAAATGAATAAATATCGCGACGAACTGGTCAGTCACCGAACTGGACTGGTCATCGCATATCATCAGGGCGAAAAGACGAAGGCGGGAGGGCGAGGAACAGAGAGAGAGAGAGAGAGAGAGAGAGAGAGAGAGAGAGAGAGAGAGAGAGAGAGAGAGGAGGGCGAGGAAGGAAGGACGCCGAAGGGATGAAGCGACACGGAAAAAAGTATTAGAATAATAATGATGAGAGGTGCAATGCGCGTGTGGACGCGCGCAGTGTGAGTCCAGTTCGGTCAGTTCGGTATGCAAAACAGCGATCGCCTGGTCAGCAGCGGCGGCGGCGGCGGCGGCGGCGGCGGCGGCGGCGGCGCGGGGACGGGACGGCGGACGGGACGGTCTTCCTGGCCGGACGACGTGGGAACGCGCGGGGAGGCGACCGGTGTGAAAACCTGGAATCGATTGCAAATGAGTGACATCGGCTCGGCTCCTCCGGCTCCTCCAACCCCTCTCCCCCAACCCCTTCCGCACACTCGCTTGACCACTGCCGCCCGGAGGGAGAGGGGAGGGGGATGGACACTTGCCGCGTGCGGACAGAAGCGGCCGAAAAGCTGCGCTGCTGATTCTTATTCGTCTTCACAAGCGAAGAAGCAAAAATTTTTCAAGGGTAGAGAAGAAGTCTTCGCACGTACTAAAGAGTCAGGCCACTTACTTCCCTTGCAGACTCCGGCGCTCGCTGTGGTGTTATCGGCGTCCCTGATATTTAAACCTACGACAACGTCTGGGACTTCATTGCGAATATTGTGCTTTGCAAGTCTCTGTCACCTGTGGCGGCAGGCGGCTTGGGGTTGGGGAGTAACTCCACCCCCTCCACCCCCTCCACCCTTCTCCACCCCCTCCACCCTCCTCGCTTCTTCGGCTGACGCCGTCTGCGAGAACCTGATTCCGCGATCGGGCCGCCGCAAGCTGATTTTCGGGTTAAAAGGTGAGGTGTAATTTTAAAGGGGGGGGGGGGGTTAGGGGACCGTCTGCTGCAAACGTCTTCAGGAGGACACCGTTGACCCCGACTCACTCCTGGGCACACACGACCCGGCCCGCAGCGGAAAACCTGTTCACCGGACAGAGGTCTGGGAGGGGTCAGCGTCCTCATCCTTCACGCGTCTTGAGAAAGACTACCCCTGCTGTCCACACACGCACACACACTAACACACGGAGTTCTTTCTGCCGGCGGATGCGTCAGTGCGCTTACTCTCGTGTGGAGTATGGAAAATATTGCGGACAACGGGAAATGCGCGCCCAGCAACACCTCGTATTTTATTTCTGAATCTTGCGAGCGCACATGCCTAATTTTAAACCTCGACGTCCCTCTAATACGACGGAATAATGTAGCCCCCCTCGCCTCAGCCCAGCAAGGCCCCAGCAGGGCGGCGGCAGGGCCTAGCGGGGCGGCCGTTATGCGCAGCGGAGCGGACTTTGGCACTTGGCCGGCCACAATAAGGTAATGCCTAATGAAACGTGCCTCGGCAGAGCCGCGGGCCGATTCGGTGACGGGACCACGGCGGGACGGAGGGGGCGGTGGGCTGCGGGCCGGGGGCCGGGGGCCGGGGGCCGGGGGTTGGGGGCCGGGGGCCGGGGGCCGGGCCGGGGCGTGTCCAGCCAGCCGAGCGGAGCGGAGCGCGCCAGCTAAGCAGCATACCTCCTCCAGGCGAGTCCTCACACACGGAGAAAAAGCAGTAGTGGTCGTAACTAAATTTTAAGTGGATTTTCAGACAAGCAGTCAAGTTTTGTTCTAAAGAACTAAAAATTTTCTAAGAACTAAAATTGTGTTGGTGGGGGTGGAGTGGGGGGGGGGGGTAAATTTTAGTTGCACCAACGCACCAACACCAACAGGTTCGTTGCGGGCAATAATAAACAAAAAAAAAATCTGCATTCTGCTCCTTTAGCGAACCTCTGCGTTGGAGCAGCTAACGTTGCGTTGGTGCAACTATTTTTTTTTTCCGAGCACTTCCTCTGAGTTTTTGAACAACATGTCGTCCCAAAAGGCGAACGCTAGTGAGGTCTATTTGTTTGAAAGACGAAAAAGAATTGTTTTCGGAGCAATATTAAGGCGTCAAAAACAGCTAACTATACCATATGAGAGTGCGCTATACTATTTCGTCTGCTACCTCGTTGGAAAAAAATAAACAATCATGGACTTTCCACATGTATTTGTGGCGCTGTGGCGCAGAGCCTTTGAGGGACGCGATATGAGTGCGGTATCCGTCACGCACACGTGTATCGCGGGGGCGGGGCTGGGCCGGGCCGCGGGCCGTACCAGGCGCCGCCTCCAGCAAAGACAGGGACCAATCCTTTCATCGGTGGAGTGGAAACTGGCGCCGACTGACAATACCGCCGTGCCGACTGTGTGAATGGTGTGGAAGAGCCGCCTTCGGGAGTGCTTTCCGGCACGTACGCACGCACGCACGCACACGCACGCACACGCACGCACACGCACGCACACACGGCGACACGCCGCGCGACAACAACTTTGCGCCATCAACTCGAATCATTCCTCCGCTGTGCGGCGAGATCGTCGTGTGAGCGCGTGTGCGTGCGCGCGTGTGTGTGTGTGTGCGCACGGAGCAGGCGAAATGCTTTAGTTTGAGGGTCAGTCGTAACCGTGGCGCTTCGTAACGCTTCGTGTTCGTGCAATGGAGACGTGTGTGTAAGTGTGTGTGTAGGGGGGGGGGGGGGGGGCTACGTATGTGGCGGGGGGATGAGGGGAAGGGGGTGGCTGTCACCAACACCTATACGAAGAGCCCTTGTACTTATTGTTCATGTTGCTGTTACTGATTCACGCGCATGCGTAGTGTGTGCGTGTGTGTGTCAGAGACGTGGTCACAAATTTTGGAGGAAAGGGTTCGAGTTCCAGTGCTTACGAATAATCGAAGAAGTCGCAGAAAATAAAATTTATGGACCGGAAAAAAAAATGAAATGGGAGACTTTGAGGGCATATCGACGCCTTTACCGCAGTGGCCGTTACTGATGTTATGTGGCATGACAAACCCCGGCATTCACCGGCGGGGTGTACCATCGACACAAGCATAGTATAAATAAATATTTCAGAACGCCGCGGACTGGAAGGTGCAGCCGTGCAGCGCGGGAGAGGCGTATTAATGCCTCATACACCGTCAGCCTCTCACTCGCACTTTCCCCCCCCCCCCCCCCCCCCCTCCGTCACTGCCGACAGATCTCAGCAGGCTGCGCACGGCAGAGTGACAGAGACAACGTGTTTTGCATAATCGCCGCCGTGGGAGAGCGTAATGAGAGCGAACCGCTCGCGCACGTTCGCTCGTTCGTCGCCCGGTAAGGCGTCCGCGTTCCCGAGTCGTATGGAGTAGTATGGCGCCCCGCTCAGCCCCCCGAGCGCTCCGCTTAGCTCCGTATAGGAAAGCATGTAGAGCGATGCTTAACGATTTCGAGGTTGATCAGCGTTGAAAAGTTCGATGACGTCAAAATCCGATATTTAAATTTATTTCTTTGAATTGTGGTGCGTGATGACTACGCCACTGGGCGCCGCTGGGAGGCCCGCGTGGTGGTCACTGCGCGCACACATCTGCACATCGTCCGCTGCTTTTCGATTTCAAGGTCGATTATTATCGATCACAATTTCGATGATGTCTAGAATCAATATCCGATTTGACTTTTTTTTTTAATTTATTTTTAAAATTGTGGTGCGTGATTACTACGCCACTGGGAGGCCCGTGTTGGTCACTGCACGTACATCTGCGCATCGTATCCAGCTCGTCGTGGCGCGCGGGCCGAAAAATTTAAAAACTCGTCCCTTCGGGCTGAGCATTAGGGGGGCGAGTTTCGGGGGCCCAGCCGGGCCGTTACGTGTGGCACACGCCAAGCAACGCGCCGGGCCGATTACCATAACGCAATGCCGAATCACAAGATGGGCGCGATTAGAATGCGCGCAACCAGTTTTCCAGGACGGGACGTTACGCGCCGCACTCGCACACCGTCTGTGTGTGTGTGTGTGTGTGTGTGTGTGTGTGTGTGTAGTGTACTCAGGTTGACGAGCCGGCCAGCAGCCCGGCGGCACGGTGTGTCCCGTGACAACACGGCCCGCCAATAAGGTTAGTGGCCACACTGGTTGAGCGACTACACAGAGTGGCTTTCCTCCTCAAAACATTATTATTTTTCTCCGTTCGTTTTTTGTACACGGCAAGAGTAAAACGTAAGTGACTCCGAGAAAATTGCGGGTTTCCTCTGATTTCTGAACCATAACGATGTGTTCAGTCAGAGTTTCAATATCGACAAAAAAAAATACTATTACACTTCGTGAAATACTGGTAGGCCCGGAGTGTCACAAAACTGGATTCAGTGCAATTTTCATATTTACTATTTTTTGTAATTAAGAATTTTATGATTAGCTGGTAGTTAATTTTTATTTACAAAGGGAACGTGAACGTGGATGACTTTAAGTTTTTTTGTTTCAACGGGAAATGTGAGGGGAATCGTTGCGAGACTTCATTGTCGATAGGTGGCTGGTCGCGGCGCGGCCCGCAGCCCCCTAGTTCTCACTGGCACCGACCGGTGGGCACATCGACAATGATCCGCTCTGAGGGTTGCGCCTCTTGTGCATGTTCTAGGGTCCGAAGCGGTCCCGACTCTTGAGTTGCCTCCCTTTTAACCAGGGCTCGACTCGGCTCGGCACATCAACAATAAGGGCTGTTTCACAAGAAAGGGAGAGGTCCGCTTTTTAGCGCAGCAGAAGAAGGATGGATGATACTGACGCAGCCAGTTGACGAGCCGAGCACGCTAGCTCTGTCTTTTTCTTTTGCCATTGGATGGAGTGAGAAAGCTGAATTTCAACTCGGTTTTGAGACTGTCTGCTGCATTTCTGGAGTGTAAAATGACGTCCGACGCTCTTGTATGGGTACTATGCAAAAGTCAGGAAGATCTGTAAAACTTCTCACAGAGACTTTCGGTTTTGGCGTAAGGGGCTCCATAGGAAATTAAAATAAAAAGTCCAATCTTCAGTGAAACTATAAGGTCACTCCGTGCCTAAAAAATTCGATTGGCAAAAATAGAGGTAGGCCTACAGTTCCTGAGCCCGCCATGGCGTGGCAGCCCAGTGACTTAAACGCACGCCGCCACCCCCGGAAGCCACGGCAGCGCTCCGCCATCGTTCTATCGATTCCTCATTCGATGCGGAGTTTGAGAGACACGCAAGAAATGACGGGGGCGTCGGCCTGGAAGTGCCGCTTCAGCGGAAGAGAGGAAGCAGGAGAGAGCCGCGCCATGAGCAGGGGACAGCGTTTTCGTAGCGCAGCTTGGTGAATGATGGCGTTGTTCCGATTCCGTCGATGGCTTCAGGTCAGCAAAATCCCGGCACGGGGTCGACTGGAGAGTGTCAGAAGTACGGACACCGCGGGCTGCGCCTCGCACACGGAGTATGAGAATGTTGTGTAAACTCTGACAACGTCGTACAATTAGAAATACGTTCATTTTATTAAATTTTCTGGGGGTTGCAAATGAAGTATAAGGGCTTGTGACTGCGACCAGGAGCAGCACCGCCTCTCACCGGGAAAATAAGGGTCTTTCGAGACCCGTGCCTCTCGAAACTACAACGCGACGGAGTGGAGAGGCAGAGAAAGAGAGGCAGAGGGAGAGACAGAGAGGATATTATTGGAGCGACCGGAGAGCGCGCGGGGGTCCCACAGGCCCCCGAAGGCAAAGGAGAGAAAGAGGGACACTATTCCATTCCACCGTGAGCCCCCCGTGGGGCCCGTGGGGCCTGTGGAATGGAAGTAGTGTGCAATGAAGGCACCGCAGAGGGGATGGCCCCCCCCCCCCCCGTCGGCCCTCCCTCGGTCCCACGGGAGGCCCTTAGAGGGGTCATCCAAACGCCACGGCGGCCACGCCGAGCCAAACTCTCGTTCCCCGAGGCGGCCCGAGGCGGGACGGGGCAGTGCTGGGGTCTGCGACAGGCCGACAGCACGGCGCTCCGCGTACAACTCTGGCCGAAGAGTTTTAGGGGCGAAACGAGTCAGCACGCTGCTCGGCCATAGGCCAGGCTAGGCACAGCGGCACGGCGGCACAGCCAGCCGACACGGCACGGACAGGGACGCGACGGGCCACTCTAGTCAGGCCAATCACTCATTCCCGCGACACAGCAAAAGTGCGCCACGCGCGGACTTCCAGAGTAGTCGTTTGAATCACGCAGTTGACACAGTCCAATGGGGTATGTTTGATGCTCCGTGTCCAACAAGAAAGCTCTGATAAAAGCTCTGTTTCAGCGCTGTGTGGAGCAGCGCAGTTCTCTGTAAGGTTTCTGATATTGCTCTTCCTCTGCGGCCCCCTTTCCCTCCCAAAGTACTAAGCTGCTTGCCCCCCTTCCCCCCTCCTCGCTGAAATATTTCGTTTTCTCAGCACAATAATGAGCCAGGGGTCGGGGCTAGACCAGCAGCAGTGAGGCCAGCTAGACCAGAGCTAGACCCCTTCTCTAGGGCCCCGGGCCGCGGGCCCGGCCGGCTCCAACTAATCCGGCTCTACACGGGGGAGGGGAGGAGGGGGGGGGGGGGGGGGGGGCTGAAGAGCAAGGAAAGAGAATAAGCAGCGAGGGCCTCGCGCCAGCCTCTCGGGGCTGACTGACATGCCCACAGGAAAACGCTGGCAGCAGGGACTTTCTGCTCAAACCGCACCCTCTTCTCTTTCTCCTTCCTTCCTTCCCTTCCTAGCGCCGCTCTGCGTGCGGGTGGGTTTTGGGTAGCGCCCCTCTCTCTCTCTCTCTCTCTCTCTCTCTCTCTCTCTCTCTCTCTCTCTCTCTCTCTCTCTCTCTCTCTCTCTCTCTCTCTCTCTCTCTCTCTCTCTCTCTCTCTCTCTCTCTCTCTCTCTCTGCCCCCCCTCCTCCGCCTCGTGACGGACGGGTCGTGGCGTGGCCGTGGCAGGCAGCGCACCACACCAGAGAGAAAGGCCGAAGAGAGTAATGTGGGTTCGAATACCGAACAACACACATTTTCCAATTAATTCAGCGAAGCACGCGGTGAAAGACGGCGCGCGCTCGTGTCGCCACCATCGATAACCCGACGAGAAAAGTCGAGAAACAGGTGCACAAAACAACCCTATTTTTTTTTCTGACATGAAAGCCACACCCTTGTGTTCACCATAATCAGCGCACACTAATTATACAAAGGCGAAGGCGGCGCGAAACAAAAGCTGACTTCCACGCCTCGCACACAAAACACACGCGCGGAGCCCATCTACCTGCATCCCGATGAGACGAGCCCATCGCGGTGAGCCTTTTGTCTTCCACTCACACACACACACTGTTCAACAAGGGATGGCACATGGTCTCGTGATTGAGAGCAATCATAATTAGATACCGAGCCGTATTAATGAGTGACGACTGATCCTTCAGAAAAAAAACCAGCAACAACAAAAAACATTTTTCTTTCGGTTTCGTTCTGTTTGTGCTCTTGATGACTGATATGCACTCTGGGCGCGACTCTAGGACACAGTCCCGTAGGCCGTGAGCAACCTATTTTCAGGACGTCGCGCCTTACGACAGCGCAGAAAATCGCCGGGGAAAGTTTAATGCCTGATTTATGGAGGGCCAAGTTGTAGTAGAAAGATCCACAACTGCGAAAAAAAATTATGTCCCAACCGCACGGGGGAAAATGGCGCCAGTCGTGCGGGGAGCGGCAACCCCTTCGCAGCCGAGAGTATCGACAGAGCGGGTCCCCGCTGGCGTCGTAGTTCGCGCGGACGCCGAGAGAGGGCGGCACTGCGCCTTTCCGCCAGGACTCGCTTGGCGGCAGGCGCGCGTTGTTTCGAATCCAAAAGAGTTCACTCACCGCGAACGAAGACAATCATGTTTTACTCTTTTTTAGTTTTGAATTATTCTTCATTTCGGACATACTAATAGGGAACCAGGCAGCGGTTGGGATCGAAAATTACATACCGCATCATTCATTCCATTATCCAGCGGGAGGGAGTTTGAACTTGTCTACTCGGCTCACCTATTGATAAATGTAGCATAACAGTCGCAGATGAGCTTCCAATCCCTGTGTTCACCTTGCTGCGCCGTGCTGACAAGGGAGCAGGCAGCGGACTATACCTCCCCGTTGAAGGGGTTGGCGAGTCGAATGGGTTGCCTACCCGCACGGCGGCATGCGCGACAGCTCGCGCCGCTCGTCCGGTGCGCACACCAGGCAACACCAAACTCAACGGCGGAACTGATTGTATTTCAACCCGGATAAAACTGCATCTGTCTAGTATACCAAAACGAATACAGGTCCAAGTACCGTTTTCTCATAAAAGGCCGCCCAGCGGTCATCTATCATACTCGTAAACAAGCCAGGTGCTGGTCCACGTGTCCGCCGCCGCCCTCGCCGATGCCGCCCAGATGCCCCCCACTGATGTGCGCGTGTGTGTGTGTGTGCACCACAACGCCTTCTGTTTGTTTTCCCTTTATTGTTTTTTTTTTCCTTCTTCCCACATCATATTGTGTATCAGATCGAGTGGCCCTATATTCTCCTTCTTCACGGTGCCGTGGCAGCGATATCACCTGTGCGTGTGTGTGTGTGTGTGTGTGTGTGTGTGTGTTGGGTGCATGTCCGGCGGCAGCCCTTTTGGTGTACCCTCCCCCCCCCCCCTTTGCCCTCTCCTTAGCCCCAGGTGTTTGCTCGGCTGGTGGGAGAAAAATGGGTCACCCGTGACGAGCTTCGTCCTGTCCACACCTCCGCCAGGTGTGAGCGCCAACACTCCCCGGTACCCACCGTGTGGCGGCGAGCCGCAGGGGTGGGAGTGGGGATCTGCTCGGACCCCCGTGCGATGGGAAGAAAGGGGCCCCTCTGTTTTGGTCCCATTGGCCCCATTTGACTGCACGGCGTTTTAGGGCATTTGCCTGCAATCGGTTGGGGCATTTGACTGCAATAAGTTGGGGTATTTGACTGCATGCTGTTTAGGGCATTTGACTGTTTGCAGATTAGGGCATTTGACTGCACTCGGTTGGGGCATTTGACTGCAATGAGTTGGGGCATTTGACTGCATGCTGTTTAGGGCATTTGACTGTTTGCAGTTTAGGGCATTTGACTGCACTCGGCTGGGGCATTTGACTTCACGCGGTTCGGGGCATTTGACTGCACTCGGTCAAGCCGGAGCAACTGCTTCCTCAGGGCAGCAGTACGCTGCCCGCTAAAAATAGAGTCGGAAAATGTCCGTCATAAATTCCCTGGGGAATTTTCGATGACGACTCGCGTGCCGATAAGAGGGCGTCAAATGCCCCGCCCCTTCCGCCGCCTTCTTGTTGTTTGTCTGGCGCGGCCCCCTCTCGTGCACCTTTACATTCATTCATACAGGGCGCTGCCGGGCCCTCGGTATGACCGAATGACTAATGGTGGCAGCGGCTGCTCCCTCAGCCGCCGCCTCCACCGCCTTGCACGCCAGCACGCCTTTTGTGCCGCCGATGTGTGTGTTGTACGCCCTGAAT
Source organism: Odontothrips loti (assembly GCA_038380765.1). NCBI lineage: Eukaryota > Metazoa > Arthropoda > Insecta > Thysanoptera > Thripidae > Odontothrips > Odontothrips loti. The sequence continues at coordinate 9,916,910 of CM076251.1, forward strand.
GTGCATGTATATTTCAGCAGCCGACAAACGGGTCAGTTCCACGGCATCCGCCGCATGACTCGCCCGTACCTGAGACGGCAAACAAAGACGATCTGAATAGCCGGCGCCCGATTCAGACGGAAGTACGACCGCCGGACCTCGCGGACAGCACTTACTAGCCTCACTGTCCGGTAGTGCCACCTATCGGATCACACCTCAACTACCCTCATGAAATGGTTACGAAGTGGAATTCCAACTTTCCTTCCCCTCCACGACTGCCGCGCCTCCCTCCCTTCCCCCCGCCCGTGTCCTCCGCCGAGCGAATTAAAAGTGCGGTTACATGAGCCGTGGAGCCTCCCCGTACGTAGTTTCGGCGGTCGCCGAGAGGTGGCGCGCGACGCGCGTCCGCCAACCCCTTCGCGCGAGGATTCGAATGGGGCGCTCACGACGGACCACCACCGGGGATCGTACGGATCGTTTTTATTTACTTTTCAGGACTGGTGAGGAGGAGAAGGAACACGGAATTTGTGTGGTCACTCAGTATTTTGTGTACTACGCTGTGGTGAAAAACGTTTTTGCATTAATCAGATAATTTCTACAGCAGGAATTAAAAATTAAAACCAGAACCTGAAAAAGAAATTATTGCACTCTTTTCCATGAAAATTCGAATCTGTTGAAACTATTTTTTCCGCAACAGTAGGCGCCATACATCTCTGCGATGGAGTGACTTCCCAGCTTACGAGCAGCTCAAGCTGCGCGCACGCGCGTGTGCGTGTGTGTGTGTGTGCGTGTGTGTGCGTGCGCGCGCCCGCTGGCGCTGAGATAAAGCATCCCTCCAAAAACACAGTGCCAACCACTCTTTTCCGAGCCCCGCCCTCTCTCGTGCGTAAAAGTACACACACACACACACACACACACACACACCGTACGTCCGAGAGAGATAGCCAGCCGCGAACTCCACTTGGCGCCCGGCCCACGTGAGTGGGAGGGAGACGGCCGCTGCCGCCGCCCCGCCCGCGGTATGTGCGTACAAGGGCGCAGAGGGGTCACTCCCACCGCGCTTATTTTTCAATTTTACTTTGTTTGCCCGCGGCCCGGCCAGCCAGCCAGAGCCGCAAGGGTTGTCGGCGTGGAGGGTGGGCGGGAGCGGGAGAGAGAGAGAGAGGGCGGAGAACAGAAAAGAGAGGAAACGAGGGTTTTTCCGCGGGAGGGAGCAGCCCGTGCCCCTCGACATTTGTAATGGGTCGGTTTGCGCCCTCCGCCCGCCGGCCCCGGCTAGAGCCCCGGCTAGAGCCCCGGCCCAGCACACTCAGGTGCACATTACACCGCCCGGCCCGGGCTCTAGCCAGGCACCCGCGCGCGCGCAGGGGCCGCTAAATAAATAAAGGAATATTTTTGTTCGTTTAGAGCGCGGTGGCTGGGGCTTTTCCTCCCTTTCTCTCTCTCATCTTTGTGAACCTGCGGCCACCCTCCGTCTCTCATCCTCTGTGTGTGTGTGTCTGTGTGTGTGTGTGTGTGTATCCCTCTCGATCGGCTCTCGTGTTTTATTCCCGCTTTCAATATGGTTCCGTAGTTTCGGCCTCGCGTTCCGCCCATTTCCATCGAGAGCCTCCTCCACCTCTTTCGGAGAGGTACGCGTTCCTCGCTGTTCTCGTGTGAATAAAGTAATTTGTTTTCTAAAAGGAAAGTCTCTCCCTCTCTTTCACTATCTCTTTTCCATTTGTCTGTTTACTAATCGGATTCGCTCTTCATTCTGTCTTGATCTTTATCTATTCACTGTAAAGAAATTAAAAAAAAAAAAAAAAAAAATTCAAAATCTTGTTACCCTATTCGAGTGAAAAACAATCAAGTCAGAGCCTAAATGCTGCCCTTCCTTCAGGTTCCCACACACACACACACTCTTTCTCTCTCTCCCTTTCTGTCTGTCTGTCTGCCTGTCTGTCTCTCTCTCTCTCTCTCTCTCTCACACACACACACACACACACACACACACAGAGCATCCCTGTCGCCGTGGGTTCAAACGCACGTCGACTTTTCGCGCCCCTCTGCCGCCGAGCCGTCTGCCGTGCGCGGGACGAGCGGGAGAAAAATGATAAGAGAGCCGTGATAGCGGCCGCTAATGCCGCGATGATGGCGCCCACTTCATCCCGGACGGGGCTGACGGCCGGGCCGGGCCGGGCGTGAGGCCCTGCTGACAGACAGGGGAGGGCCCTCTCTCCCAGCCGGCCGTGGACGGACTCACAGCGCGCGCGCGTTTTTCTCGCATTACGCGACGACCCCGATGATGAATTTATATACGTATATATATTTCCAACCCTTTTTCGCTGTACGTGAGGGGCTTGACGTCCCAGCCGGGCTTCCAACACGGGGGCTTCCTCTCGGCTTGGCTTATTTCCCTCCTCTCTCTCTCTCTCTCTCTCTCTCTCTCTCTCTCTCTCTCTCTCTCTCTCTCTCTCTCTCTCTCTCTCTCTCTCTCTCTCTCTCTCTCTCTCTCTCTCTCTCTCTCTCTCTCTCTCTCTCTCTCTCTCTCTCTCTCTCTCTCTCTCTCTCTCTCTCTCTCTCCCTCTCTCTCTCTCTCTCTGCTATGAGCGCGACGAGTGGTCCGGACGGCTCTATCTTTTTCGTCGGGGCTGCTTCGAAAATAATTAAATTAAGGCATATCTCTTTTCGTGCTGGCCCTCTCTCTCTCTGTCTCTCTCCCTCATGTGTGTGACCCACTTGGACCCGCACACGGCCCCCGGCCCCAGGCTTGCGGTGGGGGGATCATCATGAGGCCTTAACTCGACAGAATTAGATGACAGCCCGCGTCTTGTGTCTCATTTATATCGTCAACAAAATAAATTTTTGTGAATAAAACAAATAAAAATAATCGTGAATACGGTTTTAAACCTCGTATATTTACCATGAGAAGTGTCGTGGGCGCACAAGTGTACGTACTATACTTTTTTTTTCATTTTTTTAAATTTTTATTTGTTGAATCGTTGGGACCGATGTTAGGGAATTGTTTGACGGTCCCCACCCTGCGGCGCAGCACGGCGACCCCCTCCGTGGTTCCCCGGACGCTGTAGCCGTGGAGCGGATGGTGCTGGCTGGAGGCCTGGCTGGAGGCCTGGCCAGGGGTCAGCCGGGGTCCTCGCTGACCGTATGGACGTCCTTGCCGCTTAGCGCGTGGCCATCTCGGACAGGACGCAGACCGCTGGCCGGACCGGGAGGAGGGGTGGACTTACTAACTATAACTCCGGTGCGGTGTGGCGGCAGCCAGCGAGAAAATATGCCAGGCTGGAGGGAAGGGAAGGGTAGAGCGAAGGGAAAAAGGGTAAAAGTGGGGTGGAGAGAGAGGGGGTTCCGTCTGAAAACCGGAGTCGGACGCCGCCGCGCCACGCCACGCCGCGCCGGTCTGGTGCGTCCTATTGCTCGAGCCTGGCTGACCACCGCGGGAGAGTGAGAGAGACAGAGATAGAAGATTCGAATTGAAATCATTCCGCAGAACAGCGACCGCGCGCGGTACGGAGAGGCTCCTCGCATTCGGGGAGGGAGCGCCGTTGCCGCGCGCACGCGCGCGCACTATTTTTCCCTCCTTTTAGAATTTCTCGCATGCTGCCGTGAGTTATTTCACTACTTTCCGCGCGGTGTGCTGCTGGCCGGGATGTTATTTCCACGGTGTTATCACTGCTAGGCCCGGAGCCCTGGATAGATATAGCGCGGGGCACCTCCCGGGCACCGGCACCGGCCCCCCGGCCCCGCACGGCCTGCCCAGGTATCTCAGCACCGTGCATGCACGTACGGCCCAAGAACGCTCAAACTACAATTAAGACAACACAATGCGGAGTCAGAATAACCGCCGCCAACAAATTGCTCGACTTTGGCCAAGAAAGTAATGCGGCGGCCGAAACACGCCACAACCAGCAACAACAACAACAACAAGAGAAGCAAGAGCGCGGGCGCGAGCGGCCTAACCTTTTGTGAGGTCGGCGGGCAAGCGAAGCCAGGAGGACGTGTGCTCACGGCAGTTGTTGTTTAGAAAAGGTTCTCAGCACACGCATTCCGCTGATACTATCTGGGCACGCGCGAAGCTCGTGATCCCGGGGGAATTATGAGAAATCACGTGCTTTTCGACGAAAATCGAGTGATTTTACTTCAGTGGGTCGCGGTTCCGAACACGCGATTTCTCATCCCTTCCTGCGTTTTTCTCCTTCGCCACGGCTTCGCTTACTCCCGTTTTGGGCCTCTCCGTTGAGTAACTTCATTCAGAATGAAAATTTTCCCGTGTCCTTGAGCGAGCCGTAACCATCCCCTTCTTTCGACGCAGCACATGGACGACACAGATTATGACCGAGTTCGCAGCCATAACGCTTCCTATACGGCTGGCTCCGCGGGGGGTCTGAGTGCGTACGGGGAGGGGGGGGGGCGGGGGGCCGGGACCAACGAGGGGGCTCCCCATTAACAGTGGCCGCCCTTGCAAGCTTAATGGACAAGAAGAAAAGCAATGAGTGAGGCGCAAGCTCGGCGTGTGCGCGAGGGAGAGCGAAATGGCGAAAGAGAGAGAGAGAGAGAGAGAGAGAGGGAGAGATGAGGGGGAGGGGGTCGAGTTGTGTGGCTGGCGCCGGCAGTGACGCAGTATGGCGAGCTCGCGTCTGAGACGCGTGGACGCCATAAGGTATTCCTAAACGCCTTCTGCAGTGCCGGTGGTTATTTCGCCTTCAAATGGCCCAGAAAAACACTCGCGCGCGCGCGCGCGCTGCGGAGAGGGGCCGCCGGGGCCGCCCACCAGCGCCGCTCACCCTTCGCGCCCCTTTCCTTATCCACTGACAAGAACAAAATGCCGGCGACAACTCACGGCGCCCCGACAGAGCGCAGCTAACCCCTTCGTGTGGGGCCGGCGAGCGCGTTAAGAAATTGAAATGTAGGAGACGTAAGTGTGCATATTTTGTGCCCCCCGCTCCCCTTCCCGCCACAAATCCCACCTCAACTCCTCCTCGACCAGCATCTCATATCGGACAGAGACATGGAAAGCTACTTCAACAACTTCAACATTCATGGCACTACCTCATCGTATTCCAAAAAAGTATTTTCCAGCTGAAAAGTATTCATTTTATTGAGGTTGTATTTTAATTACAGTAGAGATTCTTGCGACAACCTTTTTTTTTTATATTTCAGTATAGTACAGATTCTTGACGAAAAGTGTTCACTTCGATGTTCTGAAGATGCAGCCTGGCGCTGCTGGCCCTCTGCACGGGGTCGTGTCCAGGCGGTAGGCACCATTTTCGAGTGGCAAAAAACATTTTCTGCCGGGACGAGAAATATGAGTTGCGGCCTCGGGGCGCTCGGCTCGGCCCGGCTCGGCTCGGCCCGGCTCGGCTCGACTCGGCATCTCCAGCCGGCGGCGGCCTCCGCCCCCTCCTCTCCTTCCGGACTTGGCCGGCGATGAATGGCCTCTTGGCCTCTTCTTCTTCCCGGGGTCGCCGCCGACGACGACGACGACCAAGGTGGTGGTGGTGGTGGTGGTGGTGGTGGTGGTGGCGGCGGCGGTAGCCCTGCTGTCGCCCGCAACATTCCGTCCGGACAAAAACGATCGTCACATTTCCCCTATAACTTTGGAGGGGACGCTGTGCTGGCGTCGCATGAATTTCCTTTTCGAACCCATAAGGCGGACGTGTCAACAAATGAAGGAGCTGTTTATGCCTTCGGGGCCCCGGGCGGCCTCGGCCGGCCCCGCCCGCCCCCGTAATGTATCCCCTTTTTGTGGCGAGCGGCCGACCTCCCCCGCCCGGCCCCCGCCGAGACCTTGGGCCCCGCGTCCGCCTCCGCTGCCCGGCGGCCAGAGCCCATTTGATTCCGGGGTGAGCGCGGCCGTCCAAGACCTCCAAGACGGCCACGCACGGGGCCAAGGCGTCCGGGTAGGAAACACAAGGGAAGTGTTTATGTCCTCAAGAGGGTGGCGTCGTAAGGAGTCTGTCGGATGCAGTGGATACTGGACCGCGTCCCGCGACCCCTGCCCGCCGGCACCACCACCAGGGGGAAGGCCACACAGGGCATTAGTAAGAGACGCTACTTTTCTAAAAGTTTTCAAAAAGTTAGTTAAAAAAAAAACTTCAGAAAGGATAAAAAAATGCGCAAGGATAAAAAAAAAACTCCGAAATATTTAAAAAAAACAATCTAAAGATTTTGATAAAAAGTACCTAAAGATTAGAAAAAAAGGTTCATGCAAACTTCAGAAATGTGTTTCTACAAATATCCCAAAGTATTTTACTCATCGAGGGTGGCTCCGATACAACTACACTCTCAAAAAAGTATGCCTGAATCAGCGCGAATTTGATGCCTACCCTGAAATCCTGGGTAACTTTCCCCAATTCAGCAACAGGATACTTGTGCCAACCATACTATACCCGATACAGGCATACGATTCGGCACAATCTGATGCCTGAGTTCACGTAGACTGATGCCTGATTCGGGCATCCATATTTAGTGACATGCCTTGATTCAGGCATAGCTGCATAGCCACTACAAAATACTTGTTTCGAGCATATTATGCTCGGGGAAGATTTTGAGGTTCAGGCATAAAATCTGCTTTGAAACAGGCATATTATGCGTGATTCAGGCATATTTTTTTTTTTAGAGTGTCACACTCGGCTCATACGACGAGATCGAAGATTAAAGGTATGTCCGAGGCAGGTGCTCCCAAAACAAACACGCGGGGCGCGGGCGGGTGTGTCCGTTAACTCAGTGATTGGGGGCGGGGGCCGAGAGGCACTGACGCCTCTACTGCTCGGGGGTCTGGGGGCCTCGGGGAGCTCGGGCCGGCAGCGGCAGCTCGGCGGCAGACCACCCACTTCCCGCACTTGCCCGGCCCACCTCGCTGGCACGGGGTGCCGATAGACAAGGCAGGACGTCCTCGCAGGTTGATCTGCATACATTAACGCGACCCTCGTCCCGAAAACAAAGAGAGGCGGCAATGTACCCGTCCACGTAGCCCCCGGCAACAGCACCACAAAAAATTAGACCCCACTTTTCTCTCGCTCCTCTCTCTCTGTCTCTCTTTGTTTTTGTGGCTGATGAGGAGGGTCACCTTTTGTTTCTGGACGGCAACCTGTTGGGTGCGTCATATCACGGGACCTGCTGACGATCCAGCGCGGTGCCACCGTGGGAACGGGGCGGGAGGAAGTGAAGAGCTCGTTGGAAAATTAGACAACGTATTTAAGTATATGCTAACGTGGCAAGTTTGCGTTTGGATAATTTTATTTTTGAACAAATATGATGCGGGGAATTTCTGCAGCGAGCCTTGTGATGTGATTTTCCCGCTCCGACAGTATTTGTTACAGTGCCGCCGCCGGTCTCGGCGTGTTCGCTGACTCCGCGAGTGGCTACGGGAGGCCGGCCGAGTCTGCCGTGCCCTGTCGTGCCGCGCCGTGGCGGAGGCAGGCCAGGCGACGGCGGTCAGCTCGCCAACGCCTGGAGGTGGCGGCGGCAGCGGCAGCGGCAGCAGCGGCGGCAGCGGCGGCAGCGGCGGCAGCGGCACTGACGGGGGCCTCGGCTCGGGGGGGAGGAGGAGTCAGCTACGGTCTCCGCCAATGGCAGAGTGTCCGAGGGCCCCCGCGGCCCCCGCGGCCCCCCGGCCGCTGCACAGCGCTGCCCACCGTGTCTTCTTTCTGCTCTCTTTCGTCGCTCAGATAAGCGGCGTGTGTGTTTTTCACGCAGTCGCCTTCCTTGTCTCGGACCTCTCATTCACGCCTGCCCGTCACGATGCAGGTCTCTCTGTCACACTACCGAGCAGACGTTGACGCCGGGATGTCACCGCGGCCAGCCGGAGACTGAGACCACTAAATGAAACAGGGAGCGGTGACGTATTCATAACGCGTGCCTGCTGTAAGTGCCGCACCAGTCACAGCGACAACAGGAGCTCGGAGGTAAAGACCGTTTTAGAAACGTTTCCCCGCCACGAAGATCCTCACTGTGACTCTGACGCTTCGAGAAGATTTGAATCCTTTGGCGGGTGCAGCCGACCGCGGGGGCGGCGTTGTGAGTCCCGGTTCCTTGGCGTCCCGCTAGGTGGCGCCAGGGGTGGCGGCCCGCGAAGGGGGTACTCGGGGGGACCCTGCCTCGACGCCCAGAAGGGGGCGCACCGGGTCCTTGCGGGGACCACGGAGACACAGGGGCCACTGAATTCGCAAGCTCTCCGTTTATTGTTCCACGCCAATAACATAAACAAAAATACACAATTTTTATTTTTACCATTCGCATACGTTTACAAGACTTTTTTACGATTCCCAAAATAATCGTACCGGCTGTTTATTCTTGTTCTCCGGGGCTGCGGGGAACCGTACCGCCGTACCAGTAAACCCGGAGCCCGCGGCCCGCCGATCCGCCCGGCCTGAGCCGCGTCGCCAATGATTGGTTCGCGTGTCGCTGCGCCGTCAAGGGGGTCGTTACCGGCCGGTCCTGGCGCTCGTTTTGTATAAATTACCGTAAAACAGAGCCGTAACGCTCGTAAACTGTGTTATTTTGTCGAAACGGCTCCGGGAGGCGCGGCAGCGGTAGCAGTGGCAGCAGCAGCGTCATTCACTTGATAGGATGACTAACTGACTGGAGGAACGTCAACATTCGACAGCGGCAGCGCTCTTTTTGAGTGATTTTCGGAGGCGTCGGAGAAGAAGAGAGATAACTTTGAGAGACACTTTAGGAGTGTCGCCGACGCGCTGGCTGCAGCCCCGGCCGCCGCCACGGAGCCGAGCCGAGCCGAGCCGAGCCGAGCCGAGCCGAGCCGAGCCGAGCCGAGCCGAGCCGAGCCGAGCCGAGCCGAGCCGAGCCGAGCCGAGCCGAGCCGAGCCGAGCCGAGCCGAGCGGCCTGCACGCGCGGCGTACGAAGAGCCGTAAAACAAAATCTCGTGCGACCAGAATTTTGAGATGGGATGGGTGTATGCAACATTGCAATAAAGTCAGCTTTTACGACTTGAATAAAAGCGAAGATTGGGGGCGGCAGCCACCCAGCAAGGAGCCGGCGGGCGGACGGACGAGAATGGAGGGCGTGCGAGGCGAGAGGCCGAGTAAATCCGAGCAGAGAAATCCCAAGTAAATTTTTTCTTATTTTGATAAAGCAAAACAACAGAAACGACAAGCCGTTCTTCCTCCGCACTCTCCTAAAACACCACCTCCCCAACGACCGCCCAGCTACGTTCCTTCTGGGCGCGAGGTAAACTCTATTTGCGGGCAAACGCGAATGAGTATTTATGCGTCTGTGCGTCTGTGTGTATGTGTGTGTGCGTCTGTGCGTGTGTGTGTGTGTGTGTGCTGGTGTGCGGAGAGGGGTGGGTCCCCGCGAAACAGTCGTATATTTGCTTTTAAGAACGAAACGTCTGCGGTCTCCTTAATCCACTCGGAAACTGAATACATGTTGCGTCAACGCGAGAAATCCTCTTAAGGCGTGGCTGCCCCATCCGTATTCCAGCCCGGTGGGCCCGAGGCGGGGCCGGGGGCGGCGGTGGCCCGGGGGCGGCCCTGAGCCCGGCCTGGGGGCGGACTTGAGCCTCGGGTCGGGGGCGGGCCGGGGGTGGGCCGGGAGTGATGTGGGCGCGGTTCCCGCCCCGGATTTAGCAGTCAGGATTAAAAAGGGAGTGACTAAGTACCTCCGAAAACCTTCGCCTGGCGTCGTCGCTTCCAACAAAGTGTTCGCCCCGGCCGAATCACTTGGCTGTGTTCTCCTTCGGCCCCGCCCCGCCCTGCTCCGCCCCGCTTCCACTCACCTAATCCATTTCCCTGGATACTCTTATTCCTCCACGTGAATCCGCGAAAGGAAACTACCCCCCCCCCTCCACCTTCCCCACGTAGCGCATACAGTAATGTACCATTTACATCCCTTTCATTCCGTCGCGTGTCCGTTTGTGGAGTATAGGATTTTTCTCTGTGGTCCTCGACATTGTGTATCGCACGGGGTCCTCGTTGTGCAAGTCCGTGTCCCTCGGCAAAGAAGTTTATCTCTGGGGCTGCGCACCCCAGCAGCCGCCTGCGGCCCCCGGCCCCCCGCCCCTCGGCCCCCGGCGCCCGTCTCGCCTCCCAGACCGCCACCCCCGAGCCGCCCCACAGCACTGCCGGCTATATTTTCCACTCCGGACAAAAACAAGCAGTCCACCGCGTTTTATCTCGTGTTTTAAAGCGAGCACAATGCAGCGGCTGGGCCCGGCCGGGTGGGCAGGGCCCCACGGGACCGGAGGCCTTGTAGAACACGCCCCATAAGGGGCTCTGGTCCGGCGGCCGCCTCGTCCATATGGACACAATGGGCGGGGTGGACAGTAGCTGCTAGGCGCACTAAAAAAGGGGCAGCTTTCTATTTCGCTGGGGTCCCAGGAGCCCCGTTCGGCTCCCGCCCGGCAGCCGCCTGTGAGGTAGGCCGGCCCGCCGAGCACTCCGGTCCTGCGGGGCGGCCTACCCGCCCTTCCGCAGGCGCCAAGACGCCGTTGGACTGCGCGCCGCGTGCCCCCGCCCCCCCATCCCCCTCGCGCGCGTGTTTGTCGGGGGGGTGGCCGGCGGCGATTTCTGGGGCGTTCTTCCTGTCTGGCTAGTGCGGCCAGCGTGGCCAGCGCGGCCTAGGGGGATGCATACAGAGGCTGCGAGGAAATAGTGGGCGGCTGATGGGCTGGCTGCCGTGTGTGTGACCGCGGGACAAAAGATAGCGCCGTAGCGCCAGCCACCCCTCTCTGGTGGGAGCCTCTTTCTCCCTCTCTCTCTCTCTCTCTCTCTCTCTCTCTCTCTCTCTCTCTCTCTCTCTCTCTCTCTCTCTCTCTCTCTCTCTCTCTCTCTCTCTCTCTCTCTCTCTCTCTCTCTCTCTCTCTCTCTCTCTCTCTCTCTCTCTCTCTCTCGCTCGCTCCCGCTCTGTCTTTCTGGGGTGGCTTTTTTGTCCACCCTTGATGTGGTTTTGCCTCACGATTGTTTGGGGAGCGGACCCGTTTGGGACTTCACTGTCTGCCCTGCACTACATTTTGAAAACTCTTTAGTTGGTTGTGGTCACCAGGCAGATTTTAATTATTATTATTTTTTTTTTTTTGCGGAAAGTGTGCTGGGAGACCCCGTGAGCAGAGGCGGTGAAGTTGTGAAAGTGTCTGCAAAGAAGCGGCTGCCGGGGAGAGATAAGTACTCTCCGCGATCGAAGTCAATTACTTTTGCCGCTGAGATAAAAACTTTTCGCCCGGCGAAATATTCCCCAGGGAGGGACGCAAGGAAAGCACTACTATAAGGCCGGGCGCCAGGCTGGGCCAAGCGCGGGCGGAGGGCAGCGGCGGCAGCGGCGGCAGCAGCGGCGGCAGCGGCGGCAGCAGCGGCGGCAGCAGCGGCGGAGGCAGCCTTGGGCCGTACGACTTGGGGCTGAAGCATAATGAAGATGGGGCGGGGAGGCCAAGGAGGGGAAGAGAAGAAAACGGGCGGATTCAGAAAGAGAGCAGAAAGTCCCAGGCCGGCGTCAGAGCCGGGGCCGGAGTGCTGCAGGGGGGGGGGGGAGGGGACCGGAGGGGACCGGAGGGGACCGGAGGGGACGGTCTCGGGCCAGCGTCGTCGCAGGCGCCGTGCCGCGCGCAGAGAGGAGGAGGAGGAGAAGGAGGGCCTAGTGGAGGGCGGGGCGGGGAGGGGGAGGTCCTCAACGGGGCCCTCGACGGGGTCGGGGCGGTGGGAGGAATAAGAATAAGGGACGGAGCGGCGAAGAAATGGGGGACCTCGTTGCTTTTCCAAGATGGCAGACATTGTTTCTCGCTCGAGAGAGGCGAGCGGCGGAGGGGCCGGACTGGGCTCGCCTCGTCACCGCCCCCCCCCCCTCTCTCTCTCGCTCTCTCTCGCTGTCCCTCCCCCCCCCCCCCTCTTTCTCTCTCTCTCTCTCTCTCTCTTTCTCTCTCTCTCTCTCTCTATCTCTCTCTATTACTCTCTCTCTCTCTCTCTGGCAATCGATGCCAAGCCCCGCTAGAAGGAACGACGCAAAGAAATACGGAGTTTGTGGAGACCTTGTCCCTGTCCCTGTAATCAGGGTGCAGCAAGTACATACATTTTTTACCCGGACACCCGCAGCACTATTTCACGACATAAAAACCTCAGCTCCATGCCGTGCGAAGGGTATTGTGGTGTTTGTGTGTGTGTGTGTGTGAGTGGGTGTGGGTGTAGGTGTGTGGTGCGTGCGTGCGAAGGCAAAGTGTTGGAGACGACACATAGCGTACAGTTTCATACCCCCTCCTCCCCCGCTGCTCAAGTCGTTGTCTCCCCATACACTGCCCCCAGCGAGCGCCAACCCCCCCCCCCCCCTAAATAAATCCCGACCGCTGTCTCCATGACCTGGATAAACGACTTGAGCGTCGTATTTTACGGACGCCATAAAAGTAGAGGCTGCGGGCGTCGTTTTCCTCCGGGCGCTGCTCCGCGCTGCTGTGAGAGAACGCCTGAAACCTCGTGGCCTATCTAGCTCTGTGTGTGTGTGCGTGTGTGTGTGCGTGTGTGTGTGTGTGAGCGGTGCTCATGTGGGGAGGGATAGGTGTTTCGAATGACACTGCCGTTGGCGACTAACCTTTGCCCTCCTCCTGGACTCATCGGCGCCCTGACGGCGCCATGACGGCATCCTGACGGGGTGCGCGTCGTCGTACCGCGCGCTAAAATGTCACGCCGCTTTCATTTGTTTTCGGGGCGGGGGAGAGGGGGGGGGGCACGAGGCGGACATTAAAATAATGAAAACAGCTGAAGGAAATTAACGACACGTGACAAAAGTTACGCCGGCAATAATAACGAGGCGTGTGAGGTGCGCTGGGGGAGGGGGGAAGGGGTTGAACTCACCCTCTCCGCGTCGCGGCCGGGGTTCGAGCTGCACCATATTTCGTTTATACCTTCGTTTCATTTTCGTGTCGTCATCGATGCATCCAAACCCAACCTCAGACAACCCTCTCTGACCTCGCAGAAGCTCCTAGCCGCGCACCTAACCTCCTCCACGACGTATAACCGGCGGTTCGGACGCCAGCTCAGAATGTCGGACTCCGACACTACTTGGTAACATTCTGAGCTGGCGTCCGAACCGCCGGTTATACGTTGGGCGTGGAGGAGCGGACGCCCAGGCTTCCCGCCGGCGCAAGCGGCGTTGGCGCGGCGTTGACGGCGCCGTTCTAATGGCGCCCACAATTCGTTCGTTAGGGAGAGACTACTTGTGAAAGGGGCGTGGCCGGTGTGCAGCGGCGGGGCGGCAGCGACGGCGACCTCACGGCCACCTGGGGGGCCGCCAGGGGCTGCCAGGGGGCTGCCAGGGGGCTGCCAGGGGGCTGCCAGGGGGCTGCCAGGGGGCTGCCAGGGGGCTGCCAGGGGGCTGCCAGGGGGCTGCCAGGGGGCTGCCAGGGGGCTGCCAGGGGGCTGCCAGGGGGCTGCCAGGGGGCTGCCAGGGGGCTGCCAGGGGGCCGTCAACAGAAAGTCGGAGAGGTAAGTCGTCGTTGGGGGCGGGGCACCGGGGCACCACTGCGGCCCGGGCCGGGCAGCTCTGCAGGCAGCCGGCGCGAAACTGCTAATATGAAGAAAAATTAACCCCGAGCCACACACCACCTGCCCCGCCGCCCGCCGCCCCCGGCCGCCCCCGGTCTGACTCGGTCCCCCGCCGCGCGCCGCGCAGCGCGCTCACGCCTACAAACTTCGCGCTTGCTCTCTTTCTCTTTCTATCTCTCTCTCGCTCACGAAAAGTAGCGAAAGGTGGGGAGTGAGAGAAACAGTACGACGGGGAGAGGGAGCATATGAGAGAGAGAGAGAGCAAAGGGGGAGAGAGAGAGAGAGAGAGAGAGAGAGAGAGAGAGAGAGAGAGAGAGAGAGAGAGAGAGAGAGAGAGAGAGAGAGAGAGAGAGAGAGAGAGAGAGAGAGAGAGAGAGAGAGAGAGCGGAATAATGAGTGAGGAAAGGCGAAAGGCCGGCCTGGCCCGTGGCGTGGCGTAGCGCCAGTTGATGAAGGACGAGGTGCGAAGTGGGCGGGCGAGAGAGCGAACTGGAAGGGAAAGGGGGGGGGGCTATTTTGGAGGGGGCCGTTAGGGCGGGCATGCAACGTGAGATGGAGAAAAAGATTGATGGCAGCCGACTTTGTAAGCAGAAAGCCCCCGTGTAGTGCCCTCCCCCCTCCGCCCCCTTCCGCCCCCTCTCGCGCACTCCCTTTTCCTTTCGCAACCTTTGCTTTCTCGCCTGCCCCCACACTACTCTCCCCAAAACTCTATACGCTTCTCTTTCTATGCCCGCCCCCCCCCCCCCCCCAACCACTCTCTTTTCTTCTCCATGTAACGTCCCATATCTCTCTCTCTCTCTCTCTCTCTCTCTCTCTCTCTCTCTCTCTCTCTCTCTCTCTCTCTCTCTCAGCACACTTCTGCCTGGCTTTTCTTCCCCCCCCCCCGCTCATTTTCTTTCTTTGCATGGCCTCGCCCCACCCATGCTACTGTTGGCCCACCGCGCCTGCCTTGCGCCTCATGGTGAGGTCATGCACTCGTCCCCAATACATTTCGAGCGAAAATTTCATAAACCTTCGTTTGGTTTTTGAAATAGGCCGTGTCAAACACCTTAACAACAACAAAGTGAACTGAATAAAATGGAAATGATAACGGGATTCGATCGGGGAAAAAAATTGCCTTCGAACTAAGTCATTTTGAATTCCATACTCGATTTTTCAAACAGCAGTTGTGTCTTCTGAGTTTTCATCTTCGAGTCGGACCTTCTTCCGGTGCCTCCTGCGTCCGCAATATTTTCCCGACGTCGTTTTCCCGCATATTTCTCGTGTACTTGGCCGCGGCGGAGGCCGCCGGAAAGTGGATGTGGAAGTTTGCAGAAGGCGGTGGACGCTTCCTTCCTTTCTTTGACCCCTGCGGTCTATTCCATGGAGACTGTAGATTCGGAGGGGGGGATGGGCGGGGGGGAGGGGGCGGAAAACGAGAGGAGACGGAGGGCGGGCCGCGCTGGCTGGCTTCGGGGCCGCGGGCCGCGCGCGAAGGTTTCGTGCAGAAACTAATAACCCTTGGCCTTTAATTCAATTCGCCGAAAGTAAACTTTGCCCCTCGCGCAGCAGAGCTGCCATTTTTCACCTGAGTCGTGCGGCTGATTACCTGGCGAGGCGTAAACTAATTATACATTTCAGAAATTTCCGGGACAAAGTATATATGTATATACATCCAGTGCGTGCGCGAGGCCCCTTTTTGAGCCCCACGCCTTCTCTTCTCAACAAGTTTCTACGGTGGCCCGCGCCCACCCCTTCCTTCGTCGAATTCGAACCACAGCGAGCGATTTTCAACAACAAAGCTGGGGAAAAAAATAACAAAAATACTAGTACGAATGAGCCGCTTGAGGAGTGCGGCATCTGGTGGTGGTCGTCAGAACTTCCTGTCCAGCAGAGGCGACGCGGCACAGCGGCGGGGAAGCCTCCGGGAGGAGTGACCGATTCATCATCATCCATTATACTACGGAGGTCGCTTCCCCCCGCGACGAGTGTGCACGCGGCGCCCCGCCCCGCCCCGCCCCGCCCCGCCCCGCCCCGCCCTTACGTCCGTCCGCGCGGCCATGGCACTGGTGTCGTCCGCTCCTCTCACCGGCGTGCCGCACTCGGCCTCGCATGCGGACGTTGTGCTAAGGGGCGTGACACGGCGTGGCACCGCTAGGAATGCAGATGGATGCAGCCCGCAAGTGTGCGCGTGCGCGCGCGCGCGTGTGTGTATGTGTGTGAGTGTGAGTGTGCACGATGCCCGATTGGTGCCTACCCCTCTCGCACCACCATGGAGTAGGGAAACCAAGGGGAAATTTACATGGGTCACGTCCCACTAGCCAGGCGCCGCCATGGGCATTGGTGCTACCACTCACACATACACACACACACACACACGCACGTGCACCTCTTGGCCGATCCTCGTGCGCAGGGACAATGAGTCCGTCAGGCCTGCAACGCCACGCCACGCGCAATGCACTTAATTGCACTTGTGCACGGCGCCCGTCCCGTCCCCATCCCAGCGGCTCTTAGGGCCCCGCCGGCCCCCGCCGGCCCCCGCCGGCCCCCGCCGGCCCCCGCCGGCCCCCGCCGGCCCCCGCCGGTCCCCGCCGCGTCCAGAGGAACGGAACGGGCCGAACCAAACCACCACGGCACAAGTGCAAGTGCAATTCGTCTCCCTCGGACGGACCCCGCCGGGGGCCCTGTGGGGCCCTGTGGGGCAGAGACAACACACAGGCTGCCCCCGCCACCACCGGTGCGCGCGCACCGAGCCTCTGACACCCGCCCGCATGACAAACGCCGCAGGCACCACACACTCTCTCGCAGCAACAAAAAAATAAGAATTGTAGCAAACTTGCTGAATCTTTATATTTCAAATTTTTTCTTTCCAAATTTTACATGCAGACGGAAAAACGACGAAAGTCGCATCTTGCGATGATTTTCTCATCCGACTTTGGCTGCAATTTTCAGACAGCTCTTTTATAAGAAGGGCTGATTTAACCGGGCAGAAAAGTATATTGTGAGCAGCGTCTTCGTGTGGTTGGTACGCGTGTCGCACGACTGCCCGTCAGTGGGTCGTGTGGGTTGGCTGGCCTGGGTGCCGGTGAGTGCGCGCGCCGGGCCCAAATGTTTTGGAGGAGCGTCCGCAACAGGTGTTTTGTCTCACTCGTGCGAGTGTGTGTGTGTGTGTGTGTGTGTGTGTGTGTGTGTGGGCGCGCGCGCGTGTATGCACCCAGGGCTTTTACACTGCCACGCCGAAGCTAGTGCCAAGTCTAACAAGGCAAGAGCCTAGGTTTTTTGTCTGTCTCTGTCCCACACGGCCGCCGTGCTGACGTCCCGGGTACTTAGCCGGGTGACGCATGACCGTGGCCAATGGCTGCCCCGCTCCTCGGCAGATGGCGCACGGTCATCGGGGATGCGGTGAAACACGCTTCTGCCGTTGTGGGTTTTTGCGTCCGAACGGACCTTGTCCATGTCTGATCAGACAAAAAAAAAAGGAGAGGCGGATGCATACGGGCCGCGCGCACTGCCGCGATATGTGGGGGCGTCTTATGTGTACGTGCACGCGTTGTGTGCGTGCGCGCGCGTGTCTAATCTGATGCATTATTGGAACGGTCATCAGCGGCGGCGGCGTCGTCTGCTGGACGCAGCCGCTGCTAATGGAGGTGCTAGCATAGTAGGCACTCTGATGCGAATACAACGGCAGAGAATAGAGGTTTCCAACGAGTCTCAGAGGCGGAAGCTGAAGAACAAAAACCCTTCCAGACCGGAAACTCTCAAAATCAGGTATGAGAAATAACGGCCTCGTCAGATATGGACACTAACCTCCAAATTCACTCAAAACTCCATTCAAGTTTCTCATGCCTGCCCTTGAGAGTTTCCGGTCTGGAAGAGTTTTTGTTCTTCAGCTTCCGTTTCCAAAGTATCATTGGAAATCTCTATTAGCCGTAGACACACACACATTCAAAATGGACATTTGCTGTGGAAAATACAATTTTTTCCCTGCGCCACTCCGTTTGGTTCGGCAAGGCAAGGTGAGGTGACTTACATGTATGACACGATGGCAGAAGACATGGGCCTGGCCGACCCGAACGCTACGACGACATGTGGCGGCGAGTTCGATACTACGCATTCGATACGATCGAACGGTAATTTAGTGATCGGGATATCGCATGTATCACACGCCCACACAATGGAAAGCACGCGATGGAGCCGACAAGCAGGGAGAGTGAGGAAAGGGAAAGGGGGAGAAAAAAAAAACAACGAAAAACAACAACAAAGAATCCCGCACCAGTGAAGCCCAGAGGCCGACCGAAGGCAGAGCAGGTGGTTTCGCACGAACGGCAGTTGTCTAACTTTTTCATACCGACGCGTTATTTATTTTATTGACAGGCGTACAAGGACCTGTGCGGGTACATTCGCAGACGCTGCTCACCGTTGTTCTGACGGTGGATATTCCCGAGGTTTGTAATTTAGTTTGACAGGCTGAACTGAAGTGAAATACTAACTTTTGCTCTGTTCTACATTTTTCATTTTTCAAACACTACGTCAGCACGCATTACGCTCTCGCGCTTTTGAGCTGCCAGTGAGCACTTTTAGTGCTGCATGTATTACTTTTATAGCCTAGTGGGGTTGCCAGGTTGCACGGTTTCCGTACGAAATGCTTCCACGAACGCGTTAAAAAGTTTTCCCGAGAAAAGGGAGCGAGTGTGCGACGCTATCCATACGGCCGACAGGCGGAAAAGGGGGAAGAGGGGGGGAGGGGGTTGCAGAGCGCCACCGCCTCCGTCTTCAGAGGCCAGGCACGGCGAGGAGCAGAGAAGAAGTAAAGTTAAGAATTTCCATAAAATCTCACTTTAATTTCAGCAGCCGTCTCCGCTGCCCCATGCCCCGCCGTGCTGCTCCACACGGGCTGGGGCCCCGGCGCCGCCCCCACGCTTTTACGTCGTCGTCGTTCTTTCGGGGCCGCGCCGGAGTTCTTTGCCCAAGTCCCAGCCGCCCCCTTTCCGTTCTCCGCGGACCCGTGGCCCCTCTCAGCCACTGCGAAGGAGTCCCCGTTCGTGTCTCTCATATCGTTCGATATCTTGTTCGTTCACCGCGATCGTGCGCGCACAGCGATCGGACTTTAGACAAAGAAGAAACGAAGCCGAAATGATATAGTGTGTGTTATTGTGTCGGCACCGGACCGGGATTCGAACCCAGACCTCCAAGTCATGAACTTGGTGCTCAGCCATTCGAGCTCTCCGATGTGATCGAAACGAAACATACACACAAGATGAAAAGAAATCGAAGTAGTGAAATTTCAAGTTGCAAAACAGCGTACAATCGGTGACGAAGAAAACAGCGAAGTGAGATGACACGAGCAGTTTCAGTAAAATAAAATAAAATCGAGGAAGAAAGTCAAGTTGACTTTTGGATCATTTTCCGTCTATAAACTCTGACCAAAGCGACCATATCTTTTTTAAACGGAAATGAATCCCGAGTTTCTAGGCTGATTTTACTTTACTTTTCTGTGTGTGGGAGCCATACTTGCGCGCAGTCGGAGCTGGTGGGGACCCAGTGTCCGGTTGAGCTGGCTGCCGCCGCTGGCCGCCGCTGCCCCCCCCCCCCCCCCCCCCCGCGTATCACAGCCGCACTGGAGCTCTTATAGTTAAGCAATTACAACCCAGTGCGGCTATAACGGCGGATTATAGAGATTTATACTGGCAGTGGCCAGCAGCAGCAGCATATGAAATAATTACAGAAGAAACGGAGAGATAGCAGACGCTTCATTGCGTATGAGGGGCGGCCCGGCAGGGCTGGCAGGGCTAGACGAGACCGGAGCGGCCAGCGGCCGGGGAGGGAGAGCGGGAGCGGACGTGGAGCCGCCGTCGGCATGGGCGTACAGAACTCCATGCGATCCAACTCATTTCGCAATAGTTTGACATTGCATTCAAAATACCAGAAAAAAAATAATTAAAAAAAATGAAGGTGCAAATGTATATTCCGACTTGACATCGTTCCACCCGGGCCCGCAACTGTCGAAATCAGCGACGGGACGACGGCCGGGAACCCGCTATTTTGACCACTTTCCTTTTTCCAGCATTGTGTCCAGCCCTTCTGCTCGCTGTCGGCTGCACGACAATGGAAAAGTTTTAATCAAAAGGGGCGCCCCTCCTAGCTCTCGCGCTCCAACTCAGCAGGCTCAGCAGCAGCAGTCGCGCTGCTGCCTCTGCGCGCGCCAAAAGATGAGAAAAGAGGAGGAAAACCGGGGAAAAACACAAAAGGGGCCGATGTTATCCCCACTGTGAGGGTGGCGCGGGGAGGATAATGGGCTCCCCCACCCCCACCCCCACCCACCCCCGCGCCGCGCCCTCACCCCGCGCCGCGCCGCGCCATGCTCCGTGATAAAAATGGACGCTTCGTTAGATTCTCTCCACGAACAAAAGGAGCGCACACTTCTAGTGGGGGAGGGGCGGGGTGGGGGCGGAGTGCCGGGGGACTGAGTGGAGAACCGCGTCTGTTTAGCGGTGTGCATTACACTCGCCGAGAGAAAATGGCGCCGTAACGACTGACAACATTGTAAGGGGGCTCCAGAGGATGGAGATTATTACAATTTTGCGCGGCATATTTTCGTACAGCGGGAAAGAGAGAAAGAGAAAGGGAAACTCATGGAGTCTCAGAAACCTTTTTCAACATTCTGACCCCCCCCCCCAAAAAAAAAAAAGTTTGTTTTTGTGTGCGTTTTTTTAAACGTTGGGCGTGTTTTTAGTCACCTGAACAACCGTTCTACATGGACAGCAGAGGTGAAAAGTTTCCGCACATGGCAAATGTGGCGTGGGCAGGGGGGCGGCACCGAAAAGGGCGCGAGGTGTTGAAATTCGCAAGTTAATTTCCGCGTGGTAATTACTTTTAATTGAGGGGGCAGGCAAGGGGGAGCGGCAGGGTTTCTGCCTTTTCTGCTTGACGAGAGGCGTCGTTCGCGCTATGCTGACGCGTTTTCGAGAGGAGAGTGCCAGAAGTTGGCAGGGGTCAAGTTTCCACGCCTCCGCCCACGACTTGTCCTCACCTTCACACCACAAGACCGAGCTCCCGAACCGTCCGATTGGACAGATCGCCGTTTGTTTTAAAAATTTGATGCCTACATTAAAAACGATGGGCTTTGTTTATTTTTCCTTGTTTTTTTTTCACTTTACGGTCAGTCTCGTTATTGTTAAGTCCTGCCTATTGATTTTAAACTCGTCCACATAAGTCACATCTACCGCGTCTCCATCGGGTTTCCACTGTATCAGTCTTCGGGGCCAGGAGGAGATGGAGGAGGCTCCATCGACCCCATTCACCGCGGCTCTCGGAAGAAAGTCTTCTTCTCCTCCTTGTTTAGGGTCTGGGGCAGCCCGCTGGGCCCGGCTAGGCCCGTCCCGGCCCGTAGCCTTTCCGAGCCTTTCAAACACGCGCCCGCCCGCCCGCCTGCCCGCTCAGCCCTTGGCCCGTCCGCCAGCTACGGCCCCACCCCTCACCCCCACCCCGTCATCAACTCGGATGAGGGAGAGCCAGCCCAGCCCGCCAGCGCCAGCCCCTTGGGACGTCACCTCGCCTCACACCTCACTTCATTCTCTTCCCCCTTCTTTTTGACGTTCTTTCATCCCCCACTCTGTTTTTCCAATCTTCGCATATAACGCGCGCCGACCATGCTGCCCTCCACGAAGGGGTTCGTTCGCTCGTTCGTTCGAGTGAAAGAGAGATGGCGAAAAGAATATACGGGGGCAGGCGCCACGGAGGAGGGAGAAAGTGAGAGAGGGAGACACGAAAGCGTATAGCGCGAGAAGGGACCCCGATGGAAAAGGTCTCTGCTATTTCGCTATCCTTTTCGTTGTGTTAGCATTTCATCCGTCTCTCTCGCTCCCCTCCCGCCCTCCTCGTTACTCCCTCCTTAATTCCACCCCCTTCTTCTTCTTTTCCAACCCCTTTTTGTTCCGCCCCGCGCGTCTTAGTCATTTAGAGTTTCCACCCCCTTCCCCCGTAATGGCTACAATATCTGCTTTCATCGTTTCGTTTCGCCCGGGCCGAGTGGAGGCCCATCCCGCCCGGCCGCCCTGCCGCCGCCGCCCTGCCAAGACTTCGTCGGAGAGTTATAATTTGGCATTTATATTCTCCGATCCTGTCCCTAGAGCGGCGGCCGGGGGCGGGGCTGCGAAGAAGAGAAGCGAAGAAGCGGCGGACGACTGGCAGCTCAGCGAGGGGACGGTGGAGGCGGCGGGGGCGTTGGGGGCCCAATCTCTCCTCCCCACGGCCTCGGGAGGTCCCCGGCGACCCCCGGCTCACGCTGGAGAGAACGCCCAAAAAGAACTTTTCGGCTCGACCTCATAGTGTTAGCATAATCGATGCTCCCGCCCACCTCGGGCCCCTGGCCAGGTAGGCCGACCCGCCGCGCTCCTCTGTCCGCCGGGATTGCCTACCGTGCGTGCAGCAGGCGCCAGGCCTCGCACACGACATTTGTAAGGATTTAGATATTTTTATTTTGTTGGCGGGGGGCCAATTGATGGCGTGCCTGCCACAGTGAGGCGCCATCACTGGGTGACGCCATGCCTGGAAAACTCTCTCACTCTCTCTCTCTCTCTCTCTCTCTCTCTCTCTCTCTCTCTCTCTCTCTCTCTCTCTCTCTCTCTCTCTCTCTCTCTCTCTCTCTCTCTCTCTCTCTCTCTCTCTCTCTCTCTCTCTCTCTCTCTCTCTCTCTCTCTCTGGCGCAGTTTGAGTGCCCCGTCGCGCCACGGTCCGCTTTTTCCTTAACGACCCACTTGGCGGAGCGGACGCGAGCGGACGGGGGACGGCGGCGGCTGCAGAGCCCCCCGGGACCGTCATCCAGGACCCCGCCGATACCCCCGCGCTGGCGAACAAAAGAGGACCCCGATGTGCACCCATAAGAAGGAGGAGAAGATGAAGAGGAAGAAGAGTCCGGAATAAAAAGGCAGAGAGGGGGGGTTGCCGTATCTCCGGGACGTGTCCCCGAGGGTGCGCCGCCCCGCCCCGCGCCGCCACCACCACCACCCCTTCCTTATCTCGGCGTGTGTGCGAGGCGTCCTCGCCACCCCCAAGCCGTGTCTCCTAATAAAATGCGCCAAGAGAGTTTTTGAATAGCCGTGGGCCGCTTGCTGGCCGGGCCACCACGGCGTGTGTGTAGGTGTGTGTGTAGGTGTGTGTTGGTGTGTGTAGGTGTGTGTGTGTGTGTGGAGGTGGGTCGTGTGGGTGGATTCGCGCTATCAGGTGGAAAAGTCTAGTCGTCTAGCCAGTTCTCCGCGGGGGGGGGAAGGGCGGCGGCACGCGGGCACACGCTCCGCAAGGTGTGTGTAAGGCAGCGGCGGCAGCGGTGTGTGTGTGTGGGAGGGTGCCAAGGTGGGGGAGGGCCACTGCCGCTACCGCCTCCGCCACCGCCACCGCCCGGCCCGTACCGCGAAACGGGTTTGGGAGGTAGCTAGGCCTGTGTGGGTGGTGGTCGCGCCGGTTTCTTTTCGCGTGCCACACACACACACACACACACACACACACACATACACGCACGCATTACTCTACACACAGTGAATGCCGCGTGACTAGTGCTGTTTTGACACTGCGACAAGTGGTGCGGTGCCTTCGATGATGACCTTGTCCGGTGTAAGTGTGTGTGTGTGTGTGTGTGTGTGTGTGTGTGTGTGCGGGGGTGGCTGGCCCTGCTCTCTGGTCCGGCCGGACTGGACCGGCCCGCTGCCTGGGCTATTACGGTCAGTGCGAGCCGGGCGTTTCCTTGATTGTTTGGCCACTTTGCTCTCTCTCTCTCTCTCTCTCTCTCTCTCTCTCTCTCTCTCTCTCTCTCTCTCTCTCTCTCTCTC